>CM065589.1:449162683-449762683 GCA_033119425.1 Bufotes viridis | reverse complement strand
GCTGATTTCATGTTTCCACTCTGTTACATGCTGATTTCATGTTTCCATGCTGTTACATGCAGACTTCATGTTTCCTCACTGTTACATACAGATTTCATGTTTCCACGCTGTTACATGCAGACTTCATGTTTCCTCACTGTTACATACAGATTTCAGGTTTCCACGCTGTTACATGCAGATTTCATGTTTCCTCACTGTTACATGCTGATTTCTGGTTTCCACGCTGTTACATGCTGATTTCATTTTTTCTCACTGTTACATGCTGATTTCAGGTTTCCACGCTGTTACATGATGATTTCATGTTTCCACCCTGTTACATGCTGATTTCATGTTTCCATGCTGTTACATGCAGACTTCATGTTTCCTCACTGTTACATGCAGACTTCATGTTTCCTCACTGTCACATGCAGATTTCATGTTTCCACGCTGTTACATGCTGATTTCATGTTTCCACACTGTTACATGCAGATTTCAGGTTTCCACGCTGTTACATGCTGATTCCATGTTTCCACGCTATTACATGCGGATTCCATGTTTCCACACTGTTACATGCAGATTTCATGTTTCCACTCTGTTACATGCTGATTCCATGTTTCCACGCTATTACATGCGGATTCCATGTTTCCACACTGTTACATGCAGATTTCATGTTTCCACGCTGTTACATGCTGATTTCATGTTTCCACTCTGTTACATGCTGATTTCATGTTTCCACGCTGTTACATGCAGACTTCATGTTTCCTCACTGTTACATACAGATTTCAGGTTTCCACGCTGTTACATGCAGATTTCATGTTTTCTCACTGTTACATGCTGATTTCAGGTTTCCTCACTGTTACATGATGATTTCATTTTTTCTCACTGTTACATGCTAATTTCAGGTTTCCACGCTGTTACATGATGATTTCATGTTTCCACGCTGTTACATGCTGATTTCATGTTTCCACGCTGTTACATGCAGATTTCATGTTTCCACACTGTTACATGCAGATTTCATGTTTCCACGCTGTTACATGCTGATTTCATGTTTCCACAGTGTTACATGCTGATTTCAGGTTTCCACGCTGTTACATGCAGATTCCATGTTTCAATGCTGTTACATGCTTATTTCAGGTTTCCACGCTGTTGCATGCAGATTTCATGTTTCCACGCTGTGTGTAAACATGAAATCCGCGTATAAAATGGTAATTGAGATGGCCCTTGTGGCCCGTTCCCTTCTCTGTCCACGCCACCCCCACTTTTTTAGACCTGGCGTGAGCCACAGATTGCAGCGCAAAGGACCCCGGAGCCGCAATCTGCACAAGAAATACACCTAATATAGGCGTGTTTCTGCTTAATAAATGACCCCCTTTATTTGTTACCTCCTTTACTGATTTCAATAATGTCGCTGTCTCCAAGGTACAATACTTGATATTGTTGATTAGGTTTGTCTAATGTGTTTACATAGATTTTATGTCATGGTTTCCTACAGATGGCCCAAATGGTAGAACAAGTGTCACTTCAACATCACTTTCAGCGGAAAGATGATAACAGAGTCTCCTTCCACCTTCCTGCAATAGCAACGGAGAGTAGTCCGCACAGAGAACCATTTATCCAGATATCACCCATGCTAGATAATACTGTATTGGCAGTAGGTCAAGATGGTGTAGTCTCAGTCTGGACACCAGATCTTAAGTTGAAGAAAAGTCGCTGCATTCTGGTAAGTTTGGTGAGACTGTGATATGGCTGTAGGATAACGAATTTGCCGGAGAGAGCAAGAGACTGCTTTTTGTATTATTTGGACTCAGGAAAAATCTGCCTCTGTGTGGGGAGATATTGAGAAAACAATGTTCTTGTGAAAAAAGGAGTACCGCTAAGTATTAAGTCGATCATGCCCCCATATTTAGTCTCAAAGTACAGTATTTGACAAAAGTGAGTAGACCTCTCACATTTTTGTTAATATTTTATTATATCTTTTCATGGGACAACACTGAAGATATGACACTTTGATACAATGTAAATTAGTCAGTGTACAGGTTGTATAACAGTGTAAATTGGGTGTGCCCTCAAAATAACTCAACACACAGCCATTAATGTCTAAACTGCTGGCAACAAAAGTGAGTACACCCCTAAGTGAAAATGGCCAAATTGTGCCCAACTAGCCATTTTCCCTCCCCGGTCTCGTGACTCATTAGTGTTACAAGGTCTCAGGTATGAATCGGGAGTAGATGTGATAAATTTCGTGTTATCGCTCTCATACTGGTCACTGGAAGTTCAATATGGCACCTCATGGCAAAAAACTCTCTGAGGATCTGAAAAAGGAACTGTTAATCTACATAAAGTTGGCCTAGGCTATAAGAAGATTGCCAACACCCCGTCACTGAGCTGCAGCACGGTGGTCAAGACCATACAGCGGTTTAACACAACAGGTTCCCCTCAGAACAGGCCTCGTCACGGTCGACCAAAGAAGTTGAGTTCACATGCTCAGCGTCATATCTAGAGGTTGTCTTTTCAAAATGTGAGTGCTGCCAGCATTGCTGCAGGGAGGTGGGAGTGTCATGGTTTGGGGCTGCATGAGTGCTGCCGGATGTGGGGACTACAGTTTATTGAGGGAACCATGAATGCCATCATGTGACCGACCTTGTTAACAGTATCTACCACATCAAGTCACTGGTCATATACCCCAATTAGAGGTTGCTCCTATTAGAGGGAATTTGAGAAGCCGCGGATAATGTGAAGTTGCTACTGACAGTGGCATCAAATTTGGATAGAAGCTGTATCCTATTGCAATCAATGACGTCTGACCGTTAAAGAAATGTGTGGATGACCTGATACTGGACATCAAGGTGTGATATTGAGCATACCTGATGACCTGCAAGACTTAATATCACATGGAGATTTGGAAAACTTGTTTGCAATGAACAGATATTTCTGTCATATCAAAGGAACACAAATGTTCCTTAGTGTGCTGTGATTCCATGATGCAGTCATACTTATTTAATAATATTACAGGCTATAGCTACTAGAGAGTTGATCCAGGGAGTTGTTCTGACTGCCTGATTGAAGTCGGGAAGGAATTTTTTTCCCCTTAAGTGGAGAAAATTGTCTTCTACCTCACAGGGTTTTTTTTGCCTTCCTCTGGATCAACTAGCAGGAAACAGGCCGAACTGGATGGACAGATGTCTTTTTTCGGCCTTATATACTATGTTAATAGTACATCATTTCTGTTCTTCAACAGTCAACTGATGGTACAGATGTAAGAAACCGTTCAGATTCAGTAACATTAGATATGAATATGGATCTTTAGGTGAACAACAGGCATGTATGAACATAGCCCAAGAATCAACACATTTATCATGTAGACAAGACACTTATTAATGTATTGTGATTGTCCATATTGTCTCCTTTAGCTTGATACATTTTTCCATCACATAATGCATTGCTCATATCCAGGGTTTATGATCACCCTGCAGTCCAGCAGCGGGGTCGTGCTTGCACGCTATAGGAAAAAGTGCAGGCCTCACATTATACACTGCTCGTTTCCAGGGGTTCCGGAAGGTTGAGACAGGAGATGCAGCTCATACGTGCCTACGGATGTAGCGGGGTTAAGGCTGGGTTCACACGGGCGTCATGTTTGATGCCCGGATAAGAGGCGAGTGTGTAGCGGGAAAATGCGCAATTTTTCCATGCGAGTGCAAAGTGTTTTAAAGCGTTTTGCACGCGTGTGCGAAAAATCGGCATGTTTGGTACCCAGACCCGAAGCCGGACTTCATCACTGAGGTCCGGTTTCGGTTTGAGTATTCTTTATATTTTATTATTTTCCCTAATAACATGGTTATATGGGAAAATAATAGCATTCTAAATACAGAATGCTATGTTAACAGGGCAATAGAGGGTTAAAAAAAAATATATAAAATCACCTCCTCCCATTGATCACATAGGTGCAAGGAACATCTTCTATCTTCATATCTGCTGGTTGAAGGACCTTCGGTGATGTCACATGGTCCATTAATGGAAGCTTTTGATTGGACCATGTGACCCAGTGACGTCACGGAAGGTCCTTTACCCAGCAGAATGAAGAAAGATCCCGGCACCTACGCGATCAAGAGGATGAGGTGAGTTAAAGTTTTTTATTTTTAACCCTCTCTTCCCCTTTTTACATAACATTCTGTAATTAGAATACTATTATTTTCCCTGATAATCATGTTATCAGGGAAAATAATAAAGATCGGGTCCCCATCCCGATCGTCTCCTAGCAACCATGCGAGAAAATCGCACCGCATCCACAGTTGCCTGCGGATGCTTGCGATTTTCCCGCAGCCCCATTCACTTCTATGGGGCCTGCGTTGTGTGAAAAACGCAGAATATAGAACATGCTGCGATTTTCACTCAACGCAAAAGTGTACACAGCCCCATAGAAATGAATGGGTTTGGATTTAGTGCGGGTGCAATGCTTTCACCTCACGCATTGCACCCGCACGGAAATCACCCCCATGTGAATGCAGCCTAAGACTCCTGCTTTATGAGATGTGTTAACTAAACTGGTTAAGCAATTGCTTCTCAATGGCTTTTGTTTCAAGATAACGCGATGAGATAATGAAATTTGAGTTAAGGGTTGGAGTCTTAGGCCTCTTTCACACTTGCGTTCTGAGGATCCGGCGGGCACTTCCGTCCCGCCGGATCCGTCAGAACGCAAGTCGCCTGAAAGCATTAGAAGACTGATCAGGATCCTGATCAGTCTTCGAAATGCTTTCAGGTTACTATGGCAGCCAGGACGCTATTAAAGTCCTGGTTGCCATAGTAGTAGTGGGGAGCGGGGGAGCGGTATACTTACAGTCCGTGTGGCTGCCGGGGAGCTCCAGAATGACGTCAGAGCGCCCCATGCGCATGGATCACGTGGTCCATGCGATCACGTGATCCATGCGTGTGTGGCGCCCTGACGTCACTCTGGAGCGCCCCGGGAGCCGCACGGATGGTAAGTATACTGCTCCCCCGCTCCCCACTACATTTTACCATGGCAACCAGGACTTTAGCGTCCTGGCTGCCATGGTAACCATTAAGAAAAAGCTAAACGTCAGATCCGGCGATGCGCCGAAACGATGTTTAGCTTAAGGCCGGATCCGGATTAATGCACTTCAATGGGCATTAATTCCGGATCCGGCGTTACGGCATGTCTTCCGGATTTTTGGACGGAGACAAATCCGCAGCATGCTGCGCTTTTGTCAACGTCCAAAAAACGTTCACATACTGACAAGACATCCTGATGCATCCTGAACGGATTGCTCTCCATTCAGGATGCATTAGGATAATCCTGATCAGTATCTTTCCGTCCTAGAGCCCCGAGGACGGAACTCCAGGACGGAAAGCAAAAACGCTGATGTAAAAGGGGCCTTACCCCTGCTCCTGAAATGTCAAAAAGACTAAACTGAAGACATCCTGATGCATCCTGAACAGATTTTTCTCCATTCAGAATGCACGGGGATAAAACTGATCAGTTCTTTTCCAGTATAGAGCCCCTATGACGGAACTCTATGCCGGAAAAGAAAAACGCAAGTGTGAAAGTACCCAAGGCAGACAATGAGGCAAACGGCATGATATATATAGCAGAACCTTTTATTATGTGATTGCCTACCCTCAGGATGGCCATCACTAGCTGACGAAACCCTCCAATCCACTGTTCGGCAATAGGGCTGGACGCAGACGGCTCCGTCTACTTTGTAGTGGACTGAGTTCGTCACTGCAGCACTGCTCCCTATCACTTCTGTGGGAAGGAAATTGATTAGCTCAGTCCACTACAAAGTACAACCCCAATTCCAAAAAAACAGAATGCAATGAATACAATGATTTACAAATCTCATAGACCCATATTTTATTCACAGTAGGACACAGAGCACATATCAGATGTTAAAAATGAGATGTTTTACCATTTCATGAAAAAAAAAATCATTTAGAACTTCATGGTAGCAACACAGAAAAGTTGGGATGTGGGTGACAAAAGCCTTTAAAAGGAAGTAATACTCATTAAAAAAAACAGCTAGAGGAGCATTTTCCAACTAAGTCACATTTCTGGGTATAAAAAGAGCAGAGAGGCAGAGTCTTTCTGAAGCAAAGATGGGCAGAGATTCATCAATCTGCGAAACACTGCATGTAACAATTGGCGTAGCATTGCGCAGGCAATCGCCGGCACTGCGCCTGCGCGAGAATTCCGGTGGCCGGCGAGATGAAGATCGGGGCTTTATTCCTGCCTGAAAGCGGAGGTAGCCGGGGAGAGTAGGCGATTTCTGCTGCTGGAGGCGTTCTTGTGGACTCAAATTTAGGTGGGCTGGGCACATCAGGGGGCGTTCCTGGGCTCCTTGCTAGAGGAAAAACGCCCCTTTGGGCTCCTTGGATCCTAATTTGCATAATGGAAAAATCTGTTTTTAAGGAAAATGACAAGAGACAAAGCAAAAAGAAGAACCGATCCGGATATAAGGTACTTTATTACACATGGCTAAAGGAGAAAGAAAATGGTGATAGGCAGGTGACAGATCCCCTTTAAATATTTCTTCCACAGGCAAGATATGAGTAATTAAGGTGGGATTGCAGGGCCCGCTGGGTCCCTGAAAACATTTTTCATGCAGGACCATTCTGGTCTCTTTTCTGACCAATTATTGAAATATTAATGGATTGAAAATGAGAGAAAACAAAACACGTCCATCAGTTCATATTATATGAATTTGCAATTATGTTTTACAGGACGAGCATAAACAACCAAACCGGAAAATTAAGTGGATATCTGATTCCACATTGATGCCTCAATATAACAAGTTAATTGTTGGAACATGGTAAGAATATCATTATACTAAAGGGTGATAATGTTTCTACAAATAGTACAAGATAACTGAGATGATAGTACATTTATATTGTCAGTACTTCCCCAGAACACATTATTAGGACAGTATTCCCTGATTATGGACTGAAGGGTCCTCATGAACTTAGGTATTGGTGACCTGTCAAAGGGGTGCTCCACCTAAAAACATTTATCCTTTATATGAGGTATAAATATTACATCGTGGGGCTCCATCCTCTGCATGTTAACTTCTACTCTGTTGTGTCTCACTGATATAACACCCAGTGCATAGGTAAAACATGTCTCTGGAATACCCTGGCACATACAGTATCCAACAGTAGATCTCAAGGTTGCCTACCAGAGGTCTAAACCTTCCTATTTCTTACACAGGACAATGTTGAACTTTTTTAAGTATTACATGTTGCATTTGATTCACACAACCCTAAGGGCCAAATTTTTTATTAAAGTATGCCACTTTTAGTGGCATGAAAGAGTCAGAAAGCTGCATGTTTCTGACTTTTTCAATGGTCCTTGCGCAATTTTTGTAAAAGTGCCGTTACTACATTGGCCTTGCCACTTTCCCGAAAAGAGGGCATGGCTCGGGTGGGGCAGGTGGCCCCACCACATTTATTAGCTTGTAAACACTTTTTGTAGCCAACCAAGATTCTTTCCATTTTTGTTTGAGGGATTTTGATCCATTCTTCCTTGCAAAAGTCTTCTAGGTCTCTTAGATTTCTGGGCTGTCTTGCATGCACTGCTCTTGTCTGTCCACAGGTTTTCAATCATGTTCAGATCAGGGGACTGTAAGGGCCATGGTAAAACCTTAACCCCTTAGTGACCCATACGCCTTTTTACGGCGGTCACTAAGGGGCCTTAGGCTGGGCAGTCTAAGTGCTGCACGGGTCCCCCATGCAGCGGGGACCTGGGTCTCACATGAGAGCTGCAGCCCTGCTCTAACAGCCCGGACTGGCAGGAGTGCCGATCCGGGCTGTTTAACACTTTACATGGCACCGGCGGACTGCGATTGCATTTGTGGGGTGCCGATGTGTGTGAAGGCTTTCTAGGGTCTGATGTAGGCGCAGCCTGCTGGTCAATGTCAGAATAGCATTTTTATTAACATGCAATGCGCTATAGGGATAGTGCATTGCATTTTAAAAGCAATCAAAAAGCTGTCTGTTATAGTCCCCTTGTGTGACTATTAAGTGGTAAAAAAAAGTAAAAAAAAAAACAATTTATTCAATAAAAAAATCCCATAAAAAAAATTACGCTTTTTTTTTCCATTGAAAATACGCTTTAGAATTAAACAAATTGCAAAAAAAATCTTCCCCATATGTTTGGTATTGCCGCATCTGTAACGACCCGGACTACATAAATATCACATAGATTATCCCCTACGGTAAATGCCGTAAAAAAATGTAAAAGAAAAAGACAGAATTGCTAATTTATTCTTAGTTGCCACCAAAAAAACATAATAACAAGCGTTCAAAAAGCGCCATTTACTCCGAAATGACTTACTTCCCAAAAATCAAGCCCTCACACAACTCCATAGAAAGAAAAAGAAAAAAAATATAGGTCTTGGGAAGTGGCAATGCAAAAACATTTTTGTCTTTAAAAAAAAAAGGGTTTTATTGCAAAAAAGTAGTAAAACGTAAAAAATCTATATGTATTTGGTATCATTGGAATCGTATTGACCAAGAGAATAAAGATATTATGTTATTTATAGCGAAAAATGGACGCCGTAAAATTTATAACGTAAAAACGCAGTGGCGGTGCTGTTTTTCCCATCTCCCTCCCAGAAAGAGTTAATAAAAGTTAATCAGAAAGTTATGTGTACCCCAAAATGGCGCCATTAAAAACTACAACTTGTCCTGCAAAAAACAAGCCCTCATAAAGCTATATAGACAGAAAAATAAAGAAGTTATAGCTCTTGGAACGCGACAATGAAAAAAGGAAGAAAAACACTTGGTCAGTGAGGCCTAACACAGGCTGGTCACTAAGGGGTTAAAGCTTGCACCTTTTTAGGTAGTTTATTGTGGATTTTGAGGTGTGTTCAGGATCTTTATTAATTTGTAGAAGCCATCCTCTTTTCAACTTCAGCTTTTTTTTATAGTTGGTATGTTTTCTTCCAGAATTTGCTGGAATTTTATTGAATCCATTCTTTACTCTACCCTTGAAATGTTCCCCGTGCCATTGCCTGCAACACAACCACAAAGCATGATTGATCCACCCCTATGCTTAATGGATGGAGAGGTGTTCTTTTCATGAAAGACTATATTTGTGCGGTGTCGCTGAACAGTAGAACAATGTAATACAACTCCACAGTCTGCTGAATCTTCCTTAATGTCTTTTGCAGTCAAGCAGAGGTTCTGATTTGCCTTTCTAGCAATCCTACGAATAGCTGTCTCGAAATTTTTCTTGGTCTTCCAGACCTTCTCTTGACCTCATCATCAACTATCATTTCTTAACTAGATTTCAAACTGAAGAAATGGCAACCTGAAAACACTTTGCTATTTTCTTAAAGTCTTCTCCTGCTTTGTGGGCCTCAGCCATTTTCATTTTCAGAGTGTTAGGCAACTGCTTTGAAGAACCCATGGCTGCTGTTTTTGGGACAAGGTTAAAGGAGTCTGGGTATTTATAAAGCTTTGAAATTTTGCATCATCTGGCCTTTCCTAACAATGACTGTGAACAAGCCTTAACCCTAACAGGCAATTTAAGGTCTGAGACCTTGGGCAAAGTGATCTGGGTGCTCAAATCTCCTTGGGTTCCCTTACTTTTGACGGGTACTTCTTTCTGTTTTTTCACTCTAAAATAGTACAAAACCAAAATAATTCACTGATATTAAGTGTGTTTCATCTTTAACTTTATGCCCTTTGGAGATCATTTCATCTGTTTCTGTTCACAGTAACAGTAATTTTGACCAGGGATGCCCAAACTTTTGCATGTCACTGTAAAATCAAGCACCTAGCCATGCAGTCTGCTTTTACAAATTGTGAAAGAATAGATTGTTCAAAAAAGAGCTGTAATAGAATGTTGTAATAGGAAAACTGTGTGCCGGGTGCTCCATAGCATGGATTTTCATGGCTAAACAGCTACAGGCAAGCCTTACATCACAAGCACAATGGCAACCGTCAGATGGAGTGGTGTAAAGCACGTCATCACTGGACTGTGGAGGGGCGAATCGCGCTTCTCTCTCTGGCAGTCTGATGGAGTGTGGATTACCTGCCTGACTTACATTCTGCCAGATGCAAAGTTTGGTGGAGGAGGGATAATACTATGGGGTAGTTTTTCACCAAGCTGTCTAATAGTGATCTGCCGCAGGCAAACCACTAGAGAGTATGGGGACAAGTGATGGCATAGGGATGAGGAGATCGCTGCATGTAATAGCAGCCGTCTCCTCCGCTATCTAGCAAGCGATTGCCGGGAAGGAACGCTTCCCTTCCGACAATTGATTGCTCAATCGGCCTGTGTAATACAGATTTAACACATTTTAGACGATTGCATGCTTCCATAGTTTGGAGAAGTTCCTTTTCTCTTCCTGCATGACCGTGCCAAGTGCAGAACGCAAGGTCCAGAAAGGCTTGGTTGGGTGCAGGAGAAAAATGGAAAGTGGCTGCTCAGAAAGGGCCCGCCCTAGAGGAGGACTGAAAGATTTTATTGTCAGGGCCCAAGTATTATACAATAATATTATATACAGTGACAGTGTGCAACAAATCCAAATGCTTTTGGCTGCACTCACCTAGAAAGGCAACACTCCGGAAAGCACGGACTGGAGTTGGAAACAAAAACTCTGTAATGATAAACTGAAAAAATTCAGCTTCTCCAAAAGTGATATTCTTTATTCAAATTAATTTATTTGAATAAAAAATATCACTTTTGGAGCAGATGGACTTCTACATTTTTTCAGCATACAATGACAGTATATACAGTGACATGACATACAGCATATACGTGTAGGGACCAGACAGAGCAGCTGCCTAGCCTGGTGTGAGACAGCTATCTTGACTAGCTGCAGGTGTAAGGGGTTTCACAGGAGGAGGGGTTTTCTGGAGGGGGGGGGGGGCATGCAAAAATTTGCTGAGGGGCCCAGTCAGTTTTAGTTACGCCATTGATTGGGTGAGTTTGTTGTGGAAGAACTTGACTGGTCACACAGAGCCCTGACCTCAAGCGCATCAAACACCTTTGGGATGACCCTGAATGGAAATTTGGAGCCACAGCCTCTTATTAAAGATCAGTCACCGATCTCACAAATACCGTTCTGGATTAATGGGCAGAAATTGCTGAAAAGGTGGAGCAACTCCATATGTCTGTGGATTTAGAAGGGCACGTCATAAAAGCTCCTGTTGGTGTGGGCAGCGGCGTAGCTATAGGGGGTGCAGAGGTAGCAGTTGCTACCGGGTCCAGGAGCCTGAGGGGCCCAAAGATCCTTGTGGTGCATATTAAGACACCAGTAATATAGAAAGTGCATGCTGGTCAAGTTACACCTCTGGCTGTAGGGAAGGGGTTAGGTCCGGAATTTGGCAGGGGGGTGGTGAAGGTGTTGTTTCAATTGTTATCTCAGGTAGCTTCAAGCAGGGGCGTAACTATAGGGGAAGCGGCTGCTTTGGGGCCATGACACAGAAGGGGCCCATCCAAGAGGAGGAGAAGTACTAAAAGATTTTATAGAAATGAAGGAGACCGGCACTCCGTATTCGAATCCAAGTGAAGTAGTCTTTATTCGTCACCAATGAATATAGTGTGACGCGCGTTTCGGCGCAATAATGCGCCTTTGTCAAACATAAGGTGAGGAGTGGTATACATTGAAGGAAAAGTGAGGTTTAAATAGCCCGCTCCCGACGTCACATGTTCGTGGCGTCACGTGGTCAAGGCAACAAATCAACAACCGTATTACACAATACAATCATTAACAAGCATAATACTTGTGATAGAACTCAAATGTAACAATCAAAATTGGATCTCAAAAAGATCAGATATCATCATCTAACATAATATGTTTTATCGGGCATCATCCATATCGAACAAAGTAAAACTACTATTGAGATAACACCGCCCCGATGTCACATGATCGTGACGTCACGTTACCGGGGTAACATATCAACAAGAAAAGAAAAAGAGAAAAAAAAGGGGAAAAAAAGGAAAACGCAGTATGTCAGACATACATACCGCATGCGATCCATTCAGAAACTTGAAAAGAACTAGTGAGGAGATCGCAATACATAATCATTAATGCATACATATCACAAAAGAAATCTTTATAATGTCGTAGTCTCAATGACTCAAATAAAGCTATTAAGTGTATATTCTTTGTTCAATCCCATGGGGGCCAGTGTCTGCAGCCGGTGTATCCAATATGCTTCCCACTGATGTAACATACGGACTCTATCTCCTCCGCGACGAGGCATGGTCACTTCCTCTATAATTTGAAAGCGTAATATGCGAGATATGATGATTTTTTTCTATAAAGTGTTGGGGAACAGGTAACAGAGTATTTGCTTTCCTAATAGTAGATTTGTGTTTCCCCACACAATACGCATTGTGGTTTCCCCCACATAGCACAATCCACAAGGGCATTTCAGTAAGTAAATCACAAAATTACTATTACATGTATAATATCCACGTACAGGGATTTGTTCGCCCGTTTGTGGATGTGAGATGTGGGGGCCCCTGATGATACTCGAGCAGTGGACACAATTCAGACAGGGAAAAGTACCATTCCTTATTGTGGTCAATGTTAATTGGCGTAATCCTGTCCTACTGCTACCTATGTCAGCCCTAATTATTTTATCTCTGATATTCTTATTACGCTTATAGCAGATCATGGGGCGGTGTTCAAATTCTTGGATGGAAGGGTAGGCTCGTTGTAGAACATTCCAATGTTTGTTGATAATAGATCTCACCCGATCCATCCAAGGATGGTATTTTACTATTAAAGGAATTCTCTGTGCCTTCCATCCAAGAATTTGAACACCGCCCCATGATCTGCTATAAGCGTAATAAGAATATCAGAGATAAAATAATTAGGGCTGACATAGGTAGCAGTAGGACAGGATTACGCCAATTAACATTGACCACAATAAGGAATGGTACTTTTCCCTGTCTGAATTGTGTCCACTGCTCGAGTATCATCAGGGGCCCCCACATCTCACATCCACAAACGGGCGAACAAATCCCTGTACGTGGATATTATACATGTAATAGTAATTTTGTGATTTACTTACTGAAATGCCCTTGTGGATTGTGCTATGTGGGGGAAACCACAATGCGTATTGTGTGGGGAAACACAAATCTACTATTAGGAAAGCAAATACTCTGTTACCTGTTCCCCAACACTTTATAGAAAAAATCATCATATCTCGCATATTACGCTTTCAAATTATAGAGGAAGTGACCATGCCTCGTCGTGAGGAGATAGAGTCCGTATGTTACATCAGTGGGAAGCATATTGGATACACCGGCTGCAGACACTGGCCCCCATGGGATTGAACAAAGAATATACACTTAATAGCTTTATTTGAGTCATTGAGACTATGACATTATAAAGATTTCTTTTGTGATATGTATGCATTAATGATTATGTATTGCGATCTCCTCACTAGTTCTTTTCAAGTTTCTGAATGGATCGCATGCGGTATGTATGTCTGACATACTGCGTTTTCCTTTTTTTCCCCTTTTTTTTCTCTTTTTCTTTTCTTGTTGATATGTTACCCCGGTAATGTGACGTCACGATCATGTGACATCGGGGCGGTGTTATCTCAATAGTAATTTTACTTTGTTCGATATGGATGATGCTTGATAAAACATATTATGTTAGATGATGATATCTGATCTTTTTGCGATCCAATTTTGATTGTTACACTTGAGCTCTATCACAAGTACTATGCTTGTTAATGATTGTATTGTGAATACGTTTGTTGATATGTTGCCTTGATCACGTGACGCCACGAACATGTGACGTCTGGAGCGGGCTATTTAAACCTCACTTTTCCTTCAATGTATACCACTCCTCACCTTATGTTTGACAAAGGCGCATTATTGCGCCGAAACGCGCGTCACACTATATTCATGGGTGACGAATAAAGACTACTTCACTTGGATTCGAATACGGAGTGCCGGTCTCCTTCATTTCTATTGATTACTAGGGATTCCAATCCACGGACCGTGCACCTGTGATTGCAATTTAGTGCCGCCCATTTGTGCGTTTGGGTACTAAACGATTTTGTCAGGGCCCCGCAACATTATTACACAATGAAATAATATATAGTGGCAGTATAGACAGTGTAGAAAACGGAAGGAACATCTGCCGGGCCTGGTGTGAGAGAGCGATCTTTACTAGCCACAGGAAAGGGGGCGGCATGAAAGGAAGGGGTTGTGAAAAAATTACTGGGGGAGGGGGCCCCATTCAAAAACTTGCTGTGGGGCCCAGTCATTTCTAGTTACGCCACTGGCTTCAAGGCTATGTGCTTCCCTGCCCCTTGCCACAAAGCACTGAGGGAAGAGGGGCCCAAGCTGAACTCTTGCACCAGGGCCCATGAGCCTTTAGCTATGCCCCTGTGTGTGGGTGTCCACATACATTTGTCTATAAAATGTAAGCTGGCGTAGAATTCAGGAATATGTTTCACTGGTTCTCTGACACAACTATAAAGAATGTGGCAGGCATCCTATGCCCCCAGCTCGTGCCGACAACACCATGACCCACACTGTGAAAAGTGGCAAGCTCAGCACAAAACCATTAAACAGTCACAATTTTAGCATAATTCAGGTTTGTGTTAAATTTGTGTCTTTTTGACGGCAGAAAACTGATGTACAAGGTTTAACAAAACCCCCCTGTATGTTTAAGCAATAAACTTATTTATACTGGTATTTCTCATTGTCCCCTTTCTGGTCCCCGACTACCTCTCCGCTTACAGGTCTGCTTAATGATGCTTTATCCCTTGTGATGTAACCACGGTAAACTAGGACCACTCATGTGACATGTTATCTCTATAGTTTCCACGTCATCATGTGGGGTGCAGAGATGCAGTGGGGGTGGCTATCCCCAGAAAACCAGTTAGGGTACGTCCACACGGGCTGGATGCACTGCAGATTTGCTTCTTGTGGATTTGTGTGCGGTGAATCCACAGCGTATTACAAAAAATCTGCAGAGGAAATTGACCTGTGTTGGGAAATGTATTTCTGTTGCATGTCAGACTTGCCATGGATTTCACCTTGTGCATTGTAAAGAGTGAACATCCACATCATATCACATGTACCAGGTGGATTTTACTGCTGTAAATTAGGTGTCATATGGACGCACCCTGTAACCTGTACTTCCCCATGTGCCAGTCTGAGATGGTAGATGATCTGGAAACCAGTAAGCTACTACTTCTTTGTGTTTCCCTTTCCAGTGACAGAGAGATTCGCCTTTATGAACTCTCCAGCTTCGAACCATACTGCCAGATTGTTGGTTTGGAGACAATGCCACTGCACCTAGGTTACAGGTAAAAATAAAGAAAATAAATAAACCAAGAAAAATACCATATTTATTTACTAATTATATATACATTGCAGTGCTTTCTACTTCATTATATATTTATGAGTAACAGTATGAATAAAAATGTTATATCTGTGTTCTGTATTAGATTTCATTTTAGCAAAATATAGGACTGTGCTGCCACACAGCTAAGAGTCCTATTCTAGCTTCAGAAGAAGGTGCAGATTTGGTCAGTATTTTGCATCCATATTTTTCATCCAAAACCAGGCATGCATGGAAAAAAGCATGTTTTTGCCATTATACTTTTTATGTGTTTTGGTTCAGCCCCTTTAGGGCTGTTTCAGACGAGCGTGTCCAGTGCGGAAATCACGTTCTGTATGTGAGCATGATTCTCCGTAATGGACCCTGCATTTTCTCAGGAGTTTTCATAGCAGTATATGATTTATAGTAGTGTGTGTCTCTGTATGACCTTACTTCTACAGAATTACACTAACATAAGGCCTCTTGCACACGACCATATGCCCTCCGAGACATACAGTCCGTGAGCAGGCCATATGTCCCGGAGCGGCATTGATAGTGCGCACGGGAGCGCACAGCATCATAGATAACAATGATGTTGTGCACGTCCAGCACTTATATGATCATATGAGTGTGGGACAATAGTCCCGCAGGCGGCCCAACGTGCACAGCATCATTGTAGTCTATGATGCTGTGTGCTCCCGTGCGCACAATTAAAGCCACTCCGGAACATATGGCCTACTCACGGACCGTATGTCTCAGAGGGCATATGGTCGTGTGAAAGAGGCCTAATGCTGTCAGTATAATTTAGTAGATACAGGTCATGCAGAGACACACAGCAGTATAAATCATTATAATGCCTTGTGCTCCTGAGAAAAAGCAGTGTCCATAACGGAAAATCACGCTCGCACACGGAACATGCCTAAAGGGAATCTGTTAGCAAGTTTGTACCTATGGCTGACCTGTTGAATTTGTGTTAGGCCTCATGTACACGGCCATAATTACTTTGCGGTCCACAAAAAATGGATCCGCAAAAAACACGGATGGCGTCCGTGTGCATTTCGTATTTTACGGAATGGAACAGCTGGCCCCTAATAGAACAGTACTATCCTTGTCCGTAATACGGACAATAATAGGACATGTTCTATTTTTTGCGGAACAGAAATACGGACATACGGAAACGGAATGCACACGGAGTAACTTCCATTTTTTTGTGGACCCATTGAAATGAATGGTTCCGCATATGGTCAGCAAAAAAACGGAACGGACACGGAAAGAAAATATGTTCGTATGCATGATCCCTTAGGTAGCTGAAAGCATCTGTGTTGGTCCCATGTTCATATGTGTCTGCATTACTGAGAAAAATGATGTTTTAATATATGCAAATGAGCCTCTAGCAGTAATGGGGGCGTTACCATTACACCTAGAGGCTCAGCTCTCTCTGCAACTGCTGTGCCATCTCCAAGGCCAGACAGTGAAAACGTGATCACACCTGGTCCTGCCAATAAAGGTGGAAAAGGTGCAGCAGTTACACAGAGAGCTGAGCCTCTAAGTGTAATGGTAACGCCCCCATTGCTAGAGGCTCATTTGCATGTATTAAAAATTCATTTTTCTAAGAAATACAGGCACATATGAACATGGGACCAACACAGATGCCTTTAGCTGCCAAGCGCACATGTAACAGGTCAGTCAGTGTCTAGGTACAAATCTGCTGATAGTAGCTGTCAAAGTAGCTCTAGTGTCAAATATAATAGAAATCATAAGGCTGGTGAGCTATGAGGAAGTTACCAAGGTAATGGGATACATGTACCTAACTAGACAGATACCTGCTCAGGGACTCCGCTGCAGGTCCTGGAGTCCCCGCCAGTCTGGTGTTTAGATTCTGGCCTGATAGTAACGTTCCTGATCACCTCCACACCTAGCACCACTTGGCACGCATCAGTTTTCCCCAAAGATCACACGATATGGACCTAAACACCAAGGGTCATAACATACACTATAAGGAGTTTTGTACACTTACAGCCATATTTCTTTTTTCTCTCTTTTCTTTTAGTCTACGTGATGCTGATGAGTGTATCATTTACTTTGGTGATGAGCAAGTAAGTCATTATTCTGAGTGTTGAGAGATTAACACTGTACTGTACATAATGGAATCCATACTGTATACAAAGAGGATGAAGCTCTTCTACAGGAACAGCATCAATGGCACAATTCTCTCTTCCCCTCTAGGAACAGAAAAATGAAATTCAAGCTGTAATAGATACAATATATGATGCACACTAATTGCTCCCAATGGACCCCATTTTCTTATAATTTTGTATGTTGGTTTGTGTTATGGTGTCTTTTATTTTACTGGCAGTATCATATAGCAAATATGATGGAATATCTGACAGATGCTCCAGTCAGAGCCTCCAACTCAGATGTGAACCCAGCCTTAGTTTTGACTAAATATACTACAATCATTTCTCCTGAAATCTTTTGCTGGCTTAAATGGTGTTTTGGTTCCATTACATTATAGTTATTTACATTATGGTTTCATTCTCTAATGGTTTGCTCCCCGTTTTTTTAAGGGTGTTCTGTATATCTCCTAGAGCAGGGATGTTCAACCTGCGGCCCTCCAGCTGTTTTAAAACTACAACTCCCACAATGCCCTGCTGTAGACTGATAGCTGTAGTCTGTCCAGGCATGCTGGGAGTTGTAGTTTTGCAACATCTGGAGGGCCGCAGGTTGGGCATCCCTGTCCTAGAGTATACATAGGAAATAAATGCTGAAAGAAAAATGTCACATTTAAATCCTTGGATTACGGCATCTGTTTTATTGCATAACACACAAACACATATATTTTACAATTAATCCCATATTTATATTGTCTTTTATTTTGGCCAGTGTGAGTATTCGGCAGTGGATGTAGTGACACGTGGTGAGATAGTGGTATAATTATTGAATCTGTTTGTGGCACTGAATAATGTTATTCATTATTATTTATAGAAGTGCTGTTGGGAGTTGGACCCCCACCGATCTGATATTTACGCCTTATCCTGAGGATAAGTCATCAGTATCGGAAACTGGACAATCCATTTAATAGCTGAATTGTATATCAGTAAACAGTTTATTAGTCGTCAGAGTTTATTAATGTGATTATCTCTTGTGTTGTAGGGATGTATCAACATTATTATAATGTCCCACGTGGCAGAAACCCTCCGGTACGTAGCAAAACGTATGGAAATATTTTTCTATTTGTATCTTATGGCCTAGAAGGCTATGGCCACCTTTAAGGTCAGGTTTTTTATTAATGTTTCATCATACTCACTTTCTGCTTAAAATCATTTTTTCAATTGGTCTTTATTAAATTTCAACTGTTTTCTTCTACAGATTTCAGTGCATTTGCAGGCAGGCTTTCTCCCTCAAACTGAATGCAGCTACTCTGTTGGCTGAATCTGTATCCCTTTTCTCTGAACTCATCACGGCTCATAAACAATCTTTTAAGCTAAATTCTTATCAAACTGAATGCGTTGGAGAACTGCTGTGTTGGCCAGATCTGTAGCCCTTATCTGTACTTTTAGCTCATAAACAGTAACATAAATATAATCAGTTCGATAAAACTTTAGTTTAAATGCATGTTTATGAGCTGCCAGAAGTTCAGAGATAATGGGTAATTATACAGCAAACACAGCAGTTCTCTGATGGACTTATTGTGAAGCAGAAAGCCTACTGGTCTGCAAATGCACTGAAACTGAAAGCTGTAGAATAGAGATGAGCAAATCAATTTTTTTTAATCAAATTCATTCCTCCCTCAGCCTGCTTGAGCAGCGAGGGGCAGTCCCCACTTTTTAAGAGACTCCTGCTCACATCATTAGTATACCCAGAAGTGTTGCAGCGCGTGCTTAATTGACATCTGCTCAGGTAGCAGCAGCAGAGCCTCTGCACTTGCGCCGCTACGCGGAGCAGTTGCACAGATGCATGATTGAAAGATCCAAGTAAGATATCTGCCTGTGTCAGTCAACAGGGGGAGGGGAGTCTCTTGAGCAGCGAGGGGCTGTGAGCAATGAATTTGATTAAAATGAATAAACTCACTATTTTCTACTGTAGAAGAAAGACAAAAAAAAAAAAGAAAACTCTATTTTTAGTCCAAAATGAGTTGAATGCAGTTATTACAATTCTCCCAAAGGTGTCCATAGCCTTTAATTCTAATAAATAACTACATGTAACTAGTTATCATGGAAATGCCCAGAATTCTCCATAGAACTTGGATATGTTTTACCCTAACACCGCCTGGTTCTTATGTTTAACGAGTGTTAAGTTGTGTAATTCACTCAAATGGTTTCATTCATTTTGTAAATATTCATTTTTGTACCAAACAGGAATTGGACAAAATGTCAAGTTGTCGATGAGATTCCCAGTATTGCAATAGATAACATTTCAGATCTGAACCATGTTAGATATATACGTTGGAAGGTACATAATGATTGGGTTACACAGGTAAGACCATTTACATTGATCTGTCATTATTGGTCAGTAAGTGATATGATCAAAACCATATTTAAATTAAAAGGGTTGTCCATCATTTGTGAGAAAAGTCCCCTGACCATGAACTAATCAGTGTCACAGCCAGGAATCTTAGGGGAAACGAGGCATCACATATCTATTTCTCCGCAGTGCACCACCATGCACTGTCCATAAATATACAGGATCCTCTAGAGATAGAGATGGACATTTATCAGATCTGCTACGCCAGTATTGTAGGGTAGAAATGTCGCAAGTGACACCAAAAAGTGGCATCTTCACGCCAGGAGACATTGTGTACCTAATATATTATTACTGTGAACCATCTGACGAACCTAGCACAACCTCACAAAGCAGAGACAGACTTAAAACTAACAAGAAAATCACTGCAAATGAGACATTCCCCCAGAAACTCTATTTTATCACAGCTATGACTACTACATGCTTTCAAAGTGACAGGCTTTCAAGGTAAAATAATGGCAGCACTGCCTGCTGAGAGGAGACAAAATGACAGCATTCCTTCCTAGGATGCATATGGATGGTATAGTCCAGTGATGGTGATCCTTTTAGAGACCGAGTGCCCAAACTGAAACCCCAAACCCACTTATTTATCACAAAGTGCCAACATGGCAATTTAACCTGAATACCGATATAGTATATCCTCCATGTACGTTATCATTTAGCTATATAGCCTGCCTACATTCAGTGCGCTGCCTGTGCCGTTCATAGTGCGCCTGCGCTGATGAATGGCAGGAAAAGTCTAAGGCATTTTGGTAGACCATAGACTTTTTCCAGGGTGCGGGTGCCCACAAACAGGGCTCTGAGTGCCGCCTCTGGCACCCGTGCCATAGGTTCGCCATCACTAATATAGTCTATTCACATGAGTTAGTTCACAAATAACATATTAGTATGGATTACATTTAGGCTACATTCACACAACCGTATTTTTCATTCCGCATCCGATCCGCATCCGTTTCCGTTTTTTGCGGAATAGATACGGTCCCATTCATCTCTATGGCCTTTTAAAATTTGCGGACAACTTTCCGTAAGTTGTCCGCATCCGTGTGTCCGTATATTTCATCCGCAAAAATATGAAGCATGTCCTATAATTGTCCGCAAAAATCGGTCTGCAGCCCCATAGAAGTCAATGGGTCCGCAAAAAACGGATAACATACGGAAAGGTTTCCATATGTTATCCGTATTTTGCGGATCCGTTTCCGTATTATTATTAGAATATTTTATTGAAGAACATGCCCCTATGGGTTTTTTTTTTTTCCCCTCCCTCCAGTTCAGTATTTTGCGGATCCGCAAAAAACGGAAGACATACAGAAGCCTTCTTCCGCAAAATGCGGACATACGGCTTCCGTTTTTTGCGTCCGTAAAATACGGATGAAAAAAATACGGTCGTGTGAATGTAGCCTAATATTGTATGTGCACACATTCTACGTAGATGGTGGCTGGGCCCTCAGGAGCCCAGTTCGACACTAGCCATATCACCAGCTTTGTTGGACCATTGCCTTACTGTACATTACTGTGAACAGTGTATTTAACCAATATAACTTACACTTTTCTTGCTCATTTGCAGATCAGATACGTTGATTCAATTGAATCAATTATCTCAAGTTCCAATGACGATTACACAGCACTTATAATAGGTAGGTTGGTGTCATGCAATAAAGGATCATTCAAAGGAATTGTCCAATCTGGTCTTTTATGGCATACCCACAGGATATGCAATAAATGTCCAGTAGTTGGTTTCTCACCTCTGGGAACCACTCCTGTCTCAGGAATGGGACCGTCATAAGGTGGTAGGAGGAGAGCAGGCCACGGATGCATGGTGCCCTATATTCACTTTTGTGAGACTTCTGAAACTAGTCGAACGTGCTTACTTGGCTCTTTTTGGAAGTCCCATCACAGTGAATGGACAGAGTCGTGTAAGCACAGCTGCTCTTTTGCCGTGCAGAATGCGGTCCCATTCTTCTTCCCATTTATGGCATATAATGTGCAGTAGAAATTTGGGGCCTTTGGGTGATTGAGAAACGTATTCCAGTTTATGCCTATACTGTGGGATACTTAGCTGTCTTCAGTTGGATGAATATGTTAGGATGATCTTCTCATGTATGCATCAAACAGAAGCTGTTAATGTAGTGTGAACTTGAAGAGTCATACTAATTGTGGTGGGTTTGAGACAGGTTGTGTCGAGGGAACCAAAAATTTACAGAAGCGCCTAAAAGACCTAATGGAATCTGGCAGCATGAGAAGCAAGAGGTCTATGTTGGCTGGAAATGTCCCTCCCAAAAGAAATATCAGTGATGAATCCCTCTTCAGGGTCAAACGAGGTGTCAAAACCTTTGATTTCTCCAAGGAAGCTAACATTCTGGTGACTGGAGGACTAGACAGGATTGTCCGTGTTTGGAATCCATACGTGCCTGGGTAGGTATCATGCTCTGGTGTGCTGATTTACTGTAAGATTCGCTTGATCTATAGATCTAATATGTTTGCAATATGTGCTTTAATGTATGAAATATGGAGGGAAATGGACCAGTTCTGACAGATGTCATGGTATTTTCCCCTTCAATATTGTAGTTGCACTGAATTGTGTGAATTAGGTCCCAGCACACTAATTATCCTATCACAGAGCTATTCCAATAAAAAATTAGTTTTTATTTTGTAGCTTGGGGTTAGCTGGGCCGTAGTTTTTTTTTAAATAAATCTGCTTATAAACATCTTAAGTCCTTTGACTTTGAATTGGCGTATAGAGAGGAAATCTTGCCATAGGTGAAGACTTTAAATGGTACTACTGTATTCAGGTGAACTCACATGCAGTAGATTTGTTTCCGAAATTTCTTAGACTGAAAATCAGGTCCATTCAGCTGAACTGAATGCACATGAATTTCTGCAAGCTCTATTCATATTAATGTAAAAGCAGGAGAAGTTTCTGCAACTAATCTGCATGTGAATATGCCATAACTCACTAAGACAGCAAAGCCAGGTCACTTAGTAATCACTACTCAATTAAAGGGATTTTCCCATCTTAAAGAGGTTCTCTCGCCTCAGCCATTGGAGGCATATCTCTAGGTATGCCCCCAATGTCTGATAGGTGTGGGCCCCACCTCTGGGACCCGCACCTTTCATGAGAACTGAGCCCGCAAAGTGAAGGAGGGTGCACTGTACATGCACAGCCTCCCTCTATTCATTTCTATGAAATGAATGGGAAGCACTGCGCGCACGCTCTATTCACTTCTATGGGGCTGACAGAAATAGCCGAGCCAGCGTTCTGCTATTTTGGGAACTCCGATAGAAATGAAAAGCGGGCGTGCATGTGCAGTACGCCCTTCTTCACTTTGCTGGCTCCGTTCTAAAGATAGGTGTGGTTCCCAGAGGTGGGACCTGCACCTATCAGATATTGGAAGGTGAGACAAACCCTTTCACATTTGTGGCATATTGCTAGGATATCCCACAAATGTCAGATAGGTGCAGGTCCCACCTCTGGGACATGATGCTATCTCCAGGACCCCAAAGTAAAGGGAGAGCAGCGGTGCATGAGCTCCCATCCACCATTTGCCGCCATGATAATTCCGATAGGAGCGGCAGTCCCAAAGTATTGAATAGAGAGGTGGCTTGTTGTCCATTCTGCGCTGTAGGTCTTCCGAAAATAGCTGAGTGCTCCTCTCAAAGCAGTGAATTGATAGGAGCCTGCACATCCATTCTGTTATTTCAGATGAATCCCTCAAACGTTATCATTGAAGTCTAGCTATTAAAAGATCATATCATAAAGATCACCGAACAGTTCTTCTTTAGTTTGGTTATAATCTCAAACATTTAATCTTAACAAAGCTTCTTTTGTGCGTCTCCTATTTCAATAGTTGGCCCACAGGGTTACTGCGTGGACACTCCTCACCTATTACCTACCTGCAGATTGGAGATGAGAACACAAAAATTTACTCAGTGTCTACAGACTGCACTGTGATGGTAACTTGCTTTTCTCTTTAGTATGTATGTCGTACACATGTGCATTGTTCTGTTTCATCAGATCTATCAACGTATTACAGCAAACTGCATCAATACATTGAAAAATATGGCATTTGGGTCAATATTTATAAAGCTTTATAGGAAAAATCTAGTCTGTCCAAGTATTAGGCTAGGTTCACACGATGACATTTGTCGCGCGACAATAAGTCGCGCGACAAATAGGGCACAACTTCACTGCAACATTTGAATAGATTTTTTGCGACTGTCGCGTCGCAGTCGCAGCATGTTGCATGTCGCAATGCGATACCATAGACTCCCATTATAAAAATTGTCGCGCGACAAATGTCGTCGTGTGAACCTAGCCTTATAGTGATGAATACAATTAAAAGGATTGTAAAGGATACAGCATCTCGCTAAATAAAAATGAATAAGGTCATCCAACTGCTGGAGCAAGTATTAATAATACATATTATTTTCTGTATCTTTATAATAGGTATGGGACATAGAAAATCACACCTGCCTGATCAATGTAATAGCCAAAGCAAGCCAGATCAGAGGAGACATTGCTGCATGTTACTTTTCCCATCATCTCAGGACCCTTTTCATAGCAACAGACTACCTTTCTGCCCTGCAGCTACAAGAAATGTATGTATCTGCCCATTATGCCATGCTACAATATATACTGATGATAGGGTTCACTTCCTATGTTGCTAGAAGGATCAGTAATTGGAGTTGAGCGAACTTCTGTTTTACGTTCGGCTTCCAAAGTTCGGGTTCGGGCATTTGGAATCCATAAGGGGATTCTTCAATGAACCCGAACCTTGGACAACACGGAGGACCTGGGGTGACGTCACCGTCATGTGATCAGTGCAGGGGGCGTGGCCCAGTACTCGATTAGATAAGAGGTGGTAGCCTACGACCTCTTATCCAATCCAGTACTGAGCCACGCCCCCTGCACTGATCACATGACGGTGGCGTCACCCCAGGTCCTTCACCCCGGATTCCAAATGCCGTTATGGTCCGTGGTAGTGGAATCCATAAAGGGATGCTTGGATAACCCGAACCCGAACTTTGAAAGCCGAACTTAAAACAGAAGTTCGCTCAACTCTATCAGTAATCCCTTGTGGTTCTTAGGTGCTTATACACCTTCAATAATTGTTGGCCGACTGTGCATGGGTTCTCAGTAAGGAGAGGGGAATAAGCTCATCTCTGCGGTAGCTCATCTTTCCTCCCTATTAAACTATTTGCATAGACACATGTCTAACCCTGCACCAAATTTATCCTCAAGCCTGAGCCACTGTGATAAATCTGGTGCTGCTCTAGACAGCCTGTCTCAAGCTTATATTAGACGGGCAGATCACACATGCGATTGTCGGGAGGGAAGCATTCCTTTCTGGCAATCTCCTGCTCGCTAGCTCGCTAACTAATGCCATTGCTCGTCCCCATACTGCCAGCAAATCGTGATTAGACAGCATGATCTTCCGCCGGCAAACAATGATTTTTAAACCTATTGAAAGATTCCAATTACCCTATGAACGAGCAAACTCGTCTTTTGACACGTAAAAAGACTTGGATTGCCCGATGGGGCTGATTAATACAAATTTTAGCAAATTTGTCAAATTTGTCAAGTTCAAGCTTCTTTGTCACTAGTTTATACTGCCCTGAGATGGGCAGCATGATACTGGAGACAGATTCCCTTTAAGTTATATATATAGATTTTTTATGCTTGCCATAAAAGTATACGGGTTATAATAATTGGTTTTAGTAGTGACGGAACCAATCTTATGCTTATCTGAGGCTTTTGCTGCCCAATTTGTTGGCATAAGTAAAGTCCGTAGGTTTCTTACAGTGCCATATGCTCAGTGTGTAACTCCTGTCACTCTACAAACGTATGCATATTAGTCAAGGCTATTCACTCCACTTTCTATGCCGCCCCTTTATTAGGGTAAGATTGTGGCAATTTTTCTGACTTTTTAAAAGTGGCAGTTGATAAATCTGTTTTAAAGGGCATCGGTCAGCAGGATCAACCCTTTTAAGCCAGGTGTACTGCCTGGTAAGGTAGATGCTGGTAAGTAAAATGATACCTCATTTAAGTTCCTCCATTGTGCTGTTCTCAAGATGGGTGCAAACCCCTTGGAGGACCAGACCTCTCCTATCTGCACTCAGACCACTTTCCCCATCCCCTTAAAGCCTTTGTAATCTCACTCCTGCGCCATGCTTTACAACATCAGCGTATACTCAGTGCATATGTCTCTGCATCCCCAGCACAGATGACCACTCACAGGCGCTAATGACATAATCTTCCAACCAGAAGAGGAAACGCTGTGCTCTGGAGGATGACATCATTGGTGCATGCGCAGTAGCCCTGCTGCTCGGATGCACAGTCATCGTTAGTGTAGAGTATGGCGCAGGTGCGTGATTACAGGTCAGGGTGGGAGGCTTGGCCGTTGGCAATCAAGAGAATGAGGGGAGTGGTCTAAGTGCAGAACAAAGGAGCTCTGGTGCTCCGAGGGGCTCAGGCTTGCCCCTTGATGCACCGAATGCCTAATTTACATATTGCTGAAGAGGTTTTTTTTCTTAGCACTGGCGCAATGGAGGAACCTAAATGAGGTGTTTTCTCAGCATCAGTAGTTATAAATGGTATAATATAGTTGATTCTGCTGACATATGATCTTTAAATCAACTTGACAGGCTAACCAGGCCCACCTTATCGCTCAATTCTTAAAACTGGAATGAGTGGTGTAAAAATGTAAAATTTTGAATTTTTTTTTTCACGAATAAGACCAAAGAGTTGCTATTTTATGACTTTAAAGACAGAGTTTTGAAGTCCAGGGCTTGATAAGTTTGCGCCATTGAATTCCGAGTGCAGAGATGGTTTACAGTTAGTAAGGTCATCTTCTCTCTTGTATGTTACAGTGCCGCTCTTCATGGACCCCCATCTGTTTCCCACAATGATCCAGTCACCAGCTGTCTGTATAACCAGCTAAAGCAGCAGATAATTAGCTCTTCTGAGGGATCAGTAAGTAGCTCTGCCCTGCTGTTTCAAGGGGTCTGATGAAAGCCATAGACATTTTCCAGGACATGTATGGGAAACATATATTTTTATGGTTAAATACACTCATTGACAAAAAAACATAACGCACCAAGAGGGAGTTGTTGGAATCGAATAAAACTTTCTATGTGCGAATGTAAGGGTGATATTTGTAAGTGATTATAATATTAGAGCGAAAAGATACTTTTATTGGGGGAAAACTTGAAAGAAGGCTGTAGTACCCTACTGGGCCGCCTCTAGCCTGGATACAACATGAGATACAGTTGGGCTTGTAGGCATACAGGCTCCATATGGTATCCAGCAGCACATTTGACCACAGATGTTACAGCTGGGCCTATAGATCCTGCACACTCATAGGTCCCATAAATGCTGAATGCTTGGTGATTAATCTGACGACTTGGCAGGCTAAGGAAGCATTACAATGTGGCAGAGACAATTTGGAGACCCTTGCTGTATGTGGATGAGCATTATCCAGCTGAAAATGACCAAATGTCCTGTACATATCAATGAGCTGTTAGTGTCTCTCATATAACTACTAGGTGTGACCGACTGTCGTATTTGATGGCTCCCCAGATCATCATACCAACAGTTGGTGCATCATTTTGCCCCACAGCAAAGGTAGGATTGAAGCGTTCATCACCAGGCTACCGTACATGAACCCGACCATCATGGTATCCCTCACAGAACCTGTGTTTGTTGCTAACGATGATATGGTTCCAATATCTAGTAGTCCAGGTTTCTTCTTCAAAACACCACAAGTGGTGGCTGGCTGTTTCTGGCATAACTTATAGTAAGTCCAGCAGGCCACACGAAGGCCCACCCCTACGCTAAGCCATGTCCCCTTTTCTTGGCACTTCAGAAGAATGTCGAGGAGATTTAAAAGTTGCAAATTATAGCGCACATAAAGTGTAAAGGGTTTAGTAAATGTCCTGCCTTGTCTAATCAGACCACCCCTTTAATCATTTACATACCTGCATGCCGAGTTTTGCAGCAATCCTATCTGGGTGCATTCTTTTTTCTGGTCAATGAGCGTATTTTGTCTTGATGTCTAGATTAGATCATGAATGGTTTTCAAGCCCAATTTAATTTAGGTTCCCTGTTTAGAGAACCCATTGTCAAATAAAATGTCAGGGAATTCTGTGTTACCAAGCACTATGAATAATCCAAAGATAGCAGCAGCTGCACAAGGTCTATCTATCTAAAGGACTCAAGACAGGCAATTAAAGGGGTTGTCTGGCTTCAGGAAGAAAATGGACAACACTTAGGGTGTGCCTGGAACAAAAAACAGCCCATTACTTACCTAGCAGATCCTGTGCCTCCGCTCTAGTTCTATCAGACAAGATCTGCTGCAGCGGGGACATCACATTGACAACACGTGACCGCTGCAGTCAATTACTGGACTCAGTGGTGCGTTGCTTGAGGCGAGTGATTGGCTGCAAAGGTCATTGTCATTGTAACGTCACCGCTGCAGCCGGGTGAACAGAGCTGGGAGATCCAGAGCGGAGGCATGGGATCTGCAGTATGTAATGTTTCATGGCTCCTGTGGTTGTGCTCTAGGGGAATTGAACTCTTGTTGCCAGGTTCTCCTGCAGATTACCAGTAGTTATTATCAGGGTGCCCGTCTAACGAAAACAGAATTGTCCAAAGTGGACTCTTTAAACTAAAACTAAATTGCCTACAATTGTGCCACATATTCACTGTGGCTTATTGTTCCTATTTTCAGTCGACTTTCATCTGTCAAATACATTAAAACATATGAAATCCAAGTGATTTATATCCTGTAAACAGAGAAGTAAAATGTGACTTTCATGTAGGTAATGAAGACATGGGATCTGTTGACAGGCCAGCTTATCGGCGAAGTACAAGCCACTCATGGCCACTCTTCGGTCACATGCATGGCTCTGGACGCTGTTGGAAATAGGTACAGTGATTTTCTTAACCATATAGCCACCTATGAATAAATATGAGAAGGAATATGTCCTCTGTATTACTAAAAAAGTGCACATGAAATACTGTTTGAATGAATGAAGACTATTAAGACTGAAGATATATATGAATTGATCATGGCTGGATACCATAAAGTAGTTGACTCACAAACATTTATCACGCAACCACAGTTCGCGTTCTGACCCCCATTCTCTATCTTTGGGACTGTTAGAGCGATGTACTCGACAGTCCCATGAAAGTGAATGGAGTGATGGTCTTGCATGTGCAATGCAGCTCCATTCACATAGGGGTCCCAGCAGTCAGAACCCCAGTAATCATACATTTATCACCTATTCTGTGTTCATGGGCCAACCTCTGTAAACTATGGGGGAGAGTTATCAAACTGGTGTAAAGTAGAACTGGCTTAGTTGCCCACAGCAACCAATCAGATTCCACCTTTTATTTTACAGAGCTTCTTTGGAGAATGAATGGTGGAATCTGATTGGTTGCTATGGGCATCTACTTTATACCAATTTGATAAATTTCCCTCTATATCTTAACCTTTGAGAACCATCTTACACACAAATATTACACTAATATCAGGTACTGCTTTACACCCTGTATTAGGGCACGTTCACATGAGGCAGATGTGTTGCATACTGTTAATTTTTGGAATTGTCCGATTCACCTGAATGAAGTTTGCAGTAGTCTGTGGACAGGCAGCAGCGAGGCCAAACCTAGACTATGCAAGAATAGTATGTGGCTGCTTACTGTTCACCAGCTAATTTATCATAGCGCTCCTTACTTTCTTCTATGACTGTTTAGTCAATCCTTCATCTGTTTAATCAGAATTAATCAGTATTAATTAATTTCATTAATATATAATTAATATCAGAATTAATCAGTAATTTTAAACCAAGGGAACCTTGGTGCCCTATTTTTATTGTGGTATGGGCCTTTCTTGCCTAAAAGGCCCCCTAATTTATCAAGAGTGTTGAGCTCCTTTCTTCCTTCTATGGCTCATCCATCTTGTCGTCATCTACTGATCAGAATCTATTTAGTTTTGAGTCAAGGGAACTATGATGCCCTGTTTTATTGTGGTGGAATCAAGGGGGACTCCACCACAATAAAGGTGCCCTGTGCAACGGCGCCAATAGTATGTCCGTGCCTGCACTGCAAAAACAACTCCTTTCAGATGTATGGAATACATTTACCCTAGGTACACACCTAAGCGTTTTACAGCGCGTTCAAACGCGCTGTAAAACGCACAACATGTGAAAAGCCATGCTTCCCTATGGGCATGGTTCACATTTGGGCGTTTTACAGCACGTTTGAACGCGCTGTAAAAGGCCAACGCCCAAACAAGTACATGAGCTTCTTTGGGGCGTTTTAACGCGCCTATGGACAATGATGCCATAGGGGAGAGTCACTCAATCGCGCGTATGACGCACGTTTGTAAGTTAACAAAACGCGCATCAAAAAACGCGCGTCATACGCGCTATTCAGAAACGCCTAGGTGTGTTCCCAGCCTTAAAGTTGCAGCAATTACTGCAATGAGTCTACCGTATATAGCCCAGGCCGCAGTCACAGCTCTACAGACTGCTCATGTGCATATAACCATTGAAATGAATGGGTCAGTGTTCAGTCCGGAGGCTGATCGTTGTAAAAATGGAGCACATCTGGCATGTTATTTCTTAGAAGCGGATTGTTAGTGGATTGTGTATAGAAGTCAGTGAGGAAAACAAATCACAGAAAAAACAATATATATAAACCACCCTGCACGATATGATATTAAATGCGCGGGTGTATATGGCTATATTTACAAAGTCACAGAAAATAACGCATTATATTAGTAGATGCAAGCATAACATATGGACTAAGCCCTCACTCTATTGATAAAATCTGAGACACTTGGTCAAGACATTTTGATCAAAATACATCTAAGCCCACCTACCAAGCGACAAGGTGCTCTCAGTTTAGGCGGGTTCCTATCCCTTTCAATTGTATGGGGACTTGTGAGAACGGACAGAATAGTACATGTCCTATTTTTTACGTCCGTTATTCACTGGCTGTCAAAAAAAAAACAGCAGTGTGAATATCCCATAGACTACTTTTGTTCTTAAAACGGACATGTGACTGCAAAAAAAATACAGCCATTACACATGCGTTTTTGTAAATGTAGCCTTAGCCTTAACTTAGAATGATCGTTTTCTTTTTGTGCGTGCGTGGTGTTGGCTATTTTTAATGTTTGATGAACTGAACACAAATGAAATTACAAAGATCGCTTGCATTTTCGGAAATAGGGGTCATCACATAAAAAGTATGTTAAAATAATGAAACCATACCAGTATTTCTTACTCTACCTGTATATATATATATATCTGTAGCAGTAATATTATACAAGTGCTTTGCTGTTGTGTTTGGATATATGAAGTTATATTGTTCTTTGCCAATCTTTTAGATGCTTTCATAGCTTCATCACCTTTGGCCGTTGACACACAATGTAACCTACAACCTGTAATTATGCACATGCTGGCTGGCAGTGTTAATTGGCAGACGTATCCTCCGCAGAACAGCTAACCGTCTTAAGCTCTCAATTCCTCATGGAGATAATTAGGAGTCAGTGTCATCAGTGCATCTCCATTATCAGTAGTCTCAGGAGACGGAGAAACAATGACAGACGATGCTGCTATATTAAAGAATGACTTATGCCCATGGGAAGGAGTGTGGTGGTAATACCAGTGTGGCCAGTATTTTTACTGAAGGATGACATGATGGTATATCATGTAGTTACCACTCAGGAGAATGCAAGGTGATAGTGACATGAGAATGTGTTCTAATCACAAGAGGGTTTATTCTATCATATAAACGGTAATATATCTGCGACAACTGAAGAGCTATCCCAGGACGCTCATAGGATTCGACTGCTTTAATTAAGCACTAATTGACCCGTAGCATCTAACAATTTCCTTCCATGGTCCAGACACACAGATCTTAGTCCCTGCTGTCTCATTATACTGATTCCCTGTAAACACATTGGTGAAGCAGTAATTATTATGGAGACGTCATCTGCTCAGTAGAAACTGTCTATTTCAGCATTAATTACTTGACCGTAAAATTCTGCAGATCAGTGGCAAAATCTGCATGAGTTACATGCAAACTTTGCTGCGGATTTGCCTATTTGCCTTGGACTTAACCCTCTCCACTGCAAAGGGGTGAATCCCCTGCAGAAATCCACGGTATAGATTGACATATTGCTGGTGCTATAAATCCGTGTCCACACGATGAATTTTGAAAAGTTTTCTTAAGCAAATTTTTTTAATTTGCATTTGGTGCGTTTTTTTTTTTTTTTTACTTTTTTGATGCAGTGTTTGGAAGCATTTTTTTAAAATCAAATTAGGGTGTGTACTTAATTCCAAACCTGCATTTTTTCGGAGCAGATCCACGTTATAAAACAAAAAAAAACACATAGCGCATATGGTGCGTTTTTTTTTAACACTTCCCATTCATTTTTATGGGAGATTCAGATCCTGCGCCAAGATGGTGGCATGCTGTTTTTTTTTTCCGGCACGGTTAATACGCACAAGTGCCACTTCCTATTAAAATTAATGGGAAGCTGTTTGGAGTCTTTTTTGTGCTGATTCCGACACGGAAAACGTGCAAAAATACTCTGTGTGACCCTTAGGCCCAGATTAGGTCTGGATACGTTCAGTGAAAACTGCGAGATTTTGCTAACAAAGTCATTCAGTTTTGTTTGTGATCGCGTTTAGTTGTTTTTATCGCGCGGGTGCAATGCGATTTACTGCGTTTTGCAAGCTCGTGATAAAAAACTGAATCTGTACAAACAACATTTCTTAGCAACCACCCGTGAAAATCTCATTGCATCCGCACTTGCTTGCGGATGTGATGCGATTTCACACAGCCCCATTCACTTCTATGGGGCCATGGCTGCGCAAAAGTGATGCGTGAAAACCACCGCTCATGTACACAGCCCCATTTAAATGAATGGGTCCGGATTCCATGCGGGTGCAATGCGTTCTCATCACCCATTGCACCCGCGCGGAATTCTCGCTCGTGTGAAAGGGGCCTTCGGAAGCAAGAGAAAGGTCAGTTCTTGAAGTTGATGCATTCGCATGAAAACAAGAGCCAAATTGTGATGGCCTGAGAACTCAGTTGGAGTGTCTCCAATACGTTGGGTCTTGTGAGGTGGTCCCACATGCACTGATTAGTGCACCACTGAGGTCAAGATAATGCCTGCTACATCTGTATATTATGTCATTTCTGTTCCCTTAAATAGATGAACTTACATTTAAAGGAGTTTTCTGGGAATTAAATATTGATGACCTCACTGTAGGATAGGTGATTGATATCATCAATATCAGGTCGGTGGGGATCCAACTCCCGACACCCACCCTGCCCTCATATATGGGGCTGCAGGACTCGGAAAAGCACTGTGCTGTACATTGTATAGCGACTGTACTTGAATGGGACTGAGCTGCACAGGGACAGGCCTAGGAAGAGGCATCAGCGTTCATCTGAGTGTCGTGGCATCTGGGAACAGCTGCTGAGTGGGGATGCCAGGAGTTGGACCCACACCAATCAGATATCCATGGTCTATCCTAAGAATAGGTCACCCATCAAAGCCCCTTTAAATAGATGTAATAATCTGCAGCCAATTTTCTAGTTAGAAAAACAGAGAATCCATCCAGTTTACAGAATCAATAATTTATGTGATCTGATTATTTTCGATGTCTTGCCTTTATTACATGTCTGTATATTTCCAGACTGGTATCAGGTGGTAAAGATGGAAGTGTACAGCTGTGGGACTACAACTCCGATTCTCTCACCCCCGCAAGGGCACTTATACAGGGCAGCACAGGTTGGTTGCTGGAGAATTAATATTAACATGCCTCTAACTACACACTTGTCAATAACTGTTTCTTTCTATTCCCTAGCAGACGGCTCTAGAGGTGGAATCAGTGACATCACATATGCACAACACAACCACAATCAGTACGTATTCGGGCATCGGCGCACCTTCTTTGTCCTGTGTGTAAATGAACTAACCATCACATTGTATTCCATTTAAAGGTATATAGTATCTGTTTCCTATGACGGGCAGATCAGAATATTTCCGGTAAGTTAGAACAAATCCTGAGCTGTACATTACTTACTCTTAGCATATAGACTAGCGTATTTGCAATGCGTATATAGTCCGGATTTTATGTACCAGAATCCGCTGCTAATGTTAATGAATAGAGCTATTCACATGGGCGTATAATTTCCGTCAGTATTTGAAATCCGCAGCATGTCCGAGTTTTGTGCAGATTTACAAATACACACATTGCAGTCTGTGCAGTGCATAAATAAGGAAGGAAGAAATACACGTGAAAATCCTGAAGCAATCCTGATGACAATACTGATGGATCCTGAACCAGAATACTGACGGATCTTAATACGCTCGTCTGAAAGCGGCCATAGGCCAGATATTTTATCTAAATATATATGTAAAGTGACACTAAACTCGTTTTGTATTTGGGATAAAAAAACCAACATGGCAGCTTTCTTCTAGAAGCTGTTTGGTCTAGCTCAGGACTGCTCATAGTGAATACATTTGAGCTGCAATGCCAGGCACAACCTGTTTACAGGTGTGGCGCTGTTTTTGGAAAAAGGCAGCCATGATCATCTAATGCTGTACAATACAAACTCTTTGAAGTGTTCAGTTATAGGTTGTCTGGTTAAGAAAACACATTCTCAAATACCTCTCCTGTTCAGGACCCACATCCATTTGCCAGAGAGAAAACAACAAAAAGTCACTTGCTCTGGAGGATCAGACATGATCGATCAGTTTCAGGAAAATACCTCAATAAGTGCTGCTGAGGATTCATAACATCTGTCTGGATTCTTCCCCGTTGTGTCGCCAGCAGATGGTTCTCATGTCTATATATAATGTGCACTTTGGCTAGCTCTGTCATTCGGAAGAACTTCCCCAAGTCTCCTTTTATTGTACTTTTAGGTGGTAATCCCTCTGGCTGGCATACCCAACAGCATAGCCTTGCCCAATACATTTGCATGGCTGCTAGAATAAATATTGGGGTTAGCTGGAAAAAACAGACCTTTCTTTTAAAGATCTTAAAGGGGTTCTCTTAAATCTCAACCAGCAATAAGTCTTAGAATGTGAGCAGGACTGGCTGCCACTTGCCCAGGGTGGTGAGGGAACGGGCCTCACTACACTGCTCTACAATAGACGGAAATGATGTGAATCTGCAAACAATGGCATCCGTTATTTTTAACAGTTTTTGTCCTGTTTCTAGGTTAAAAAAAGGTAAACATAGTTACATAGTTACACAGTTTATAAGGCTGAAAAAGAGACATCTGTTCATCCAGTTCAGCCTGTCATCCTGCAAGTTGATGCAGAAGCAAAAAAAAACTGTAAGGTAGAAGCTAATTTTTCTCACTTTAGGGGAAAAAATTCCTTCCCGACTCCAATCAGGCAATCAGAATAACTCCCTGGATCAACGACCCCTCTCTAGTAGCTATAGCCTGTAATATTATTACACTCTAGAAATACATCCAGGCCCCTCTTGAATTCCTTTATTGTACTCACCATCACCACTTCCTCAGGCAGAGAGTGCCATAGTCTCACTGCTCTTACCGTAAAGAATCCTCTTCTATGTTTGTGTACAAACCTTCTTTCCTCCAGACGCAGAGGATGTCCCCTTGTCACAGTCCTGGAGATAAATAGATGATAGGAGAGATCTCTGTACTGACCCCTGATATATTTATACATAGTTATTAGATCTCCCCTCAGTCGTCTTTTTTCTAAAGTGAATAACCCTAATTTTGATTGTACTGTAGTTGCCCCATTCCAGTTATTACTTTAGTTGCCCTCCTCTGAACCCTCTCCAGCTCTGCTATGTCTGCCTTGTTCACAGGAGCCCAGAACTGTACACTGTACTCCATGTGTGGTCTGACTAGTGAATTGTAAAGAGGTAGGACTGTTCTCATCACGGGCATCTATGCCCCCTTTGATGCAACCTATTATCCTTTTGGCCTTGGCAGTAGCTGCCTGACACTGGTTTCTACAGCTTAGTTTGCTGTCCACTAAAATTCCTAAGTCCTCTTCCATGTCAGTGTTACCCAGTGTTTTACCATTTAGTATGTACTGGTGACTTGCATTATTCCTTCCCACGTGCATAACCTTACTTTTGTCAGTGTTAAACCTCATCTGCCACTACTCTCTCCAAGCCTCCAATCTATCCAGGTAGATCTTTTTTTCTTCAAAAAACAGGTGCAAACTTTGTATAAAGTTTTAAAATGGGTCCAGTTTCTTTAAAAAAACTGATTCTGTGCCTGAAACACAGAACATGTACATTGTGTATTGAATGTTATAGTGGTTTGTGTTACTATTCTTGAAATAAAATTTCAAACAGTTTATCAATGTAGTGTATTTTTTATCTATCTTTCACTTTTTACAGCAAAAGCTGGATGCTGTAACACCAGAAGAAGTACTGCCAAAATTTACCTGGAGTGTTAATATGGTGAGCTGTGCTCTGTAACATTCCTTTACAAGAGGAAGAAACAAAGTAGGTTAAAATTATGCGAATCTGCTGTGGGGCCTGTAAAATAATAAAATAACTTGCCTCACCTTCACCAGATCCAGCGTTTCTTCTCCTTCCTCTTGCCTGATCTGCAGCCAGTAATGTATTGTTCTGGTTGCATGGTGATGTTCTGTACACCGCTGCAGAAAATAACAGGCCAGTGTGGTCTATACACCACTAAAACCAATGATTGGCTGCAGCGGTATACACGACGTCACCACTGCAGTCACAATAATACATGACTCGCTGCAGTCCAGAGATGAGGACAGAGCAGCGATGCTGGAGCAGAGGGGCTGGTGTAAGTGAGGTGAGTTATTATATTATTCTACCAGCCCCACGGCAGATTAGTATAGTAAAATTTAACTCAGAATGTGCAGTAAACCCCTTTAAGGCCAAACATGTTGAATGCTTTCTGCAGCATTTCTACGATAACTGAAGTATACACATGTTACATGTGGATTTTGCTCCATGCACTGCAAAAGATAGAACCCATGGTGAAAATCCTGCTGTGGATTTGAAAAAAAAAATCTTGTTTGATGGGGTGGGGTTTTGAGAACCCACAACACAAATGCATTGTGTGAAGTCACCCATGTTAGACAGTGTTGTGATGTCTCATATAATGTAGAAATAGGTGATAACCTAGATTACGTATCACAGTATGGAAAGTATTTTTTGTGGCGTCTGCATTTGTTTTACCACTTAACCACAGGCTCAAACAGCACACAGAGGACACTTCTGCAAGCAGGGACGCCCCTGGGATTTTGTATAGTAATTTAATTTGTACACAGAAGACACACACAAACTGTATATACATATTGTTCAGTCTCTATACACGTTCACACAGTGAACATTCAGTATAAACCATTCCTGTCTTCCAAATAAGAGGACTGTTCTTTGTAGTCTAACTTGTTTATTGGTCAACAGGTCGTACATATGTGATTGATTGATTATATACAATTGATTGATTGGTAAAACAGGATTGTTTGGTAAAACTACAAGAATACAAATAACAAGTATTAAGCATGGATATCATGTACTATAACATTTGCATTGACAGTAAAAGCACATGGTAAAATGGCTGCCTATACATAGGATTACATCTCATCCAAAAACCGAACATGCAAATTCGACAGATCTGTATTACTTCCGTACACCATAGAAGCCTGTAAGGTGTCAAAGGATCACAACATAGTGAAGTACTTCCTTAGCTAATTCCAGCCAGAAGTTATATAATATACTCACAAACAGCCGCTTGTAGCATGCGTATCTGACCAATTAGTCCTTAATATCCCACAGGACAGTTCTCCCTTTGGTATTTATTCCCTCAGTTCTCCTGCAAGATGGCGAGATAATCGCGGAATAGTGAAGTACAAAAAGGTCACCAGACTTAAAACCATTTATTATACTCACAAGAGTTCACGTGTATCGTACGTATAAAAATAAAACCTCCATATGCACGATACAAGTGAACTCTTGTGAGTATAATACATGGTTTTAACCTCTTCCCGACCGCCATGCGGCTATATACGTCCTATCTGCACATACCCCGTGCAAATAGCACGTGTATAGACGTCATGATGGATCTTTAATTCAATCGCTGCAAAGCGCTTGGATTAAAGCTTCTCTCCCTGCTCTGCAGCTGTCACGGACAGCTCAGAGCCCAGGCATGCCGGCAAGGGACCAATCAGAGTGGTCCCTTGCCGAAGATCGCTCCGATTGGTTAGTCTGTACAGACTAACCAATCTGAGCTCTCTAGTGTTAAAATGCCGGTTTCAGGCTGCGATCTCCACTCCTGAAATCGGATAAGTGCCCCTGTGTGCTGCCAGGCCCCCAGTGCTCCCAGAGCCTTTTTATAAATAAATGCCCCCCCAACATGCCCCCACATGTGGCCATCATTGTCCCTGATCGCCTCCGATGCCTCCAGTCCTCCTCCTCCTGCTTGTGCTGCCGCTGTAATGGCAGGGCTCAGGAACGGAGCCTCTGCCATCAGCAGCGAGCGTTAGCTGTGACTTACAGCTAACACTCTGCTGCTACAACCCAGATTGGTGCTGACACAGATCTTGGGCGTTTGACCCCATAGATGCCGCGGTCAGCAGCCACCCCCAGCATCCATGGGGTTAAGAAGGAGGGAGCTCCCTCTTTCTTCCATCGCGCTGCTGCTGCGATCGCAAAGGTGTCCTGGTTGCCAAGTTACCTAAGGCTGATGAGACCATGAGGGTCTCATCAGCCTTAGTGTAAGTGTAGCACTGACTATACAGTGCATTGCAATAGATGACTATTGCACTGCACTGTACAGTGATCAGGCCCACTGGATCTTCAAAATCCAGATGGGTCTTGATTAGAGTTGAGGGAACTTCTGTTTTAAGTTCAGCTTCCAAAGTTCGGGTTCGGGTTATCCAAGCATCCCGTTATGGATTCGGCTACAACAGACCATAACGGCATTTGGAACACGGAGTGAAGGACCTGGGGTGACGTCACCGTCATGTGATCAGTGCAGGGGGCGTGGCTCAGTACTGGATTGGATAAGAGGTCGTAGGCTACCACCTCTTATCTAATCCAGTACTGAGCCAAGCCCCCTGCACTGATCACATGACGGTGACGTCACCCCAGGTCCTCCTTGTTGTCCAAGTTTCAGGTTCATTGAAGAATCCCCTTATAGATTCCAAATGACGTTATGGTCCGTGGTGGCGGAATCCATAACGGGATGCTTGGATAACCCGAACATTGGAAGCCGAACTTAAAACAGAAGTTCGCTCAACTGTAGTCTTGATTAGTGTTGAGCGAACAGTTCGAGCATAGTTCGTACCGAATTTTGGGGTGTTCGGGACACGGACCCGGACCCGAACATTTTCAAAAAAGTTTGGGTTTGGGTTCGTTGTTCGTAAATTTCTTCCCGTTTTCTGAAGGGCTGCACAGCAGCCAATCAACTAGCATTTTACTTCTTGCCCTAAGAAGCCATCACAGCCATGCCTACTAATGGCATGGCTGTTATTGGCCAAGTGCAGCATGTGACCCGGCCTCTATTTAAGCTGGAGTCACGTAGCGCCGCACGTCACACTGCTCTGATTAGTGTAGGGAGAGGACGCAGCTGCTGTGAGGGCGAGATTAGGCAGGGAAAAGTCTGCAAAAGCACCTAATGAAGTGATCGATCTACAGCTGTGAATGATTGAACTTCTGCTAGTTACTTGCTCACTGGTTTTTAGGCTGCACAGAGCGTTTTTCTGTCACTTATTTTCTGGGGTGATCGGCGGCCATTTTGTGACTTGTGGTGCACCAGAACAAGCTGCCACCAAGTCCATCAATCCATCAATACTATTTTTTTTTTTGCTATATCCTACATCAGGGGCTTGGCTGTGCTAATTGTCACCCCTAGAAACTCAAGATAGCAATTTCTATATTTTATTAAGGGGTTAAATACAATTGCCAAAATACCAATCCCCTAAATCTGGTGTTCCAGCTTTGGCTAGCCAAGTATAATACTGTCTGCTGTTTGGCAAAGGATAGTTTATTTTCTGTGGTGAAATTCAATTGTCAAAATAGCAATCCCCTAAATCTGGTGTCCCAGCAGTGGCTGGCAAAGTACTATAGTGTCTGCCAAAACATATATTTTGTTCTGGGGTGAAATTCAATTGCCAAAATAGCAATACCATAAATCTGGTGTCACAGCTGTGGCTGGCAAACTATAATAGTGTCCACCAAAACATATATTTTGTTCTGGGGTGAAATTCAATTGCCAAAATAGCAATGCCATAAATCTGGTGTCCCAGCTGTGGCTGGCAAAGTATAATAGTGTCTGCCAAAACATATATTTTGTTCTGGGGTGAAATTCAATTGCCAAAATAGCAATACCATAAATTAGTGGTTTCAGCTGTGGCTGGCAAACTATAATAGTGTCCGCCAAAACATATATTTTGTTCTGGGGTGAAATTCAATTGCCAAAATAGCAATGCCATAAATCTGGTGTCCCAGCTGTGGCTGGCAAAGTATAATAGTGTCTGCCAAAACATATATTTTGTTCTGGGGTGAAATTCAATTGCCAAAATAGCAATACCATAAATTAGTGGTTTCAGCTGTGGCTGGCAAACTATAATAGTGTCCGCCAAAACATATATTTTGTTCTGGGGTGAAATTCAATTGCCAAAATAGCAATACCATAAATCAGTGGTTTCAGCTGTGGCTGGCCAAGTTTCATAGTGTCCTGCAAATTATATATTTTGTTCTGGGGTGAAATTCAATTGCCAAAATAGCAATAACCTGAATCTGGTGTTCCAGCTGTTGCAGGCCTAGTTTAAATCTGTCCATAAAAGGATGCCTTTCATCCAGGGCCTAAATACTAGCCCTAAAAGAGATATTCCCCTAAATCAGTGGTTACTGCTGTGCCTGGATTAGTGTAATACGCTACATAAATAAATAGGCAGATAGTGTTAGGTGCCTGTAAATCCCCTAAATCTGGTGTCCCAGCAGTGGCTGGCAAAGTACTATAGTGTCTGCCAAAACATATATTTTGTTCTGGGGTGAAATTCAATTGCCAAAATAGCAATACCATAAATTAGTGGTTTCAGCTGTGGCTGGCAAACTATAATAGTGTCCGCCAAAACATATATTTTGTTCTGGGGTGAAATTCAATTGCCAAAATAGCAATGCCATAAATCTGGTGTCCCAGCTGTGGCTGGCAAAGTATAATAGTGTCTGCCAAAACATATATTTTGTTCTGGGGTGAAATTCAATTGCCAAAATAGCAATACCATAAATTAGTGGTTTCAGCTGTGGCTGGCAAACTATAATAGTGTCCGCCAAAACATATATTTTGTTCTGGGGTGAAATTCAATTGCCAAAATAGCAATACCATAAATCAGTGGTTTCAGCTGTGGCTGGCCAAGTTTCATAGTGTCCTGCAAATTATATATTTTGTTCTGGGGTGAAATTCAATTGCCAAAATAGCAATAACTTGAATCTGGTGTTCCAGCTGTTGCAGGCCTAGTTTAAATCTGTCCATAAAAGGATGCCTTTCATCCAGGGCCTAAATACTAGCCCTAAAAGAGATATTCCCCTAAATCAGTGGTTACTGCTGTGCCTGGATTAGTGTAATACGCTACATAAATAAATAGGCAGATAGTGTTAGGTGCCTGTAAAAAAAGGCCTGAATTTGAAATCAATACATTGGGCCCAATATTTTTTTTCTTATTGTGGTGCTTGGTGAACGGTAACAATGAGGAAAACATCTAGTAGGGGGCGCGGACGCGGTCGTGGTGGTGTTAGTGTACCCTCTGGTGCTGGGAGAGGACGTGGCCATTCTGCCACAGCCACACGCCCTAGTGAACCAACTAGCTCAGGTTCCAGTACCCGCCAGAATTTACAGCGATATTTGGTGGGGCCCAATGCCGTTTTAAGGATAGTAAGGCCTGAGCAGGTACAGGCGCTAGTCAATTGGGTGGCCGACAGTGGATCCAGCACGTTCACAACATTATCTCCCACCCAGTCTTCTGCAGAAAGCGCACAGGTGGCGCCTGAAAACCAAGCCCATCAGTCTGTCACTACACCCATGCATATCAGGGAAACTGTCTGAGCCTCAAGTTATGCAGCAGTCTCTTATGCTGTTTGAAGACTCACTGGCAGGGTTTCCCAAGGGAATCCACCTAGCCCTTCCCCAGTGGTGGAAGACATAGAATGCACTGATGCACAACCACTGATGTTTCCTGATGATGAGGACATGGGAATACAATCTCATCGCAGTCCGCACGTCTCTGATGATGAAACACAAGTGCCAACTGCTGCGTCTTTCTGCAGTGTGCAGACCGAACAGGAGGTCAGGGAGGAAGACTGTGGGGAAGACGATGCAGGGGACGATGAGGTCCTAGACCCCACATGGAATGAAGGTCGTGCCACTGACTTTCATAGTTCAGAGGAAGAGGCAGTGGTGAGACCGAGCCAACAGCGTAGCAAAAGAGGGAGCAGGGGGCAAAAGCAGAACAGCCGCCTCCAAGAGAGTTCGCCTGCTACTGGCCACCGCCACCAGGGACCGAGCACCCCAAAGGCAGCTTCAAGGAGTTCCCTGGCATGGCACTTCTTTAAACAATGTGCTGACGACAAGACCTGAGTGTTTGCACGCTGTGCCATCAGAGCCTGAAGCGAGACATTAACGTTCTGAACCTTAGCACAACCTGCATGACCAGGCATCTACATGCAAAGCATGAACTGCAGTGGAGTAAACACCTCAAAAGCAAGGAACTCACTCTGGCTCCCCCTGCTCCATTTTCTGCTGCTGCCTCGGCCTCTTCCTCCGCCTCGGGAGGAATGTTGGCACCTGCCGCCCACCAAACAGAGGATGTGCCTCCGACAACAGCAACTGCGTAAGCAAGCATCTCCACCATGTCACATGGCAGCGTTCAGCTCTCCATCTCACAAACCTAGGAGAGAAAGCGTAAATTCCCACCAAGCCACCCTCGAGCCCTGGGCCTGAATGCCAGCATTTCTAAACTACTGGCCTTTGAAATGCTGTCATTCAGGCTGGTGGACACAGACAGCTTCAAACAGCTGATGTCCATGGCTGTCCCACAGTTTGTTCTTCCCAGCCGCCACTACTTCTCCAAGACAGCCGTGCCTTCCCTGCACAACCAAGTATCCGATAAAATCAAGTGTGCACTGCGCAACGCCATCTGTGGCAAGGTCTACCTAACCACAGATACGTGGACCAGTAAGCACGGCCAGGGACGCTATATCTCCCTAACTGCACACTGGGTAAATGTAGTGGCGGCTGGGCCCCAGGCGGAGAGTTCCTTGGCGCACGCCCTTCCGCCGCCAAGGATCGCAGGGCATCATTCTTTGCCTCCTGTAGCCTCCTCCTCCTACTCGGCTTCCACCAGCTCATCCAGTCAGCCACCCACCTTCACCACCAACTTCAGCACAGCCCGGGGTAAACGTCAGCAGGCCATTCTGAAACTTATATGTTTGGGGGACAGGCCCCACACCGCGCAGGAGTTGTGGCGGGGTATTGAACAACAGACCGACGAGTGGTTTCTGCCGGTGGGTCTCAAGCCCGGCCTGGTGGTGTGCGATAATGGGCGAAATTTCGTTGCAGCTCTGGGACTAGCCGGTTTGACGCACATCCCTTGCCTGGCGCATGTGCTGAATTTGGTGGTGCAGAAGTTCATTCACAACTACCCCGACATGTCAGAGCTGCTGCATGCTGCTGGAGAGACTGTGCGAGCAGCAGCAGGCAATAGTGGAGTTTCAGCTGCAGCACGCACGCGTCAGTCGCACTGTGGAACAGCACCACTTCACCACCAATGATTGGGCCTCCATGCGAGACCTGTGTGCCCTGTTGCGCTGTTTTGAGTACTCCACCAACATGGACAGTGGCGATGACACCGTTATCAGCGTTACAATACCACTTCTATGTCTCCTTGAGAAAACGCTTAGGGCGATGATGGAAGAGGAGGTGGCCCAGGAGGAGGATGAGGGGTCATATTTAGCACTTTCAGGCCAGTCTGTTAGAAGTGGCTCAGAGGGAGGTTTTTTGCATCAGCAGAGGCCAGGTACAAATGTGGCCAGACAGGGCCCGCTACTGGAGGACGAGGAGGAGGTGGAGGAGGATGAGGATGAAGCAGGTTCACAGCGGGGTGGCACCCGACACAGCTCAGGTCCATCACTGGTGCGTGGCTGGGGGGATACGGAGGACGATGACGATACGCCTCCCACAGAGGACAGCTTGTCCTTACCTCTGGGGAGCCTGGCACACATGAGCGACTACATGCTGCAGTGCCTGCGCAACGACAGCAGAGTTGCCCACATTTTAACGTGTGCGAAATACTGGGTTGCCACCCTGCTGGATCCCCGGTACAAAGATAATGTGCCCACCTTACTTTCTGCACTGGAGCATGATAGGAAGATGCGCGAGTACAAGTGCACGCTGGTAGACGCGCTCCTGAGAGCATTCCCAAATGTCACAGGGGAACAGGTGGAAGCCCAAGGCGAAGGCAGAGGAGGAGCAAGAGGTCGCCAACGCAGCTAAACGTTCTGAACGTGTTAGCAGGAGGTAGCATTTCACTAACATGGTTGAACAGTACGTCTGCACACCCCTCCACGTACTGACTGATGGTTCGGCCCCATTCAACTTCTGGGTCTCCAAATTGTCCACTTGGCCAGAGTTAGCATTTTATGCCTTGGAGGTGCTGGCCTGCCCGGCGGCCAGCGTTTTGTCTGAACGTGTATTCATCACGGCAGGGGGCGTCATTACTGACAAACGCAGCCGTCTGTCCACAGCCAACGTGGACAAGCTGACGTTCATAAAAATGAACCAGGCATGGATCCCACAGGACCTGTCCCTCCCTTGTGCAGAATAAACATTTATAACTGCCTCCCCCTCAACCATGTATTCTTGTACTCCGGGGCACTTCTTCATTGAATCTTCATTTTTTTAACTATACCATGATCTTGCGGTGCAACCCAAAGTTGAATAAACCTCTCCTCAATCTGGGCGCCAGGGCCTAAATAACTGAAAGTCTCCTTCTCCAGTGGTGGGTGATATGACGCATGATTCCTTGCTGAGGGACCTCTCTCCTCTGTCTGGGTGCTGGGGCCGAAATAACTGAAAGTGGCCTTCTCCAGTGGTGGGTCATATGACGCATGATTCCTTGCTGTGGGACCTCTCTCCTCTGTCTGGGTGCTGTGCAGGGGGTGGGAGACTAGGAGCCCACCTTACTCAGGGGCCCACCGAGGGATTCCCCTGTACCCCTGTGGGCCAGTCCGAGCCTGGTGCTGGGGCCAAAATAACTGAAAGTGGCCTTCTCCAGTGGTGGGTGATATGACGCATGATTCTCTGCTATGGGACCTCTCTCCAATTGATATTGGTTAATTTTTATTTATTTTATTTTAATTCATTTCCCTATCCACATTTGTTTACAGGGCATTTACCTACATTTTGCTGCCTTTTGCAGCCCTCTAGCCCTTTCCTGGACTATTTTACAGCCTTTTTAGTGCCTAAAAGTTCGGGTCCCCATTGACTTCAATGGGGTTCGGGATAAAGTTCAGGTCGAGTTCGGATCCCGAACCCGAACATTTTCGGGAAGTTCGGCTGAACTTCTCGAACCCGAACATCCAGGTATTCGCTCATCTCTAGTCTTGATAAGTAAAAAAAAATAAATGTAAAAAAAAAAGTTAAAAAATAAATAAATGAAAATTTAAAAAAAAAATAAAAATGGTCTTTTCTCAAATCCGTTTGGCATAAAAAAAAATAAAATACATTATTGGTATCGTCACGTCCGTAAAAAACAGCTCTATAAAAACATCACATGACCTAACCCCTTAGGTGAACACCGTAAAAAAAAAAAAACATGTAAAAAAGCCATTTTTGTCATCGTACATGACAAATTCCAACACAAAGTGATCAGAAAGGCGTACGCCCCCCAAAATAGTACCAATAAAACCGCCACCTCATCCTGCAAAAAATGAGCCCCTACCTAAAACAATCGCCCAAAAAATAAAAAAAAGATGGCTCTTAGACTAAAACATGATTTTTTTTGTTTCAAAAATGCTTTTTTGTGTTAAATGTATTTTTTTTTTTTTAAAGTTGACATATTATGTATTGCCACGTCCGTAAGAACCTGCTAAAAAAAAAAAAAAAAACACATGACCTAACCCCTCAAGTGAACACTGTAAAAAAATGAAATAAAAACTTTGTCAAAAAGCTATTTTTTGTCACCTTACATCACAAAAAGTGTAATAGCAAGCGATCAAAAATTCATATGACCCCCAAAATAGGACCAATCTAACCGTCACCTCATCCCGCAAAAATGATACTCAACCTGAGACCATCGCCTAAAAACTGAAAAAAACTATGGCTCTCAGACTATGGAGACACTAAAACATGATTTTTTTTGTTTCAAAAATGATATTATTGTGTGAAACCTAAATAAATAAAAAAAAGGTATACATATTAGTATTGCCGCGTCTGTAAGGACCTGCTCTATGAAAATATTACATGACCTAACCTCTCAGCTGAACACCGTAAATATTTAAATAAAAACAGTGCCAAAAAAGCAATTTTTGTCAACTTACATCATAAAAATTGCAACACCAAGCGATCAAAAAGGCGTATGCCCCCCAAAATAGTACCAATCAAACCGACACCTCATCCCGCAAAAAATGAGACCATAACTAAGACAATCATTAAAAAAATTAAAAAAGCTATAGCTTTAGTGGAGACACTAAAACATCATTTTTTTGTTTCAAAAATGCTATTATTGGGTAAAACTTAATTAAATAAGAAAAAGTATATATATTAGGTATTGCCACGTTCGTAATGATCTGCTCTATAAAAATAACATGCGATCTACCCTGTCTACCCTGTAAAAAATACAAACAGTGCCAAAACAGCGGTTACCTTGCCTCACAAAAAACATAATATAGAGCAATTAAAAATCATATTTACCCCAAAATAGTACCATTAAAACTGGCACCTTATCCCCTAGTTTCCAAAATGGGGTCAATTGTGGGGAGTTTCTACTGTAAGGGTGCATCAGGGTGGCTTCAAATGGGACAAGGTATCTAAAAATCAGTCCAGCAAAATCTGCCTTCCAAAAACCATATGGCGCTCCTTTCCTTCTGTGCCTTCCTGTCCCCCCTTACATCAGTTTACGACCACATGTGGTTCCTGTAAACTGCAGAATCAGGGCAATAAATATTGAGTTTTGTTTGGCTGTTAACCCTCAATATGTTAAAGAAAAAAATGGATTCACATGGAAAATCTGCCATTTAGGTATTTCTTGTGGAACACCTAAAGGGTAAAATCAGTTTTGAGTAACTTGAGGGGTGTAGTTTCTACAATGGGGTCATTTATGGGGGGTTTCCACTATGTAAGCCCCACAAAGTGACTTCAGACCTGAACTGGTCCTTAAAAAGTGGGTTTTGGAAATTTTCTTACAAATTCTATGAATTGCTTCTAAACTTCAAAGCCTTCTAACGTCCTAAAAAAAATTAAATGACATTTAAAAAATGATGCCAACATAAAGTAGACATACGGGGAATGTTAAGTAATGCATATTTTATGAGGTATCACTTTCTGTTTTAAAAGTACAGAAATTGAAATTTTGAAAATTGCTAATTTTTCAAAATTTTTGGTAAATTTGGGATTTTTTCATAAATAAAGGTGAAATATATTGACTCAAATTTATGACTATCATGAATTACAGTACAATGTGTCACGAGAATCTCAGAATGGCCTGGATAATTATAAACGTTCAAAAGATATTACCACGTAAAGTGACATGTCAGATTTGTAGATTTTGACCTGGACCTGGGCATCAATGAACCTTGGTCATGAAAGTGTGGTGACCGTTTTGTACTTCACTATTCCGCGATTATCTCGCCATCTTGCAGGAGAACTGTGGTAATAAATCCCAAAGGGAGAACTGTCCTGTGGAATATTAAGGACTAATTGGTCAGATACGCGTGCTACAAGCGGCTGTTTGTGAGCATATTATATAACTTCTGGCTGGAATTAGCTAAGGAAGTACTTCACTATGTTGCGATCCTTTGACACCTTACAGGCTTCTATGGTGTACAGATGTAATACAGATCTGTCAAATTTGCATGTTCAGTTTTTGGATGAGAATTAACCCTGTGTGTGGCCATTGGGAGATATATATTGGTTTGTGCAGCACGATCCTATTTCTAGAGACTACATTGATTGAGTGACATTTACCCACGCCACTTTGGATCTGCAGCGCCGAAAAATCCTGGCAACGTATCAGAGACTTTTTTATTACTGTCTAACGTCTAAGGGCTCATTCAGACGGCCGTATTCTGCCCGCAAAAATACGGATCCGTTTTTTTTAGGACAGTTCAGCATGTCCGCAAAAAAAACAAACGGATTGCATTCCGTTTTTTTGCTGACCCATAGACTTCAATGTGGCCATGTCCTGATTTTCACTGACAAGTATAGGACATGTTTCATTTTTTTTGCTGAGCTGTGCAATGGAAGAAAAGGGCTCCATAGAAGTGAATGGGATAGCATCTAATCCGCAAAAAAAAATTGATCCGCATTTTTGCGGACAGCATACGGCCGCTGAATGAGCCCTAACAGTTATAACTCCCTGAATAACAATTACAACTGACTGAACAGCTCTGCATCACACAATATCCCTGAAGCAAAGGTAGATCTCTCACGAGATATGCTTTTACAAGGATAGTAGAGTTTAAGAAGGAGATATGCATAGGGCAGCTCTGCTGATGTGTCCTGGAGACCAGAGACTTCTCTTTCCCAGGATGCTTTGCACTCCCACAATGCAGTGCACCACCCACAATGCAGTAGTATTGTAACAGGAAAAACAAAGTGTAATACAACTTAACACCGCTAGATGATGCTATAACCACACTAAACACTTCAGAAATACCAAGACTGAGGCAGACATGATCTGTAATGATTCTCTAACCCTGCTGGGCAGAACACATATACACACTTAAAGATGTTTTCCAGTTTACAGCAACATCTTTTAAAACAAATGTTTATGAAGGTAGCTGTAATTTTGTTATTTATTTCTTTATCTGCCATTCTGTGCAGGGGCCCACTGGGAACTTGACCCTGGAAAAAAAAAACAGTGGCCCCATATTGTAGGTGGGTCCAGATTTACAGAAGAGGGGGCAACACAAGTAGGCAGGGCCAGCAATACCATATTGTGGCACAAAATAATACCCTAGCAGAAGATAATACCACAGTGCATCACAAAATAATGCTCCAGCAGCATAAAATACCATTCTAGAAGCTACCCTGCTGTGGTGGCCAGTGCCAGGAGGGAAACATCAGATCGGGCATCAACCGACTAGGAAGTTGTAGTAGAGTCTGTGGCCGGTCCATCCCTGGTTCTGGGCAGTGGTCACATGACCATGTCCATGCAGCTCTTTCTTATTTCCTGTCATGTCCTGTCGATGGGTGTATCAAAGCAGCAACAGGAGCAGTGATAGGGGAGCGTCTATGGAACTAGCTGGGTTGGAGGAGCTTTACACTAGCTCAACCTTGTTAGGGGTGGTGTTGGACCTGTGGTGGAGAAAGGAGAAGTGCATCATGGGTTTGGTTGGATACAGTAACAGTAAGTGCTACATACAGGATGGAAACAAACCAGAGTGATCTGTTCACATGGTGATAATAGACTCCATACTGACAAAAAACATGTAGAATACATACATGAGGTTATCAACTACATGAGCTAGCTGGTCATAAATGGTTGAACTCGACGATTTTGGCACAGTTATCTTATGTGTATGAAGTCCCCGTGAATTTCCTACAGATTTCAACCATCTGATCTTTTTGTTTTCAGGGAGATAAGCTGCTGCCAGAGGGGTCCGCTAGTGGCTTTCTCCCTTCTCCGCAGTCAGTGAGCCAATATGGTCGAGAGAGATGACTGCCAGCGGAATAAGCATTCTCCCTTCAGCTATGTAATATGTATGGCCAGCCTTATTTGCTCTGCTGAACTTCTCTCACAGACAGGGTTGACACAACAGGACTGGACTGCACCAGCCAGCACTGATCTGGAGATGCTGGACTGTCTAATACACAAACTCAAGAAATAGATGAGTCAGGAGGAATGTGGGCACAAGGGAGAGGTTTTAACCTTGTAATCCTTCCATTATTTGTGCTTCTGGCTAAAAATGTATTTTTCACCCAAGTTAGACTTTTTACGTAGCCATGACTTCTCTCATATATGACCCACACTCTTCTGCTTACCAGTAGATTACAGTATGTTTTGCCCTCACTATGTTATAGAATGAAGATATGTTACTTTTTTCTTTTTATTTTAAGATAAATGAACATGAAAACAAATTCTGTCTGGCTTCATCCTCCTCTAATATGGTTGCCGTGTCCAGCTGTAATGGTGAAGTTTATGTGTGGAGCCTTGAAACTGGGGAGTTCCTGTACCATCTTAATTCTTCTAATGGAGAAGAAGTGGACAATGAAATGGGTATCTTCAGAGCAGAATACAACAGAAATGATGTCTTTTGGGCCTTTTTACTGCTTTACTTCCTTTTTTAATAGTCTGTCCTATTAACACATTTGTCTGCCTTCCATAGGCATAGCTCAGTATACAAAGTGGACTTTGATTGCATAAATGCCATTTGTTGTAACAACGGTTCTTCCCTTCTTTTAGGAAATTTAGCCATAAGCAAAGCTGTTTTTCTTTGCTCAAGATTTGATAGGAAAAAAGACTCTGCCCTTCTAATAACCAGCGGACCTAGAGGTAAGCTTAGCTATGTCACCAAGAATAACCATGAGTATTAAACTCAAGTATTTCCATCAAAACAGTAATTATTTCCAATCACAGTACATTTAATCTTATTTGTTTTAGGTTATATTACTTTTTGGAATATTGTGGGTAGCGGCAAAGTGTTTGCAAGGTTTGAAGGTGTGAGTATATTAGGTGGTTTACACTTTTGAATACTTTGAATATGTCTATTACCTAGTGTAAGAAATAAAACAAGTTACTTTTCAGTATATACAGCCTACAGTCAGATAAGTAATACAATTAATAAAAATCTGTCAGACCGTTTGTCTAATGACTCAGGTCTCCAGTCTCACTTTCCTCTCCTGAATGATCTTCTAAGGCTACTTTCACACTAGCGTTTTTTGCGGATCCGTCATGGATCTGCAAAACCCTTCCATTACGGTAATACAACCCCATGCATCCGTCATGAACTGAACCGGTTGGGCGGCGGCAACCAAACCATCTGACAGTTATCTGACTGATTTGCTAGTGAATTACATTTTGCAGCCTGCTGTGTATTGGAAAACATATCAGCTGCAGAAGCTAAATAGTCCAAAATATTTAATAAAAGCCTATAACATAACAGACCATTTCTGGCCAAATTGGTCAGACCAGTTGATCTGACTGAAATCCGTCTCATCTGCCAGAAAACTGATTTGTCAGGCATAATATTTTGTCTGCTAGTCACCATAATTGTAGCATGTAAACAGCATCTGAAAGACTCCTCCATTATAGGGAACAGAATTTTTTTATTTTAGGACAATCTTAACAGATAAGCTGTTATTGCAGCTTTGCCCCATTGATCTGATATTGGTTGGAGCATACTAAGGGGACATTACTATATACCTAAAATTGTATGAAATGGATAGAGGTCATACAGCCAATATGCAACATAGTGTTCACAACATACTACATAGTGTGGCACCAGGATGATGCATACCTGAAGGCAACCACATAAGCGTAAGCAATGGAGTTGTTTGACAGCGTAGATGAAAAGATGCTAGGAGAGCCTGATTTGTTTGTTGAGAGCAGGATTGTCATGATTTTATGGAGAGCTGACATTTACTCCATTAACATAAAAACTAAATATAACAGCACTCTCATAGCACTAAATGCAAAGGTTATATATATTTTAAAAAATTATACATTTTGATAAGACAATTCTGAGGTTCTTAGTCAATATATTTTGATAAAAAAACATCTGTGCCCGCCTACCACAGCAAGGTGACCGCAGTCCAGATGGGAACCTACTGTATTTAATACCTACTGTATCTCTATGCCAGTGGCCATCTACATTCAGGATACATATACAGTGTGTGAGGATATATGTAGCTTAAAGGGTTTCTGCAGTTTTTCTTTCCGAAGATCCTCTGGAAAGATCATCAGCATCTAATGGGCGTGGGTCTGACACCAAGGACACCTACCGATCAGCTGTTTGAGAAGGCAGCGACGCGCCAGTAGTAAGAAAAAACTGCAGAACCCCTTTATAGATACATTGTATATACACAAATTCCCATTTCTAACAATATCATTACTAAATAACTTATTGTAAATCTTAAAAATTGCAGTCACAATACAAGTGTATGGTAAATGCCATGGATGTCAGTGAAGATGACTCCCTGCTATGTGCAGCTGACCAGCTATTCCACGTCTATGTCTGGAATATATCCCAGTATGCACTGGGTGTGCCAGAGGAGCAACCACCTGCCCGTGAGTGGTTTTATTGTATTTTACTTTTCTTTGATTTCATCTATAAATTAATAACTTCATTAGGTTAACAGACAGTGCAGGTTTTTCACTTTAATATGTGGACCTTTATCTCTACAGTACTGCACTGCTGGAGGGCGCACATGTGTGATATTACAAGGTAAGACACATTGCTGGCCAAAGATATACTTTGAAAAAAATATATTTTAAGGACTCATGCACATGAAAGTATTTTCTTTCTGTGTCCCTTTAGTTTTATTTGCAGGCCATATGCGGAACCATTCATTTTAATGGGTCCGCAAAAAAAAACTGTTACTCCGTGTGCATTCCGTTTCTGTATGTCCGTTCTGCATAAAAAATAGAACATGTCCTATTATTGTCCACATTATGGACAAGGATAGGACTGTTCTATTAGGGGTCAGCTGTTCCGTTCCGCAAAATAAGGAATGAACACGGACCTTTTCCCTGTTTTTTGAGGACTGCAAAATACATACGGTTGAGTGCATGAGCCCTTATAGTTCTAAAGCACCACATTACTTACTGTATATCTTTCTAACAGAGTGATCCTTGTGGAGAAGCATAAGGTGATAGTTACTTCATCCCAGGACTGCACTGTGAAGCTATGGACTACACAGGGGGAATTTATAGGTAATATGTCTATAGAGACTGGAAATACTGTATATGAAAATTAGGGATCAGTATTCAGATTACATACGGTATGTGAAAGTCAGGGGTGTAGCTAAAGGCTCATGGGCCCTGGTGCAAGAGTTCAGCTTGGGACCCCCTTTCCTCAGTGCTTTGTGGCCAGGGACAGAGAAGCACATAGCCTCCCTGCTGCCTGAGACAAAAACTAAACAGGTCCCCCCCTCCATGCCAAATTCTTGACCCAACCCCTTCCTTCCAGCCAGAGGACTAACTTGAATATTCTAAGAACCTAGTGCAAAATCTATAACAGAGCACTCTCAGCATGCACTTTCTATAATACCGGTGTCTTCTTATGTGGCACAAGGGTCTTTAGGCCTCCTCAGGCTCCTAGGCACGGCAGGACTGCTACATCTGCACCCCATATAGATACGCCCCTGGTGAAAGTTCCTCCAAAATGTAAAACTGGAAATATATTAGCAAATCAGGAGTTGTAGACATTTTCAGACTGCTAATTATTAATTTATTTCACTTATTGAGATATTAGCTTCAGCAGGGGTGTAGCTATAATGGAAGCAGAGGAAACAGCTGCTTTGGGGCCTGAACTCAGAAGGGGCCCACCCAGGAGGAGGACAATTTTTTTTTATTGTCAGGCCCCCCCCAACAGTATTATACAGTGGCATAATATACAGTGGCATAATATACAGTGACACAACATACAGTATATATGTGTAGGAAACGGACAGAGTGGCTGCCGAACCTCTTCTGAGAAAGCGATCTTGATTAGCCACAGGAGTAGAGGTTACACAGGAGGAGACGGTTGCGAAGAAGTTGCTGGGGTATGGGATCCCTTTCAAGAATTTTATGTGGGGCCCAGTCATTTTTAGTTACGCCACTGAGCTTCAGTCATAAATTTCAGTGACTTCCAAGATGACAGCTAACTGTCCTAAAAACATAGGGGTCATATATAGTTTCCCGTTCACGCCAGGTCTAAAAACGTGGGGTGGCGTGGGTACTATTTTAGTTGTAGAAAAGGTCTAAATGTAAGACAGCTCGGAAGCTGTCTTACATTTTGAACTGGCGGTGGATCCGCCGAAGTTATGAAAAGGCCGGGGCTTCACGTTTTCATGAGCTGTCGGAGGATGAAAAAAAATGAAGGGCATCCTCCAGCTGTTCTCTTCCCCTTGCACAGTCTGTATAGTGCTAGACAAAAGTGTCTAACCCTGCACCAGATTTATCGGTCTGAGCCATAGTGATACATCAGGTGCAGGCCTAAACAACCTGGCTAAGTTTATATCATGTATAAGAATAGTAAATTGAGGTGAGGTCACTGTGTATTCCTAGGAACATTTGGGCAAAATAAACCCTGGTGCCTTAACAATACTGAATCCAAGAAAGAAGAGCCCAGTGACAGTAAACAACCATCACAAGAGCCACGTGGATGCAGCCAGGCTGGAGAGGAAGAAAAGAAACAAATGAACGAGGTCCCTGAGGTCAGTGCACTTTAAGCATACAGTATACAGTGTCAATATAAGTGTCAATAGTTCATTTTTATCAAAAAGCAAAAAAAGAAATCTAAATCAGATTAATATTTGCTGTGATCATGCTTCAAAACAGACTCAGTTTTTCTAGGTACACTTGCAAAGAAACAACACTTTTGAAAGAAACAACATCTTGGAAAACTAACCACAGATCTTCTATGCATGTAGGCTTGCTCAAATGTTTCTGTCTCTTCATGTAATCCCAGACAGACGGATGATGGTGAAATTAGGACTTTGTGGGGACCATATCATCAGTTCCCGAACTCTGGATTCTGAAGATTGTTATTAATGACTTTGGCTATATGTTTGTGGTGGTTGTCCTGCTGCAGAATACATTTAAACTACTAACACTTCTAATTTTGAAAGCATTCATACTTTGCAGAATTTTTTTCCACACCTGCCTACAACTATTGCACAGTACTATAATGTGTTCATTTTATTCTATAGTTTAGTATAACCAAAAATTTATCGATTCTTTTAAAATTATTATATTTTAGCAAAAAAAACACAACTGATTTTTAGAAATATAGTCTTTTCTTCATATAAATTTTTTTCAATGTTAAATTTTACCCCCAACTTTTAACCCAGTTAGTGAAAGTGAACTTGTGATCTTTGGATTGCCTCTATAATACATTTAGTAGTACTGTATTACTGTATTAAAGTGTTTTTCAAGGTGTTAAATATTGATGATCTATGCTCAGTATCAATACCTTATCGGGGGGAGTCTGACACCTGGCAACCCTGCCAACCAGATGTTTGAAGAGGCCGCTGCACAGTGCTGTCCGTTTGATAGCAGCTGTGCTTGGTATTGCAGCAGAGCTCCATTCACTTCAGTGGCACTGAGCTACACCTAGGGCCATGTGACCAATGAACGTGACATCACTGGCCTAGGAAACAGCTGATTGGCAGGGTTGCTGGGAGTTGGACCCCCCACTGATCAGATATTGATGACCTCCCCTGGGCATAGGTCATAAGTATTAAACACCTGTAAAACCCCTTTAAGCCTGCCTGTGCCACTCATTTATGGTGTGGCGCTGGGAGGAGTTTAAGGCAAGGTGTTTACCTTGGGTTCATTTTCACACCACATTTGTATCTGTTTTCTATTTGATTTTCATGCCCCAAAAATATATAAAAAAGTGTACTTTGGTATATTACTAGACGTCCTGATGGGAACAATGTATGTCAAACAGGTGCCCACAATGGATCACCTTACAGAACAGTAGACATGTGATTGGCCAGTAACTACAATCTGACGGTTTCTGTATTCTCCATGACTTGTGCACTAATGTCACCTTATTCTTGTGTAGATTCATGACCTTAAGGCCTCTTGCACGTGAATGTTGTTTTTTTTTCCGTTTACATTCCTTCTTTTGCATTCCATATACGGAACCATTCATATCAATAGATCAGCAAAAAAAATGGAAGGTACTCCGTATGCCTTCCGTTTCCGTTTAAAGATAGAAGATGTCCTATTATTGTCCGCATAACGGACAAGGATAGTACTGATCAGAGGCAAGCTGTTCCGTTCCGCAAAAAACGGAATGCACACGGACGTCATCCGTATTTTTTGCGGATCCATTTTTTGAGGCCTAAAGCACAGCTCTCAGGATATGCTAGATTTATTTTGTCATTCTTCTGATTAAAAAGATGAGACTAGGGAAAAGGAGCAGGCAACAAGTAGTCCTATGTGTTTGTATTCCAGGTGGAGGCTTTCTCTATCTCAGTACAAGATGAGGATATTGCGGCTGAGCTAAAAGACAGAATTTCCGTCATGTCCAAACACAGGTAAAGTGTCTCAGTAAAATAGATGCCTGGTCATTGACTTTTAGCAATGGAAATTTAAAAAGTAAGATGTACCGTAGGTTTAAGAACTTCCAGGAGAAATCGGCTGCTCACTTCAAGCCCATCAAGCCGATTGAGCACTGGTCAGAGATTTCCGTTACTGGAAACAATGGGGCACATTTACTATAGTGTTTCTGTTTTTAGTCTAAAAATGCTGTTTCAGGCAGTCTTATTTTTTAAATCGCATTTACTACTGAAATTGTGCCTGTTGTGGAGGCTTTTGCACCTCGTTCAACTATTTTGATTTTTTTAGACTAATTCATAAGTTTTAACTTCACAATAACGGTCCCTAAACCGAATTTGGGTGCTCTCCAATCTTACATAAACAACACTAATCAAAGATTCTCATTAAAACCACATTTTTATTCATTAATTTACCATAAAATACTTATATCACATGAATAAAAAACTATGGGACAAGAACAGGTGCACAATACCCTTCCACAATATTATAAGCCATACACATTAATAAATACAATATAAGTTTCAAACAGATATGCTACAGCCCATGCTAAATCTATACACCGCAGTAACCCACAAAGACACGTCACAGTGGTTAATTAATACATATTGTGGGGAGTCGCTCTGGTAGATAGCGGTGCGGGTGCAGTACAGAGGCAAAACAAGGAGTCCAGAACGTGCAATAAACAGTGTTTTATTCACACTGACACAAAACAAATGGTAAACAGTCTCTTGGTGTTAATTCACACACGCATCAGAAGTCATCAGGCAAAAACAAAAAGAGTCCAAAGCAGGATCCAATCACCTGTGAGGTTTAAGGTGCGGGTTCGCACCTGGCTGTCAGCCGAGCCGCAGGATAATCCACCATCAGGCTTCCAGGAATCACCCCACTTTGCTGAGCTCCTTCCTCCAGGTCAGAGAGCTCCACAGCACTGTGATCAGCTCCAGGACAATCATTCCCTCAGCTGCTGGTGCTGGCTGTGTTTTAAACCCAGCTCAAAACCAGGACTGGATCGTGGGAGCAGCCACCCACCCTACACTTTAGCTGCTCCCGGTAAGAGCCGGCCTGGATCGGCTTTGCAGCCATGCTATTTAGCAACGATGTCAATAGCACTACCTGCTGCTGACATCAACAAAAATGACTCTTACCTCACCGAGGCTATGAACCTCGGTGACACGTACCTGCCATCCACGACGGCACCCTGCACCTTACCACATACCCCCCTTTGTTCAACCCTGAGGGGTGGACACACGAAAAACAGTGTACCCGGGAGAGGGCGTCTGCATTTCTCAACAACCGGCCCGCTCTGTGCTCCACCGTGAATTTATAATTCTGCAGCGACAGAAACCATCTCGTGACCCGGGCATTCCTCTCTTTGGCCTAGCTCATCCACTTGAGTGGGGAGTGGTCGGTCACCAGGCGGAAGCTTCTGCCCAAGAGGTAATAACGGAGGGCCTCGAGTGCCCACTTGATGGCCAGGCACTCTCTCTCCACTATACTGTACCTGGTCTCGGCTGGGGTGAGCTTGCGGCTGAGGAAGACAACGGATGCTCCTCCCCGTTGACTTCCTGCGATAGTACCGCACCAAGGCCAACCTCAGAGGCGTCGGTCTGGACTACGAACTCTTTCCTGAAATCGGGTGTCACCAAAACTGGGGACCCACACAGGGCCGATTTCAAGGCGGAGAAAGCCTTTTCCGCCTGCTCATTCCAGCGGACCGTCCCTGTCTTACGCCCCTTTAATAGTTCTGTCAATGGCGAAGCAATAGTGGCAAAGTGGGGCACAAACCTCATGTAATACCCCACAAATCCCAGGAACGACTTTACCTGCCTGGTGGTGACCGGTCGGGGCCAACTCCGTATTGCCTCTACCTTATTTACCTGAGGCTTGATGACTCCCCGCCCAATGACATATCCCAGATATTTGGTCTCTTCCAACCCCATCGCACACTTCTTTGGATTGGCGGTTAGTCCAGCTTTCCTCAGGGCATCCACTACCGCCTGCACTTTGGGCAAATGGCTTTCCCAGTCGGTGCTGTGGATGATTACATCATCTAAGTAGGCCGAGGCGTACCGACGATGTGGTCGCAGCACTATGTCCATTAACCTTTGGAAGGTGGCGGGGGCGCCATGCAGGCCAAAGGGTAACACCTTGTAGTGATACAGGCCCTGCGGGTAACAAAGCGGTTTTTCCTTGGCCGACTCCGTTAAGGGTACCTGCCAGTACCCTTTAGTGAGGTCCAGCACAGAAAAATAACGGGCTTGTCCTAAATTCTCAACCAGCTCGTCTACCCGGGGCATGGGATACGCATCAAACTTGGACACTTCATTTAACTTACGAAAATCGTTGCAGAACCGCAACGTCCCATCTGGCTTGGGTATTAGGACTATGGGACTGGCCCACTCACTTTTCGACTCCTCAATGACATCGAGCTTCAACATTAGTTGCACTTCCTCCGCGATGGCCCGTCGCCGAGCCTCGGGCACCCGGTATGGTTTTAGTCGGATCTTGGCCTGAGGCTCAGTGACGATGTCATGTTGGATGAGAGTCGTGCGGCCAGGAGGTCCGAGAACACATCCGTGTTCCGACTGATGAACTCCCTGACTTCCTGAACCTGTTTGGAAGACAGGCTGTCTGCAATTTTACCGTGGTTACTGCTTCACAGGCCTCGAACTGTGGGGCTGGACCCTTTTCACCTAGAAGCCCTGGCCGGGGCTGCTGTCGTCGGCCGTGTCCCTATCTTTCCACGGCTTTAGTAAATTCACGTGGTACACCTGCTCCGGCTTGCGCCGCCCGGCTGGTGTACTTTGTAATTTACTTCCCCTACCTTCTCGATTACCTCATAGGGGCCCTGCCACCTAGCTAGGAACTTGCTGTCAAGGGTGGGTACCAGAACCAAAACCCGATCTCCCAGATTGAAGCCCCGTACCCGAGCCTGACGATTGTACACCCTACTCTGGGCTTGTTGCGCTGCCTCCATATGCTCCCGGACCAGCGGCAACACCCTTTCCATCCGTTCCTGCATCTGGGTGACATATTCAATGACACTTTTGTGGGGGACAGGCTGCTGTTCCCACGCTTCCTTGGCAATATCCAACAGGCCTCGAGGGTGTCTGCCGTAAAGCAGTTCGAAAGGCGAGAACCCAGTAGAGGCCTGGGGCACCTCTCGCACTGCGAACATGAGATAGGGCAGAAGCAGGTCCCAGTCCTTCCCATCTCTAGACACCACCCTTTTTAACATATTTTTTAGAGTTTGATTAAACCTTTCGACAAGACCGTCCGTTTGCGGATGGTAAACGGACGTCCGCAATTGCTTTATACGCAATAATTTACATAGTTCCCTCATAACTTTGGACATAAAAGGGGTCCCTTGGTCTGTCAGAACCTCTTTTGGCAGGCCCACACGGGAAAACATTTCCATTAACTCTTTGGCGATGAGCTTAGCTGAGGTATGTCGCAGAGGCACCGCCTCCGGATACCGAGTGGCATAGTCGAGAACTACCAGAATGTGTTGGTGGCCCCTGGCAGACTTTGGTACAGGCCCAATTAGATCCATAGCGATTCGCTCAAACGGGACCTCAATAATTGGAAGAGGTACCAGAGGACTACGGAAATGTGGCTGGGGGCTATTTATCTGACAGGTGGGACAGGATTTACAATAATTTTCTACCTCCTTGAACACACTGGGCCAATAAAACCGCTGCAGTATGCGGTCCTGGGTTTTCTGCCACCCCAAGTGTCCCCCAAGAACATGTTGGTGGGCAAGCTCCATGACAAGCTTGCGATACGCGGTGGGCACCACCAACTGTTCAACAGGTTCACCCCGGATTTGGTTCACCCGATATAACATTTCTTGGTGAACAACAAAGCGGGGAAATATTAACTCAGCCCCTGGTTTCTGGGGTTTACCATCAATTTCCAGCACATTTTCCCAGGCCCTGGTTAGGGTTTGGTCCCAGTGTTGGGCGGTCCCAAAATTATCTCTGGAGACGTGGAGGTCTGCCAACTCAGGACCTGGTGGCAAGTCCTCCATGTCTCCCACCATTACACTCAGTGGGGGTGTCTCCCCCTCTATCACAGAAGTGGTGGTCACCCCTACCGCAGGCCCTTCGGACTCGGGCTCCCAGGGCTCTGGCCCCCCACTGGAACCAGGCCACTCTGCTAGGGTTCCATCTGCCTCCCGGGCAGTGGTGACTTTCGTGTCCGGCCAGAGTGCTGGGAAACCAGGGAAGTCTCTCCCAATTATAAGTTCATACTGTAACTTTGTAGCGACGGCCACCTCATGAACCCACCTGCCAGCCACAGTTGATAGAGAGACCAGGGCGGTGGGATAGTCCTTTAAGTCTCCATGAATACACACCACCCGACCTTTCGGCCAGTATACTCCGTGGAGTCGCACGAGGGCAGCTCTTACCAGGGACACCAGACTCCCGGAATCTAGCAGAGCCGCCGCCAGAGTGTCCCCACTTCCACCTGACACAGATGGCTATTGTCTATAGTCTCAGAGATACCTGTGGCACACAGCTTCCGGGCATACAACGAATGGCGGTAACCATAGTTCGTGTCCATGGGTTCACCCCGATGGGGACAGTTGGCCCTTATGTGTCCAGGCTCCCGACACTGCCAGCAGACCACTGGGGATGGGTCTGCAAGGGGTACATCCCAGGCGGGTTTGGCCGGCCGCCGGGTCTGGGGTGGAGATTTCCGGGGTTTGACTGGCCCCCTCCCAAAAGAACCCCCCTGCAGGTTTCTGGTGGCCTCATATCGCTCCACCAGGTCGACCATCTCTAAGGCATTCCCAGGTGACACCTGGCTGACCCAGTGCTGGAGGGGGTATGTGTAGCGGACTGGACCCTGTACCAGAGTCTGCCCCAGTTTCCTGGAAGGGACTGCTTGCTCGCCTCCTGCCCTGCGACTATGGCCCCATGTATGCTTGTCCTGTTTGAGCGGTGATACCCCAGATAGCTCTGCTATGGAGCCCATTCGTATAATGAAAGACTATGGGAAAGACTTTAGCTCCATGGCAATTGAACTGGATATGTGTGGTCTGAGCGCCATTCAATAATGTGCGCTCAGACCTAAGCTATCTCGGGATATGTTGCATGTATATGTTTTATGTAGTAATTGTAACATTGTGTAATTTTATGATCTTTTGCAACCATGTGCTCAATGGAGTCTGCCTCTATCCTTGGATATATTGAGCGCTCAGATCCAAGCCATCTGGGGATATGTTACATGTCTGTGTACTGTAAAGGGTGGGACATTGTGTATTGAATAGTGATGTCTGTCCTATTGTCCCCACGTGTGTATTGGCGATTTCCCTTTGTCCTGAGAGATAATTGAATGACTCCTCAATTGTCTCCAGGACAGAAGACATTGTGTATTCTCCGGCCTGTGATAATTACATTAACCTGTGTGAGGTAATTGTATCACAGGCAGAGGGGAGGGATATGCTGGGGGTGTCTGTATTGTCCCAATGTGTGTGATTGGCTGCTGTATCCCCTGTGTCGCAGTCTTCCTTCTGGTCCCCTAGGGGAGTGTCCACCAGGTGGGAGACCTGCATAAATACCGGGCAGGTAGCCCTCAATAAAAAAGAGTTCCTGTTTAACCCTCAAAGTGAAGTGTCGTCTCATTATTGGGGGAGGAGTTATTGGATGCTGTTCCAGTCTGACTGCTAGGAGTGCAAACCTATTCGTATGGTTCCTATTCAACTGTCTACAGCATTCAGAGGCTTGAGAGGATTCGTATGCTTCTCAGGTTCGGTGATTGAGGTGTCTGCTAGAGTGCTTGGAGTCCTCAAGAAGCGCTAGGAGCATCTTTCAACGGAGGTACCCAGTCGGGGTGCCAGGCGATCCGTTACAGTATGGCAAAGCCCTCCAGAATACATCTGCTAACAGACGGTCCAGCATAGCAGTAGGAGTCAGTATGTCTGGCTGCAGCCATTTTTGCAACCGATGTAGCAAGTCATAGTATTAGGGTCTGGCGGGTTCGGCCGGGTTAAACTCCCACTGATGCACCCGCTGGGCCCGGACCAAAACATTCACCCCCAGTCTTGCCAGGATCTCACCTTTCACGGTCGGGTAGTCAGCTGCTTGATCGTCTGGGAGGTCGAAAAATACTTGCTGGGGTCCAGACGCCAGGAACGGAGCGACGACCTCCGCCCACTGTTCTCGGGGTAGTTTCTCCCTCTTGGCCACCTTCTCGAACACCGCCAGATAGGTCTCAACATCATCCGAGGGGGTCATCTTAGGGATCGCTGCATGGACAGCTTTCCGGGCATCGTGGACGTACTGGGACGCTCCTGTCGCTTGTAAGGCCATCACCTGCTGTAGTAGTAGCTGGTTGGTCTCCTGCTGCTGCTTGTTGGCCTCCCGCTGCTGCAAGTTTGCCTCCACAAGGGCTTTTACAACTGCCTCCATTTTGTCAGGGAACACAGGCTGCAACTTTGCCGGCCTAATATAGGACATCCAGTCGTGCCCAGCAAAACAAAAAATTTTCGGCGTTCACGCCAGCCTCACTGCGCATGCCCGCATCCGACACAAAATGTGGGGAGTCGCTCTGGTAGATAGCGGTGCGGGTGCAGTACAGAGGCAAAACAAGGAGTCCAGAACGTGCAATAAACAGTGTTTTATTCACACTGACACAAAACAAATGGTAAACAGTCTCTTGGTGTTAATTCACACACGCATCAGAAGTCATCAGGCAAAAACAAAAAGAGTCCAAAGCAGGATCCAATCACCTGTGAGGTTTAAGGTGCGGGTTCGCACCTGGCTGTCAGCCGAGCCGCAGGATAATCCACCATCAGGCTTCCAGGAATCACCCCACTTTGCTGAGCTCCTTCCTCCAGGTCAGAGAGCTCCACAGCACTGTGATCAGCTCCAGGACAATCATTCCCTCAGCTGCTGGTGCTGGCTGTGTTTTAAACCCAGCTCAAAACCAGGACTGGATCGTGGGGAGCAGCCACCCACCCTACACTTTAGCTGCTCCCGGTAAGAGCCGGCCCGGATCGGCTTTGCAGCCATGCTATTTAGCAACGATGTCAATAGCACTACCTGCTGCTGACATCAACAAAAATGACTCTTACCTCACCGAGGCTATGAACCTCGGTGACACGTACCTGCCATCCACGACGGCACCCTGCACCTTACCACAATATTCAGACACATCTGGTATACCATACCTGACTAACACTGCGGCAGCCTTCTATTAATGCCCGCAAAACAATGCGTGGCTAATGGCAATGTCTAACTGCAAGGCCATAACATTTAGTAACCAAAACATCCATAGGTTGGAGGCTATTAGCCTTACCTAACAAGATCGTGTGGCAGGGGAGAGTACGGGCACTCCTCGACGCACGTTTCGCGTATTCAGCTTCCTCAGGAGGAGTCTCTCCTCTCCTCCTGAGGAAGCTGAATACGTTTCCAGTGTGTAAGTTTTGTGACTTTTTTCCAATCTATTTATGTAGATGCGCCTTTTTTTATCAACTGAATTTGTCACAAAAACTGTCTAATTTCTACTCCACCTAAGAGCTGCTGGTTTTTGTGCATTAAAAGTCACACTTTCCTGGAGACATGCGACTTTTTTCATGCACAAATAAATGATACCCATCTGAAATGAATATGAACTTGTCTAACTGAAAAACAACCACCAGAGATCAGACTAATAACACAACGTGCCCAGTCTAACTCATCGAATGCTGTCTGACTAAATAAATACTTGGCCAAAGACAGTTGAATAAAATACGCCTGTCTAATTTCTTGGCCAAAGCTTTATCAGGTAAGCTTGATAAATGTGCCTCAATATTCGAATCAACAGGACATTCAGATCAATGGCAGTTTATGGAAATCTGTAAGCAGTGCCAAATGGGTTTAGGTTCTGAGTTTTATAAGAAGTGCAAACTAAAAGTGTACCTGTCACCTCTAATAACATGTCCATTTTAGTAATGACTTGTATTCCCAGGGTTGGACTGGCCCACCAGAGGTTCCTGCAGTGGGACCTGCTCTGACACAGTAATAGACCTCTAATAAAACAGGACCCCTAAGGTATAGCACAAGATAATTTTATGTTGACCTTGGAACTAATAACCAGATAAGAGGTGAACATACCGCACAATCTTATTAGGAAATTACCAATGCATCCTACCTCACTGCATAACTATTGTCATAGCAGTTATTGGTGGATTACAGTATGCAAGAGAAGTTGGCGACAGACTCCCTTTAGTAGGATATCTGGTATTAGAGGCCAACAGAGACTGCCGGTAACAGTTAGTGTGTGGCTTCATTTAGCTGAGCTAGCTTTACAAGCCATTGCGTCTGATTTAAAAGTACATTTATTGGTGGCAGACTCCCTTTAAACCTTAGAGATGATTTCATCGATCAGTGATGATGTCATATATACACAGAGGATGGACCCAAGGAGCTTAAAAGGGTTGTCCAATACTTTACTACTCATGACCTATCCTCAGGATATGTCATCAGTATGTGATTGGTGGGGGTCTGAAACATGGGACCCCACTGCTTTTAGAGAAGGCACATTGTATAGTGGCTGTGCTTGGTATCGTGCTCAGCCCCTTAGAGCTGTGTCTAGGCCGCGTGAATGATGAATGTGACTTCGTTTGGCATAGGGAAAGAAGTGAGAAGGCCGTGGCGCTACTGCGAGTGCTGCTGCCTTCTCAAACAGCTGATCAGCAGGGGGTCACGAGTGTAGGACCCCCAGCGATCAGATACTGATGACTTATTCTGAGGATAGGAAATCAGTATTAAAGTCTCGGAAAAACCCCTTAAGTGTGATGCTGTCTATTCACCATCTATTTTTATGTGTTGTCCCTCTTTTATTCCTCCCGAATGTTTATTATTAAATTGACAACTGGTTGTTAACATTGCCCTCGTCAGGCGGCGGGTTCCTACACAACCTGACACTATCAGCGCTGATTTGACAATGTCAGACCGTGTAGGGACACATCCCCAACTAGGACCCAAGCTGTCAATTCATTCATCAATTTCTAGGAGGAATAAATGAATAATGCACAACATAGAGTAATGAGAAAAGACGCACCAGTATTGTTATTTTACTAAAAGAATAAGTCAGAAGAGCTGACATGTCTCATTAAAGACTCTATGATGTGCTCTGTGTATACTTGTCTGGTTTCAGGAGGATATTCCTCTAAAGACTTCCATACACAAAGCATTGTGGATGGAACGCATCAATTAGGCAGCGGAAGGCTGACAATCTAATGTGTATGGTGAGCACCCAATATTCCAATAGACGATGTGTGGGGGAAGAAGGATTGGGCGAGTTGAATTTCAAGTCCAATTATTTTGTTCTTCCAAAAGATAAGCTGTCTGGCGGCTTCTTTTTCCCCTCTCTCCACTGTAGACACGTTGTAGAACTAAGAATGTATGTGTATGGGGTTTTCAGGAGAGAGAGTTGTCGGCCGAACTCGTATGATAGTGTAGGACACTACTATCTACTTATACAGGAAAGCACTGGGCTTCTTGTTGGAGTCTGGGAATGTTTTCCTTTTTTTAATCAGAATGTGTGTCTTTCAACAGGTTAAAAACGTCGAATCCAAAGCAAGTGGATCTTCAGCAAGCCTGTGGGAGACTGAATGCCTATAAATCGTTGCAAATATGTGATTTAATGTCAGTTTCAGCTACCATCCGAAAGCCAAACCCAGCAGAAGAGCTCAATGACCCATATGACCTGGCTTTCTAAGTCCATTGATAGCTGTTATAAGTTTGTACTGCTCAGAAAAACCTACTTACTATGGCTTTTAACTAATGAGAGCAATTCAGCTCTAATACAAATGTGAATTGTGAATCTTAAAGGGATTTTCCATATTTTTTTTATTCGAATTTTGGTTCCAGTTGGTCAGCTTCTGCACAGATGGAATCATGTGTGACGCTGCAGCTGGAAAACCCCTTTAAGGTGGACAGGGACATTACATTTTTGTCATTGGATCATCAAATTCACATTAATTGGGGTATTAATTGCGTTTTGGATGCCGCAAAAAAAAAAAAAGAAAATGGCATTAAAAAAACCTCATTTGGTTTTGAAAAAATGCAATCTGTTTTTGGAACTACATACCTGCTATTATGGTACGTTTTCTTCGAGCAAGGGGAAAGCACACGGCAGGCTTAAAGGGAAACCGTTACCATGAAAATGCAATGTAAGCTACAAGCAGCATGTCACAGAGCAGGAGATGCTGATCAGATTGATATCTACAGTAGTTTTGCAGGAAAAGATTAATTTGTATTAATCTTGTACTGTATTTTACACATTTAACTTCAAAGCTCAGAATGGGCTGGAATTTAAGAAGGTGGTCCTATCCACGTGTGTTTTTTTTCGGTGCGTTTTTTTTTGAAGCACCAAAAACACAGCAAAGCCACAATGTCAAAGTGCCAGAACCCTAAGGCCTCTTTCACACGGGCGTCATGTTTGACGCCCGGATAGGATGCGGGTGCATTGCGGGAATATGCGCGATTTTTCTGCGCGTGTGCAAACTTATGTAATGTGTTTTGCACGCGCGTTGGAAAAATCGCCATGTTTGGTACCCAGACCCGAAGCTGGACTTCATCACTGAAGTCCGGTTTCGGGTTGAGTATTCTGTATATTTTATTATTTTCCCTTATAACATGGTTATAAGGGAAAATAATAGCATTCTTAATAAAGAATGCTTTGTAGAATGTTGATTAAGGGGTTAAAAATAAAAAACTTAACTCACCTTAGCCACTTGATCGCGGAGTAGGTGATCTCTCTTCTCTCTTCAAGCATTAGCTGTAGTCTAAAGGACCTGTGATGACGTCACATCACATGGTCCAATCACATGGATGTGAGGAGTGCAGGGGGTTGCTGATCCGCGGTATAAGCAAACAGATGATCCCATATCCCAGATTTTGTTTTTAACACAAAAATATTAAAAATACACATCATTTTACATATAAAAAAAAAGAAAGAAAAATAGGCTGTGTCATGAAAGAATTCAAGTTGCAAGGATGGTTTTACTTTTTGAAGAACTATTCTAAGGCGTGTTTTGCATTAGCTTTCTAAGTTCTGGCAGAGAACACCCTACCGGAGCCTAGCTAGCCGGATGTTAACTCAATGCCCAATGGCCCCATTGACCATAATGGAGTCTGGCAGAGAACCGGCCACTACCTGGCAAATATGCTGGGAATCGGCCGGACAAAAACTAATGCACGCAGCGGTTTAGGGCCGGTGAGCATTTAGTTAACATCTGGCAATGCTGGATCCAGAGAGCTCTGGCTTGCTGTTCTTTGCTGGAACACAAAACATTAGTGTGAGAGAAGCCAAAGGTTATTGGTACAATCAGGAAAGACAGCAAAGTGAAGGGAGTTGGCGAACGTCAATTCTTAAGATCGTTGTGGGTGGTAGAGATGGGATGTGCCCTAAATGTTGAAGATGGGAATACTTCTTTCAGAAATAAGGAGTCACTGTACCTTCAAACAATTTCATTTAAAGGGGTTTTCAGGGATTTTAATATTGATGACCTATCCTCAAGATAGGTCATCAATATCAGATCGACAGGGGTACACCCGGCACCCCTGCCAATCGGCTGTTTGAAGAGAAGGCCGTGCTCTGTGCTGTCTGCATCCTTATGTCGGTTTCGCGGTCCCGCAAAAAAAGAATAGGCATTTTAACATAGGGCGGATCGTGCAGGTTTAGGAATATGGATTGTGTAATCCAAATATGTTTGTATTGTATTGGTCTAAAACAAATATAATAAAAATAAAGAATTTGTGAATCTTATGTGCAAATCTAGTGGTACAAGACAAAAAAAAGTTTTATAAGGCTAGCGTTACATCTGCTGCACCAATTCTGGCAAGCTGTTCCGTCGGAGATCCGGCAAAAATGCAGAGAACTGGTCAGAAACCGCTGAGTGCAGGGAGAAGGTCTAAAGATGGGGCTGAGACAGTAGGAGTGAGACGTAGGACAGTGAAATCTAGGACAAACAGCACATGTGAATTGGTAGATGGAAATAAGAGCAGATTTGTAAAACTCTGTGACCAGGAGCAGACTGGGGACTTTAAAGTGGCCCTGAAAAAAATAAAAAATAAATAGTAGTGGCCCCATTTTGTAGTCAAGTATAAACTGATAGAAGGCAGGCCCAACACAAGTAGGTAGGGCCAGAAATACCATATTCTGCCACGTAATACCACTCTAGTAGAGCCAAATACCACAGTGCATCACAAAATACTTCTCCAGCAGCATAAAATACATCCCCAAAAACTACCACTGACCAGCTGTGAGAACGGCTCAGACGCCCCCCTCGGAAGTTTCCCTGTAGGGTCTCTGGCCAGCCGGCCCCTGTCTGTGACCAGCTTTACAGCTGCTACTTTGGCTACTAGAGACTAACAAATTATACAGTGCACTCTATGAATCTAGTGTATTCATGGAGGGAGAGCCCCCCCCCCACCCCTCTCACCAGTTACTGACAGGCATCGTCATTCACTGATGGGGAGAGACGAGGGACCACTCACCGCATGAATATAGTCCACATATTGTTATTTTTTAGCCAAATATGCAAAAAAGTGGAGGCTTCCCTTTAAAAAAGATTCTGTACTCCTTATGTAATATTTTTGGCATTTCATAAAACCACATTTAATTATTTTGGCTTCTAGGATTTACAAAAATAAAAATAAAATGAGGTTTTGGATATGTGCAGTTTTAACTGTAGAAAGTGCCATGGTTTCTTCTTTCCACTTGGTGGCACCAAAGCAGGGGTTAGGCCTCTTTCACACGAGCGTGGCGGATTGGCTCCGGATGCGTTCAGTGAAACTCGCACCATTTTGCAAGCAAGTTCAGTCAGTTTGGTCTACGATTGTGTTCAGTTGTTTGTTTTTTTCTGTGCGGGTGCAATGCGTTTTGATGCGTTTTTCACGCCCGTGATAGAAAACTGAAGGTTTACAAACAACATCTCCTAGCAACCATCAGTGAATAACACATTGCATCCACACTTGCTTTCCTATGCAGTGCGTTTTTCACTGAAGACCCATTCATTTCTATGGGGCCAGGGCTGCGTGAAAAAAAACGCAGAATATAGAACATGCTGCGATTTTTACGCAACGCAGAACTGATGCATGAAAAAAAATAAAACGCTCACGTACACAGACCCATAGAAATGAATGGGTCAGGATTCAGTGCGGGTGCAATGTGTTCACGTCACGCTTTACACCCACGCGGAAAACTTGCTCGTGTGAAATGGGCTTTATAAGCAGCATAACTTAGGTTGTGTTCATATTGATACAGATCTGAATGGGAAAAAAAAGCATCCTAAAGGAAGGGTCCTAAAGGTTGGTATTTTTTTTTTCTTACTGGGTAGAATGCTTCAGGTGGCCAAGCTTTTCTGTCTACCAAGCTATGAAACCAGACAAGAAGGAGGCTAACTGATGCAAACCCGCGTATACAAATAAATCACATTTTTGTAAATTCGCTTTACACTAATTAGAAAAGATGAGTTTTCAGACCCGGCTGATTTTTCTGCAGATTTCTCCATTTTAACCAGGCTTACTGACATCACAGTTGAAACATACAAACCAAGAACATTACATCTATAGTCACAAAGAATTTTGATGCATGAAAAAAGGCAACTTTTGCTTTTGGAGTACTGGCTGTCGGACTTACAACATTACCAATCACCAGTCACAGGCTTTTCCAGGCTGTATCTAAATATATATTCATTTGTGCTCAAATCAGTAATTTGTGGGAATGAAAACACATGGTTGTACTAGAGGTAATGTAGAAATTGCTAGATACGACTACTGGAACTTAAGACAGAGGATATAATATAATGCTTATCTGCCAAAAAGCAATCACTTTATTAAAACAAGAAAATCGTGCTATGTTCACTTAGTTCCTGGAATATACTTTACCATGATATTAAATGGTCAAGTTTCCAGAATTTCAGTAACTCATCTCAATTTAATTGCCACTTTTCACTGTGTAAAATGAAGCTCCAGTCGAGGGCAACATAGAATTCTAGATGCTAGGCAGAAATAGCCACATTACAATACCAGCTGCATAGTTATGTTCATACCAGAATGTGTGACCGTCAGAGACTTGCTACCACAGAAAGTGCCCGATTAGGCAGTGTCCATACAAATATGCTATGCATAGGTCCCCCACAATGACACACTTACCACTCCATGGCCCTAACAGGAACATAGATGAAAGCAGCCGAGTAGCCCCACTTAAATAAATTCTCATGCCAATGCCTCCAGTCAGTATTGGAGAAAAAAATAAATCGGGCAGGACAGCCTCATTGAATCCTGGCCACTTTGGCATGGGATTTAGGAACGAGGAGCAATTAAACAGGCCTATGAACGGTGTTCCACTGACAGGCCATTATTTTAGTTAAAGGTGAAAATCCTATAATTTATCACCCTCTATGCTCTTCTTAGGGCTCATGCACATGACTGTGATGTGCTGTCCACATCCATATATGTCAGTTTTGCAGCCCCGCAAAAGAAATAGAACAAGTCCTATTCTTGTCTGTTTTGCTGAAAAGGATAGGACAGTTCTACAGAGTGCAGGACAAACCGCAATTTGCGAACAACGAAAACAGCTACGGCTGTGAGCATGAGCACTTAGAGGTACGCTTGGCTGTGTCAAAATAATGGCCCCAAAGATGAGAACAATGGGGAGATTTAACCATTTTGGTGCAATCTGCGCCATAACTAAATTTTTACAGCTGAAGATGAAAGTGGTGAAATTTGAGACCAAATTTATTTAATGTCATAAAGAGCACAATAAATAAAGTTTAGTACAGATTTGCAATATTTTGATGGAACCTGCAAGATTTTCCAAAAACTGGGACATTTTTCTGCCAGTTTGTGGGAGAAGAGCAGAACGTACTAAGCTCTGTGGGAGCCTGCGACCTTTTAACAGAAAGTCTCAATTTTGATTACTGCACGCGATCTTTCATGAGTTTACGCCTGTCTAGGATATGCTTACATCGCCTATATTTGCGCCTTTTCTCTGATAACACATTCATAAATGTGACGGTCCTAACGCCACTTTATTAACCACGCCCACTTATCTCGGCATATGTCTTTTTCAGCATGAATCCCTTTTGGAGTGAATCCTGGCGGTATGTGATTATTTTGAAGCAAGCTAGATGGCTTGTAATTTAGAGCATTTTGCACTACTTTTTGGCGCAGACTGATTGATAAATCTTCACCCGATTTCAACAGAATGTGCCTTTTATGAGCAGCTATTAGAGATGATGATGCTAAGTAGGATTATACCTAAACTTCAGATTATATATATAAAAAGCAAAAAGGCAGGCAGCACAGCAGTAAGAAGAGTAAAAACGGAACGCCAGCGGCTGTAGAGGCGATCCACCAACCATAAATAAAAAATGACTGAACTCCACGGCACTTTCCAAATCAAACGTGTGTTTATTCACCAAGTGACAGTGACGTTTCGGTCCGCTCAATGGAACCTTGAGAAAGATTTCATTTCGTCGCTGTCACTTGGTGAAAAAACACGCGTTTGATTTTGGAAGTGCCGTGGAGTTCAGTCATTATATATATATAAAAAGCACCGCACTCCTGGATAGAAATCAAAAAGATTCTATACCAAAATCAGACTCTATGTAAGTGCAAACATTTTTATTTTTAACATTGTAAGTTTCAAGTAGAAAATAAACCACAATCGTTGGTATGTTTAGTCAGTAACAAATATACAATAGAAATAGTAAATGTAAAAAAACAAAAAAAACAAACAACTACAAAAATATTTAATTTTAAATAGTTTCTTTAAAAGAAGCAATGTGTCAACAGGTCATCTGGAAAAATAATTCAGTAAAACCACAGGAAACACCCGTAAAAATCGGTCACAAGTGCAAGCATAAGGCAGACCGCGCGGACTACATCAAGTGCTGTTGAAGACATTGTAGTGGACAAGTCCTGCTTGTGGCCAGCACTACAGTGGCATCCCAAAGGACAGTTTGAAGGCCAGCTCCACAGCAACCTCTGTCACAGAGTCGTGAAAGCAGACATAAAGCTCCTGAGGCTGCGGCTGCAGGAAAAGTCTCCTGGAAGAAAGAAGCAGCAGTCATTCTGGGTGATTAATATACCGCGTGACTTGGCGTGGCTGCAGGCCCATTGTTCTGTACTCCATCACTAACACAGCACTTTATTAAAAATACATACTTTTCCCTCCTCCCCGTGTACATATCAACCAGCTTCCTTTTAGTGATCATAGCAACATCTCATTAAACCACTTCAGCTCAGCTATAACCAAACCAGCATGTGTGAGGTTACTTGCCAATATCCAGGCTTGACGGAAAATCCCAGTGACCAGAAGATTTACATCAATGACCAAAATAGAAAAAAAAGTCACTGCTTCTTACCCTATTACCCAGTAAGACATTTTGGGAGGTGATTTCTTCTGGTCAGTCCAGTTCTCAGGAGAACATTCAAATAAAACCCCATGTTCCTTAACGGGACCGAGCCCTGTAAAGTCCCTGCACGTATCTGCCTTGGACTTGCCATGTCCCTGCAGGATTAGATAAGCATTCGTCTTCATGTGGTCGTCATATCATGCAGTCAGATATCTATGTCAATTTACATTCAGGTAACAGCCATAATAACGACAGGCAGAACATACATTGTATCAGGGATCAGCAACCTTTGGCGGTCCAGCTCTTGTGAAACTACAACTCCCAGCATACACACTTACTTGGCTGTTCTTGTAACAATCATGAAGTGAAAGGACGATTCTGGGAGTTGTAGTTTCAGGAGGTTGCGAATCCCTGCATTATATGATTGTTCATATGTACAGCACGCTGGACCAAGTAATAGTAATAGTAATAAAAATAATAATGGTATCAAACACAAGATTACCAGGTTAAATGTCACCAGCAGATGTTGCAGCCATGTTTCATTTATGAAAAGACAAAATCTCAATGCTCAGCCCTTCGGTCATATTAGGTAGGCCTTTTTTATTGTGGGAGTTTACCAAGATTAGAAATAATTTGCTAAATATAATAATAAAAAAAACTAGGATGCAGTTTTCATTTTAGCCAGTTTAGCAGCCTTGTTAAACCCTGGGCTTCTGCACAGTGGAAATTATTTAATTCATTTCAGCTAGCTACAATAAAAAACTGCATCCTAACTGCATGTCAGAACTGCACTGAGGGCCAGCACCATCACTGCAGCAAGGAAAGCACCGGACTTCCGATCACAGATATTGCCTTTAAATCCATAAAATCGTTGAGTGAAAGTGATTAGGGAAAGAAAAAACAATAGGATTTTACCAAAGGGGTTGTTAAGGGCAACTACTTCAGCTCTGTCACTTCAGCAAATGATGTAGAGAAAGTTAATACAAGGCACTTACTAATGTATTGTCATTATCCATATTGTCTCCTTTACTGGCATCATTCATTTTTCCATCACATTATACTCGTTTCCAGAGGTTATGACCACCCAGTAATCCAGCATACATGGTCGTACTTGCACACTAAAGGAAAAAGTGACGGCCTCTTTGGTGGCTGGGACCATAGGAGTGCACATAGGCTGGTGCTTTTTCCTATAGTGTGCGAGCATGGCCACTGCTGCTGGATGGCAGGGTGAACATAACTCCTGGTTATGAATTTTTTTTTTTTTTTAAATAGGTCTTTATCAAAAATGTTCAGCAGTTTTTGTAAAAAAAGATTAGGTTTTAGCCTAGGCTATAAGTCGTTATCTCTGAACTCTTTATTCTAGCCATATTCTTATCGATTTGATAAGAATTTAACTACAATGAGTGTTTATGAGCTGTCAGGATGGAGAGATAAGCTTCACAGGAGTGGTCAGCTGAGTTCTCTGACCGAACACGGTGTAAACAGACAGCTTGCTACTATAGGGTTGAGCGGTATACCATTGTCTGTGATATGCAGCGGCATTAAGAAACGGCAATATCACTGTCTTGTAATAACAGCGGTATTTAACCACCTCAGCCCCCCTAGCTTAAACACCCTTAATGACCAGGCCACTTTTTACAATTCTGCACTACACTACTTTCACCGTTTATTGCTCCGTCATACAACTTACCACCCAAATGAATTTTACCTCCTTTTCTTCTCACTAATAGAGCTTTCATTTGGTGGTATTTCATTGTTGCTGACATTTTAACTTTTTTTGATATTAATCAAAAATGACCGAAATGTTTGCAAAAAAATGACAATTTTCACTTTCTGTTGTAAATTTTTTTTAAAAAAAACTCCATTTCTATATAAATTTTTCTCAAAATTTATTGTTCTACATGTCTTTGATAAAAAAAAATCCAAGAAGTGTATATTTATTGGTTTGGGTAAAAGTTATAGTGTTTACAAACTATGGTGCAAAAAAGTGAATTTCCGCATTTTGACTTTCTGAGCACCTGTCCTGTTTCCTGAGGTACTACAATGCCCAGGCAGTAGAAATACCCCACAAATGACCCCATTTCGGAAAGTAGACACCCTAAAGTATTCGATAGTGAGTTCATGGAAGTTTTTATTTTTTGTCACAAGTTAGCGGAAATTGAAATTTTTTTTTTCCCAAAATTTCATTTTCCGCTAACTTGTGACAAAAAATAAAAACTTCCATGAACTCACTATGCCCCTCAGTGAATACCTGGGAGTATCTACTTTCTAAAATGGGGTCACTTGTGGGGTATTTATACTGACCTGGCATTTTAGGGGCCCCTAGAGCGTGAGAAGTCTTGAATCCAAATGCGTAAAAATGCCCTGTGAAATCCTAAAGGTACTCATTGGTTTTAGAGCCCCTTTGCGCATCTTGGCTGTAAAAAAGTGTCACACATGTGGTATCGCCGTACTCAGGAGAAGTAGGGCAATGAGTTTTGGGGTGTATTTTTCATATATCCATGCTGGGTGTGAGAAATATCTCTGTAAATGACAACTTTTTCAATTTTTTTATGCAAAGTTGTCAATTTACAGAGATATTTCTCTCACCCAGCATGGGTATATGTATAAATACACCCCAAAACACATTGCCCTACTTCTCCTGAGTACGGCGATACCACGTGTGTGACACTTTTTTGCGGCCAAGATGCGCAAAGGGGCCCTAATTCCAATAAGTACCTTTCAGGAGGGCATTTTTACGCATTTTTCTTCTCATGCTTTAGGGCCCCTAAAATGCCAGGGCAGTATAAATACCCCACATGTGACCCCATTTTAGAAGGAAGACACCCCAAGGTATTCTGTGAGGGGCATGGCGAGTTCATAGAAGTTTTTTTTTTTTTGGCACAAGTTAGCGGAATTAGATTTTTTTTGTTTTTTCTCACAAAGTCTCCCTTTCCACTAACTTGTGACAAAAAGTTCAATCTTTCATGGACTCAATATGCCCCTCAGCGAATACCTTGGGGTGTCTTCTTTCTAAAATGGGGTCACATGTGAGGTTTTTGTACTGCCCTGGCATTTGAGGGTCTCCGCAATCATTACATGTATGGCCAGCATTAGGAGTTTCTGCTATTCTCCTTATATGGAGCATACGGGTAATGAGATTTTTTTTCCGTTCAGCCTCTCGGCTGAAAGAAAAAATGAACGGCACAGATTTCCTCATTAGCATCGATCGATGTGGATGAAAAAATCTCTGCCAAAAAATATGCAAGAAGAAATAGAGGGGCCTGGCGATTGCTAGGACATAGGGGCTCCGCCCAAACATCCATACCCACTTCAGCTCCTATGTCCTGGCAAACGTGATTTCTCCATTCACATCGATCAATCGATCATTGTGGAGGAAGACATCTTTGCCAGATTTTTGATACAAAGTGTTTGCCAAAGCAAATGAACTCCAACACCTCTCCTCAGCTCATATGCCTGGGCAAACGTAACTGTCCTGCAGAGGAGAAATCTCGTCTTGCAGCGCCGCATACACCGACTTCGCGTGTCTTCTGATAGCAGCGCAATGCTTCTCTCAGAATGCACATCAGTGCTGCAGCGTTTTCGTCAGTTGGTCCGTTGGTCTACCTGGAAAATAAAGGGTGGTTAGGGGGAAAAAAAAAAAGAAGAAGAAAAAACAGGCAGCAGGCACATAAACTTGAATGTTACGAACTTTATAAACTTGAACATCATAAAACTTTTAAAACCTAAACTAACTCAAGATTTTTTTTTCTTGCTACCTGTTTAATTAATTAATTTTTTTCTTTTCACTCTATTTTTCTTGCAGAAACCTCTCCTCTCCCATAGGACAATGTGTAAAGTGTAAATCACACAGAGATGGTGTGAAGTACATTATGCACTTTATCCCAAGTGAAAGGAGACGTTTCTACCGTTTCACATTTCTGCTGTAGCACTCCAGCACCCCTATGTGTTAGGGTCTCTCAAAACCTAGTATCCTGAGAGACCCTAGATCCTGAGTGTAAAAACTACCTGTGTCCTGCGGTGCCTACGTCCCTAAGTGTACCTGAGTGTGGTACTTCCGGAAACACTCCCCTAGGCATAGGGCAGGGTGGTCAGGACAGTCAGGACAGAAATAGCGGGTGTCACGCCTTATTCCACTCCTGCTACAGATACGACATCTTTTTCAGGGCGGCGGTTGGGTTGAGGTACCAGAAACGACACTGGGGAAGTGTCGCTTGTGTAGACGGCTCACTACACTGGGGTTTGGGGCCACGGAACCACGGAGGTTCTCGATGATCTTTTCCTGAAATTTGAGGAAGGATCCTGTTCTCCCAGCCTTACTGTAGAGAACAAAACTATTATACATACCCAATTGAATTAGATATACAGACACCTTCTTATACCAGCGTCTGGTCTTTCGGGAAAGCAAATACAGGGCCAACATCTGGTCATTGAAGTCCACCCCTCCCAAGAGCAAATTATAGTCGTGGACCGAGAGGGGCTTTTCAATGACACTGGTTGCCCAATCAATTTGGACTGTCGTGTCTGCATGAATGGAGGAGAGCATGTAAACGTCACGCTTGTCTCTCCATTTCACCGCGAGCAGTTCTTCGTTACACAAGGCAGCCCCCTCCCCCCTTGCAAGATAGGTGGTAACGAGCCATGGGGGAAGCCCCGGCGACTAGGTCGCGCGGTGCCACAGCAGCCAATCTGTTCTAGGAACAAATACCTTCAGAGGGGCAGACTTGTGTAGAAATTGTCCACATAAAGATGGTACCCCTTGCCAAATAAGGGTGACACCAAGTCCCAGACTGTCTTCCCACTGCTCCCCAGGTAGTCAGGGCAACCAACCAGCTCCAGGGTCTGATCTTTACCCCCATAGACACGAAATTTGTGTGTATAGCCTGTGGCCCTTTCACAGAGCTTATACAATTTGACCCCATACCGGGCGCGCTTGCTTGGGATGTATTGTTTGAAGCCAAGGTGCCCGGTAAAATGTATTAGGGACTCGTCTACGCAGATGTTTTGCTCAGGGGTATACAAATCTGCAAATTTGGTGTTAAAGTGGTCTATGAGGGGCCGAATTTTGTGGAGCCGGTCAAAAGCTGGGTGGCCTCTGGAACGAGAGGTGGTGTTGTCACTAAAGTGCAGGAAACGCAGGATGGTCTCAAATCGTGTCCTGGACATGGCAGCAGAGAACATGGGCATGTGATGAATTGGGTTCGTGGACCAATATGACCGCAATTCATGCTTTTTTGTTAGGCCCATGTTGAGGAGAAGGCCCAGAAAAGATTTAAATTCGGAAACTTGGACTGGTTTCCAGCGGAAAGACTGGGCATAAGAGCTTCCCGGGTTGGAGGTTATAAATTGAGTGGCATATCGGTTTGTTTCTGCCACAACTAGGTCAAAGAGCTCCGCAGTGAAGAACTATTGCACGTGCCACCGTACCAGCTTCAACTGCCCTTCTGGTGCTCGCCACTTCACCATGTTCTACGGCAGTGCTGGTACTAAGTCCAGGAAGGGCTGCGCTGCTGGTGTATGCCTCACCACGTAATCCGACAGCGCCAGCCCCACTCTGCTGCCCTTGAAACGGATCCTGCGCTACCTGTGGTCTAGCGACACGGGGCCGGGTACGCCTGGTGGTATCAGGGACCTCAACCTCCTCGTCCGAACTTTGGGTCAGACTGCCACTGATCTCTACAGGTTCGTATTCTGACCCGCTAGATTCGTCAGATGAGGGTTCCCATTCCTCATCCGACTGGGTCAGAATCCTGTAGGCCTCTTCAGGCGAATACCCCTTATTTGACATTTGGACAACTAAATTTAGGGGGTATTCCCTGAGACTACCCAAGAAAAAGAGCAAGCCTGTCTTACAAATGGGAGGCTAGCGAAGTACAGGAAGCCGCTGCGATTGATAAAAAAGATGAAAACTGATTTTTTTTTTTATCGCCGCAGCGCTTATGAAGTGATTGTGCAGTGATAAAAAAAAATAAAAAATTTTGTCACTGCGGCGGGGTGGGCGTGGGTGAACGCACGTGTGGGCGACCGATCAGGCCTGATCGGGCAAACACTGCGTTTTGGGTGGGGGGCGAACTAAGGTGACAATAATACTATTGTAGATCTGACTGTGATCAGTTCTGATCACTTACAGATACTATAATAGTACAAATGCTGATTAGCGCTACGCTAATCGGCGAATCAGTGACTGCGGTGCGGTGGGCTGGGCGCTAACGGAAGCTAACTACCTACCAAAGAGGGACTAAACTAAGCTAAACCTAAAAATCAATACTAGTGAAAAAAAAAAAGTGACAGTTTACACTGATCACTTTTTTCCCTTTCACTAGTGATTGACAGGTGATTGAAAGGGGTGATCAAGGGGTTAATTGGGGTGATCTGGGGCTAAGTATGTAGTGCTTGGTGTACTCACTGTTACATGTGCTCTCTGCTGGGACCAACCGACGAAAAGGACCCAGCACAGAGCACAGAAGCCATTTAACACATTATATTTATAAATATAATGTGTTAGATGGCTTTTAAATCGTTTTTTTTTTAAAGTAATCAGCCTGCCAGCGCTGATCATTGGCTGGCAGGCTGATGACCACCTCCTTCTGAAACTTTTTACTGCCGCGCACTGCGCATGCGCGGCGGCATCTCGCGTCGCGTGAGATGACGTGCCGATGCGTCGACCCAGAGAAAGGAGACCGCCCGCCGAACGCATCCGTGCGTTAGGCGGTCCTGGAGCGGTTAATGACGTCATAAGAGTGGTTGCACGTGTGCTGATCGCTTCGAAAATGTCCATGTCCTGCCGACTGCATACATTACATGTTGGTCCCCGCAGTGGGACCATAAAGTAGAGACAGTTGAGTTGATTTTAGCGGTCTGTCATTTAAAAGTTAAAAGTAGGTGGTTGCCGAGAACTAACATCACAATCATTGCAGACTGGGCCTGGAAAAGAGTCCCGGCCACCTGAGAAGAGTCCTGGCTATTCATAAATTCTTGCTCTATCTGCCCACCTGCTGATGACTGACAGGCTTCTACCTAGTTTTCTCCCTTTCTCTCTAGGAAAGAACTGCCAATCATCAGCAGATGGGTGGAGAGCAGGAGATTAGGAATAACTAGGATTCTTCTCAGGTAGATGTGACTCTTTTCCAGGCGGGTACTGCAAAGATTATGATGCTGGTTCTCGGCAACCACTTACTTTTAGCTCATGAGTGACACACCGCTGAAATCAGCATTTCTCTCACTATTTTATGCATAAAGTTGATTTTTAATTAAGTAATGAACATTTTTTAATAAACACATGTGATACTTTGTGCCGTTTTTATGTAAAGAGAATTGTACCTCTTCCATAAGAGTTTGCTGAAACACAGAGCGTATGGACAGGCAGCAGCGATGGAAGTTCTTTATCAGCAGGGGGTGAATGGCGCCACTGAGGTCCTCCACCTCTCTGTGTGTTGGAGAGATGAAGACTCCCTGCACAGTTTCCAGGTATATGTAATGAAAAAGTGTATTCTCTGACCCTGATGTTAATCTTGGAAAAAAGGAATAAAAGGAAAAAAAGAGGAATTATACAGTGCTGAATAAGCACAAAAATAGTGTATCACATGACTAGATGGCACTAAATACATTAAACAGCCTGTTACCACATTTTGACCTATGAAACATAGTGGAGGTTACAGGCCCTGGTCTGGCTAGGAGGCAGATTTGGCATATGCCAATTGTTCTTGCAAGACAGGACAACATTTTCTTATTTAGCAATATAATTGACTCCTTATGTGATTTCATGTTATCTGGCTAATATTAGTAATTTTAGCATGGACTTGTGAGGTCCAGGTGTGTGGCCCAGCTTAAGACACCCTGATGTAGACATCGCTAGTGAATACTTTTACTCAGTTTAAAAAGGAATTGAAAAGCTGAGCCCCCGAATCTTTCCTGCTTCCAGCGTAAATTAGCCTGAAGGAGACCACTTGTCACTTACTTCACAGTGTTATATAGATCTTCTGCTTCTCTCTCTGAAAGGTTTCTTCTCGAGCTTCCCAAATTAAAAGGATTTGGAAGGGTGTATTTTTTCTTGCTGATCTGAAAATACAATACTATATAGTGAACGTATGGTATAATAAAATGTAATAAGTGGCCACCTGCACATTCAATTCCATTACAATTGAGAGTGAGCACATATCATGGGAGAAATATAAAAGATCTGTGATAAACTTACTTGTGATCAGTCCACAATATGTCACCAAGTCGAAAAGTAAAATATCTTCAAGATTAATGGCTGGGATGGAGGGGGCCCACTTAGTTGGGACCCACACATATCTGACATTGATGGCTTATCCTTACGATCCGTCATCAGTGTCTGAGATAGGCCTGCACAATATATCGCGAAAGCAATCGCAATTAATCGCCATATCGCAAATCGCAATTTGCTGACCCAAAAATGCTGCAATTATATTACAGTACATTTTGCTTTATAAGACACACTTTTTTCCCCCCCAAAAGTGGGGGGGGGGATAGCAGTGCGTCTTATAAAGCGATGGTTGACTTTCTACGTGACACTGACACTGTATCTCTGGCTGCTATGCTGCACAGCGCGCCCAGCGATACATCAGTCACAGTGCGGGGAGGGAGGAGGGGCTGGTGGAAAGTCGCTATTTTAATGAACACATGTTCTTCTATCTATTTTATTTATCTGTTCTGTGCAGGGATATTAGGAAAATGGCAAGTTTTGTATTTTGTACTTTTGCAGTAATGCAAATATGTATTTTATTTTGAAAAACACTGCGCATTTCAGTTCTTGAGTTCAGCATAACTACATTTCACATTATCTGTGTATGCTTTTACCTTGAAAATCCAAGCAGATAGACCTCTAGCCCAATTCCCTTAAAATATCGCATCGCATATCGTTATCGCAATTTTTAGGGCCCTAATTGCAATCGCACAAAATTCCCATATCGTGCAGCCCTAGTCTGAGATGTGAATACCCCCTTATGTGTGGAAGTGGGGTGGCTCTAAGGACCATCCAATGCATTTATGGCTCACAGATATTGAGAAATCAATGTGTGGTTAGGCCTACCATTCATTCCAGGGATACACACCTTAAGAACACTCCCATTCCCTCCACTTCCTTCTGAGCCTCCTGAGCCTTGCGATTCTCTCCTTCCAAATTTTCGGGCCAAGTCTGGAGTGGAGTGGAATCCAACACCAGTGTTTTCCCCTAAACCTTCACTGCCATTATCAGATCCTCCACTACTCCGAGTAGGACTTGGTCTACGAGTTCTTAGAGAAGTCTGGGAATCGGGAAGCGGGCTCTTCTTACTTAATGACTGACTGGCTTTCTTGGGAGTCTGAAGTTTATTCATCATAACAGAACTGACAACGCTGTGGAACTTGTCCCGTGCAGAAGGAAGAAACCAATCAGCACACGATAAGCAGGGATTTGGAGACGTATTCAGCCTTTCATCTATACTCGTGTCCAGCATTTCTAACTGAAGAAGACAAGCTTTCAGTTGATCGACATATATGTAGTCGGGCCCTGGATTTCCAACTGCTTTAGATGAGCAGCCGCCAGCTTCTAGTAGTGTGCACAGCATGAAATGTTTCTGCCAAAGAGAGTTTTGTGAAAGTGAAGTCAATACATACTGTATATTCCTGATCTCTCAGGTTGAAAAAGTCACTGATACAGATAGTAAGAAGAACGAAACAATGACTCAAGAAGTTAAAACAGAAGTCCGCCATTGAGATTTTCCATGACACTGACATCTCGCACTCTGACAACATGGTACTACTTTCCTAGCACATGCAGTAATGTGTTCTGCTGCCAGATGAGGCATCAAAGTTTCCTGGTTGATAAGGTTGAAAGAAGACACAGGTCCTTCAGATCCTAGCTATAATCCTAATGTGTTGATCCAGAGGAAGGCAAAAAACTATATGAGGCAGATGCCCATTTCCCCATATTAAAGGAAATATTCCTTCCCAACTCCACATAGGGAAATAAATCCCTGGATCAGTGTCCCTTCTCCAGAAATCTAGTACCCATAACGTGTGAAATTATATCGGAAAAGGCATCCGGTCCCATCTTGAAAGTTCTGCCTTTAAAACTGGAGCAATTTCCAGCAAAGATGACGTTTTATTTTAAAGGGGTTCTCAGGGAATTAATAAAATAAAATGACTGAAAATAACTAAATATTATTTTATTACAAACACTTTCCCAAATAGCTTTCATTTAATTTATAATGGCTTGTTTTCTGTAGGGGGTAAGCATCAGGCAAATTAAAATGGCCGCTACTCTACTAGCACACACAAAACCTGTCCTAATAACACAGCTGGGACGGGGTAATTCAAAACTTCAATGCAGTTAGCTAAAGAGCTTTCTCAGGCCTCCTAACTAGTCTCAGCTGTCATAATCACGATCTTACATACAGCTGATAAGATATCCGCTGTGTGTAGTAATGGAGCAAAGTGAAAGTATAGAGAGGAGGACGGACGGGTGGGGGCAATGAGTAGCAGCGCTTGCATGCAGTCTGCTACATTACCATAGCCATCAATGGTCTGTCTTGTCCCTCCTCTCTGTACTTTCACATTGCTCCCTTACTACACACAACGGATATCTTATCAGCTATATGCAAGTTTTGAATTATCCCGTCCCAGCTGTGTTATTAGGACGGGTTTTTGTGTGCTAGTAGCGGCCATTTTATTTCCCCTGATGATTGTCCCCGAGAGAAAACAAGCCATTATAAATAATGAAAGCCATTTGGAAAAGTGTTCATAATGAAGTAATATTTAGGTATTTTCAGTAATTTATTAATTCCCAGAGAACCCCTTTAAGGTTTATATTATTTAGCGACGTTGTTTAGTGGAACAGCTCATTTTCTATTCCAGCAAACATAGGTGATTATAAACTACAAGCAGCTAAAACACCATTGATAGAAGATTATTACTGTGTCACATATACTGAGCAAAATGAGTCACAAAAATGAGCGTTCCTGGATATGCATATAATTCTGGAGAAGTGCTTACCAGGCCTACGATGAGAAGGAAGTAGCGCGCCTCAGGCTGACGGAATTCATTCCTGCTCATCGATTCATTCTGTTCTAGATGATAACAGGGATACACCTCCCTCCATACCACAAGCTGTCCAATCCGCTCTGATGCCAATGATAGCAAACAATAATGTCGGCAATAAAGGGCAACATCAATCAGATCTTCCGTGGGCAGGTGATTAGCCAACAGATAACCCTAAAAATGGGGAAAAACATTTTAGTAAAAAAACAACAACAAATGTTCACAGCAAAATACCGTTATGTGATACCATCTCTTCTTGGTCTGCCCACAACCCCCCTGATCCCATGACCATCTAGGAGTGATCCATACAGTGACTATGACTAAGATCCTCTGATCCAGGACTTGTTTCTAACAGTTTCAATAAAAACTTACCTTGTAAAACAGGCAAGTCCCAAGAACCATGTACAAGCGTCTCATCTCATAGTAATCTTCAGACTGCAATGGTAGAAAACAATCACTAAAACACAGTCACAACCAAGCTGGCCACACGTGGCATAATTAAATGAGTCAGGATGGGTTTCACGTTCAGGTTTTTATTCATACAGTTTCTGAAGCTAAAGCCAGGAATGGATCATAAGTAGAAGACATGTATAAAGGAATGACAGCCTTCGCTTCTTATTGAATAAAAAACGTGAAAACCCAAAAATTAGCACTAAGGGGGTCATTTATCAAACTGGTGTAAAGTAGAACTGACTTAGTTGCCCACAGCAACCAATCGGATTCATCCTTTTTATTTTCCAAAATGAAAGATGGAATCTGATTGGTTGTTATGGGCAACTAAGCCAGTTCTACTTTACACCAGTTTGATAAATGACCCCCTAAATGTCTGCCTGAAACAGTACACACAAGTGTTTGCTCTCAACCAAAGTGCCATATAAAATGGTTGACATCAGTATACACAGTGGCATCCAATCAATTATACAACTACTTCTTCCATAATGGGAAACGCTTACCAGTTCTGCAAAATCAAGTGCCTCCAAATCACTCAGTACGGTATCAATCTCTGTCTGAAATATTAAAAGAAACGATACACGTGGAACTTAGATAGGACACAGTAGACTTCTAGATAAACTGTTTCTTTGTTTCCACTAATATGACTGGCCGACGTCAAAAACCAGAAGACAATAAAGTGGAAAAGGGCAAAAACAAAAACTCTTTGCCTTATAACAGCTTCATATCCCTCAGTAGATGGACAGGAGCCTGAAATCTGCCCCTAGGGTAAAGGTAGTGTGTTGTTCCCCAACGGTGTAGGCCAAGAGAGGAACCAACGAAGCTAGGCTGCTCCTTCCTTCTGGCCATAGAACATCAACACTCGATGCCTCTTTGCAAGATATTTCGGGGTCCATGTTAGGCACATGGCACATGAGGTATTCATTTACCTTACAGGCAAATAAAATAAAAAAATCACATGGATTTAAATGCAACATATAAAGGCTACATGTTCTAGATATCTTCTGTCTATCATCCATCCATCTATGGTTTGCTGAACACTGATGGATAATTCGAGGAAAAGAGAACCCCTCCTCCAAAACAGTAATAAAATGATACTGCAGCCTAGAAATGAAATGAGCAATTTTTACAGATCAGATTAATAATAAAAGATATGCTGCTGTGGTGTCTACTAGAAACATTATCCTCAGACCTGAGGGTGACGTCAAGGACAATGTTCAGAGAATGAGGAGCGAGCAATCTCTATTACTTTCCATTTCAGTCGCTGGGACTGAACCCCCACACAATGACTTTTACATAAAGTGTCTATGGCAATGATGAAAACAAATTAGCGGCTTTGTATTGGTACATACCTCTCACTACATGGGACCGTCTATTAACGTGTATGGGTTATATCAGTGTATATACTTCCACATACATACAATTGTTCTTTCTCTATGACTTCAGGGGAATTAATATTGGCTTTATCTGAAAGCGCTAAGATTCCCAGCAGTAAACCATACAGCTTAAAGGGGTATTGTGGTATAACTATCAAATTGTGGGGGTCCAACTGCTGGAAACAATCCCGACGCTGCTCCGTTCATTTCTATGGGACCACTGGAGATAACAGAGCGCTGTACTAGACTATCTCCGGTGCTTTCATAGAAATGAGCGCCGGTATGCTTTTCTGACCAGCCACTTCATCCATTTCAAGGGGGGCTCCACCGTGTATTGGACCCCTCTTCTTGTAATCGGTGGCGGTCCCAGTGGTAGGATCTGACAGTTATCCCCTTTCCTGTGGATAGGTGATAACTTGTTATAATCAGAATACCCTTTGATGCGTTCTTTAACTGGTTGAAATCTTCGGTCTGGCATCTTTTTAAAGACAGGTGCCCAGTTGTGGCCATGGAGTAACATCCCATCTGTATGGCCATCCTTTGAAGCCTGCAGCAAACAGCTCATTTCGCCTGGCTGTGAAGTCCATACATTCTGATGTAAGCGTCATATTGGCCACTGTGCTACAGCCATCACTGAATTATCATTTTAATTACAGCACCAAGTGTGAGGCAAGAATAGAGTCTGGTAAGTCTGTAGACTGTGTATGGCACTTATGTGATTGATGGGGGGTGAACAGCAAGCCAAAATTTATCGTAATGCACAGAAACCCTTTATTATAGATCTACCAAAGAGTTTTATTTCCATACATTATGGGGGGAGATGTATCAAAACTGGTGTAAAGGAAAACATAGCAACCATAATCCACCTTTCATTTTCCAAAGGAGCTCTGAACAATGAAAGGTGGAATCTGATTGGTTGCTATGGGCAACTAAGCCAGTTTTCCTTTACACCAGTTTTGATGAATCCCCCCCAGTTATCTACAGATCTGAATCCATATCCTTCACACTGGGGAGAAGAGGGTCAACCAAATGAAAGTAATGTGCAATTATACCAGAGAGCTAGTGCCGAGGTAAAAGCAGAGTATTGCTAAAAATCCATCTGAAAAGTCAGCTCCATGGCTCCTGCAGAGCTGGCAGGTTTAGGGCAGAGCCTCACAGTGAGTGCCAGTGTATTTTGGCGCTGCTGGCAGTGCACAGATTGGGGCCTGTTTCCTGTAAGGTGATGCATTCTTAGGCACACAAAGCATATTTATCCTCCTATACACAGCCAGCTAAAACTAAAGCGGATTAAATGTCCCCTTCGAAGAGCCAAGATAGGATGGAATCCTTCCAGTACCCACTCGGCACGACCACCTCTCAGCTTTAATTAAGATTTCAAAGTCCCAAGAAGCTCAAAGCAGTCTGGGTCTGAGGCTAAACCTGTGTTTCCAGTGGCAGTGTTGTGGCAAATACCTTCAAGGTGACTGGTAATGCACTTCATTTATAATAGGGCATATAGAAATCCCTTCTAATATGCACCTCAGCTGCTGCAGAACCTCTTCATTGATTGATGTGAAACACCCCATTCACTTTATAGAGAAGGTCTGTAGCAGTTGGGAAACAGAGAAGCATCATACACCCTGCCGATGCTAATCAGTGATTGGCATAAAAGAATTTACAAGAGTGATTTGTGAGAGACCACTTCTGTAGAAAGAGGGTTAAAGTGGCCGTATATTGTGTTGTCTGGCCTCGGGATCCGCAGGTGGGGTACTATTAGTTGCCAAGCTGCATCTGAACTTGCCATTTCAAAAGATGAGAGACGGCTACTTGGCAACTAGTGGTGGTAATCTGAATGGTCCATGGCCAGACCAGACTGTGTACAGCTTTACCCTCAAGTATGGCCCTAATGGCCCAGAAAATAAAATAACATATACAAGGTAACAGAAGCTACACATTTCTGTTTACGGCCATGTATATTAAATAAAATCTAACTTTTATTTCAACATCGTAAAACATGTGCGTTCCTAAAAAAAGCCATGTGCGATTTTAAAAGCTGTACTAAAGCATTGGCATTTAGCAAGCATTTTGCTTTAGTACAGCTTTTAAAATCGCACATGGCTTTTTTGTTAGGAACGCACACGTTTTACGATGTTGAAACAAAAGTTATATTTTATTTAATATACACGGCCGAAAACAGAAATTTGTAGCTTCTACTACATTGTGTAAATTCTGCTTACAGGCAACCCTTAAGGCTTGTTCACACTATGGATTTTGTGTACACAGAATCCATTTTCCATTGTTGGCAGTGGAAGTCCACGCAGCTGTTCATTCTGCAGCAGATGACCTCCACACAGATTTCCAGACTACATCAAGAGGGGACCATAGTTAGCAACAGCGGGTGTCTGCATAGGACAATAGGACTTAAAGGGGTTGTCCGAGTTATTTCTTTGTCCTTGTATGTTTTTAACTAATCAAATGTAAGGGGTTTTCAATGCACTTACTGCATCTGCAGTGGCTTCTTTCCCAGATTTCACTGAGGGTCACATGACCTGTGATGTCAGCTCCCCCCCAGCACTGCTGTGTGCCCTCTCCTTGGATTTTTCAGGAAGCTTTAAACTCTTCTGCAGCCCACTCTCAGAGCTGGAGGCTTTACCGAGTAGCTGCAGGCAGTAAAGAGACACAGGATCTTCCCTCCTCCTCCTGCAGACACAGAGCTGACAGACTGGAGGAGTTCTGCAGAGCATTGCACAGGAACAGGTAGGGGGGAAGATCCTGTATGTATCAGCAGTGTCATTGTACAGCTGGGACTTGTAGTCCTACACATACAACATGCTGCTGAGCATCCTAGCTGTCAGACATGTCACCCAGGGCAGCACATTTACTCACTCCCTTTGCAGAGCAGGGGGAGGGGCACTAATATTCATGAGGAAAACCTCAGAGATTATTGTTATTGCAGGTAACCAAAGATTCAGAAGAGAACCAGAGAAATTAGGATTTTTTTTTGCCTAAAACTTACCTAGTTATATATTGCTGACCATCAGATTTACAGTGCTATATATTTTTTTTCATAACTTGGACAACCTCTTTAAGCAGCAGTATGAACTCCGGCATACAAAATGCAAAACCACAGCAGCAACTAAAGAGATGCAAACGGCGGGGCCTCTACAACACAGTCGAAACACGGGTACATTACAGCCAAAAACAGCCTATCCCTGAGGTTCGCAGTGGTTTGGTATTAGATCAACTGCAAATTGATTGACAACAACTTGCTTAAGGCCAAACTCTGATGAGCAAGTTGAATGCAGGAAACACGCTGCATGTGTAAGTGTGACGTCCCGACCTGTGCTCCTCTGATATAATGTGCACCCCTGCCAGATCTTAAATCTACTGAATTGTTCTGACATATTGTAGTCAGTATAATTCAGTAGATACAGGTCCGGCAGGCACACACTATTATCATTATATTACCGTGCGATCCTGTGGGAGGACCACAGGACAAAACGGGAAATCACAATTACGCACGCAGTGGGTTTCTTGCATTCAACTAGCTCGTCTAAGTTTGGCCAAAGGCACGGTTTTACAGGAACCTCGTGGGCATTACCAATAAGCAAGCCACTGCCAATCAATTATTGACAATCTAACACAAATAGCTGCGGCTTGTGCATTTTTCTTCCGTGTCAGCACTTCATCTCCACTGTCCATCAGTTGCCACCCTCAGTAATAAAACTAATAAGGTTATTTGGTTAAATCATTTTCAAACATTGCGAACATGACCTTATTTTAAGAAATACAGGTTTAGGGCGGCTTATTTAGCCAAGCTCTCCTCGCCACAAAACTCAAGAAGAAAAGACACCTTGATATCTTCAGGCAAGGACAGCCATCGTACTCCCGGAAGGTTATCAGCTAAGTGCGAGCTACTGGCGTCATAGAACTCCGTCCCCTGGCTTGTGCTTGCACGTAAGATGGATAGCCTCACTGTGCGCTGGAAAAAGAGGCTAAAGAAATGATCAAGGCGAGACACATTTTCTGCTTGACAGAAGGCCCTGCAACACAAAAGTGGAACCCAAATCAAAGAAATGCTCACAATAGTGGAGCGGGAAACTTCAGGATGAAAAATCCATTTGGACGTACAGCCACATAGCAGGCACAAAAACACTGTGGGAGGGACCCCAAAGAATCGCCTCGGTAATTTGACACACTTAGCATGACAATAGGCTCCTGATTTTCTCATCGCATCCAACCTACCTATCCAAGGACTTGTACATAAACTTTAATGTCCTAACGACATCAGCCGTCGTGTTCTTCAAATGTAGAAGTGACATTCTGACAAAACAAAAGATGTTTAGCGGTAAAAATTCCTTCTCAAAATGCTTTGTAGAGCAGTATTATACAGTGAATGTCCTTTAATGTGTATCAGTACCTATTCAGGATTATCAGATGGTTATAACAAATAAATGGTACATAGTCTTAGGTTCCTCCACCTAAAGTGGACATACAAGTACCATATGTTAGTCTACAGCGTTACCAATGTGTTCCTGCCATGGGTTCTGCTTCTATAGAGAGGGTTCTCTAAAATCTCCACTCTTAAAGGGAACCCGTCATCATCTTTATGCTGCCCATACTAGCGGCAGAATAAAGTAGAGACAGGTGAGTTGGTTTCAGGGGTCTGTCATTTATAAGATAAAAGTAGGTGGTTGCCGAGAACCAACATCACAATTATTGCAGACTGGGCCTGGAAAAGAGTCCCGGCCTCCTGAGAAGAGTCCTGGTTATTCATGAATTCCTGCTCTCCCGCCCACCTGCTGATGGCTGACAGTCTTCTACCTAGTTTTCTCCCTTTCTCTCTAGGAGAGAACTGCCAATCATCAGCAGATGGACGGGAGAGCAGGAGATTAGGAATAACCATGACTCTTCTCAGATAGATGTGACTCTTTTCCAGGCCAGTACTGCAATGATTATGATGCTGGTTCTCAGCAACCACTTACTTTTAGCTCATGAGTGACACACCGCTGACATCAGCATTTCTGTCACTAGTGAGGTCAGCATAAAGTTGATGACAGGTTCCCTTTAAGTAAAGGTGGCCCTGCATATTCAATAGCTGTTGGATGATCGATTGTTTGTCTGACAACTACTGTATGTCTTCTGACTCCGTCCCTACTCTTTCATACACATTTAGCTCCGATGAACGTGTATGTGTACTTAACGAGGAGAGCGGAGAAAGCCGTTGTTAAATGCCTCTGGCGGCAGCTTATCGCCCAGGAGAACAAAAGGATCGGGCAAAAATATTCATGTCGCCTGATCCTTCTATGACTGTTGTCAGATGCTCAGGAGCTCCCTATACACATTAATGTCAAGAGCTTTTTAATTTATATCTTGTGAGTATAATCAATTTTTTTTATTAACTCACAGTTACACCGTGTTGGGTCTTTATCTTATTCAAAGCTGTACAAAATTTATGCCACAACTCTGACTCCTCAACGTCCAACACGTACAAAACTTCTCACTGTCAGAGAAGTGGAGATTGAAACGCTTCCTGTAGTAACATCACTCATGACTAGAGACCTTTGTTCTACTGATCAGCAGGTGTTCTACTGCTGGGTCCACCACTGATCATGAGAATGGGGGCCTGTGCTTCCCATTTGACTGGAGTGGGAGACGTGCATACGTGTCTGTTGTTCCATTCAACTCTGTGGGACTGCCAGGGTCCTATCTCCGTCAGCCCCATAGAGCTGAATGGAGTGCATGATCCCAGCTCCATTCAAGGGAAGCACGGGCCCTATTCTAGTTATCATCGGAGGCCCTAACAGACCCCCACCAATCACACAATCACCCCCGAGAGGTTTTGCCTCAGTACTGCTGCACATACCATGGGAGTTTCCAAAGCTTTTGTCATGATTTTCTGCTGAAACCTAAGATTCTACTGCAAAATGTGAATGCTACAATGTATAGATTGCCACTAAAACCACTGCCAATAAGCATTAAGCCTGCCCTACCTGTCTGCAGGAAGCGAAATCAGGAATAAATTGTCGGACTCTTTCCAGTACGAAACGTGGACCAATTTCTTGTTTAAAATCAGAGACGTGCTTAGAGAGAAAAAAAAAAGAAAGAAAAAATGTAAAGGGAAAGAGAAGAATTTACAGTGATCTTAGGATGCGCTGGCTTCCTGCCTGCAGATACCGGTTGTGTTATGTTCTGCCCTTGTCCATACAGGTAGGGATATACACAGAAATCCGTTTACCATTTAGACAAGACAGTTGATCCAGGGATTTTATTCTGAAATTCTGCCACATTTAGACTTTAGATGGATTTTTTCTGGAAATGGCATTTGCCTTATAGTGGTTTTTACATTCATCTGGATCAACACAGTGGGATTATACATTGGACTTAATGGACCATATCCACTATATGAACCACAGCACTTAAAAGATTGAGTATGGTCACCCCCCCTACAATAGGCACCATATGAAATAAATTTTTGGGGATTAAGATAGGCCATCAATGTCAGGTCAGTGGCAGGCTGGACTGCTGTTGGATGGGGCCATGGTTCGTGCATGCACCGCATCCTCTTCATTGATTACATGGGTCCATCTATCTGGACACCATCTATTTAGTAGCAGCAGTGCAGGGTACTGCAGTTTCATCCGGTTCACCTCCGCCACTACTGATTAGACAGGCTGCAGGTAATGGAGTCCATGTAACCAATGTGGAGGTCGCAGCAGATCACCGGGCGAGTCAGACCTGCTATGATCTGATATTGATTGCCTAAGGGGATTGTACTGGCCGATTGGATGTACTGCCAAATTCTCTGAAACACCTTTGGAGAAGGCTTATGGTAGAGAAATGAACATTCATTGCACGGGATACAGCTCCGGTAGACATTCCTGCAGTCAGCATGCCAATTGCACGCTCTCTCAAACGTTGCGGCATCTGTGGCATTGTGCTGTGTGACCAAACTGCACATTTCAGAGTGGGCCTTTATTGTGGGCAGTCTAAGGCACACCTGTGCAATATCCATGCTGTCTAATCAGCACCTTGATATGCTACACCTATAAGGTGGGATGGATTTTCTCGGCAAAGGAGAAGTGATCACCAACACAGATTTAGACAGATCTGTGAACAATATTTGAGAGTAACGGGTCTTTTGTATATGTAGAAAGTGTTTTAGATCTTTGAGTTCAGCTCATGCAAAATGGGAGCAAAATTGAAAGTGTTGCATTTATATTTTTGTTCAGTTTATATTGGTGTTTTTTTGATAAAGTTCATGCATGAAGCTGAGCTATCGCTACAATTACCTAACTATACAGGCTCCTGTCACGTTTTGCAGCATGTCACTTAGCGTTAGAAATAATCCTCGTACACTTTTCAGCTTCTGCGAGGCTTCAGACACAGGATACTGGTAGAGAATTTCCTGCTGTAAAATGAAGGTCAGTTAGCACACACAAATTTCTACAATTTGGACGAACAGGTTTGTTACAAACAGATCTTTGACTTGCTCTGGCATAGAGTGAACAAGGATCCCAGGGCACTGATTCCTGGCGCCAACTTTCAGTTATATATTCAGCATTTTCTGATGTAAAGCCGGTAACAGATTTTTGTTAACAGATCCTGCTGATGCAATTCAGGTCATCAGATCCTCATCATCAGCCTCTTCTGCCCTGGCACTGCTGGTTCTAGGGGGCAGCCCTGCTATTCTGCACTATGAAAAGTGTGTATCCCATTATTAACAACGTTTCATTATTTGCTCTTGCTATTGATGTCAGTAGTGACCTTGCACAGACAGAATCTGGGGCACATGCTGTACAACTTCACCCAGTACACCCAATGATTGAAGCCACGATCCAATCAGGAGCTCAAAAATGATACATAAGAAGGGATGGGTATTCCTTAGTTCTCGCTCCTTGGTGACTGCTTTTTACCCCAGATTCACTAGGACAGACCTGTTACAGTGCCTACAGGGAGTCTGAACATCAGTTCTTGGCTCAGTTCAGGCCCTTTGCTCTGCTTCTTCTTGTTCTTTGTGTAGAACACAAGCTTTCAGGCTAACCAGGATGTCGGTGCATGGAGAGCTGATTTCTATTATAGCAAGGACTGCACTTCTCACATTGCAGCAGGTGTCAGGCGCTGCATAAAGTTATTCCTGCAGTGCCTCTTCAGGGAAAACTAAGTATTACAATTTGCCTATTGAAATTAACAACATAAAAAAAACAACATACCAAAAACCTATTAGAGAAACAGAAACCTATTAGAGAATCAGATCTCCCTACCCCCGAGTGCGCACGCTATGTGGTGAGGCTGAACTGCTCCTGAATCTATGCGCACTCAGGGGTAGGGAGATCTGATGGAACACTTTGCACTGAAAAATCCACCTACCCCTGAGTGCGCACGTGTAATGTACAGTTTCGCGCATACGCATATAGAGGTTGCTTCTTTTGCGGCGGTGCAATAATTGTTACTAATCCAGTGGACGTGCGCTTGCACAGCGCCGCACACACCCTCCTCCAGCTGATTCTGATGCCGCGTGTCACTTCCGGGTATAGCATTCTGCCAGGGTATAGGAATCTGGCAGAACACCGGGACCATGGGAGGGTGCACAGGACAGTGCTTTTTCCTATAGTGTGCATGCACGACCACTGCTGCAGGGTGGTCATAACCATGGAAACAAGGTGTATAATAGGCTAGAAAAATTAATTCAGCCAGCAAAGGAGACAATATGGAGTATCATAATACATTAACAAGTACCTTGTAGTAACTTTCTCTACATGATAAAGGCCATTTGCTAAAATGAGAGAACCCCTTTAAAGTATACCATTTCTGACTGAGCAGAAAAAGCATACAAAAGAGAACCACGTTATTTTCCATCAATACTGGTAAACCATATTTAAAATAATAAGTTCATGCATAAGAAAAGCCAGAAAAGTATTGGAACTTGGTTATATCGCGGTAAAATCCCTCCCCTCAATGAAGACGTAGAGTTCTTCCCTACCTCCTGTTATTTACCGATATGTATATAGACATTTTTATTTCATGTGTTGTACATGTCTAATTTTACACAAATAAACCCCCTATTTGCAGACCGCATATCATTCTATTTCTTCAAATGACAGCATGGGCATTGACGTGGCTTGGACCAAAGTAAAGTAACGATTCAAACCAGATTTACACACATCAAAGGAACTGCCTTTACCACTGGATAATCCCTATAGTCCGCTTTGTATGCTCAGCATATTCCCCCGACTTTACCACACCATTGAAGTGAAAGATTAAAATAACAATCCAATGAGTGGCATATGTTCTTCCCCAAGAAGCCACATTCCCGTTCCCCACAATAAGGGATTCGGGAGCTGTAAGAGTTTCATTGCTGTGACGGTTTATAGCACGTGTAGCAGTACATTCCTTCTTGTGGTATACAAGAAAAATAGCCAAAGTGTTACAAAAATGAAAACTTCACAGCCATTCCTCAGGGCCACGAGGCTTCTTTTATAGAACTGATGAATGAGCACATTGATAATGGTGGATTTTACTTGTATTACATCCAAGTCATTAACAGTCGTGAACATATCCCTCCAGGCCGAGTGTCCATCTGCCTATAAAATCCTACATCACTACGGGGTCGCCCTATAGCGGGCGGTGGGTCCGCTGGAGTTATGTAGAGGTGTCGGCCTCTAGATAGCGTCAGCGCATCCAGCGCCAGTCTAAATGTAGGACATCTTCCTTGCTGTCTTACATTTAGACCAATTTTTACGCCTAAAACAGGCTATGCCGGATACAGAGAACTCCAGCAGTCTGTGCCTCCGCTGGAAAAGACTGCTGCAGTTCACAGTGCATAAGTGAACACGACCTTACTGTTCAGACACAAATGATAAGAATCTGTGGTTTTAAAATCATTGACTCAAGGTGCTCTTACAGGCGCCGACGGAGCAGACAATTATCCAGTAGGAACAATTCCTTCCCGATAACTGGCTGCTCGTCAGTGGAGCTAAAGAGCTGCATTTACATGGGACTGTATGACTACTGCTATCTCTCGTCCTCATACAGATTCATTGGTTCTAGGCCAGAAGATCGATGTTCACACAGCACAATCATCTGCCCGGAAACAATGATTTGACCGCATAAATGATCGTTTCATCCGATTCTCTTTCATCGGGTGATCTGCAGCACCTTTACATAGGCAGATTACGGAGAATAAGTGTTTGTACTAACGCTCCTTCCCGATAATTGGCCGGACAACTGCCCGGTGCAAATCTGCCTTTATCTTCTTCTGTCAAAAAATACTTTTGTTCCTGGAAATACTGGGTGACCATATGGATGTCATCAGCTCTGTAGATAGGGGGTTTATATCTGAAATATAAGACATGCACAATGTATGAAATAAAAATATAGATCTGTAATAGCAGAAGGTAAAGGCAGAGAGCTGCGTATAGCATAAGAGACATGTTCTTATTAACTGACAGAAGCTGTCACAGCATCCATATTATCACCCAGCTTTTCCAGGTACAGAACCATGTGAGTTTTTGACAGAAGAGAATAACTCAATGAATTCAAAAGCACAGATTCATATTTGTTCCTGAAGATATAACATGGAACAATCTTTATTCAATTTTGCGGTAAAAGAAAAAAATATATTATCTGTATATTATATTTACCAAAGGACACAGTATTTAAACTTTCGTCATAAGAACACATCCGTTGAGGGAGATCAGGAAGCATATACTAGCTATTTTTTCCCTTTCTCCAAAATTGCTCTAGCTACTCTCCATAGGCCGAAAATCACTTTAAATCTCATTTACATGGAATACAATATTCAAACAGCAAAAGAGAAGGAACTTGATCATATAAAAGCAACAGCCTCCTGAAGAAAATAGCAGACAGAAGGAAAGACTCTCCTCTAATAAGAAAACTGTCAAAGCCAATTCTTCTAATCTAATTCAGCTAGGCCTCTGAATTTCAGCCCAGTATACTACATCGGATGCCTAAGCTTTATATAAAAAAAACGTTCTTAAAGAAGCACAAAAGATACATTATCTCAATGAAAATGCCAGAATCAGGTCTCTAGGCAACAGAATCAAGCGAGGAAGATGCAATAGTAAGTTAGCAAAGCGCCTTATTTACAAGCAATGTCCATTTATCACCCAAGTTCTGTAGCCAAGAAATGGACTTCACGCCGGCCTACAAAAAGCGCACGGAGGGCGAAGAATTGTTACTACGATCGTTTATTCCATATACACTTTACATTCTGTGCTGCCGACCAGAGACTATTTTTATCCTCGTATAAAAGTTCCAACTAATATTTACTCATTTGACAGCTAATCAGTTGGGCATTGAACGGCCGAACAAACGTTCCAAACAACACTTATTCCCAATCTTCAGCCCATGTAAAAGAGGCTCTGTCGTGAGGATCAACCCTATTAAACCAGACATACTGCCTGGTAGGGCTCATCGTGCGGATTAAAACTATACCTTGCTTTTGTCTGTATGCTAAACAGCTGCAGAAAAATCTGAATTGTATTCATATGCAAATGAGCAGTTTAGAGCACAAGGGGTGGGGCTGAATACTTGGAGCACTGCTTTTGTATACCCCGCTGCTGTGCACACTCCCCCCCCTTACCTTGATTGACAGGGCTAGACATGAGCATGCTGAAGGCAGAGAAGTGTCCTAACATGTACATATCATATAAACCACTTACTGTAGCCTTACCACATTGGGAAGAGTGGAATTCTATGCTTAGAAAACTAATACATATTACTCTATTCACAGGCACAATATATGATTATAATGAAACCAGTAATATGTTAGCTTTCTAAGCATAAAATAAACATCCCTTAATATGATAAGGCTGTAGCCTGGAAGGTAGTGGTTAGCCTTGCATGTAGAGATCCGAGGTTTGAATCTTGGGAGAGACTTTCAGATTTTTTTTCTTCAGATTTATGCTTAGAAAGTTAATACATATTGCTGGTTTCTTTATAATCATATATTATGCCTGTGAATAAACAAGTAATATGTTTTAGGTTTCTAAGCATAAAAAGCACTATTCCCGATATAGTAAGGCTATAGCCTTTTATTATGGGTTAAAATGAGTGGTGGAAAAAAAAAATAAATAAATAAATAAAACATATACAAGTCTCTCCTGGTACTTAAACCTTGGATCTCTACATGCAAGACTGACCACTTACCACCAAGTTATAGCCTTACCACATATAGAAGAATGTTTTTTTTTCTATATTTAGAAAGCTAATACATATCACTGATTTCTTTATAATCAATCATATATTGTGCCTTTGAATAAATCAGTAATGTAATACTAGCTTTCCAAATATAAAAATCGACTCTTCTCATTATGATAAGGCTATAGTACATATCATATACACTACATACATGATAGAACACAGCTCTGACCACAGCATGCTGATGTCTAGCCCTGTCAATCAAGGGGAGGGGTGTGTGTGCAGAGAACAGGAAGTGTTAGAAAAGCAGTGCTCCAAGTAATCAGCCCCATCCCCTGGTGCTCAGACTTTCTCATTTGCATATAAATAAAAACAGACATATCTCTGTAGCTGTTTAGCATACAGACAAAATAAAAGTATTGTTTTAATAAGCATGACAGAGCCTCTTTAAAGGGGGGTTAAACCAGGCATAATTCCTTGTAGGGCTCAAGCCACTCTGTGCCCCCAAGATTACTCTGCCAGCTCTTTCCTCTTCTTCTTGATTGACAGGATTAAGTCCCTGCATATTCATTTCACCTGGCCTTGGCAAGGGAGGGGTGGCATAGGAAGAATATGGGTCAAGGGAGCACAAAGTGGTTTGGGCCGGCCTCGGTGCAACTTAACTGCATAAAGATTAAAAGCACTTTTTCTCCAGAATGAAGTGATGGATTGATAAGTGAGAGTTATCATTACATTCATCTGATCTAGTGCCTGGTTTAACTGTGAATTTCCTTGGACAGACTCTGTTACTGCTGCTATTTGTATTCATGCTCTATGTTTGTGTAAATGCCAGAAATCCAATAAAAACTGCACCATTTTTGGCAACAGAAAACACAGTTATTAGAAACGTGCCCCATTATCTGAACCCAGCATTTAGTGCAGATGTCTGTAGAGCAGACTGCTGGCCAGCTCACTACGATGAGAGGATTGGGAGGCAGAGGAACTCATTGTAGACATTAGCTCAAAATCAAACATAAAGCACACCGCTACAGGACAAACATCTGTCATGCACCTACAAAAACTCTTCCTATAAACGTAAAGCCTCCAGAAAAAGAGCCTGTATGGAATAAATGACAACCAGTAGGCAGATGGGATTAATTTATGACTGGAAAAAGAGCTGGGGATAAAACATTCCAGAGTATGGTCATAGAACAATGCAGATAAAGATAAAGAGAGGGGGCAGCGCCTCATGTGTGGTATTGTTTCACAAATAGGTAAGATGAGGTAATAGATTGCGCTTACTGAAAGGTGTTGTGAATATTCACTGAATATTGTCCTGATGAAGGGGGCTACAATCCCTTGAAACGCGTTGACCAAAACAAAGTAGTTCCAATATCTCCGGAATTTTTTTCCATCTCAGTGAGAGCAACTTGCCATACTAGTTGTATCCCATTTAAAATATTTCAGCCAAAGTCAAGATTTTTTTGTGTGGTAGCCAGTAAAGTCACTACATTTTATACATATCGATTCGGCAATTTAATCCCCCCCCCCCCCCAATTTACCCCAAGATGTGTTCAGGTTAGGAACAGGTGATTATAGTGTGGCCAGTCTGAGTGTCGAGGAAGCCTCCTTTTACCTTCTCCATCAAGAAACGAGGTGACAGGTAAATCAGACTAAAATAAGGCTGACACAGCCTAGCATCGCATTGACATTCCTTTCATTCTTGGGTAGGTACAGTATTAACCAATCTTCAGTGTGACTACAGATGTAAGACCAATGTACAGCTGACAACAGTCCCAAATTTGCAGAGATTGTCCCTAATTTTCACAGAGAGTGCCTGCAATTTTTAGACTGTCCTGGGCCAACAGTGGGTGGGGTGTCTAAGTCCCACCTAATTGGTTTGGGGGAGTATGGATGGGGAAAATTTGAAATTACTGGAACACCCCTTTAAATGAACACTGTCTGCCCCTGAGACTCTCCAGATGCAGGGCTCCAGATGGCGACCAAAACGGTCGCCAATGCGCCTTAAAATTTGCAGATGGCGACAAGACTTTTAAGTCTTGTCGCCATTTGCGACTGGACGGCTGCGCTGTAGCTGTAGGGTTGCACCGTGTATCGCTGCGCAGCCTAGTATGCTATGTTGTCTTCACTAGCACAGTGTGCTAGTCCCTCCCTCCCCACTGTGACGCGGCTGCCGCTGCCACCAATGGGGAGATAGCAGGGAGGAGGTGGGGAGGAGCTGTGGCCGCTGCGCTACCAATGAATGTAATTAACTCACCCGGCCTCAATAACAGGGCATGTGATCCGTGGAAATTAACCTCTCAGGTGCAAAATCTGAGGGGTTAATTGCCGCGGATCGCATGCCCTGTTATTGAGGCCAGCTGCTGGGTCTATGATACCGCTGCCGGCACCCGCTGCCTATACTTTAATTAATGAGTTAATTATATCCATTGGTGGCGCAGGGTGCCGCCCCCCCCAGTATTATAAATTATATAAACCATTGGTGGTGGCAACCCCCCCCCCCCCATAGTATTAGTATCATTGGTGGGGCATTGTGCCCTCCCAAGTCCCCTCCCCTCTTCCCCTTGTATTGGTATCATTGGTGGCAGTGGCCACGGAGTCCCCTTACCTCTTCTCTTCTGATCGGAGCCCCAGCAGTGTAATGCTGGGGCTCCGATCGGTTACCATGGCAACCAGGATGCTACTGAAGCCCTGGCTGCCATGGTCAGCTCCCTGCTGCTGTGTGCACTATGCACAGGGCAGCAGGAAGAGTGTGAGATCCTATTCACACTAATAGAGCTCTATTAGGGTGAATAGGACAAGGGATTAAAAGATCCCAGGTTCTACCCCTAAGGGGGCTAATAGTTCGTAAATAAAAGGTATATATATATTTAAAAAAAAAAGTAAAAACACCAATATACTAAAAGTCGCCAGGCCGCCCCCTTTCCCAATTTTACATATAATAATTACAAACAATAAAAAATAAACATATTACATATCGCCACGTCCAAAAAAGTGTGAGCTATTAAAATCTAAAAAAATATTTACGCTGCGGAGAACAACGCAACAGGAAAAAAAAAAAACACGCAAGTCGCCATTTTTAGTCACCTTGTCCGTCAGATGTCACTGGATGTAACAGGTATGTGGTGCTGTATTCTCCTATATGTAGAGCTGGCTCATTACTGTGACCTGCGTCTCATCTTCTCCTTATAATTTATGCATTTTAAATTTGGCGACTAAAAAATTTAATTTGGCTCCTAAATTTTTCAGTTTAGGAGCCAATGGCTCCTGGTTATTTTTTTTAGTCTGGAGCCCTGAGATAATGGGGTACACAAAATCGAAACTGTATTATAAAGTCACTTACCTCTTCTTTTAAAGTGTCAGAGTCAAGCCGGAGTGTCAGGTACATTACTATGTGAGGCATATCCTGCAAGATTTGTTGGTAGTTAGTGTGTTCCTCACCCCAGATGAGCTTTGTCATATTGCTCATGGGTGGCTGCGGCACATAACCTAGATTTTGAGGTGGAATTTGAGCATCAAACACGGTTGTTTCAAATGTCAGCTTCACCTATTAGGAAAAAAAGCAGTAAATATTATTTGCTAAATTTGTACATTACATAGGCACTTTATAGAAAGTCAGTCAGTTAGGGCCACTGTCATCTCGAAACCAAGCGCAAACAGACAATACTCCTCTCTCTCTATGTCTGTTACAATTTATAGGCTTTCCGAAAAAAAAAAAAGTGAGTCATTTACTAACATCCTTGGACTCGCCACTTGGGAACGGAGAAGGCTGGGCCACAGTTGGAACTTCTAACATTTATAGAAATAGAAAGCGAAAAAAAGAAAAAAAAAGAAACATTAATCTGCAACCAAGTTGCAGTCCTAGATCAATGTTCTCCTTCTGTGCTGCGGTTTAATTGTGAGGTGGGTGCCTTTCACAAACAGTCAACATAAATTAATACAAAATGCGCAGCTTAAATTTTAGTGGAGATTACATTCCTAGTACACAAGGAGGGTCTTTCGGATATAGTTCCTCAGATATATAGCTTCCGTTCTCACAATTAATCGATGCGCTAGTCTCCTAAGAATGAGTGAAATCCCGCTTACTGAGTCATAATATATTACGCTATTGTGCACGTCCTCTCATCAAATGCCAGACCCGGGTTTCGCCTCCGCTTTGTCAGGGGCACCTGTGGACCCATCCGATTGCTCTTTTTTCAAGCCATTGTTGGCAAATCAAAAATGCCGTTAAGAAAAACAGGTCTGTGCATAAAAATGATCCTATATTGGGTGACCTTATTCCCAAAAATCCTTCAGTTATCTTTAAAAGAGCGCCCAGCATGAAAAAGAAGTTAGTACATAGATACCCACACAACCTGCCAAAGCTATGAAACACCTGTTCACATGGTGCGGTTTCTATCTACCATGTAAAAACCGCTCGAAAGTGAACAGGCAGTGCGAGAAGGAAATAGTGACATCTAGAAGTAATGGCACCGCATACAAGATGATGGGAGAGCTTTCATGTGCAGTGTCCTTGTGGCCAGGGCTGGGACAAGGTCCACCACCAACAGAGGCTGAGCTGCCCAAGTGCGGCCCCCCCCCCCCCCCTCCAACTTGTGGATGACACTGCTATGGGGGATCTGTGATGGATGACACTGTTATTGGGGAATCTGTGGATGACAAATATGTGTCATCCACAGATCCCCCCTCCCCATAACAGGGTCCGTGTAGGAATGACCCCCAATACAAGGGGTGAGGCTGTGGGGTTGTATCTGCTTTTTGATGACAGCGCCAGCAGAGGCCCGTGCAGTGACTGTATTCTACTACACCCCCCCCCCCCCCCACACTGTATATAATCTTAACTATATAACTGTAGTGATTTACTTCAGTTATATAGTTAATAAGATTATATCCAGTGAGCGAGGGATGGAGTGTAGTAGAATACAGTCACTGCACGGGCCCTGCTGTCATTATGAAATAGCATATGTGACCCCCACCTCTTTTATTGCTGGTCATTCAGTAAATTAACCCTGTTTTGTGGGGGTGGTGGGGGGGTGTCTGTGGGACAAATATGTGTCATCCACAGATTCTCCCCATAACAGGGTTTATTTAGTGAATAACCACCCAAATTGTGGTGACCCAATACATGGGAGTTGCATCTGCAGAGCTTTTGTATAATGCCACCCCACACTGTAGTGTCCCCCACACAGTAATGTCCGCCACACTGCCCCCCACACAGTAATGTCCGCCACACTGCCCCCCACACAGTAATGTCCGCCACACTGCCCCCCACACAGTAATGTCCGCCACACTGCCCCCCACACAGTAATGTCCGCCACACTGCCCCCCACACAGTAATGTCCCCCACACTGGCCCCCACACAGTATTGTCCGCCACACTGGCCCCCACACAGTATTGTCCGCCACACTGCCACCCACACAGTAATGTCCGCCACACTGCCCCTCACACAGTAATGTCCGCCACACTGCCCCCACACAGTAATGTCCGCCACACGCCCCCACACAGTAATGTCCGCCACACTGCCCCCACACAGTAATGTCCGCCACACGCCCCCACACAGTAATGTCCGCCACGCCCCCACACAGTAATGTCCGCCACACTGCCCCCACACAGTAATGTCCCCACACTGGCCCCACACAGTATTGTCCGCCACACTGCCACCCACACAGTAATGTCCGCCACACTGCCCCCACACAGTAATGTCCCCCACACCCCCCTCAACCACACAGCAGTGCCCCCACATAGTAATTTGTCATGCTCTCCCCCTCGTCATAATCCCCTCTTCTTGTCATGCTCTTTCTGCCCCCTGTCATTCTCCCCCATCTTTTCATGCTCTTTCTGCCCCCCCATGTTGTCATGCAGTGGCGTAACTAGAGTGCTATGGGCCCCATGCCAAACTTTGGATCGGGGCCCCTCCCCGACACCGTGCCCAGTCACACCCTCTGTGTCCGCAATTGTCACGCCCCTGATCGCCCAGTAATGCCTCTCACTGCCCCTAATAATGTCCCCAGTAGTGTACCCCACTGCCCCAGTAGTGCCCCCCACAGCCCCTAGTAGTGTCCCCCACTGCCTCCAGTAGTGCACTCCACTAGTGCAGCCCACAACCCCTAGTAGTGCCCCCCACTGCCTCCAGAAGTGCCCCCGACTGCCCACAGACTTCATGTAAGGGGGCCCGGCATTTTCACTGTACTTAATGCCGGGCCCCGTCAGAGCGCTCCTCTCACCTCCATCATGTTCACTGCTCCAGGCTTCCGGGATCAGGCCCCAGCGCTGCCACACATTAAGCAGGTGGGCGGAGCCTAACGGAGGTCCGTTAGGCTCCGCCCACCTGCTTACTGTGTTTCTAGTTAGAGGCAGCGGGGCCTGATGCTGGAGGCCTGAAGCAGTGAACATAATGGAGGTGAGAGGAGCGCTCTGACGGGGCCTGGCTCAGGGAATGACAGGAGGGAGCGCTGAGCGGTTCCCCCTGTCAGTCCCTCTCCCTCTGGCCGGCCCCTGCCTGCGCCCTGAGGCTGGAGCCTCCCCAGCCTCTGTGTCGGCCCGGCCCTGCTTGTGGCCTCCAGTATGTAGGACGAACCACTAGGAAACAAAGTAAGGATCCAAGAACACATACGTAACATCAAGAAAGGACGAGAGACACACTGGGCCAGATTTATCATTAGCTAAAGTCACTTTAATGGAATGAAAAAGTCGCAAAAAAATCGCAATCGGTAAAATTGCGAATTTTTTGCAACTTTTTCAAGCTCTGCACTAAGCTCTCCAGTTTTGTGAAAGTGGGCGTGTTGTCTTATGTAACTGAATCTCTAGACAGATTTACTATTGCGACCATTTAAAAAGTCGCAAAAAAATGCGCAATTTCACTCCAGGGGGACCATGCTTATCTTATGAGACTTTTTAATAGAACATGCGACTTTTTTGTAAAGACGTGCGACTTTTGTAAAGCCGCTTACTGAAGGATAAACTGCTACCGTTAAACCACATTTATCACAGTATTAAAGGACCATTAATAAATCTGACTGATCCGAAAGTGACTTTGGGCTTATGTGAAAAGTGGAGGAAGATGTGAGTGTAATGAGAAATCTGGCCCAATGTGTCTGCCCACTTCAAAAAAATACATGATATGAACCCAGCATGACCTTTTTTTATAGGACTTGAACAGGCCCGTGACTGTTGGAGGGGTGGGGACCCATTGAGTAAAATGAAAAGAAGGGAAGTTGAATGGATTTATCAACCTGGCACCCTGCAACCTGAGGGTCGAAACGTCGAGTTCGATATAAAAGCCTGCGTAGTGGATAAGTAAATGAACCAATATGAGGAGATACCATTGGCATTTAGTACAGTTTGAGGCACAGTTAAAAAGAAAATATGGGGATGTTAGTACCCAATAATGGAGCAATGGTTCCATTTTGTGAGAATCTCGATAGGAATCGTAGGTATGTATATACTAACTAAGGTGAGAGGAGGTAGGTTATTGTGTGTCGGGCGATATTAGATGTGTTGGGGGATTACCTGCTGAGATATAGAGGAGAAAGTGGGGAAGCGATGGACATTAGCTTGAACAGTATTTTGTCACTGTCTCGATGAGGGGAATGGAGATGTGGGAATTCGGACGAGGGCTGCCTGTTACATTGAGGAAACTAATGAGTGAATGCTGAATGGATAAGATAGGACAGTGTGGTTTCATGGGAGGTGGAGATGGGAGATTAGCGGAGTATAAGAACAAGGAAGGATATTTCAGTAATATATCGGTGATTTATCTAATGTTAAAGCTGATATTCCGTGCTAATTAGATGGTTTTGGAATTATCACGTATGCTTTTAATGTCACAATCATGTGAATAAAGGCTGAAGAAAAGAGCGGTCAGGATGGGTCCACAGGTGCCCCTGACAGAGCGGAGGCGAAACCCGGGTCGGGCGTTTGATGAGAGGACGTGCACAGTTTATTTTATGGATTTTGTGAGTACAATGAATGATTATATTATCACTCAGTAAGCGGGACTTCACTGTGTCGGGCCGTCTCTTCTCTCATTCTTAGGAGACTAGAGCATCGATATATGTGAGAACCGAAGCTATATATCTGAGGAACTATATACGAAAGGCACTCCTTGTGTACTAGGAATGTGAACTCCACTAAGATTTAAGCTGCGCGGTTTTTATTCATTTATATTTACTAACATTTATGCCTGGATACCGGAGTAAAGGTTAGTAAAAAACGACTACACTCAGGGAGAGGAGCAGTTTCTTACTCCAGGTGCACAGATTGCCGGAAGATGCACCTAATTAATGACGCGGCGTGCGCCTTTTCCATATTCCAGCAGCGCCGGGGGGAATCCAAGACTGGTCTTTGTAAATGACCCCCAGATTCTTTATGTGGTGACGGGAATTTATCAAGCCCTGCTTTTATGGCCTTTTGGGCCCATTTTTGCATGTACATTGTGAATAAGTATATCTAAAAGCGTCCATTCTCACAATGTAACTATACCTATGCAACAAACTGAAAAGATAAATGCAGCCAGATATTGTCTTCCTGTAATTGGTGCATACACTTATGGACCCCTTTTGGGGTCAGGTTTTTTTTTATTACTGCATTCTACTCATTATAGGCTAAAAATGACTTTTGAATCTGTCAGCGACCTGCTCTGACGGCTGGATCCGTAGCCCTAATAAAGGCTAATAAAGAGAAATTCAATAAGTTTGATAAGAATCTAGCTTAAGGTGGCCAACAGTCGGCTGCTCGTTCAGTGGAGGGGACGGTGCATTTACATGCAGCGATCTTCTTCACTGTTTGAGGACCTCACACAGAATCATGGCTTCTGAGCAGCAGATCGCTGTTTAGACCAGACATGATCGGTGGGTGGTACCTGCATGAATGATAGGATCACCCAATGAACGAACGTTTCACTCATTCATCGGGTGATCGGCGGTACATTTAGACGGCCAGGTGATCGGGAACAGGGTCAGTCCTGATAATCTGGACAATTATTGGTGTCTAAATCCACCTTTAAATGAGTGTTTATAACCTGTCAGGAATTCAGAGATAAGGGCTACAGATCAAGTCGCCTGAGCAGCTGTCTGACAGATTCACTGAGAAAAAGGAACCACTGAAAGAGAGAGAAGAGAGAAAGTTTAGAAAAATGTGAATAAAGACCAACTGAACAAATGATTGGATTGCAATAATAATAATAATGAAAACGGCCTTTAACTCTTTCTAGCCAGTTTCACGCTTAGTTTTTTCTATGTAGTTTATCAGCTGTGATTTTGTTTGCAGTGTAATAATGTTACATAAATGTAGAATCAAAGTAATAGAAACAGCTGAATTAAGAAAAGTAGAGCATATTCCACCGAAATTGGTGGTCATTCAAAGATGACCTGCATAAAAAGTGCATAAATGGGAAACCAGAACATGTTACCTGCATGGGCCCCGGTATACAAGACAGCACCCTCTCTATGTTTTCTGAGGTGACCTCCACATCATTAACTGCAACAAGTGCATCTCCTGTAAAAAGAAGAACATGGCGGGAGCAAAAATCTAGGTGACCAGTATAAAGTGGAGTTTATACAATTTCTCAATGCATAAGCAAGTATGCGGATTGTGCCGGTGAAGGTACCAGAGGCGGCTGATATCACCACACTCGGGCTTGCACTGCTGGAGGATAGACACTCATACATGAGCGCCAGGACTTTATAGACTACCAGCTGTGCAGAGGACATGAGTGCATGCCCCGTGGCCTCCTGAAAACAGCCGCTAATAGCACTGCCCAGGTAGTCTCCTTCTAATCCAACCTCTTTATTGCCTGCTGCTTAGTACGATTTGGGGCTCTAGGGTTCCTGCTTGGTGGGTATAGAAGGTGTGCGATAGGCTGTCTGCACACATATCCCTGGTAAAAGGGGTTGTCTTATGAAAACACCCCCGTTCCAGATGTCATTTTAGGGTACATGGACATCATAAAGTCTAAAAGACTTAGCATTCAAGTTGATAACAGCTGATCTCCAGGGATTTCTGAATGTATATATATTGACCGGTTGAAGGCCAGGCTGCCTTCCGTTTGAAAAGGGTCTCCATGGTGAGACAACCGGTGTAAAGGAATTTATTTTGTGTGACAGCAGGAGGATGGGAGCAGCAGTACAATGAATAATAATTAGGAGCAGTAGTTGGAGCATGAAGAGAACGATCTAGTTTTTTCCAAATCTAGGGGAAAATTAAATGGCTGATGTACAGTCGTGTATAACTACTGGACAAGTATAAAGGTTGGTGGACATGAAAAACCTTAACAAGATATAACATGAGAATGAATGTCCAGTTACCGATCAGGATTTGGCCACAGCGGATAGATGGACTATTTGGAATAAAACCATGAACAACAAGCTTCTCAGGACTAGTCCACCGATGTGTTGTGTCAGATCCACCTTGCTTTTCCAAACGCTTGCTGTTCTTGGAAGATTGATGAACGATCCCTATCAGTCTCTGGAGCAGGCAGAACTTCTCATAAGGTCCACTGTCAAGTAACCGCTGTGGATTCACATAGAGGCAAATATCCTTATACTGCTGATGAATAAGCATTCCAGTTCTGTGGCTGGCCTGGTGCTTGAGGATGGACGTGGGGCCCGCTGGTCCATGCTGTCTAGAAGATCCCTGCTTGCTAACGTGCTTATTCCTCAATATTTTTGAAAGTTTTTTAAAATGTGGTTTATTTTTGTTCTTCTTGGCATCTTCCGAAATGACTTCAGCTACATTTTCGCAAAATCTAACATGGTTTACAGCAGGATTTAGAGGTAGAATTGCTTCTTCCTCCCCTTCACTCAACTCAAGATAAAAAAGTTCCCCGTTCCGCTCTACTCTCTCCAACCATTCTGGCTCCAAGTCACTACAAAAAGATTCAAGAGATAATACAGAGATTAAGTAAAAGAGCACTACTATGAGTATGTACTAAATTCCAACATACAAACTAACAGGAGGGTGGTGGGTTGGGGAGGAGTCGTATTGTGACTACAGGGGAAGTACCTAGGGAGCTACTGACTGTGACTATTGAAATAAAGCCTGTTGTGACTACCTACTGGCATCTCTGCTCTGATGATTGGCGAAGTGAAGGGCACAGTACACATTTACAATTACAGGGTAAGAAGAGGAGCACAGTTTTAACTACTATGAGGAGGTGTCCGGGAAGGTACATCAGGTGTCCGGGAAGGTTTTAGCTCTCTAGGACGTACCGTTCCTGAGATATTCCCCAAAAATGCATTAGCCAATAGAAGCCTGGTCACATGACCCTTATCAGCCAATAGAAGCTCGCAGGCCCTTAGTCTCCACATACACACAGTTTTACACCAGGTCTCCATAACAACCCAGGCATTTTTCTTCACTGCTGTAGATCAGCTTAAAAGGGGCAGGGTGCTGTGGATGACACTGTTAAGGGAGTGGAGTACTGTGGAGGTCACAGTTAAGAGGGCAAATAGGGTGGCCATTGAGGCCACACTCAAAAGATGGACTTAAAACCCCCGCCCCCAGGTCCTGCTAAGCCACGCTCCACTCTGTTAGGTCACGCTCCCTCCCACTCCGCAGCCGACAGGGATTGAAAAAGGAGGGTAAAAATCTACTTCTGTCAGCTGCAGGGGTGGAAGGGAGGATGACTTTCTCCCTGCAGCTCATGCTCAGACAGCACAGTGCCGCTGTCTGAGAGTGAGCTGTTCAAAAGGACATCCCTGTGTCCGCCCAGGCCCTGCGCAGGACAGAGAACAGGGAGTCTGAAAGCTGGACTGTCTGGCCTAAAACCGGACCTCTGACCACCCTAGGGGCAGGCTGCTGGGAAGGTGACAGTTAACGGGACGGTCTGCTATGGAGGTCAGTGTTAAGTGGCAGATTGCTGTAGAGGCCACTGTTAAGGGGGCGGGGTGTTGTGGAAATCACTGTTTAGGAGATGGGGTACTGTGGAGATCACTAATAAAGGGGCGGACGTTGTGGAGGTCACAGTTAAGGGAGCAGGCCGCTTTGGAGGTCACTGTTAAAGCGAGGAGGGGACTGTGGAGACCACTATTAAAGGGGCCTCGGGGTACTGTGAGGTTACTGTTAAGGCAGCAGGATACTGTGAGGTCACTTAAGGCAGCAGGGTACTGTGGCAGTCACTGTTAAAGGGGCAGTTGCTATGGAGGTCTGTTAAGGGGGACGGAAATGGTGGAGGTCAGTTAAGGGAACCTATGGTCAGTGTTAAGGGGCGGGTGCTGTAAAAGTCACTGGTAAGGGGAAGGGCCCCTGTGGAGGTCACTGTCAAGGGGGTGGAGTGCTGTGGAACTCACTGTTAAAGGAGCAGGCTGCTTTGAAGGTCAAAGTTAAGGGGGTGGGCTGCTGAGGAGGTCCCATTTTAGGGAGACGGGGCACTGTGGGGGGTCAGTGTTAAGGGGTGGGGACTGTGGAGGTCACGATTAAGGGGGCAAAACAATAGACATTTATGTATTCTAATCTGAAAGTCAATACTCTGCAGAGCACCTTTTGCTGCAATTACACATGCAAGTATCTTGGGGGTATGTTTCTATTAGGTCAGCACACCTAGACACCTTGCTTTTTCCCCATTCTTCCAAAGAAAACTGCTCCTATTCATTCAAGCCAGATAAGGTGGGTTGGTGTACTCTAGTCTTTATGTCACGCCACAAATTCTCCAATGGATTGAGTTCTTGGCTTTAGTTAGGTCATTCTAAAACATTTAAATGTTTCCCCTTTAAGGAGCGGTCTGAGATTTTGATACTGATGACCTATCCTCAGGAGGGGTCATCTATATCAGATTGGAGGAGGCCAAACTCCCAGCACCCACGCTGAAGCCCCTTCCTAGGGCAGTGATGTCACATTCATTGGTTACATGGCTTATTTGCAATTCAGTCCTATTCAAGTGAATGGGGCTGAGCTGCAGTACCAAGCACAGCCGATACCCAATGTACAGCACTTCACTTGGCAAGCGGAGAGGAGGCCACAGCACTCACCACAGTGCCACAGCCTCCTCAAAGAGCTGATCGGTGGTGGTCCTGAGTGTCAGACCCCCGCCAATCTGATACTGATGATCTATCATGACTGAGCATATCACAATCTCAGAAAACTCCTAAAAACCACTATGTTTAGAGTTACTGTCCTGCTCGAATGAACGTGGGGGCTACCAGACGTGTCTAAAACAACAGTTCAGTGACACAATACTGCGTATGGGGCTCCGAAGCAGACGGACGGCAACGGCACCTCTGCTAACCAAGTTGCATCGGCAGAATAGGCTTCCATTTTTACGCAGTATTGGAACTGGACCTCTGTTGATTGGAACCGGACCTCCCACACGCACCCTCTAGCAGCTGTGGGATGCACTGCAGCCAGCATGGCTTCAGATACCTGTGACAACCTACCAGGACCTTACTGAGTGATTCCCAGCCCGTCTAACTGCTGTCCGGACCGCACTCGGCAGTTACTTTAGATATTAGCTGGTGGTCATAATATTGTGACTCGACTGTAGAAGTGCTACTTGGGAAGATGGTGGTCACACTGGTTCAGGTCTTGTATGATCCAAAGGTGCCATTTTACATAAAATTAGATTTCAATGCCCAAAAATAGTTGAATATTACTATACCCTTGTACAGTTGACCTGGACCTTCTGCCACTCATCACCTCCTCAATACTCACTTCAAGGATGGTGGAGGAAATGTACCGCAAGCAGCTAAGGGTACCTTACTTTTTTCTTAAATAAACCAAGGGAATGAAAACCAGATGCCCCCTCCTGAGACAGAAACAGCTCATAGGCATTTTAGTATTCAGCCACAGCTCAGGCAGCATTTACCCGGCCCAGCCTCATTCATTTGTGGCTTTCAGACGGGAGACTGAATAAACAAGCATATCCACAGGGCTGGGCTATTCTTTACAAGTGTTCAACATGAATGACATCTTTCTAATGCTGCTGCCACTTTCTCCTTTACAATCATGGGACAGGACCTTACTTTGGGCACAAAGACCAACTATATTCAGGGCTTTGTTCTGCTAAGCTTCTCAAGTTAGACCCCCCCTCAACTGCTTAAAGCCTTGGAAAACGCTTTGGTATCCCAAAAAATCTTAATGTCCAAGAACATAAGGTTGAATTTGCCTTGGTCGCATTATGAAGATGACTTTTTGGAGTAGATATTGAACATTCAGCTTTGGCCATTCTTGGATGTTTTTTTGAGTGAGAGTTTTTAGTTTGGGTGGTGTCTAATTTATCAAGTGATGCGACATATGTTAGGCCACAATACTGTCCCTAAATTGGTACAGAACAATCTAAAATTTAAGAAGGACAGAAGTGCCTCCAAATTCACATATATATGTATCACGTTTGAGAATTTGTCATAGAGTCATCTTACAATTACAACCCCTAAGGTGAAGTTGGCCTGGGACCACCACAGCCAAAGCCACTGATACTTAGTGGCTCCCCGCTCATATACATGTTGTGCTGATCTGAAATACACTACCAAGAGGCAATACTGTGTCCTCATAGACTAATACAGAATCCAACATATGCCATGCTCTCATGGTTATAGTGGAGAACTGTGTCTCTGTATAGAGAGTGTCCTTGTGCCCATCATACAAGGTCCATGCACTAAGCTTTGCCTTACATCTGAAAGGGTTATCTCATAAAAAGTGTTTATCACATACCCATATGATAAGTCAGACTTCTGAGGGCCCCAGCAATCTTGAGAACCAGGAGTCCTCGAGTTCCCTCTCTGAATGGAGCGGTAGTGTCCATGTTGGTCCACTGCTCCATTCACTTCTATGGGGCTGACATAGACAAGTAAACTGTCTTCTCCATTTATACTGAATAAACATTTTCCCCAGAACCCTATAATTAGAGGTTTAGGCCAATTCCATCTTTATTTCCCTACAAAACCTACAATTTCATTTTACATGCTCGTGCTAGGTTTATTTAGTAGCAGATCAGCAGATCCACCAGCATTTCTGAGACGTTACGAGCATCCAAATAAAAGCAACATAAATGTGAACCAAAAAGGGGGTCTTCTATCATTTGTTATCAAGGACTCCTCACGTGGGGACTGTAGTGAAAGGCCAGAGTTTACATTTACTACTACAAGCACCGCCCCAGGAGCCGACACATGCCGGATCGGTAACTCTGCCAGATGGGACAATTTAGTAACTTAGGCAGGCGGTTCAATGCTATAGTATGTACAACAGGTAATGCTGTAGATCATGGCATCCTCAGCTTTAGGCCTCATGCACACGACCGTGTGTGTTTTGTGGATCCGCAAACCGCTGATCCACTAAACACGGAAGCCGCTCCGTGTGCCTTCCGCAATTTGCGGAACGGGCGGCCCATTATAGAGATGCCTATTCTGGTCCGCAAAACGGACAAGAATAGGACATGATCTATTTTTTTGCGGGGCCACGGAACAGAGCAACGGATGCGGACAGCACACAGAGTGCTGTCCGAATCTTTTGCGGCCCCATTAAAGTGAATGGGTCCGCGCCTGAGCCACAAAATATGTGGCTCGGACGCGGACCAAACATACGGTCGTGTAAATAAGGCCTTACAATTACAATGGCAAAACAAGGCAAAGCAGGAGTGGGGCAGCTAATTCTGCTTCCGGTAAGTGCTCCTTTAACCCCTTAGTGACCACCCATATAGAGCTGTCCACTCTTCAGTGACTCTGCCAACAGGAATGAGAGCTGGGCAACAGTAAGGCCTCTTTCACAAGTCCATGTCCGTGATGACATACGTGACAAGATGGTCTTGGATTCATCCTTGAAGGTGTCAGTGAAGGGTCCCACATTCCACAGACACTGCTAGGCTGAAAATGCGTTTCCAGAGCATCTGGACCGGACAGCACTGACGTGTGAGAGGGGCCTAACCCATCATGGATACTACATGGTGGACAGCTTTCTGCTGCAAACAGCTGCTCCAGAATTGTTATATTCTGAGTAATACAAAGTAAATCCTACACAGGAGCAAATGAAACACCACAGGACAAATACCAGCTCTACAGGGAACGGACGCACAGATTAAGGTTACCGGACATATTGCTTCAATGGCGATTCTTAGTCATTACCAACATGTCTTCTTGTGCACAATGTAAGGCCTCATGCACACGACCGTTTCGCTTTTTCAGTATTTTGTGGTCTGCAAAAAAATACGGATAAAGTCTGTGTGCATTACGTTTTTTTGTGGAACGGAACAGCTGGCCCCTGATCAGTACTATCCTTGTCTGTTATGCGGACAATAATAGGGCATGTTCTATATTTGAACGGAACGGAAAAACGGAAAGGGAAGGCATACGGAGTACCTTACGTTTTTTTTGCGGATCCATTGAAAGGAATGGCTCCGTATACAGAATGCAAAAAACGGAACATAGACGAAATAAAAAAATAAAAAAACGTTAGTGTGCATGAGGCCTAGCACATAACAATACCGTTATCTGACACAGATTCTACTCTTATCCATACATTACCGGGTAAAATCTACATTATGTGCAAACTCCCAAAAAAGTGCCTTGACAAACACTCCGTGAAAAGATAAACGCACCAAAAAGTAGTTGGAATCAAATGAAACTTTCTATGATTGTAATGATGGTATATGTAAGTGGATACATTTATTGGGGAAACTGTACAGTTGAAAGGAGGCTCCTCTAGCCTGGATACAGGCTGAGATATGGCTGGACGTGGAGGCATACGGGTTTAGTATGGTATCCTGCAGCACATTCGACCACACATGTTATAGCGGGTCCTGTAGATCCTGCACACTTGTAGGTTGCTGATCACATACATGCTTGATTGACGAGAAATCTGGCGACAGGGCAGGCCAAGGAAGTGTTACAATTCCTGGGAAACCCTTGCTGTGTGCGGATAGGCATTATCCTGCTGAAAAATGCCAGTGGGAAGCCTGGCCTCAGGATGTCCCGCACATATCCCTGAGCGGTAAGTGTCCTTTAAGTCACTACTAGGAGTGACCGACTGTGATATACAATATCCTTGCTGTAAAAGGCACACCGAAACCTATACGTACGCTTCCAGGTCCGTGCAGCTGTGTTGCAGAAGACAGAACATGGATCTTTGGCCACATCTTGCGGATCGTGGACCTGTTGAAACCAATGGGTCCGCACCGCGATGCGGGGTGCACACGGCCAGTGTCTGTGCTTTGCAGTTCAGCAGTCCGCCAAATGGGCATGGTGTTGTGAATGGGGCCTTTTAATGATTTATAGGGGCAGGGACTCTCCTTTGGGTTCCATTCGGTTAGGTATAACTGTGAGCCGCCTCATTTCATTTCTAATTGAAATCAATAGATAAGACAAGCACTCGCTGGTGTTTATGGCCGCACGGTACAACCCTGCATTCCAACCCCTATGACCTAAAGCACGGGTCTAGCTGTTCTGAAACTACAACTCCCGGAATCCTCCTTTCACTTCTATGGGAGTTACAAGAACAGACAAGTTCGTCTGCATGCTGGGAGTTGTTGTCGCACAGCAGATGTGGATCCCTTGTTTCTACTATACATAAAATGCACATTTACTTCTATCCAGAAATCTGTTCTAAATCAACTTACATCAGCAAATGTCCGCGTTAAAAATTTACATCCATGACAGCAGAGAAGAGGATTATGTTCCAGCTGCAGCACACAGTAACCCAATCCAGGAGAGGATGTCACCATGAAACCTGCTCTGGATGTCATTGTGCTCTCCAAGCACCCCAGGAGCTGCATCAGAAGCACATTCACAGGGATGGCCCTCAGGGGAGGGGGGAATATATAAATCCAGGGAGCTTGCCATGTACAAAGCAGCAGGAGCTACCCTGTAAGAGTCCATCAAGAACACGATCACTTATACTCATTACTAGTGTAGTAGACCAAGCTTCTCATCGCCACCAGCACTCAGAGGCCCACAGACCTGGACCCCAGCACAAGATGAGGTGATATAAGTTGGGCTCACTTGAACCTCAGGTGGCCCGGTGCTAAGGGTGGGGCGATATGGCAATATAGACGATATGCGATATGAATTTGTGCCACGATATCGATTTCGTCTATATCGCGGTAGAACATGGTATGCACCGCTCTCGGCGCATACCATGTTCTCCTAAGCCGGCACAGTGGAGAAGGAGGGAGTCCCTCCCTCTCCACTGAGAGCCACCAATGAGAGAGGAGGAGGGGAGGGACTGTAGCCACTGCCACCAATGAGAGCCGGAGGGGAGGGACTGTGGCCACCAATGAGAGCGGGGCAGTGCAGAACCTGAGGGGTTAATTGCGGTGGATTGCAGAGTGCAGTCACAGAGGCCCAGTATGGTATATGGCCGGCACATGCAGGCTACATTCTATTCACTCATTGGTGGCACAGTGTCCCCCCCCCCCCCAACCCCCCCGATCATTGGTGGCAGTGGCAGTTGTGATCGGAGCCCCAGCAGTGTAATGCTGGGGCTCCGATCGGTTACCATGGCAGCCAGGACACTACTGATGTCCTGGCTGCCATGGTCAGCTCCCTGCTGCTGTGTGCACGGAGCACAGGGCAGCAGGGTCAGTGACAGAGATTTATCAGGGTAAATAGGACAAGGCTTCTAGCCCCTAAGGAGGCTAAATAGTTATTAAAGAAAAAGTTGAAGGAAAAAAAAAAAAAAAGTTTAACAACCCTCCCTCCAATATAGAAAATTTATAAAGCGATATATATCGCGTATCGCACATGCCTCATATTATATCGCAATATAAATTTTAGGCCATATCAACCACCCCTACCAGGTGCCATTGCCACAATATGAACGCTAAAATGTGGCAATCTAAACGCAGCAGACGCAGTACACAAGACGGGGAGTACAAAGACGGTATCTGCGTGCTGTCCGTATGTCTGTTCCGCAAATTATAGAACATGTCCTGTTCTTGTCCGTATTGGAGACAAGAATAGTCTTTTCTGGTAAAGGGGGTGAGAAAAAAAGCGTATTGAACATGGAACGTGCCCGTATTTTGCATCTCAGTGGTTTGCGGACTGGTATTATAGGGCTTCAGAACAATCCATAGGGCTCCGTTCACCCGTCAGGCCTTTTTTTGGGCATTATGGAATAATGTATCACACACTGTTAAATATAGGAAAAAGTTTACGGGTGATGTGTATACAGTGGGATCCCCGCAGCCTCCGTCAGGAGCTTTTCCCAGTGTATACATCTAAGAGTGGGTCCTCATCAGTGGAATATAACAGAAGGAACGCTGCACAACAGATACCTGCACCACCTGAGAGACCCTCCTGCTGCCGGGCTCATGCACATGACCGTGCGCCAGCTCAGCCCTTATTGCGACCCACAATATATGGGCACCGCATCACAGATGCAGACCCATTCACTTGAACAGAGGCATGGAGCCCCACAGAGCGCTTCAGTGGGTTTTCTGTCCGTGCCTCCGCACCGCAAAAAAATAGCACTTTATTACTATTTTTGCAGTGCGGATGGATCATGGACCCATTGAAGTTGAATGGGTCTGCATCCGGACAGTGGCAGGCGGCACATGTTCGTGTGCATGAGCCCTTACAACGGGCTCCGCTGTCAAATGCAATGGAACCGCCAATGGAAGCTCTAAATAGAGCTACTACACAAATGTGAACAGAGACTTACGCTGGGTTCAGACCTAAGCGTTTCTGAGACGCGCATTTTTGACGTGCGTTTTTGGCAATAGTAAACGCGCCTTTTTACGTGCGTTTGTGTGATTGACTGCAGTGTTGTCCAATGACCAAACATCCCTGTCTATATGAAGTTTGGCCAATCAGAGCTGGGGTTTGGCCTTTCCAGCATGTTGCAAATTCATAAACGCGCGTTCGAACGCGCGTTTTCAGTGTCAAAAACGCGCAAAATAAAAGCGTTGCGCGTTCCCATTGAAGTCTATGGGCCAAAACGCACGACAAACGCCCCCAAAAAAGCTCAAGTACTTGTTTATGCGTCGGGCGTTTTTCAGCGTGTTCGAACGCGCTGTGAAACGCGAAAATGTGAACCGGTCCCATAGGTAAGCATTGGTTTGCATCGGTTATGCGTTTTACAGCGCGTTCGAACGCGCTATAAAACATGCAAGTGTGAACTGAGAGTAAAACTTCCACTATGGATGTGAATTGAGCAATTTAGACTAAGTTTACACGACAGTGAAAGACAACCATCACACAAGCGTTTTAAGAACAATGGTAGTCTATAGGGTTTTTTACAATGCAGTTTTTTTTTTTTTTTTGATAGCCCATAAATCACAGCCTTAAAAAATAGGGCATGTCCTATTTTGTCCGTTTTCACTGATCGACAGCCCCCATGCAATTACAGGGAACCGTTTTTAACGCCCATTTTTTTTTTGCCGTCATGTGAATGTAGTCTAAAGGGATTGTCCGAGATCCTGACACTGATGGCCTCTGCTTGGCGGTGTGGGTCCAACTTCAGGCACCTCTGTCGATCAGCTGTTTGGCGTTGGAGACACTGTGGCACTCCAGGACCGGTAACATCATGTTCATCGTTTAAATTGGCTTAGGTACTGCTCGGTCCCAATCAAGTGAATGGAGCAGATCTGCTACACCCAGCATAGCACAGCTGCTACCCAATGAGTTGCGTTGTACTTGGTAAGTTGTGAGGAGGCTACGGACTCCTCAAACAGCTGATCAGCGGGGGTGCTAGGTGTTAGACCCCCACCGGTCTGATATATCCTGAGAATAATAACACCCGGAAAACCCCTTTAAAATACATCAGCTTGTATTAGGCTCTGTTCACACTGTGTTTGGGGCAAGTGATCAGTATACACATCTTTGAAATATGCCATGGTACTTACTGTATGCTTATCAAGCTGCACACATTGGCCATTGATGTCCATTATGGGGAAAAAAGAGGTACTGCTATACTTCATTTGGCAGGATCTGAATTGAAATACGTCACATTGCGGTCAGCTAGGTTAAATGCTGCACGGTAAAAGTGCGCCTGGCTATTGAAGGGAACCCGCCTCCACAGAATGCAGTATAATCTGCAGGCAGCATGTTATAGAGCAGGAGGAGCTGAGCAGACTGATAGATGGTTATTCAGGGTAACGTGTCATTTAACCATTTACTTGTCTGCTCTTTTTATGCATAGGAGTGATGTGGGCGGAGCTACCCAGTGACTGACAACCTCTGTACTAGAGATGAGCCAAATCCGAAGCCGTTCGCTAGCAAATGTGTTACAATACTGTACGGAGATTCGTCTCCGTACAGCATTAGAATTAATGGGCTCTGATGAGCTGGAGTTAGTGATTCACAAAGTCGCGCGAGACTTCGGTAATTGATTATTACAGTGGAAAACCACTTTAAAACTTGAAACTGAACTCGGCTACAGTTCCAAGTGGTACCAAGTCTCGCGCGACTTCGTGAATAACTAACTCCGGCTCATCAGAGCCCATACATTCTAATACTGTATGGAGACGGATCTACATACAGTATAATGAATTTTTTAGCAAAGCGGCTTCGGATGTAGCATCCGAAGGCGCTTTGCTCATCTCTACTCTGTACACTTAATCGTGCAGGTTTGGCTGTCTATCACTGGGTGGCTCCGCCCACAACACCCCTAAGGCCTCTTTCACACGGGTGTCATGTTTGACGCCCGGATAAGGGGCGGGTGCGTTGCGGGAAAATGCGCAATTTTTTCCGCACGCGTGCAAGCTGTTGTAATGCATTTTGCACGCGCGTGCGGAAAATCAGCATGTTTGGTGCCCAGACCCGAAGCCGGACTTCATCACTGAAGTCCGGTTTTGGGTTGAGTATTCTGAATATTTTAATATTTTCCCTTAAAACATGGTTATAAGGGAAAATAATAGCATTCTCACTACAGAATGCATTGTAGAATGTGCATTAAGGGGTTAAAAATAAAAAAAATACCTTATCCACTTGATCGTGTAGTTGCGATCTCTTCTCTCTTCTTCAAGCATTAGCTGCCGGCTAAAGGACCTGAAATGACGTCACTGCGCTCATCACATGGTCCAATAATAAAGATCGGGTCCTGTCTCTTAGCAACCATGGGGGAAAAAAAAAAAAATCGCACTGCATCCGCACTTGCTTGCGGATGCTTGCGATTTTCCCGCAGCCCCATTCACTTCTATGGGGCCTGCGTTGCGTGAAAAACGCAAAATATGGAGCATGCTGCGATTTTCACGCAGCGCAGAAGTGATGCGTGAAAATCACCGCTCATGTGAAATGAATGGGTCCGGATTCAGTGCAGGTCCAATGCGTCCTTCTCACGCATTGCACCCGCGCGGAAAACTCACTCGTGTGAAAGGGGCCTAAGCATAAAAAGTGCAGAGGTGTAAAGTAAAGTTACACTGAATCTTCTGCCATAAAGATCAGTCTGCTCCGCTCCTCCTGCTCTATAACCTGCCGCCGGCAGATTGCACTGCTTCCCATGGTGACTATAGGCACATTGTATGTAATGAACACCCAGCACTCCGATGTGAGCCCGCCGCTCGTTCTTCACATCTTGTGACTGACAGATTATTAGGCTAGGCCTGTGATGGCTAACCTCCGGCACTCCAGCTGGCGTAAAACTACAACTCCCAAGATGCTTGGCTGTTCTCAGAACTCCATAGAAATGAATGGAGCATGCTGGGAGTCGTAGTTTCACCACAGCTGGAGTGCCGGAGGTTAGCCATCACTGGGCTAGGTCTACACGGTAGCATTTGTTGTACAACTTCTTGTCGCAGGAAAGTCGTGCAACATTTTTTAGAATGAAAGTCAATGGTGTTGCACTTGGTAGTTGGAATTTTGTGCGCCTGTCTCGTTTCAGTCGTAGTGCGACAGACGCGTTTCAGTCGCAGTGCGACACTATTGACCATCATTGTAATAAATGTCGCTTGACACTGGGGCGACATGAATGTGGCGCGATACATGGGGCAGTGCAGCCCTAGCTTTATGTGACCGATGAAGACCCACACACCGTGGTATCATTCGGAATCGGACTACAATCAATAGGATCTGTTACAATCATTGCTCATGGAAAGCGATGGCTAAGGCCCCATTCACACAATCGTATTTTTGGTCTGCATCCGATCACCATTTTTCGCGTATCAGACGCAGACCCATTCATTTCAACAGGTCCACAAAAGAGGTGGACCGCATCCGTATGTCCATTCCACATCGCCTGTTCTTGTCCGTTTTCCAGGGAAGAATGGTCGTTGTTTCAATGGGTCCACAAAAAAAAAAAAAAAGTGAGGCAACGCGGACGTCACCCGCATTTTTTTGTGGATCCGCGCTTTGCAGACCGCTAAATACACACAGTCGTGTGAACGCTTTCGCGCAGGAGGGGTTGGGGATGACTGTAAGTAGGGGTCGACCGATATTGATTTTTTAGAGCCGATACCGATACCGATATTCTGTGAACTTTCAGGCCGATAGCCGATATTTTATACCGATATTTTGCGCATTTTAATTTTTGGATTTTTTTTTTCTGTTACGGCGTCTGACGCTTTTTAAAAAAAATATATTTTAATAGTTTGGACTTTTTGGTCACGGCGATATGTTTTTTTATTTATTGTTTATATATTTTATATGTAAAATTGGAAAAGGGTTAATTTATACTTAATATTTTGGTGTTTTTTTACTATTTTAAATTTTTTTACTTTTTATTTTATTACTATTTCCTCCCTTAGGTGTAGAAACTGGGCTCTTTACATCCCTTGTCCTATTCACCCTAATAGAGATCTATCAGGGTGAATAGGACCTGACACTGTCCCTGCTGCCCTGTGCTATGGGCACACAGCAGCAGGAACCATGGCAGCCAGGGCTTCAGGAGCGTCCTGGCTGCCATGGTAACCGATCGGAGCCCCAGCATTACACTGCTGGGGCTCCGATCAGAAGAGAGGAGGTGGGGACCCTGTGGCCACTGCCACCAATGATATCAATACTGAAGGGATGGGGGAGGAGGGGGATGGGGAGGAAGCACTGGCCACAAATGATAAGGTTTAAGATATTACAAGCACATTGCCCAGACCCTGCCTCTGATAGATGGCTGCGATCCGCGGCAATTAACCCCTCGGGTGCCGCATCTGAGGGGTTAATTGCCGCGGATCGCAGCTCTCTATCAGAGGCAGGGTCTGGGCAATGTGCTTGTAATATCTTAAACCTTATCATTGGTGGCCAGTGCGCCCTCAGCCCCGCCTCCTCTGCTCTCATTGGTGGCCAGTGTGCCCTCAGCCCCTCCTCCTCTTCTCTCCATTGGCAGCGTGGCACAGGGGGAGGGAGAGACACTGCCTCCTTCTCCCCTGTGCTGCTGAGGGAACATGGCCGCGCTGAGAGCAGCGAGGCAATGTTCTGTTAGAGCACAGTTATCGGTATATCGGCCTGGTTAGGGGCCGATACCGATAACTGTGCAAATCATCAATATCGGCCAAACCGATAATCGGTCGACCCCTAACTGTAAGTACTTGCTATAATGAAACGGTCTAATGGGCGGCCGAGCGCTGTGCAGGGTACGGCTACACAGAGTGGGCGCCGATCCCGTAGAAATGAATGGGATTGCCGTGCAAGTCGCAATACATCCGGCAGTGTTGGACCAGAGTAGGGGGCTGAGGGGTAGTTCTCTGCACAGGGCCTGCAGGTGGACCCTCCTTCTATTATGCTGCAAAACAATACAAGTGTGAACGCACGCTTACGCCTCATGCACGCGAATGTATGTGTTTTGCAGTCCGCAAATTGCGGATCCGCAAAAAAAAGAGTATGACGTCCATATGCCATGCGTTTTTTTTGTGGATCCGTTATTTTTGCGGATCCATTGTAATAATGCCTATCCTTGTCCGCAAACTAGAAAAAAATAGGACATGCTCTATTTTTTTTGTGGAGCTACGGAACCTCATGCCCACGACCGTTGTTCTGGTCCGCATCTGAGCCGCAAAAGATGCGGACAGCACTCCATGTGCTGTCCACATCCGTTGCTCCGTTCCGTAGCCCCGAAAAAAAATATAGCATGTCCTATTCTTGTCCGTTTTGCAGACAAGAATAGGCATCTCTATAATCAAACGCACACGGAGGCCATCCGTGTTTTGCGGACCGCAAAACACACAACGGTCGTGTGCATGAGGCCTAAGCGTGTAGGTGCACATATCATACACTGTTCTACACAGTATCAGGTACCTGGAGCAGCAGCTGCTGCAGTCAGTGTGAGAAGATGAGCGGCTGTCCCATCCTCCTCCCTCATCCTCCTCTTCTTCCTCACGGAGGTTAGTGTCCCTCAACACTTCCATACTCCGCTACAAGGTCACACCACAGAACGACATGCCTCACACACAGTGCACACTACACAGTAACGCATACGATGGCGGCCAGCCGCGTCACTGGATTCACAGCTGAAGTACAAAGCGTTAGTAGCAACCGTTCCAGGTAAGTTGATGCTCCGCCTCTTTCCGGACTACAGCGTTCGCGATTGGTGCCGACCGAGCACGTGATGTTCTCGAGCGCATTGGATTCTGGTCTTTGTAGTTAATCCAGGATAACTCTGTGTAGACTAGAAAAAACCGATAACCTGCCTCACGCGTCGTGTGACTGTGGAGATAAACGGGTGAAGGGCGGAGGTCTGCTGGGAGATGCTACATTTGTAACCTCTGCCTCACGTTATGTATGACTATGGTTATTAGCTAGGTAGCTAACGGTGAGATAAAGTAGAGCTACATACAGCAGGAGTCAGGTTGATGCAGCTTTGTACAATGTCCTGTATGTGAATGGACATGTTGCATCTAGTCCCCTATAGGGATGCCCTGGAGCGTACTTGCTCAGTGCCCGTGCTGCGGACCGCAAATTACTGTTCACAGTGCACAGACGCCAGCCGCGTGCACTTCACATACGTATGCGAACCCATTGACTTGAATGGGTCCGTGATCTGCAACATATGGCGAAAGATAGAAGTGCAGAGTCACGAATCAGAAGCCCACGGAGGCGCTTCCATGAATCCGCACTGCAAAAAGGTAGGTGGAATCCTATCTTCGGTCTTATCTGGCGGATGCGGAGCCATTCAAGTCCGCATCCGTGATATGAGTGCACATTGACCAAGTACGCTCGTGGGCAGAATCCCTAGTCGCAGCAGTCTTTCCTCTGCAGATGTTTTCAGGTTAACTTCTGCGCTTACCACCACTAGACATTATGCCTGTTACAATAATAATAATTAGTGCTGGCACTGTTATGGGGGGATCTGTGGATGACGCACTGTTATGGGGGGATCTGTGGATGGCACTGTTATGGGGGATCTGTGGATGACGCACTGTTATGGGGGGATCTGTGGATGACGCACTGCAGTGTTATGGGGGGATCTGTGGATGACGCACTGTTATGGGGGATCTGTGGATGGCACTGTTATGGGGATCTGTGGATGACGCACTGTTATGGGGGATCTGTGGATGACGCACTGTTATGGGGATCTGTGGATGGCGCACTGCAGTGTTATGGGGGATCTGTGGATGGCGCACTGTTATGGGGATCTGTGGATGACGCACTGTTATGGGGGATCTGTGAATGGCCGCACTGTTATGGGGGATCTGTGGATGACGCACTGTTATGGGGGTTCTGTGGAGGACACACTGTTATGGGGATCTGTGGATGGCACTGTTATGGAGGATCTGTGGATGGCACTGTTATGGGGGATCTGTGGATGATGCACTGTTATGGGGGATCTGTGAATGACGCACTGTTATGGGGGATCTGTGGATGACACACTGTTATGGGGGATCTGTGGATGACACTGTTATGGGGGTTCTGTGGAGGACACACTGTTATAGGGGATCTGTGGATGGCACTGTTATGGGGGATCTGTGGATGGCACTGTTATGGGGGATCTGTGGATGGCACTGTTATGGGGGATCTGTGGATGACACTGTTATGGGGGTTCTGTGGAGGACACACTGTTATGGGGGATCTGTGGATGGCACTGTTATGGGGGATCTGTGGATGGCATTGTTATGGGGGATCTGTAGATGGCACTGTTATGGGGGATCTGTGGATGGCACTGTTATGGGGGATCTGTGGATGGCACTGTTATGGGGATCTGTGGATGACACTGTTATGGGGGATCTGTGGAGGACACACTGTTATGGGGGATCTGTGGAGGACACACTGTTATGGGGGATCTGTGGAGGACACACTGTTATGGGGGATCTGTGGAGGACACACTGTTATGGGGGATCTGTGGATGACACTGTTATGGGGGATCTGTGGAGGACACACTGTTATGGGGGATCTGTGGATGGCACTGTTATGGGGGATCTGTGGATGACACTGTTATGGGGATCTCTGGATGACACTGTTATGGGGATCTCTGGATGACACTGTTATGGGGGATCTCTGGATGACACTGTTATGGGGGATCTCTGGATGACACTGTTATGGGGGATCTCTGGATGACACTGTTATGGGGGATCTGTGGATGACACTGTTATGGGGGATCTGTGGATGGCACTGTTATGGGGGATCTATGGAGGACACACTGTTATGGGGGATCTATGGATGACGCACTGTTATGGGGGATCTGTGGATGACGCACTGTTATGGGGGATCTGTGGCTGACACTGTTATGGGGGATCTGTGGATGACACTGTTATGGGGGTTCTGTGGCTGACACTGTTATGGTGGATCTGTGGATGACACTGTTATAGCGACCATCTGAATCGGGACACAGGTTGCATGATGTAATAATCAAAACTGCCTAAGCCAAGACACAGGTGGCGCAATGACATCAGGCACTGCAAATGGCGGCAAGGAACAAGAGTCAAGTATTTTTTTTTCCTTTTTAGTTCAGCCGCTTGGGGAGCATACTATAGCGGTAAAACTGACCTGTTACTTTCATCCCCCGGGACAGTACGATTACGGCAATATCACATTTGTATCATTTTTCTTGCATTTTAAGGCTAATTTCACATCTGCGGCAGGGTAACATTTCTGGCAGAGAATGCCGGTAATTGGCCAGACAAAAACGGAAGCGCGTTGCAGATGTGAAACTAGGCTAATACTGAAAAAACCTTGAAAAAAAATGTCTTTCTTTTCACCACCATATTCTATAGCGTTTTTTTTAGCTATGTGTATGGAGCTGTGTGAGGGCTCCTTTTTTGCTGGGTGACCTGTACTTTTCATTGATGCCATTTTGGATTATGATTTTTTTTGGTAACTTTTCATTAAATTTTTTGGGAGGCGACCAGAAAATAGGAGAAGTGCCCATTTTGACTTATTTCCATTTCACCATTTGACGTATAGGATAAATATTTTTAGATTTTGGGACGTTTTCGGACAGGTCGATGTCAATAATGTATATTTTTTATATTCATTATGTATTAATTTAATTGTAGGGTAAGTGAGGAAGACTTGAATTTTCATATTTATTTTATTGTCTTAAATATTTTTTTAAAACTTTTTTTTTTCTACACTTGTTAAGTTCCTAGGGAACTTGAACAAGCACTCATCAGATTGCTTCTCTCATAGACTCCAATGCATTAGCATTGGAGTCTAGGAGAATTTCACTGTCTTCCTATGGAACATATGTGCGGCAGCCTTGAATTATTCAGGAGGAAGGAGGCTGCCGCACACAACATTTGGCTCCTCAGATCCTCACTAGGGGGAGCTGGTGCACAACCAGGTGCTCATCACATTTGACCTCGGCATCTGAGGGGTTAAATGTGTGCTATAGACGTTATCGTCGATCACATACATTAGCCCTGGGTGTTTAAAACAGCAGGCACACCGCGGCTATGGTGCCCGCTCTGACAATGTATATTTACAATAGGCGGTCGGAAAAGGGTTAAAATCTTAAAATATATCTAAGATATATTTTGCTTGTTTTGGATAAAACTCAATAAAAAGGTCTGATATAAAAAAAATAATATATATATATATATATATATATATATAAATATATATAAAAATACATATCAGTGCACACAGTTGTGGAAAGAAGTGGCTGCTTTTTGGTCACCTGCCCCCATCCCTCAAAAAAAATTTTTGTTTTTAAATAAAAGTGATCAAAAAAAGTCTTTATATACCAGAAAATTGTACGAATACAAAATACAACTACGGAATATGGCAATGCAAAGAATTTGTTAAGAGCTTTTTATTTTTTTAAATGTAATAAAACCTACTAGAAACTATATATATTTCGTACTATCCTAATCATACTTACATGCAGAACAAGGTCATCATGTCAGTTTTAGTGCACGGTGAACGCTGTAAACACAAAAATCTGAAAATCATGGCGGAATTGTGGCTTTTCTTTCCAGTCTCCACTAGATTGCTTCTCTCATTGACTCCGATGGATTAGCATTGGAGTCTAGGAGAATGATCTCTATCTGTAAACCCTTCAGATGGAAGAGTTCTGTGACATTGTTGCTCCTGCTCCATGACATACAGTTTTGAAAGGTCTGTATTGGAGGTTGTAGGAGATGCATCGTATTTAGCCTTGATTATTCCGCCTCTACCCTACTTGTAGCCGACATTGGGAACACAATATGCAGTGAAAGGTGGCGCTTTAACTGTGAAGAATTGTAAAGCTGAACCTTAACAAATGGTGGGATCCTATAACGTATGGGATATGAGGCTGTCACAAGCCACCAGGTATTAGGGGGGAGATAAGTGACTGTTAGACACCCTTGATTCTGCTTATTGTGCTGAGAATGATAAGATTGGATAGGCTTATCTAAATGGGAGCATATGCCTGTTTCTTTACCTATGGGGCTCACAACTCATGCATCAATAAAGAAGAACACAATTCATTATCAGAAATGCATTTAAATAATTTAAGAACAATTATGATCACATAACGTTGGCTATTATGTCTAAAGTACAGTACATCTTCCCCGGGTGGACCTGCTTTCACTTCCGGGCCCTTTTCACAAGTCTTAAAAAAAAGAATTGTACCTTACCTGTGCAATAGGATGCTCTGAACTGAATCCAGGTCCTCTAGGTTCTTACTGACAGCCCGTGGGATGATATGACCACCGACGTTAAACATGGTCCTTCTAGAGCTTGACTCATAGCACAGAGAAGGTGCTTCTAGTCCATGCTCATCTTGAAGTTATCTTATTTCTGGATGTAGTAATTATATGGAATCTCACATGACAAAGTCATGTCTACAGCAATAAGATCTTTGAAGCTGGCTGCTTCTTTACTGCAGCCCTCTTTGTGCCCCATCCTTCAACCCATCTCCAGCAGCGGAGTGAGTGGCCACATTCAGGTCCCTTGTCCCTCCTCCTTTAGGGACCCAGTGTACTGAGCTGTCAGCACAAGCAGTGCGGTAAACTCTGCCATCCTCTCTCCTGTCTCTCAGCAGCTCATAGTTCTGATCTTACCAAAGCCTCAGCCCTCCCACTCCCCATTCATCTCACAGACGTCAGGGAGATGAAAAAAGATTGGTGAAGGCTCTGAGACTTGTCCAGTAGTGACTTGTCAGGTATAGCAAGCTTACCGTATACTAAGAATTTATCACTTCACTTGTAAGTACTTAATTCCTTCTATTCTTGTGAGGGTGTTAAATAATTTTTCTAGGAAAGCTTGGTAACAGCTCCCTTAGCAATTGTCATCTGGGTTTCCAAGATACCCCTCAGGCAATTCGCCTACAACACGGGGCTGGGAGGTATATCAAATCACAACACAGCACTCTTGCCTTTCAGGAAAAGTTGGCTGGCAGCCAGTGTGGATGTAAAAGTGGGCACAACTCCTTCAGGCACCATGCATTACAAACATTTGTGAAATAATAGGTTATTCTTAATAGCTCACTTCTAATGTGGTACTGTAATCGGTTTGTGAAACTTCTTCCCTCCTAGATATTCCACAGTCAGCTGTGAGTGGTATTATTGCAAAGTGGCAGACCATATAGGGTCGCCGTTTCCTGAGGCGCATAGTGTATAAAAGTCACCAACGCTCTGCTGACTCAATAACTACAGAGTTCTAAACCTCCTCTGGCATTAACACCAGCACGAAAACTGTGCACCAGGAGTTTTATGACATGGGTGTCCTTGGATGAGCAGCTGGGAACAGTTTGGGAAAACCTTACAGCACCAAGCACAATGCCAAGCAACAAGTGGTAGTAAAGCATGCCGCCACTGGACTCTGGAACAGTGGTAATGTTTTCTGTGGAATGATGAATAGCACTTCTCCATCTGGTAGTCTGATTGTCGAATCTGGCCTTGGTGAATTTTTGTTGAATGTGACCTGCCTGACTGCAATGTGCCAACTCTAAAGTTTAGTCAAGGAGGGGTAGAGCTGTGGGGTTATTTTTGAGAAGTTAACCGAGGCCCCTGAGACTTGTTTCACATTTGCTTTGGCCAGATCTGGCATCCAGGAACTTCCTGCCGGATCCGTCAGTGCCGAATTCTGTCCAGCCCCGTTAACTATAAAACCGTGTGCATCAGTTTTTGTCTGGCCGATTCTGGGCATATTTGCCAGGGTTGTTGCCGGATCTCTGCTGGTCCCTATTATAGTTATGGGGCTGGTAGTTATCAGGTAGCATTCAGCAGTGCTGGATGCAGACATCTCTGGCAGGCTGCTCCCTGCCGGAGATGTCTTATGGAAATGTGGAACAAGCCTTAGGCTACTTTAACATATGCGTTATGGCTATGTGGTTTTGAGATCTAGCAGGGGATCTTAAAACCACAGCAAAACGCATCCATTCAAATAATACAACTGTCTGCATCCGTTCAGAATATATCCGGTTGTATTATGTCGAAAATGAAGAATCGAATCCGGCATTAAAAACTTACATGGTTTTTGGTGCCAGATCCGGCTTATTCAGTTTCCCATGCCAGAGACACAAAACCACTGCTTGCAGCGGTTTTGTGTCCGGTCACAGAACACAACAAAGTGGAACAGAATGCATTCTGGTGCAATCCGTTCCAGATTGTTCAGTTTTGTCAATGAATGGGGACAAAACTGAAACGCTTTCCTTCGGTTTTGAGAGCCTGTGCCAGATCTTAAAACCTGAAAGGAAACCGCAGATGTGAAAGTAGTCTTAGTTCCAGTGAAGGTAATTCTTAGGGGACAGCCACATGGTCAGGTTTTCTGATGTCGTTTTTGAAGCAAAAATTACGAGTGAATAAAAAAGAAGTCGTATCTGTCTTTTATACTTTCTCTTCTTTTATGATCCACTCCTAATTTTGGCTTCCAAAACTGCATCAGGTTACCTGACCATATAAATATACCCTTAATGCTTCAGCATTCCAAGACATTTTGGACACCTGTATGCTTCCACATTTGGGGGAACAGTTTGGGAAAGGCCCTTTTCTGTTCCATCATGACTGTGCCCCAATGCACAGAGCAAGGTTCATAAAGCCATAGTGGGTGAGTTTGTTGTGGAAGAACTTGACTGGCCTGTACAGAACCCTGACCTCAACCTTATTGTAGACCTTTCGGATTAAATAGAACAGAGGTTGAGAGCCATGCCCTTTCATCCAACATTAGTGTCTGACCTCACAAATGTTCTTCTAGATGAAATGCCTAATATTCCCATAGACACACTTGTGTGGAGGCTGTTTTAGCTGCAAAAAGGGACCAACTCTACATTAATGCCTATGGATTTAGTATGGGTTGCCATAAAAAGGCCTGTAGATATAATGGGTAGGAGTTTCAATGTTTGTCTATATAGTATCTATTTACAAAACTACATTGCCCCACTTGTACATTGGTGCATGAATGTTTGTGAACCCTTTAGAATTTACTATATTTCTGCATAAACTTGACCTAAAACTATATCAGATTTTCACACACCTAAAAGTAGATAAAGATAACAAAACCAAAGAAAAGAGTCAAAAATATAAGACTTAGTCATTTATTTAAGTATTTAGTGTGACACCCTTGTGCAGCAATAACTGTAGCTAAATGTTTACGGTAATTGTTGATTAGTACTGCACATTGGTTTGGAGGAATTTTAGCTCATTCCTGTTAGCCCAGCTACCCGTACCTGGGTTTCTGTCCCCACACGCATGTACGGGTGCCGGGCTTCTTCACTCCTTCCTTCTGCTGCACGTCATGCTAACAGGCACGGGCAGCAGGATTCTTAGCTGTGAGTCTCATTTCCGCCACCAGCATTACCCTACTGGCTCTGAGTAGAGCTTACACTGTGGCTCAGAGTTCCTTGTGTGTATTTAGGGTGTGTGTGGGTGTGTCTCTCCTCCCTTTGTGAGTCAGCTTACGCACGCCCTCTATCTTCCCCTGCCTATAGCTGGTCTGCAGGAGGTATTTAAAGGTGCCTCCTTCTACAGGAAGGGGCCTGAGCAACTTAGTTTCCTAGCTGGTTTAGTTTCCTGTTTGAGCGAAGGTGTTCTGTTGGTTCTTGTCATTCTGTGTATCAGACTTCGAATTACGTTTTGCGGACTGATTGCCGCCTGCCCTGACCCTGATCTACGTTTATGGACTTTGCCTCACTGCTGCCTGCCCTGACTTCTGCCTTTGTATCCTTACTATGCTTTCGTCTGATCAGTCTTTGGCCTCCCAGAATCCACTGGGTGTATTGTGTCACCTGGGAGGTCAGTCCAGTGAGTTTACACTCTGGTCCCAATTCTCTTGTGTTCCAGTTCCCCTCTGAGGTAGCACCTGGTACACCCCTATGGAAAGTCTCTCCTTACCATCAGAGGTATTGTGTGAAGAACGAGGGGTGTGCTTAGACATCGCCATCAGAGGGAATTGGTCACCAGCTGGTCATAACAATTCCTCTGTACAAAACAGTTTCAATTGTTATTTTGGTGGGTTTCCTCCAATGAACTACTTTCTTCAGGTCCTTCCACAACATTTCTTTGGATTAAAGTCAGGACTTTGACTTGGACATTCCAAAACTTTAATCTACTTTAACTGTTCTTTGGTTGAACAATTTCTGTGCTTAGGGTCATGGTCTTGCTGAAATGACCCACATTCACTTGAGATTCAGCTCATGTCCTGACACTTTCCTTTAGAATTTTTTGGTATAATGCAGAATTCATTGTTCCATCAATGATGACAATCTGTCTTGACAGCAAAACCGATCCAATTCATTATACCACCAACACTGTGTTTCACAGATGAGATGAGGCTTTTATGCTGGGATGCATTGTTTACTTTTCTCCACACATAACACTTCTAATTTAAAGCAAAAAGTTATATTTTGGTCTTATCTGTCCACAAAATATTGTTCTACTAGCCTTCTTGCTTATCCAGGTGATCTTTAATAAACTGCAGACAAGAAGCAATTTTCCTTTTAAAGGGCAGTGGCTTTCACATTACAGTCCTGCCATGCACATCATTGTCATTCAGTGTCCTGCTGATGGTGGCCTCATGAACATTAACATTTGCTTATGTGTGAAAGGACTTAGAGATTACCTTGGGTTCCTTTATGACCTTGTGGACTATTAAACGCCTTGCTCTTGGCATGATCTGTGACTGTGGATTAGTGGAGTCCAAACTCTTTAGAGAGGGTTTTGTAACCTTTTCAAACCTGATGAGCATCAACAACTCTTCTTCTGAGGTCCTCAGAGATCTCTTTTGTTCATGTCGTGATACATTTCCACAAATGTGTGGTAAAAATAAGGCTATGATTTTTCTCTGTTCTTTAAATAAAATAGCTCACTCACGCACACCTGATTGTCATCCCATTAATTGAAAACACCTAATTGTAATTTCACCTTATAATTATCTGCTAATCATAAAGGTTCACATACTTTTGCCACAGATATGTGATATTGGATTGTCCATCAGTCTGATAAAGCTGAAAACGTAACTCATCGTAGAAGACAACCATTTGCCAATTTTATACAGATATGTGATATTGGATTGTCCATTAGTCCGATAAAGCTGAAAACGTGACTCATAGTAGAAGATAACCATTTGCCAATGAGCCATGCCATGAAAATTTAAGCCTTTTCTGCCTATGCAACTTCGTTAACAGAGGTGCAGTGACCATCCATCTGCTTTTTAGCCCCATACACAGTATTGTTCGCTTAACTTTTATTTTAGACACATATCTGCACAGCCTGTCGCACACCTTATATACCCACCAAGCCAGCTCATGACATGTGACTTCCTTCATAACCTACGTGCTTTCAGTGAAAGTAGAACGTAGTTATAATAATGTGACTCGACTGTGTATAGTTACATACAGTGTGCACTTAGAGAAGATATTTTTCCCCATGAAATAGCAACTCATGTTTCATGTAGGGGTCGACCGATATTGATTTTTTAGAGCCGATACCGATACCGATATTCTGTGAACTTTCAGGCCGATAGCCGATATTTTATACCGATATTTTGCGCATTTTAATTTTTAGATTTTTTTTTTCTGTTACGGCGTCCGACGCTTTTTAAAAAAAAATATATTTTAATAGTTTGGACTTTTTGGTCACGGCGATATGTTTTTTTATTTATTGTTTATATATTTTATATGTAAAATTGGAAAAGGGTTAATTTATACTTAATATTTTGGTGTTTTTTTACTATTTTAAATTTTTTACTTTTTATTTTATTACTATTTCCCCTTAGGGGTAGAACCTGGGCTCTTTACATCTCTTGTCCTATTCACCCTAATAGAGATCTATCAGGGTGAATAGGACCTGACACTGTCCCTGCTGCCCTGTGCTATGGGCACACAGCAGCAGGAACCGTGGCAGCCAGGGCTTCAGGAGCGCCCTGGCTGCCATGGTAATCGATCGGAGCCCCAGCATTACACTGCTGGGGCTCCGATCAGAAGAGAGGAGGTGGGGGACCCTGTGGCCACTGCCACCAATGATATCAATACTGAAGGGATGGGGGGGAGGGCGCACTGGTCACCAATGATAGGTTTAAGATATTACAGCACATTGCCCAGACCCTGCCTCTGATAGAGCGGTGCGGCACCTGAGGGGTTAATTGCCGCGGATCGCAGCCATCTATCAGAGGCAGGGTCTGGGCAATGTGCTTGTAATATCTTAAACCTTATCATTGGTGGCCAGTGCGCCCTCAGCCCCGCCTCCTCTGCTCTCATTGGTGGCCAGTGTGCCCTCAGCCCCTCCTCCTCCTCTTCTCTAGTCTCCACTGGCAGCGCGGCACAGGGGGAAGGAGGGACTGCCTCCTTCTCCCCTGTGCTGCTGAGGGAACATGGCCGCGCTGAGAGCAGCGCGGCAATGTTCTGTTATAGCACAGTTATCGGTATATCGGCCTGGTTAGGGGCCGATACCGATAACTGTGCAAATCATCAATATCGGCCGATAATATCGGCCAAACCGATAATCGGTCGACCCCTAGTTTCATGTGGATCATGTTTTTTAGAAATCCTCATAGAAATATATGAATAAATTGATAACTCGGTGTTGCCATTCACCTTCTCAAAGGGTTGTGACCCTTCATTCTGGCACAGGCAGTATGGATTGGAGTGTGTGAGAGTTTGTAGAGACATATCCTCAAATGGTAACACTCATTTGTCAATTTATTCATACATTTCTAGGAGAAAAAAACTGATGAACGACACAGTGTTTTATGAATAGATGCTCCAGAATTGTTAGTTCATGTGGAATACAGTTATTTACTAAAATACCAGAAGAGCCAACAGGTTCTCTTTAAAATTGGAACCCTGTTGATTTTTTATTTTACAGGCCATTATTCTTTTGTGAGAAATACCAGTGAAATCACAATTTTGGAGGGTGAGGACTATGGGAATCATTCTGAAATCCAGATAAGTGGGACGCTGAGAACCCCAGACAGCAATTAGAATCCTGTGTATCCTTGTACAATAGTAATACCCTCACTTGTCTGTGGCATTCTTCCTGTAGTGCCTGAACTCCTGCTCTCAAAGCCTCTTTGACTTGTAATCTTGTTCTTTTCAAAGCCTAATATGATCCTGGGTGAAATCTGAAGTATTTTCAGAGGAATGCAACCCTTAACCTTTCCAAATGAAACGTGCTTAGACTTTAAGCGAAATTTGTGATAGAATGTAATGTTGAAAAATCACTCTACCAATCAGCCATAATATTAAAATCACCAAATGTTGTATACGTTTTCTTTGCAAAGACAGCTCTGAGGGTGACTGTCACGATTCGGTGTGGGAGGGAAACACCACACTGAGCATAGGAGGGAAGGAGGAACAGAGAATCAGGCCTGAGAACTAGGGAAGGAAGATGAACACCTCCTCGTAAAACTCTAACCAAAATCCTGACTAGCTACCAGTATGAACAGACCCCAGAGGTAGGTGTGTTCATATGCAGCCTGAGTCTCCCTCAGACCTAATACAAACAATAGGGAAATGCAACACACAGAACCCAAGCAAAATACAAGACGGAAAGGAAAGACTTAACTTCAAAGGGGCTATGGAAGCACCATGAACTCAGTCGAGATCCAACCGCCAGCAATCCACAGCTCCAACAGAAAATATAAACCGCACAGCATTGTGGGAGAAGCAACTATAAATAAGGGGTGTGGTCATTACCAGAAGCAACACAGACACTTATTGATCCACAAGGAAAACCTGTCAGATCAAACCACGTTTTGCCAGTCTCACAGATCTAATGCCACTCACTGTCGCCGGGACATTCGTATGTCTTGGTACGTTCGTGACAGTGACCTCTGAAGGTGTCTCTTTTAAAAGGGGTTATCCCACTAAAAGTATTACAAAGACTAGAGCATTCCAAGTGAAGCATTATTGCAATATTGAGGCAATAAAAATATACATTTTCCTCTATGGTAGTACATTCTGTTTTTTTTCCTGTGTCTGAAATTCTGATCTATTTTGCCTACATTCAATAGTAGACTATCATGCTCAGTAGCTTCCCTGCCCCCTTATCGTCTTCTGATTGCCAGCGTAATGAAGTGGCACAGACTTACTTCATTCATTTATTCTTACTTCTGAATTAATATAATTCTCTCTAGGCAGTGAAGGAGGTAAAAGGGGGGATTAGCATGCCATAGTGCTATTTATTGTGTAGGACGTTGTGTGAGGGACTATTTTATATGTGGGGAGGAAGAGGTTAACAAGAGCTGATTACAATGCACCCTAGGAAAATCTGGCGCTTGAACGTCTCATGTGACTAGCTGCTGCGTGCCCTCAAAATGTAAAGACGCAAAATGCTAAAGCAGGACCGAAAAAAGGTTAATGCTAGATTGCAGAGCAACATTTTTTGCATTGACATAGTTACAATAATAGTGTGTATTATTCAAGATATTTTTATTATATTAATACGTAGGATAACCCCTTAAACTTTACCATCAATTTGTGCTACAAAAAATCTACTGTCAGTTCAGACCAGCTGGGCTAGCCTTCAATGGGCACCCAAGACACTGTTGTCAGTTCACCACTGTTGTCAGTTCACCTTTTGTTAGGTATTAATCACTGAATATCGGGAACACCCTACTAAACCTGCCGTTTTGTAGATGCTCCGACTAGTCATTACAAGTTGTCACTTGTCCAGACTAGATCCTTACTTTTGCCTATTTTTTTTGCTTCCAACACTTCAGCTATATGAACGCTTGACACATTTTCATCCGCACACTGTGCAAATGTTTCCCGAAATGAAATCTGCATATAACTTGAAATGCAGTGCGGATTTGAAATCCTCTGCATAATAATATATTCTGCAGATTTTACAATTTGCAGCATTTTCACACCAAAACCACAGAAAAAACAGCACAATTTGGTGTGTATTTTGCTGCAGTGGATTTTGACCAGATACACTGTGGCTTTTGTGCTGCAGACCTGTCACGTGTGGCCGTACTCTTAATTATGGCTGAACACTATATATTCCAAAAATTGAAGAATGGTACTCCAGATTTTATGCCAAATACATGAGTATTTTATCAAATCAGTGCAACATATTGGACATAAGTCCTTTATCAGGATTAAAAGGTATACAACACAGTAGTGCAGTAGTAACAGAACATCTATATATCGTATTCAAATATATATATATATATGTGTGTGTATATATAAAAAGAAAGGGTCCACGGCACTTCCAGTGACAATTTTTTTTAATTAACACCAACGCGACGTTTCGGTCCGCACAATGGAACCTTTTTCAAGCAGTGGTTCCATTGTGCGGACCGAAACGTCGCGTTGGTGTAAATAAAAGACACTTGTCACTGGAGGTGCCATGGACCCTTTCTTTTTTTGTATGAGCATTGGGACATTGGATCGACCCTGCAGCCGCTGGCACTCCATTGCTGTTTTCTGTGGTTTTGTGTTTTTTTATATATATTGTAAGAGGGTGCAAGGTGTTGTTTTTGATAGCAGGTACGTGTCACCGAGGTTGCTGGCCTCGGTGAGGTAAGAGCCGGGGTTTTTGGTCTGCAGCAGCTAGTGCTGCTCTGTTAAATAGCATGGCTGCAAAGCCGATCCGGGCCGGCTCTTACTGGGAGCAGCTAAAGAGTAGGGTGGGTGGCTGCTCCCCACGGTCCAGTCCATGTTTTGGGGCTGGGTATAAAACGCAGCCAGCAGCTGTGTCTGGGTGTGTGTGATTATCCTGGAGCCTGCAAACAGGGCTGAGGAATTCTCTGTCCTGGAGGAAGGAGCTCAGCAAGGTGGTGTTGCCCTGCGACCTGAAGGTGGAATCGCCTGCGGCTGAGTCGACTGCTAGGTGTGAACCCGCACCTAAACCACCCAAGGTGACTGGACCGTGTGTTGGCCTGTTTTTGGTTTTTCCACATGATTTCTGTTGTGTATGAACTGTCACCAAGAGACTGTTTTCATTTCTGGTGTGCAAGTGTGAATAAAACACTGTTTGATGCACAATCTGGACTCCTTGTTTTGCCTCTAAACTGCACCCGCACCGCTGTCTACCAGAGCGACTCCCCACATTATATATATATATATATATATATATATATATATAGTTAGTTAACAGTCACAGATACATCTACATGTCATAGTAAATCAAACAGGGTGACTTCACTGAGGCGCTGGCTTTGGCACCTATGGCATCACACCCACAGAGTCACAACCCCTTCTGTGGTGAATTAAAGAACTTATCAAGCAAGTAAAAAATTTTTACCAAAGGTCAGAAAGACATAAAAGAAAAAAGAATTGATACTGCACTGATCCTCTGATGCTTCCACTCGGGAGCTTTCTGGGTCTTTGCCGATTCCTACTTCCTGCTCAATCAATCACTGGCTGCAGCAGTGATCCACCTCAGCCTGTGATCGTGCTTTACCTATAATAAAAATGAGGCCTAAGCATTGTATGAAGGTTTCTTCCTGAACTTGAGAACCTCCATAAAGAAAAAAAATCTTTACAAAACAAACTGGGGCTATTCAGTTTGAAAAAAGACAGCTTTGAAGTGGCGTCATTACCATACACAAATGTATTAATGGGCAGTACTGAGAGCTGCCTAATGATCTTTTACATACACAGCTATGTAAACATAGCAAAGAGGCATACACTACATGAAGAGCAAGGTTGGACGATTTCTGGTCAGCAGGTCACATTGTCAGATTATACCACTCCCAAAGGCCACAATAACATTTAAAGGGGTTTTCTCATCTAAGGGTACTTTCACACTAGCGTTAAAGTTTTCCGGTATTGAGTTCCGTCATAGGGGCTCAGTACCGGAAAAAAACGCATCAGTTTGTCCTAATGCATCCTGAATGGCAAGCAATCCGTTCAGTATGGATCAGGATGTCTTCCGTTCCGTCCCTTTTTCGGTATTCGGCCGGAGAAAATACCGCAGCATGCTGTGGTTTTTCTCTGGCCAAAATTTCCAAACACTTGCCAGATCCGGCATTAATTTCCATTTAAATATATTAATGCCGGATCCGGTACCAAGTGTTACGGAAAAACGGATTCGGTTTCCCAGTCTGCGCATGCGCAGACCTTTAAATCTTTGAAAAAGATACATACTGGATCAGTTTTTCCTGATGACACCGTAGAGCCGGATCCGGTATTGCAATGCATTTGTCAGATGGATTCGCATCAGGATCCGGAAACAAATGATATCCGTTTGCATATGGATTTCCGGATCTGGCAGTCAGTTTCCGGCAATGGAACTGCCTGCCGGATTCTTCTAACGCTAGTGTGAAAGTACTCTAAGACATTTATGCCATATTGAGAATAGATACCGTAAATGTATGATAGGAGGAGGCTTCACTTCTTGGGCTCCCACCTATCAAGAAAATAAAGTCTATAGAAGGTCTCCATATTGCTGCACTTCCATACATCTCCTCCCTCATTTCCGTCTACCACCCTACTGGTGCTTTCCATTCTGCCAGTGATCTAATATTAACATCCTCCATAATTTGTACCTCTCACTCCCGTCTTCAAGACTTTTCTCGAGCTGCACCCACTCTCTGGAATGCTCTGCCCCGGTATATCAGGTCTATTCTAAACGTCCCTACCTTCAAACATGCCTTAAAAACACGTCTTTTTAGACAGGCTTATCTTGCTTCCTAAACTGGCTCTTCCCCCAGTAAACCCCCCCCCCCCAACTCTTCAGATATGAACTTGATCTTCTGACAGTCCTACACCTAAAGCGCTAGCACACACAAATCAGCCTACACCGCTCCTTTCAGTACCCCTGCTTCCTCATAGCGAGCACGGCCCTCACTCCTAGTTGTTTCAGTTTTATATTAGCCAGTAACTTTGTGATGTCTTTTGTTTTGTGCATGAACCCTCTGAATTATAGAGCGCTGCGGAATATGGTGGCGCTATATGAATACAGATTATTATTATCAATAAGTGGTCACACAAGGTAGTGGCAATGTGTTCTCTACATCAGGTAACATCATGTCTGGTAATACTTTTGAAGTGGTAAAATATTACTGTATTAGACTACTGGACTATGGAAACATAACTTTAGACGTGTTAAATTCAGGAACTGGGAGCATTTCATGAGGTTAATCCTAATGATATGTTACAGAGTGTTCAAGCATAACTGATTAGAATTGGTGCTTGGAAATATGTAATTAAGATGATTTCCCTTGTAAGTGACGTCCTGGATTGGACAGATACAGTATATTTTTAAAGATTGCTCATTTAGGGTTTAGTGGAACAAGTCCTGTGATGGAGGGCAAATTCCTGTTGTGGTTTTGTGCAGTCAGCAGTACATGAGTCGTCGGTATAAATTATATGTATATTGTGCATAAATAATTTCAATTTCTTATTTGAATGTGGTCTCTGTTCAGAGAATAACCAAATATCTTGGTAAAGAAAAGTACAGTAATAATTTTTTTGCAATTATGTCAAATTTTGATATCTATCTCAGTTTCACTGTCCTTTATTAGGTTCAGATGGCACAGCTTTGTGCTAGCTTTATCTTTGGTGCTTTTTTAAAATTAATTACCTTTATTTATTTTGTCATGAAGAAAAAAAAACAATACAGAGTACAATGAAGTGTACAACGCGAAACAAATCAAACAATACATCAACTAAAACGGGGGTCCTGATAAACATACAGAGATATGTTCAGCATTAAAGTCACATGGCAAAAAAAGACAGCAAAAGTACTTCCCTTGAAGCAAAAATACATATCATAGCACCTAAGAGGAGAGAAACAGAGGGGCACCCCACAACGAGTCTACCTGCAAGTTATGAATTGTTAGCTACAGAACTAGGCTGGAGTCGGCCTGCCATTCTCTTAAGCTGCTCCATCAAATACCACTTTGTCAAAGTGAATGGTTTTAGCACTTCCACTATTTCTGCGTCGGTCATAAATTTAACAATGAAGCGACGTAATTTGCTAAAGAATCTAGGAGCCTGCTCCTTGTGCCGCTCTGTTTCCCTCCGCTCCAAGATTATTGAACCCTTCACCTGGTCCAAGACTGTACCATCTGTAGATGATACAGTAGATTGCAACCATTGATGCAACAAGCAATGCTCGGCTACCAAACAAATTGAGTGGAAAAGAACTGACAAATGTTTTTCCATCTTTCCATCCCTCCCTAATTCCTTCCAATAATGAAACAAATAAGGCATAGGGCACAAAGGAATGATCATGCCCCAGATACTTTTAATCATTTGCTCTGTCTGTGCCCATAGGTTCTGAGAATGTGCACAAGTCCACAGCCTGTGGAACTAATCTGTCTGGAATGTTTGACACTTCGGACAACTGGTTAACCTCTCTGGTCTACTTAGAGCAGCTGGCAAATTAAAAGCATAAATAGCACTGTGCATGATCCTGAATTATGTGTTACGCCATGTCTTGTTGAGAACCTCCTCACCGTCATCCTTTCAAAATGGTATCCCCCGCATCCTGATCATTAACAAGCTTAAAGGGGTTGTCAGGGTTCAGAGCATGTACGCCACTGCTCCAAGTCATCGAAGTGATGGCTAGATTTACGGATCCAGTCAATAATGTGCCTTAACCCATAGGATACCAAAGGTTTTTTTTGCAGGACAAGTAGTAATTTCTAATGCCACCATTTATTATGGCATACAGTGTAGTGGGAAGCGGGAAAAAAATTCCAAATGGGGTGGAATTGGAAAAGAAAGGCAATTCCTCCACCGTTTTACGGGTTTTGTTTCCACGGCGTTGCGTTTGTGGCAAAACTGAACTTTCATTCTCTAGGTCAGTACGATTACAATGATACGTATAGGTTTTTTATGTCTAAATAGTGTAAAAATAAATTTAGACTTTGAAAAATATTTTTTTTTTGCATTACCATATTCTGACCCCCATAACTTTTTTTATAGTTATATGTACTGAGCTGTGTGGGGGCTCATTTTTTGCGGGACAATCTGTACTTTTTAGTGATACTATTTGGAGAGTGTATGACTTTTTGTTCACATTTTATTACATTTTTTGGGGTAAGAGAAGCGATGAAAAAATGGCAAATTGCCTTTTTTTTCCGTTACGCCATTCGCCATATTGGAAAAATATTCATATATTTAATAGTACGGGCATTTTCAGTCGTGGTGATGGCCATGATGTTTATATTTTTTGTTATTTAAGTATTTATTTTTTTATTCTACGGAAAGGGGGGTGATTTAACCACTTCAGCCCCCCTAGCTTAAACACCCTTAATGACCAGGCCACTTTTTACAATTCTGCACTACACTACTTTCACCGTTTATTGCTCCGTCATGCAACTTACCACCCAAATGAATTTTACCTCCTTTTCTTCTCACTAATAGAGCTTTCATTTGGTGGTATTTCATTGTTGCTGACATTTTTACTTTTTTTGCTATTAATAAAAATTTAACGACATTTTTGCAAAAAAATGACATTTTTCACTTTCTGTTGTAAAATTTTTCAAAAAAAACTACATTTGTATATAAATTTTTCTCTAAATTTATTGTTCTACATGTCTTTGATAAAAAAATCCAATAAGTGTATATTTATTGGTTTGGGTAAAAGTTATAGCGTTTACAAACCATGGTGCAAAAAAGTGAATTTCGGCATTTTGAAGCAGCTCTGACTTTCTGAGCACCTGTCATGTTTCTTCAGGTGCTAGAATGTCAGGAAAGTATAAATACCCCCAAATCACACCATTTTAGAAAGAAGACACCCCAAAGTATTCACGGAGGGGCATGGTGAGTTCATGTATCATTTCATTTTTTTCACAAGTTAGCGGAAAATGACACTTTCTGAGGAAAAAAATATATAATAAAGTTTCCATTTCTGCTAACTTCTGGCAAAAAAAAAAATCTCAGACGGGCTCACTATGCCCCTCTGTGAATACCTTAGGGTGTCTACTTTCCGAAATGGGGTCATTTGTGGGTGTGTTTACTGTTCTGGCATTTTGGGCGGGGCTAAATTGTGAGCCGCCATGTAAAACCTAAAGGTACTCGTTGAATTTGGGCCCCTTTGTGCACCCAGGCTGCAAAAAGTGTCACTCATGTGGTATCGCCGTACTCAGGAGAAGTAGGGCAATGTGTTTTGGGGTGTATTTTTACATATACCCATGTTGGGTGAGAGAAATATCTCTGTAAACTGACAACTTTGTATAAAAAAAATTAAAAAGTTGTCATTTACAGAGATATTTCTCACACAAAGTATGGGTATATATAAAAATACACCCCAAAACACATTGCCCTACTTCTCCTGAGTACGGCGATACCACATGTGTGGAACTTTTTTGCAGCCTGGGTGCGCAAAGGGGCCCTAAAACCAATAAGTACCTTTAGGATTTCACAGGGCATTTTTACGCATTTGGATTCCAGACTTCTTCTCACGCTTTAGGGGCCCCTAAAATGCCAGGGCAGTATAAATACCCCACATATGACCCCATTTTAGAAAGAAGACACCCCAAGGTATTCCATAAGGGGTATGGTGAGTTCATGTAAAATTTAAATTTTTGTCACAAGGTAGTGGAATATGAGACTTTGTAAAAAACAAAATAAAAAAAAAAATATATCAATTTCCGCTAACTTGTGCCAAAAAAAAAAAATTCTGTGAACTCGCCATGCCCCTCACAGAATACCTTGGGGTGTCTTCTTTCCACAATGGGGTCACTTGTGGGGTATTTATACTGCCCTGGCATTTTAGGGAACCTAAAGCGTGAGAATCCAAATGCGTAACAATGCCCTGTGAAATCCTAAAGGTACTCATTGGTTTTAGGGCCCCTTTGCGCATCTTGGCTGCAAAAAAGTGTCACACATGTGGTATCACCGTACTCAGGAGAAGTAGGGCAATGTGTTTTGGGGTGTATTTTTATATATTCCCATGCTGGGTGAGAGAAATATCTCTGTAAATGACAACTTTTTAAATTTTTTATTCAAAGTTGTCAATTTACAGAGATATTTCTCTCACCCAGCATGGGTATATGTAAAATACACCCCAAAACACATTGCCCTACTTGTCCTGAGTACGGCGATACCACATAAGTGACACTTTTTGCAGCCAAGATGCGCAAGGGCCCAAATTCCAATGAGTACCTTTTAGGAGGGCATTTTTACGCATTTTTCTTCTGCGCTTTAGGGCCCCTAAAATGCCAGGGCAGTATAAATACCCCACATGTGACCCCATTTTGGAAAGAAGACAGCCCAATGTATTCCATGAGGGGCATGGCGAGTTGATAGAAAAAAATTTTTTGGCACAAGTTAGTGGAAATTGATTTTTTATAGTTTTTCTCACAAAGTCTCCCTTTCCGCTAACTTTTGACAAAAGTTTAATTTTTCATGGACTCACTATGCCCCTCAGCGAATACCTTGGGGTGTCTTCTTTCCAAAATGGGGTCACATGTGGGGTATTTATACTGCCCTGGCATTTAGGGGCCCTAAAGCGTGAGAAGAAAATGCGTAAAATGCCCTCCTAAAGTTACTCATTGGAATTTGGGCCCCTTTGCGCATCTTGGCTGCAAAAAGTGTCACTTATGTGGTATCGCCGTACTCAGGACAAGTAGGGCAATGTGTTTTGGGGTGTATTTTACATATACCCATGCTGGGTGAGAAATATCTCTGTAAATTGACAACTTTGAATAAAAAATTTAAAAAGTTGTCATTTACAGAGATATTTCTCTCACCCAGCATGGGAATATATAAAAATACACCCCAAAACTCATTGCCCTACTTCTCCTGAGTACGGCGATACCACATGTGTGCCACTTTTTTGCAGCCAAGATGCGCAAAGGGGCCCTAATTCCAATGAGTACCTTTAGGATTTCACAGGGCATTTTTACGCATTTGGATTCTCACGCTTTAGGGCCCCTAAAATGCCAGGGCAGTATAAATACCCCACAAGTGACCCTATTGTGAAAAGAAGACACCCCAAGGTATTCTGTGAGGGGTATGGCGAGTTCACAGAAAAAAAAAATTTTGGGCACAAGTTAGCGGAAATTGATTTTTATTTTTTACAAAGTCTCATATTCCACTAACTTGTGACAAAAAATAAAATTTTTCATGAACTCGCCATACCCCTCACGGAATACCTTGGGGTGTCTTCTTTCTAAAATGGGGTCACATGTGAGGTGTTTGTACTGCCCTGGAATTTTAGGGGTCTCCGCAATCATTACACGTATGGCCAGCATGAGGAGTTTCTGCGATTCTCCTTATATTGAGCATACGGGTAATAAGATTTTTTTTTTCCGTTCAGCCTCTGCGCTGAAAAAAAAAATAAAATGAACGGCACAGATTTATTCATTCGCATCAATCAATGTGGATGAAAAAATCTCTGCCAAAATCAGTGACTGCGGTGCGGTGGGCTGGGCGCTAGCTACCTAACAAGTAGCTAACTAACTGGCGGTGATAAGGGACCCTTATGCCCCATTCACGCATCCACAATTCTGTTTATGGAACGGAATTGCGGACCCATTCATTTCTATGGGGACAGACTTTTGTCCCGCTCGGATCCGGAATTACGGATCCGCGCTCCGGGTCTGCACTTCCGTTCGCAAAAATATAGAACATGTCCTATTCTTGTCCGCAATTGCGGACAAGAAAAGCATTTTCTATATAGTTCTGGCAATGTGCGGATCTGCAAAATGCGGAAAGCACATTGCCGGTGTCCGTGTTTTGAGGATCTGTGGATCCGCAGATCCGCGGATCCGATCCGCGGATCCGTGAATCCACGGATCCGCAAAACACATATGGACGTCTGAATGGAGCCTTACAAGGGGTGTGATCAATGACAGGGGGTGATCAGGGGTCTAGATGGGGTGATCAAGGGGTTAACAAGGGTTAATATGTGAGTGGGGGTGGGGGGTTAGTGTAGTGTTTGGTGCAACTTTACATAGTTACCTGGTCCTCTGGTGGTCGATCCCAGCAAATGGGACCACCAGAGGACCAGGTAGCAGGTATATCAGATGCTGTTCACAAAACAGCGTCTGATATACTTGTTTGATGCGATGTATATCGCATTTACAGCCTGCCAGCGATGGATCATCGCTGGCAGGCTGTAGTTAAACTCTTGAGATGCGTGCTACTGTGAACGCACGCAGCTGCAAGCACGCGCTGCTTCACAGGAAATCTCGCGTCTCGCGAGATGACGCACTTCTGCGGCGCCCCAGAACAGCCCGACCGCCGCGAGAACGCAGTTGTGCGTTAGGCGGTCGGGAAGTGGTTAAACTTTAATATTTTTTTAATTTTTTATATATTTTTTTAAGTTTTTTTTAACTTTTTTAACATTTTTGAAGCTCGTATTTGAGCCTACAAAATCCATTTTTTTTTATTCTGAACAATCATCGGTTGGCCAAAATAAGAATTTCAGCTTCGATACTCTGGGTCTTTTCAGAGACACCCAGGGTATTGAAATCAATTACTGGCATCCTCATTGGACGCAGAGGATGCCGATAAACCCTCCAATCTGTTAAGAGAACGATCCAGAGGCTCCACTGCCAGGTTTAATAGGAATGGAGACAGGGGACAACCCTACTTCGTCTCCCTCTGAAGATCAAAAGGGGCAGATAAAAAAAAATGGAGTGCTAATTCTCGCCTGCGGGTTCTTGTACAGCTGTTGAATATCGATTCTAAAGGGTCCAAATAACCCTGTTTTGTCAAGCTCCCATCCTAGCCCTCCCAGTGAATATTATTAAATGCTTTTTCTGCATCTAGGGCAGTGATTCTCAATTATTTTCTGTCATGCCCCCCCTAGGAAGAAGAAAACATTTCGCGCCCCCCCGCGCGACTGTAAATAGTATCATTTGTCTATAAAATTGTTATAAGTACACCAATCTCCCCACAGGTGAGGGCCATTAACACCCCCCCCCCCATATCATGTGCAGGCTCCATTAACCCCCCTCCCCAATCATGTGCAAGGTCCAGGCTTCCCCCCTCCCCACAAATCATGTGCAGGCTCTCTCCCCCCAAAATCATGTGCAGGCTCCATTAACCCCTCCCCAATCATGTGCAGGCTACATTAACCCCCTCCCCAATCATGTGCAGGCTACATTAACCCCCTCCCCAAATCATGTGCAGGCTACATTAACCCCTCCCCAAATCATGTGCAGGCTCCATTAACCCCCTCCCCAAATCATGTGCAGGCTCCATTAACCCCCTCCCCAAATCATGTGCAGGCTACATTAACCCTCCCCCAATCATGTGCAGGCTCCATTAACCCCCTCACCTCAATCATGTGCAGGCTACATTAACCCCCTCCCCAATCATGTGCAGGCTACATTAAATTAAACCCCCTCCCCAATACTTACCTCCCTGGAAGCGCTGGATGCAGGCCTGTGTCCCAGGTCTGTGTCCCGCTCTGCACTCTGCTCAGGCGGCGCAATGACGTCATTGCGCCGCTGAATCGCTTCTGATAGGCTGCCGGCACAAGGCCCGCAGCCTATCAGAGGAGCAGGGGAGGGAGACGCCTCTCCCTCCACTGCCGCACAGCACAGCGATCTGTATCGCTGTCCAGAGGACGGCGATACAGATCACTATGGAGATGAACGCTTCCACAGTGGAAGCGTTCATCTCCTGTCACCTGGAGCCCCCCTTTATGGAGCCTCGCGCCCCCCCCTGGGGGGCGCGCCCCACTATTTGAGAAACACTGATCTAGGGTGACAGGGCGGGCGGCATTGTATATTTTCCTCCTGTACCCACAGAATCCAGAACCAGTAGGACCTTCCGTATGTTGGTTTCTTCAGACCTCCCTTTTTACGAAACAAACTTGCAAAGGGCTAATTAAAATGGCAAAATCCTAGCTAATCTATTAGCCATAAGTTTCGAGAAATCTTCAGATCCTTATTGAAAAGGGAGATAGGGCGGTATAAGGCTGGATCCTCCAAGGGCCTACCCTCCTTCGGAACAAGTTAATATAAGACATGTTCATCTGGGAGGTCAGATCCATGCATTAAACAAAGATGTAAAAACTGGGGAGATCTGCAGATGTAAAGCCTTATAGAAGTCACCAGAATATTTATCAGAGCCCAGGATTTACTGTCGGCAATTGGACAATATGAAGGGTTCATTAAGGGAGATCAATTGTTCCTCATCTAAAGTGGGTAGATTGAGCCCAGCCCTTCCAGAAAGTCTGCCCCTTTCACCCCCACCCTTTCCAGCACTTGATACAAAATTGGTGTAATAATCACAGAAGGTAGCAGTAATCTCTTTGTGATCTGATACAAGAACGCAATTTACCAAGTACACTTCTGAGTGACCCTTCAAACTGGGTGTAGTTGGTCCCTCAGGTGGCATGTGGAGGGGAGGGAACTGGAGATTTCTTCGGAGATACATAAAGGGAATCCCCCTTGTTGGGCACCTAACCACTACGATTCTTCAGATAGGGGCTTTGCTCAAAAAAGGCTTCTGCCTGCGATGGGGACCGAAAGACCTTACTCGATCCACCTGCACAACGCACACGTAGTATAGCCAGATAGGTGAGCTGACACTTTATATTGCGTCAATAGAAAGAGGTACAAAGACCACTGAAAGCCCTTTATCGTCACTGCGGCTGAATAGTCATTGAAAAGCATGATCTTGTGGCCCTGCAGCAACAGTAGTTCTTTCCTGGAGGTATATGCACGTATAATGTCCTCTTTATCTGAGAAATCCAGGTACTTCGTAATGATATGTCTGGGTCTAGGCAAGAGCTCCAGCATCCCCTCAGCAAGAGCTCCGACGCTGAAGCTAGGTCCGGTTGAGTCCACAGGTGGTAGGTGGTTTTCTGCTAGAGAGATGGGGAGCTCTGCTGCGTGTGTCATTCCATACCAGCGCCGGAATCGGAAGTCATCTTGGTGTATTATTCACCAAGTTTATACAATTGACCATTATGGAATCATAAAATGCTTAGGAGATGGCTACACTCACATAATACTCATAGCCCACCCCCAAAGAAGCCTATATCTGGTTTCCTATCTAAAAAATATTCTAAACATATTTGTGTATTGTCAAGATTTATACTTGCATATGTATCCTCTTTCACCTCATATTTTATGTAAAAAAAGTTCTATCACATACACTATGTACGTAGCTATAGAATAGCTCTTAGGGTCCATTCACACATCCGTAATTTTGTTCCGCATTTTGCGGACCGGAATTGCGGACCCATTCATTTCTATGGGAACACACTATGTCCCGCCCATATTCACAATTGCGGATCCGCACTTCCGGGTCCGCAATCGCCTTCCCAGATTCCCAGAAAAAATAGAAAATGTCCTATTCTTGTCCGCAATTGCGGAACGCACATTGCCGGTGTCCGTGTTTTGCGGATCCGTGGATCCACAAAACACACACGGACGTGTGAATGGACCCTTAAGGCTCCATTCACACTTCCGCATGAATGGGTCCGCACGCGTTCCGCAATTTTGCGGAACAGGTGTAGACCCATTCATTTCAATGGGGCCGCAAAAGATGCGGACATCATACAGTGTGTTGGCGGCATCTGCACTTCTGTTCCGTAGCAGATAGATCATGTCTTATTCTTGTCCGCAGCCATGGACAAGAATAGGCATTTCTATCGTAGTGCGGAACGCACATGGCCGGTGTCCATGTTTTGCGGATCCGCAATTTGCGGACTCCAAAACACTTGCGGACGCGTGAATGGACCCTAAGGAGATGGCATCCTGCAGAGCATTATATGTCGGCATATGAAATCCATGCAGCTCTCTAGTATGGAGTCATACAGGCACATCATACAGCCTTTATGTCCTGAAGCCTCTGGCTGTGTTCACACAATTCAGTTGTATGTCGTTTGTATATTTATTTTCTAAATTATCGGGAAACCTTGTGGCAAAATATGAACATAGCCTAATAGATGTGCTGTATTGGATATTATAAACTACAGCAAAAGTTATTGCTTCAACAACTGTCTTTAATGTTTGCGTCTTTCTCAAAACCCCATGGTAATAGGTAAAGATGATAAGACCATTTTGCTACGGTTTAATTAACAAATGCCGCTGTGAATAAGTTCAAGCTTAAAAAGGCACCTTAAAAAATCCAGTTGCTAAGCTGCTAAATACTAAGCTTAGTAACACGCAAGAGAGATTTCCCTGTCGGGGTGCAAAGCATATATGATTAAGGCCTCATGCACACGACTGTTTTTTTATGCTGTCCGCAAAAAGGGGTTCCGTTGTTCAGTGATCCGTGTCCGTTTTTGCTTTCCGTTGTGTTTCCGTGTGTCTTCCGTTTTTTTTTAGCGGACATGACCCAAAAGATTTTACCAAAAGACATGCTGACAATGTTTCCCAAGTGCTTGCCAAGGGATCCGCAAAAAAAACGGACACGGAACGCGGATGACACACGGATGGCCATCCGCATTTTTCACGGACCCATTGACTTTAATGGGTCCGTGAACCGTTTTTCACGGACAAGAATAGGACAGGTTATATTTTTTTGACGGACTGGAATCACGGACAACGGACACGGAGGACAAACGGTGCATTTGCCGAGGTTTCCACGGACCCATTGAAAACCAATGGGTCCGCAGAAAATCACGAAAAACGGAGCAACGGACACGGAATCAAACAACGGTCGTGTGCATGAGGCCTAAAGCGAAATGTCAGTGATCAAACCGGCATGACCAAAGGCCCCTTTATACTGCTAAACTGAGCAGACGATTATCAGGATGGAAGCGTTCCTTCCCGATAATCATCTGATCGTCAGTGAAGGAGACCGCTCCTGTTACATGCAGTGATCTCCTCCACAGTATGGGGATGAGCGATGCTAATGCTCATCCCCATACAGAATCACTCTTTGCCAGAATTAGAGTACTGTTTAGACATCACAATCCGCTGCCGGCAAGTGATGATTTAGGTGACCGCATGAACAATCCTCTAACCCGCTCGTCCATCAGGTAATTGGTGGCCGGTTTACACCAGCAGATTATCGCTAATGTAAGAATGCTCGTTATCAATAATTTGCCCAAACATTGGTCAGTCTAAAGCAGGGGTGCACAACCTGCGGCCCGGGGGCCACATGCGCCCTCGATACCATTCTGTGCGGCCCCCACACAACTGGTAAAAGACCTGTAGGTCTATGTCTTATGGCTTCTTACATGTATCTTTTATGTATCCTCCTATTACATGGGAGTCCTACAACTGTAACTAAGTATATACTGTATGTTCAATATCCCGAAAATACAGTATTTCAGTTGGTAATACCCCTTTAAGATTGATTTTCGGCCCTTGGAATTGGTTTAGGCTGACAATGTGGCCCCCGGCCAGAAAAGGTTGTGCACCCCTGGTCTAAAGTGATGTCTCATATGAGCTATGTTTACACATCCTGTGGACCTACTAGGACCAATTTTTCATGTTTGAATGAAGTAAAACATGCTGAGACTTGTAGTTCTACAGCATTTTAGATTGAGTGCTAGGGTGTTGTACTAGGATTACCTTTGTGAAATATTCTGTGATATCAGTGCACTCAGTACACAGCCAATCACCCGCTGTTCTAGTGTTATCTAAGGGCTCATGCACACGAACGTGTGCTGCCCGTTGTCGTATTGCGGACCGCATTTGCAGATCCGCAATGCACGGGCACTGTTCCGTGTGCATTCCGCATCACGGATGCGGACCCATTCACTTTAATGGGTCCACAAATCCGGAGATGCGGAACGGAATCACGGAACACTACGGAAGCAGGACAGAGTGCTTCCGTGGGGTTCTGTTCCGTACTTGCTCTATCTTTTTGCGGAACGGACAAATGCAGACCCATTCAAGTTGCGGTCCCCAATGCACGGAACGCCCCACCCACGGCCGTGAAGAGCCCTAAGACCAACAGCCGTCCCTCTGAATCCTCCAATAAATAAGTGCACTCGGCTTGGCCTAGCGTGCATACTGTATGTAGTGAATGCGGAGAGGGGAGGAATCCATTCCCAGACAACTCTGGCAATAGCTTATCTCCCTAAGAACAAAAGAATGTGGCAGTTGAAATCAAACTGTTCAGTCCTTATCTGCACCAACATCAGCCTTTAAGGGAGAGTCAGGAGGCCACCCTTCATAATAGATGGTTGGCAGATCCTCCTAATAAGTTGGCGAGCTTAAATGGGTTGTCCTAAAATTAAATGCTATTTTAATATAATTCAGCATGAAAAAAATAATTGCTTTTGTAATTTACTTTCTTTTTCAAAAATGCTACAGTTGCAAGATGTTCTTTTCATAAGGGCGCCCCCTGCTGTTTATTCTGTATAGTAGTGTGCACGTTCTCCTACAGAGCTGAATGGGAGTGTCACACATGCTCAGTTCTATCCTTCAACTTCTACCAGTCAGTGTTTGATCAGTGATTTTCATCAGTGATTGTGAGCCAAATCTATGCAGAGGCTCCACTTCTGGTTTTGGCTCAAAATAACTGACCAAACAATGATGTGTGAATAAAGCCTTAGGCTGCTGGCACACAGTGCACTTCTGACATGCAGTCAGGATGCAGTTTTCAATTTAGCCAGTTTAGCAGCCTCGTTAATCCCTGGGGTTCTGCATAGTGGAAATTATTTAATAAACTTCAGCTAGCTACAATAAAAACTGCATCTGAATGCATGTCAGAACTGCACTGTAACTGCATATTGATTTATGATGCTATGTAACCCATGGACCTCTTTCACACGGGCGTCACCTGGATAGGATGCGGGTGTGTTGCAGGAAAATGCGCGATTTTTCCGCACAAGTGCAAACTGTTTTAATGCGTTTTGCACGCGCGTGAGAAAAATTGGCATGTTTGGTACCCAGACCCGAAGCCGGACTTCATCACTGAAGTTCGGGTTTGGGTTAGGTGTTATGTCGATTTTATTATTTTCCAAAATAATAGCATTCTTTAACCACTTCAGCCCCCCTAGCTTAAACACCCTTAATGACCAGGCCACTTTTTACAATTCTGCACTACACTACTTTCACCGTTTATTGCTCCGTCATACAACTTACCACCCAAATGAATTTTACCTCCTTTTCTTCTCACTAATAGAGCTTTCATTTGGTGGTATTTAATTGCTGCTGACATTTTAACTTTTTTTGCTATTAATCAAAAATGACCGAAATTTTTGCAAAAAAATGACATTTTTCACTTTCTGTTGTAATTTTTTTTAAAAAAAACTACATTTCTATATAAATTTTTCGCAAAATTTATTGTTCTAAATGTCTTTGATAAAAAAAAATCCAATAAGTGTATATTTATTAGTTTGGGTAAAAGTTATAGCGTTTACAAACTATGGTGCAAAAAAGTGAATTTCCGCATTTTGAAGCAGCTCTGACTTTCTGAGCACCTGTCATGTTTCTTCAGGTGCTAGAATGCCAGGATAGTATAAATACCCCCCAAATGACACCATTTTAGAAAGAAGACACCCCAAAGTATTCGCGGAGGGGCATGATGAGTTCATGTATGATTTCATTTTTTTTCACAAGTTAGCGGAAATTGACACTTTCTGAGAAAAAAAAAATAATAATAAAGTTTCCATTTCTGCTAACTTCTGGCAAAAAAAAATTAAATCTCCCACGGACTCACTATGCCCCTCAGTGAATACCTTGGGGTGTCTACTTTCCGAAATGGGGTCATTTGTGGGGTGTGTTTATTGTTCTGGCATTTTGGGCGGGGCTAAATTGTGAGCAGCCATGTAAAACCTAAAGTAGTATTGCTGAATTTAGGTCCCTTGCGCATCCAGGCTGCAAAAAAATGTCACACATGTGGTATCGCCGTACTCAGGAGAAGTAGGGCAATGTGTTTTGGGGTGTATTTTTATATATACCCATACTTTGTGTGAGAAATATCGCTGTAAACTACAACTTTTAAAAAAAATGTATACAAAGTTGTCAATTTACAGAGATATTTCTCTCACCCAGCATGGGTATATGTAAAAATACACCCCAAAACACATTGCCCTACTTCTCCTGAGTACGGCGATACCACATGAGTGACACATTTTTGCAGCCAAGATGTGCAAAGGGGCCCAAATTCCAATGAGTACCTTTTAGGAGGGCATTTTTACGCATTTTTCTTCTCACGCTTTAGGGCCCCTAAATGCCAGGGCAGTATAAATACCTCACATGTGACCCCATTTTGGAAAGAAGACACCCCAAGGTATTCCGTGAGGGGCATGACGAGTTCTTGAAGATTTTTTTTTGGCACAAGTTAGCGGAAATTTATTTTTTTATGTTTTTTTCTCACAAAGTCTCCCTTTCTGCTAACTTTTGACAAAAAGTTAAATTTTTCATGGACTCACTATGCCCCTCAGCGAATACCTTGGGGTGTCTTCTTTCCAAAATGGGGTCATTTGTGGGGTGTTTGTACTGTTCTGGCATTTTGGGTGGGGCTAAATTGTGAGCAGCCATGTAAATCCTAAAGGTACTCGTTGAATTTGGGCCCTTTATGCATCTAGGCTGCAAAAGTGTCACTTATGTGGTATCGCCAGACTCAGGAGAAGTAGGGCAATGTGTTTGAGGTGTATTTTACATATACCCATGTTGGGTGAGAGAAATATCTCTGTAAACTGACAACTTTGTATAAAAAAATATTTAAAAAGTTGTCATTTACAGAGATATTTCTCACACACAGTATGGGTATATGTAAAAATACCCCCCAAAACACATTGCCCTACTTCTCCTGAGTACGGCAATACCACATGTGTGACACTTTTTTGCAGCCAAGATGCGCAAAGGGGCCCAAATTTCAATGAGTACCTTTAGGATTTCACAGGGCATTTTTACGCATTTGGATTCTGACGCTTTAGGACCCCTAAAATGCCTGGTCAGTATAAAATACCCCACATGTGACCCCATTTTGGAAAGAAGACACCCCAAGGTATTCTGTGAGGGGCATGGCGAGTTCACAGAAATTTTTTTTTTTTTGGCACAAGTTAGCGTAAATTGATTTTTTTTTTTTTACAAAGTCTCAAATTCCACTAACTTGTGACAAAAAATAAAATTTTGCATGAACTCACCATACCCCTCACGGAATACCTTGGGGTGTCTACTTTCTAAATCGGGGTCACATGTGGGGTGTTTGTACTGCCCTGGCATTTGAGGGTCTCCGCAATCATTACACGTATGGCCAGCATTAGGAGTTTCTGCTATTCTCCTTATATTGAGCATACGGGTAATGAGATTTTTTTTTTCCGTTCAGCCTCTCGGCTGAAAAAAGAAAAAAAATGAACGGCACAGATTTCTTCATTCACATCAATCAATGTGGATGAAAAAATCTCTGCCAAAAAATGTGCAAAAAAAAAAAAAAAAAAGAAGTAAGGCCCCATTCACACGTCCGCAAAAATGTCCGCATCTTTTCCGCAATTCTGCGGAATAGATGCGGACCCATTCACTGTGAATGGGGCTGGCGGTGATGCGGCGGTGATGGTTCATGTGATGGACCATGCGATGAGCTCAGTGACATCACCACAGGTCCTTTACCCACAGATTGGGTCCCCATCCCGATAGTCTCCTAGCAACCATGGGTGAAAATCGCACCGCAATCTGCACTTGCTTGCGGATGCTTGCGATTTTCATGCAGCCTCATTCACTTCTATGGTGTTTGCGTTGCATGAAAAACACACAATATAGAGCTTGCTGCGATTTTCACACAACGCACAAGTGATGTGGAAAAATCACTGCTCATGTGCATAGCCCCATAGAAATGAACGGGTCCGGATTCAGTGCAGGTGCAATGCATTTACGTCACTCATTGCACCCGCGCGGAAAATTCGCCCGTGTGAAAGGGGTTTAGAGGTCTGGAATGTATTTAATAAAGCCTTATTCACACGTCAGTGTTTCACGGACGTGTGCTTTACGTGTTCTCCACGGACAGCATACGTCCCCATTCCTTTTAATGTGTATATTCAGACATCAGTGTTTTAGCACGGTCCGTGGATTTGTGTTTTTAGCACGGATGCATGCTCCATTATAGTATATGGGTCTGTGAAAACCACGGATGCCATCCGTGTTGCATCCTTGTTTCACGGATCATTAAATTATTTTTCAGCTGTTCAGTGTCAGTGAAACACGAATGCAACATGGACAGCAAAAAACAGACCCACGGACCCAACACGGATCCTTCACGGACAGCTTCACGTATGCATCAATGACCACCTACACATGGATTTGAGCACGGAGACGGACATGTGAGGCCTTAGGGCTCATGCACATGAACATATTTTCTTTCCGTGTCCGTTCCGTTTTTGTGGACCATATGCGGAACCATTAATTTTCAATGGGTCCGCAAAAAAAAAAACACGGAAGTTACTCCATGTGCATTCTGTTTCCGTATGTTGGTTCTGACAAAAAATATAACATGTCCTATTATTGTCCGCATTACAGAATGCTTTGTAAAAGGATGGTACTGTTCTATTAGGGGCCAGCTGTTCTGTTCCTCAAAATACAGAATGCACACGGACGTCATCTGTATTTTTTGAAGATCAGTTTTTGAGGATCGCAAAATACAAGTGGCTGTGTGCATGAGCCCTAAGTATGCTTTCTCTATAATGTTTCTCAGGATTTGTTATGATCTTCCCACTGTTCGCTATGTAGTAGTCACACTAGGTACATCTTCCCTCTCCATGTTTCCTAGAAGGTGCAAGTCCTATTCAACATTACAAGATAAAGCATGCTGGGTTTGGTTGGAAAACTCAGCAGGAAGCTGATAAAACAGGAAGCCCTCTATGTAAACATCTTGCTAGAATGCAGTGATGCTGAGAAATGAGAAGGAAAGTACTCAGGGGCGTAACTACCGGGGAAGCAGGGAAGCAGCTGCTTCGGGGCCCGGGCTTACAGGGGGCCCGGCAAGCACGTGTCCTCACTCCTCTCCCGATCGCTAATTACACAGTGAATCGCAGTGTCCTCTTGCCCTTGTCTATTTAAAACTTATTTTTTCTTTCAGAAAAGCTTGCCCTGGGGATCGAACCTGCGACCATTAGGTTCAAAGGCAAGACACTTAACCACGAGACTATATCTGCTGCATAGCCAGATAGCTTAAAAAAATAAAAATAAATATGACCTCTAGATGTGGAGAACTTTCATAGTGTATCCATACACATTACAGCTGCACCAGCACATTGTATATGGATGTAGCAGAGCTTGGTGTGTTGGGGCAGCTGTAATGTGTATAGATACACTATCAAAGTTCTCCTTATCTAGAGGTCTTATTTTTTTTTTTTAGCTACCTGGCTATGCAGCTTATACAGTCTTGTGGTTAAGTGTCTTGCCTTGCATCCTAATGGTCACAGGTTTGATTCCCCTCACAAACTTTTCTGAAAGATAGGATAAATTAGGCTTGCCTAACATGGAGGTAAGTATATGTGTTGTTGTTTTTTTTTTTTTTTTTAAATACTGGACTTTTACTTTACTGCCACAGGGGAGGAGGGGCTATTGGCACTATGATATTGGCAAATGGGGGGTGGTAGATAGGCACTTCATATTGGCACACACATTAGGGGGCAGGGGGAGAGGATGGCACTATGATATTGGGATGGGGGAAGACAGAGGCACTTGATATTGGCACATTATAGGGGGCACTATGGGGAGAGGAGCACTATGGGGGCATCTGGTGCTATATGGCTGGCTACTGGCACATTATAGGGTGGGTTTATATGGCTGACTACTGGCACATTATAGGGGGGGGTTATATGGCTGACTACTGGCACATTATAGGGGGGTTATATGGCTGGCTACTGGCACATTATAGGGGGGCTGGGGGGGCTATATGGCTGACTACTGGCACATTATAGGGGGGCTATATGGCTGGCACATTATAGAGGGGGAGCGAAACGCGCGGGTAGGGGGGGCCCAATACAAAAATTTGCTGTGGGGCCCAGTCATTTCTAGCTACGCCCCTGAAAGTACTGATTGTCAGGAACGTATCCAGCCATGATCCAGCGAATGGCTGCTCTAAGGGGGTTACCATGTTGACCAGCTGGTTGACCTATTAGCCACTGGATGCTGAGCCAATCAGGTTCCTGGCTCAGCATTCAATCCCAAAGCTAGGCAGGGGTTTTTAAGACAGTCAGTGCCTGTGATTCGTAGGTGTTCTGGTTCCTGTTACTTCATTTATGCATTGTACTACTTTCAACTCTTGCTTAGAACTTGTCTACTGATTTGGCTTCAACTGTCTCTACTGGGAAACTGAATTTGGCTTGTCTGTGGATTAATCCATTGTCTACTGATTTGGCTCCTACTGACTTTACACCTACTACTCCTTTTCATTCTGTGACCCCTAATATTGGCAGCTTGCAGTGAGGTACTAAGGGGACGTTCTTATGGTGCGGGAGCACATAGGGGGCATCCTTGCTGTGTGTAGGGTGGGAGGTCACTGAGGACGCATCATCACTGTGTGGGGATACTATAACTGTTTGTGACATAAGAGCCACTATGAGGCGGGCACAAAGGGGCACAATTACAGGGTGACTGGGTGGGATTTAGTGTGTATGGACTGGGATTAGGTTATAGGTGTGGTTTAACAATAAAATAACATTCTTTTAAAGTTGGGAGGTATGAGATAGGGTAACATAACCAAGCATACTGATAAAGATAGGGTAACAAAACTCAGTTTATTGCATAGATTGGGTAGCAGAACCAAGCTTACTACAAAGATATAGTAATAAAGTCAAGATTACAGCCTAGATATGGTAGTGGAACCAAATATGAGCATGGCATCTTAGCGTTGCAGATGCTTCCGCGCCCGTAACAGCCTTCCCCTGGCTAATGCCGTGTCAGCTGTAATATCCCAGTGATGGCTCAGTGCCTCAAGCAGGCTCCGATAGCCATCGCTGGTATATACCAATACAGGCCAGAAGGTGGCAGCACTATATTGTTATATAGTAAATGGTGTGTTCTGTGATTGATAAATACCCATCAAAGAACACAACTGGAAATCTAATGATTGTCAGTTATAGTCACCTATAAGTATGAAAAGTAAACATTTGTTTTTTAAAGTATATAAAAAATATAAAAGTTCAAATCATACCCCTTTCCCCAAAATCAAATAAAAAACACAAACAAACAAACAAACAAACATTATAGGCATTGCTGCATCCGAAAACTCTCAAATTATTATAATATAACAATATTTATCCCATACGTATGGGGAAAGACGAAATGACCAATTCGGCATTTTTTGTCACTTCACCTACCCAAAAAAAATGTGATCAAAAGTGATCAAAAAGTCACACATACTTCAAAATGGTATCACTGAAAAGTACAGATTGCCTGCAAAAAATGAGCCTTGACAAAGCTGCTTACACATAATTATAAAAAAGAAAGAAAAGTACACTATCATACTGACCTGGAGAATGAAGGTAACAGGTCAATTTTACCACATAGGGAAAGCCGTAAACAAACCGTCCCCCATAAAACTGTGGCAGAATTGTGGTTTTTTTCCTAACCCAATTTCACCCCATTTGGAAATTGTTTCTAGCTCCCTACTACATCATGCAATATTAAATAGAGCCATTAGAAAGTACAACTTGTCCTGCCATAAACAAGTTCTCAAGGTTATGTGAATGGAAAGACAAAAAAAGCTATGGGAAGGCAGGGAGTGAAAAACGAAAAATGCAAAATTTTGCAGGGTCCTCTAAGGGCTGTTTCACATGAGCGGATGCCGTGCATGACATCCGCTGTGTGAATGAGAGCCAAGACCAGCTGCGGACAGCAGAAGCACGGAGCATTAACATGATTTATAATGCTCTGTGCCTCTCTGTGACCTTTTTACTACAAAATCACAGGGAGATAAAGTTGTCACCGTGATTTTTTGGAAGAAGATCACAGAGAGGCACGGAGGATTATCAATCATGTTAATGCTCCATGCTTCTGCTTTCCGCAGCAGGTCTTGGCTCTCATTCACGCAGCAGATGTGACACAGCATCCGCTCGTGTGAAACAGCCCTAAGGGTTAATGATTTTCCTTCATTCCCCCACCACTGTTCCCATGTATTTGTAATGTCACTGAGGGAAACAGAACTGTTGAAGCCACCTGATGTGTGGGGACCCGATGGGTCCCATAGTGCTCCTTTCCCCACACTTCTCTATAGTGCCCCCCCATAATATGTGCCAGTATATAGGCCCACCAGTAGAAGCCCCCATAGTGCTCCTCTCCCCCATTCTCCTTACTGAAAAAAATAAACTCACATACTTACCTCTCATGCTGCTCTCAGCGATGCAATGTAGGCCTCTTCCAGCCTGTGCCCCATGCTGTCCGGCAATACAGATGAATATGGGGATGAACGCTTCCACAATGGAAGCGTTCATTTACCTTGGCCCTGCCGCTTAGAGAGGAACCGAGGCGACGCAGGGCCCCTGTGCAGCTGAAACGGCTGCACAGGTGGTATGTCCGCCCCTGGTATAAACATACAGTCTGTGAGCAGTGTGGCTTATATAAAAGTCTGTGTACAAATATATTTAGACCCCTTATATTAATATAAGACCACAGACCAGATCCTGGACAACCTGATTGTTACCAAGAGTGGAGCCAACACAAGAGTAAGGCCTCTTTCACACGGGCGAGTTTTCCGCGCGGGTGCAATGCGTGAGGTGGACGCATTGCACCCGCACTGAATCCGGACCCATTCATTTCTATAGGGCTGTGCACATGAGTGGTGATTTTCACGCATCACTTCTGCGTTGCGTGAAAATCGCAGCATGCTCTATATTGTGCGTTTTTCACGCAACGCAGGCCCCATAGAAGTGAATGGGGCTGCGGGAAAATCGCAAGCATCCTCAAGCAAGTGCGGATGCGGTGCGATTTTCCCGCATAGTTGCTAGGAGACGATCGGGATGCGTACCCGATCTTTATTATTTTTCCTTATAACATAGTTATAAAGGAAAATAATAGCATTCTCACTAGAGAATGCAAAGTAAAAAGGGCACTAAAGGGTTAAAAATAATAAAAACATAATAACTGAATACAGAGCAGGAGACCGGTAACTGGCTGCTACGCGATCAAATGGAGGGGGTAAGTTTATGTTTTTATTATTTTTAACCCTCTAGTCCCCTTTTTACTTTGCATTCTCTATTGAGAATGCTATTATTTTCCTTTATAACTATGTTATAAGGGAAAATAATAAAATCTACAGAATACTCAACCCGAAACCGGACTTCAGTGATGAAGTCCGGCTTCGGGTCTGGGTACCAAACATGGCGATTTTTCACAAGCGCGTGCAAAACGCATTGCAAACGTTTGCACACGCGCGGAAAAATCGCGCATATTCCTGCAACGCACCCGCATCCTATCTGGGCGTCAAACATGACGCCCGTGTGAAAGAGGCCTAAGGGTATAATGGAAAGATTTGCACCTGTTTTGCGTTTCTGACCTGCACCTGGTTTTGGCTCACAATCAATGGGATATCTTCAAAGTAATTTCTGTTCACCTCGATAAAGTGCAATGTTTTAATTCTATTGCATATCAAATATTGCCTTTACTATTCTTTGTTACATTGGAGAGCAGCACTAAAATCATTTTCTAACGATAATGCCTAATATATGATAGTTGTATATTCAGAAAGCATTAGTTGATAATTGTACAGTTCAGTCATTAAAAAGAGTAAGGTCGCCACCTATGGACAATGCTGTGAACTACTTGGACAATGGCCTTTGGGTTTATTTTTGTGTGGTTTTTCAAATACAGTAGTTACACGATCTGTAAGTCCTAGCTTTTGTGTTTTATGTAGTTTAAGATGCATTTCGTAATATAGATTTGCTATAATTTGATGCTGGCCCCATACAGCAAAGTTGGTGGGTGTAGTGTGTTGATAACTTCAAGTACAGCAGTAGAAATAAAACTGAACACTTACTGTACACATGTAACTTTTGCTTATTCTTCCTTCTGTTTTATTCACCTAAAACACATTTTAGTTAAATTGTATTTTTACCCATGAAAGGGGTTTTCTAATATTACGATATTGATGACCTATTCTTAGGATAAGTGATCAATATCTGATAGCGGTGGTCTGACTGTCGGCACCCCCGCTGATGAGTTGTTTGGAGAGGCCATGGCACTTTGGTGAGATCTGTGGCCTCCCTCACAGCATACCAAGTACTGCGCTGTACGTGGCTGTGCTTGGTATTGCAGTCCTTGCTTATTAAGTTCAATGGGACTGAGTTGCACATAAGCCATGTGACTGATGAACATGACGTCATTGGCCTGGGAAGAGCAGCTGATCAGCGGTGTTGCCAGAAGCAGACCCCTTAACGCTAATATATTAGTTACCTATCCTGAGGATAGGTCATCAGTATTTTACTTGTAGAAAAGCCCTGCAAGGATGCAACTGAGTTTAGGCCTCAAGATGCAGTCCCATTTTTCAGTGATTTTGGGACTGTTTTTCCGTGACACATTTTACTTTATGTTAGTGGTAAGTCTGTGGCCAATAAGGTTTGTGTTTATTTACAAAGTAAATCCAAAATGTACAGAAAATTTGAAAAAGTTAGCAATTTTCAAAATTTGAATTAGTTTGCTTGTGGGACCATATATCATACCACAAAAATTAGTTAACAATTTCACATTTTCTATGTCTACTTTATGTTAACATATTGTTTTAAACATCCTTTTATTTTTTAGGATGCTTTAAGCAGGGTCGTATTTACAGCTCACACTACCTTAGACCTGAATACGTCCCCATTAAAGGGGTATTCCCATCACCTACAATGGGGGCATATCGCTAGGATATGCCCCCATTGTCTGATAGGTGCGGGTCTCACCTCTGGGACCTGCACCTAGACAGAGAATGGAGTGGGGAGAGCTGTGGCTGGAGGACCCCCGGATTTCCCGGGGTCCATCCACCACCAAGCGCTGCTCCCATAGAAGTGAATGGGAGCGCTCGGCTATTTTCGGCAGCCCCATAGAAATGAATGGAGAGCGGCTGCGCATGTGCAGTGCACCCACCGTCTATTTCCCCGCTCTGTTCTCCTTGTAGGTGCGGGTCCCAGAGGTATCCTAGCAATATGCCCCTATTGTCTGAGATGGCAAAACCCCTTTAAAGTCCCATTTGCACTCGCCAATTATAATCGTGATTTGCTCATATCTGAGTAATTATAATGTTAGTGCTAAATAGCGTGATCAAAAATAAAACTATAACTTATCATGGATTAGTTGTGCTGCTGTAAAAATAACTACCGATGGCAGTATTTACAGATGTAAATGCTGCACAACGTACAGAAGGCATAGTTCTCACAGAAAGGTCCTGGTGTTTAGTGGAATGGACTGTGCTCAGGACTTGTGCTCTGTTGGGATATACAGATCACACTAGGCTGTACCAGAATTTGATTTCTGTGCCCTTCCCACAAATAATAATACATAAAGTGACTGGATAACACCACCACTATGTTGTAACTGAATAATACCACCATACCGTGACTGGATAATACCACCATACCTTAACTGATAAACAGAACCATACCATGGCTGGATAATAACATAATACCACCATAACATGGCTGGATAAAACCACCATACAGTGATTGAACAGCACCAAAATACCATGACTGGGTAATACTACCATACACCTGCTGAATAAAAAACACTGCAGGAATACCAAAATTACCAATACGGGTCTCACCTCTGGGACCTGCACCTAGACAGAGAATGGAGTGGGGAGAGCTGTGGCTGGAGGACCCCCGGATTTCCCGGGGTCCATCCACCACCAAGCGCTGCTCCCATAGAAGTGAATGGGAGCGCTCGGCTATTTTCGGCAGCCCCATAGAAATGAATGGAGAGCGGCTGCGCATGTGCAGTGCACCCACCGTCTATTTCCCCGCTCTGTTCTCCTTGTAGGTGCGGGTCCCAGAGGTATCCTAGCAATATGCCCCTATTGTCTGAGATGGCAAAACCCCTTTAAAGTCCCATTTGCACTCGCCAATTATAATCGTGATTTGCTCATATCTGAGTAATTATAATGTTAGTGCTAAATAGCGTGATCAAAAATAAAACTATAACTTATCATGGATTAGTTGTGCTGCTGTAAAAATAACTACCGATGGCAGTATTTACAGATGTAAATGCTGCACAACGTACAGAAGGCATAGTTCTCACAGAAAGGTCCTGGTGTTTAGTGGAATGGACTGTGCTCAGGACTTGTGCTCTGTTGGGATATACAGGTCACACTAGGCTGTACCAGAATTTGATTTATGTGCCCTTCCCACAAATAATAATACATACAGTGACTGGATAACACCACCACTATGTTGTAACTGAATAATACCACCATACCGTGACTGGATAATACCACCATATCATAACTGGGTAACACCACTATACCTTAACTGATAAACAGAACCATACCATGGCTGGATAATAACATAATACCACCATAACATGGCTGGATAAAACCACCATACAGTGATTGAACAGCACCAAAATACCATGACTGGGTAATACTACCATACACCTGCTGAATAAAAAACACTGCAGGAATACCAAAATTACCAATACTTTAAAGGGGTTTTCCCATCTCAGACATCGGGGGAATATCGCTAGGATATGCCCCCACCGCTGGGACCCGCACCTACAATGAGAACAGGGCAGCCGAAAATAGCCGAGCACTGGCTCGGCTATAATGAGCTGTACATACAATGCTGAGTGTGTGGGAGAGAAAACAGTGGTATCCTCCGTTATGCAGTCCTCAACATTGAAATTGCAACACCAAGAAGGACAAGCCATCAGGTAATGCAAATCAAGGAAGTAACAGGTATCGTTAAGACACATGAAACCTGAAAAATCAGATCAAGTCGCGTGGGAAGATTGTGCGATGGCTTCTGTTGAACATTTGTAGTAAGAGATACAGAATACTTAAACTGAGAAACCTTGGTTTATCAGATGGAGCACTGTTCAACTTTGAGTCTTCAGGTGTTTTGGAGAACAACAATGAATTGAAATTACAGCAAGAGGTGCATGCACAAAGGATAACCTCCTCACGGACCTTTCGTCTGATTAGAAGAACAGTGCGAAAAGAGTGTCTACACAGGCCATCAGAAGGTGTTTGAACGACATTGAGCTATAAGCCAGACGTCAAGCTACAGGTGTTCCGCTGACCTCACGCCAGTGCTCTCAAAGACTATCATGGAGAGCAGCAAGACAGCAACGCACACCAGTCTTACTGCCAAGATTATTGTGTGGTGTAGTATTCTAGCTGGACCCTTCTAGTCTTTAGGGACACTAACACCATTGTGTTACATTGATTTGGTCGTGGAACCAGTGGTACAGCCATTTCTCCACAGTGTCACAGGAGCAGTTTTTGAACTAGAAGAGATCCCGGCAGATGCTGCTGCTATGCTTGCTGTAAACCAGGGGCGTAGCTAACGGCTCACGGGCCCTGGTGCAAGAGTTCAGCTTGGGCCCCCCTTCCCTTAGTGCTTTGTGTATCATCTTATGCGGCACAAGGCTCTTTGGGCCCCCTTAGGTTCTTGGGCCTGGTAGCGACTGCTACCTCTGCACTCCCTATAGCTACGCCCATGCTGTAAACCAGTGTTTTTCAACCTTTTTTGTGTGAAGGCACACTTTTTTCATGGAAAAAATCTCGAGGCACACCACCATTAGAAAATGTTAAAAAAAATTAAACTCTGTGCCTATAAGCCCTATATTGACTATATAAACTTAATATAGTCAATATAGGGCTTATAGGCACAGAGTTTAAGTGATTCTCATCAAAGTGTCTTGACTAGGAATCACATCACATCTAGGATCCCCCACATCAATCATCAGCCCAAAGACCCCATGCCCAGACCTCAGATCAGCCCAAAGACCCCCATCAAACCCCCCACATCAATCATCAGCCCAAAGACCCCACTCCCGGCTGCTCAGCGCAGGGCCCTCACTCAAGTCAGTGCTTTTCCCGCCACATCCCCCTTCCCTCCGTTGGGCTGATCAGCTCAGGGCAGGGCTCTCACTGCAGTCACTCATCTCTCAACCAATGTCCCTCATACACATTCCCCCCCAAATCACATTTGCCTGTAAAATTACAGCGCAGCAGGTGCATCCTGAGCTGAGGGTTTTTTCCCGCCAGCTCATCTGAAAATGTAAAGTTCACAGCCCCCTTCCCCTCCTCTCCTCTCCTCACCTCTCTCCCTCCCCTCCCCTCCTCTCAGGACCGGGTGGTGCTGCACTTGGCCTGTGGAAGAACTTACCTGCTCCTGTCCTGGCTCTGTCTGACTCTCTGGATGACACTTAGCCCCGTCCTCCTTCACTTCTCCGGCTCTGCTCCACCTCCTAGGACTCTGCTGTCGCGCGGGGCGGCTGTTTCGAAATCCCGCGAGACCAGCTGCTACCTCAAGATTACTCCTACCACTGTGCCCGGGCCCTGCAGCGCTGATCAGAGTGGCTCTCATAGACACGGCGACACGGCACACCGGACAAGATCCCTGTGCCGCGGCACAGTGGTTGACAAACGCTGCTGTAAACAAATCTTCTTTATTATATATATGCTCTTTTTGTCTCAAATAACGCGGCATGTAGCCTTTTTCAACGCCGAAACGCGTTATTTGAGACAAAAAGAGCATATAATAAAGAAGATTTGTTTACAGCAAGCATAACAGCAGCGTCTGCCGGGATCTCTTCTATTTGTGCCACGTGGAGCCCTGGTCCTTTCCGCTGCAACGCCGAGTTCACTAGCAAGCGTCGGCTGGTTCCACTTTCAGGAGCAGTTTTTCAACTGGACAAAGCTAGGCTGCATGTTGCTTGTGCTACTATGAGCAGCCTGCATGACCTAAACATCCTACCGTGGCCTGCACTGTCTCTGGACTTGTCTCCCATTGAGCACACCTGGGACATCATTGGTCGGCAACTGCAACTGCATCCCCAAGTGCATTCAGCATTGCAGAACTTTTATCAGACACCCCTCTTAAGTGAATGCAGCACTTAAAAAGTTTGTTAACCCTTTAGACATTTCATAGAAATTAAAGAAAAGTAGAGCTATTTTTTTTTGTTGCAGAATTTCAATTGTAATCCATTTTGGTAGTTTACACAGAAGGTGTTAACAGAGAAATCCAACACAATATTTATGACTCTGACTCTGTATTTTTAGAAATATCCCTTTTGTGGCCCTAGTTTGAAACCTGACTCAAACAAAGGCTTCCAAACCATCTCATTTACAAAAGTACACCCCTCCAGGAACTCATCTAGGGGTATATTGAGAATTTTGACTCAACAACTTGGCTGTGAAAATGAAAAAAACAAACAATTCCTATAATATATACCCAATAGTTTTTGGCTCAACAGTTTTTAAATTTACAAGAGTTAACAGGAGACAAAGCACCCAAATAATGGTTACAAAATGTCTCTCAAGTATGGCAATACCCTATATGTGGTCATAAAGCTGTTTAGGCACACGGCAGGGCTCAGAAGGGATTTACTGTCATTAGAGCCATAACTTTTTTATTTTAATGTCGATGGAGCTGTGTGAGGGCTTTTTACTTTGTGGAGTGAACTGTAGTTCTTATTTGTACTATATTGGGATACACATGGATTGTTCGCTTTTTATTTTATTTTTTGGGAGTCAATGTGGCCAAAAAACAGCACTTCGTGTTTTTTTAAAATAATTTCATTTTTTTACTGTGTTCACTGTGCAGTATAAATGGCATGGGGGGGCGTGGCCGGATGCCGAGCGCGTAGGTCGCATAGCTGAGGAGCTCCGCTCACCCAGGCTATACAGCGGCACACAGAATACAGATCAAGCGGTAAAACCGCTATTTATACTTACCTTCATACTCGTCTTCAACCCAGGGGCAGCCTCCGATGATGACCAGGGGCAAGAAGAAGGCTCCAGGTCCACAGAAGATGACGGCCTTCTTCCCCTCAGCAAAGCCGGGAACTCAAGATGGCGCCGACTCCCGCCACGCAGCAGAGTCTCCTCACTCGTCTCCAGGGTCAGCAAGCTCCAGCCTGCCTCTTCTCCTGCCGAACACACAGCCCTCAGCTTCTCCCTGAAAGACAAAAACAGACACAGCAGGGTGAGTGATTGTATTCCACAAGCAACGGTTTCTACATTTGAGGCAGATAATACCTTAAAGGCAGAATCGGCCATCACAGTGGCCATTATGCAGAAAATGCTTACAGAACTTAAGCAATCCATACATTTAGATTTTAAAGAGACCATCACCACAATCCATGCTGAGATTGGGGCTATAGGGGAGAGGACCGCTCACTTGGAGGATAAAATGGAGGAATTTGTGTCGGCCCATAATACACTTGTGGATGCCCACAATACTGTGGAAGAGGAGTTATCTACCATAAAATTGAAATTGGCAGACCTGGAGGACCGCTCCAGGAGGAACAATATAAGATTCCGCAACATTCCAGAAACTGTTCTTGATACGCAATTGTTTGAATTCCTAACTGATTTGATGGTGGCTTATCTCCCTGAAATCTCTACCAACGACCTGGCTATAGATAGAGCACACCGAGTCCCTAAGCCTAAAGCATTGCCACCATCTGTCCCAAGGGATGTCCTAGCCAGGATCCATTTCTTCCGAACCAAAGAAGATCTGATGAGAGCCTCAACGAAAAAGGTGGATCTGCCAGAAAGATTTAAGGACATTGCCTTGTTCACAGATTTATCTCCAGCTACCCTCGCCAAAAGGAGAGAATTCCAACAATACACCAAAATTTTGCGGGACAACAATATCCCCTATAAGTGGGGGTACCCGGTGAAATTGTTAGTCAGATTCCAAAACTCATCTTATGTGTGGAACTCTTCCCAAGACGCAGCTTCATATATTTCAAAATGGAACCTTGATTCCACAAGACACCACCATTCATCTTCGGACAAGGTCTCTCCAGCCTCTTCACCTCCCAGGAAGAAGATTTCAAACCTCTCTCATGACTGGTCGGTGGTGAGATGAATATACTTTAAGACTCAGGGTATATCTTAATTAATCCTGTGACATAGTTTCACACAGGGTCATATAGCCTGGTGTGTCATGGAAGCTTCGTGATATTCAACCAGCGCGCTCTAATCCCTATTGTCTTTACACCTCCCCAGTAATAACTTAGCCGCATTTCAATCTTTGAGATCATATCAGATCTCCTTTGATGTTTCAGTTTGTTTATTCACATTTTGTTCTTTGCTTTGTTTTTTGTACTTGGTTTAGTAGGTTGCGTTTCCCTATATGGGAAAGAATCACAAGGTACCCAAGAATTCCTTGTCATCTGCAATATGTCCGGTACAGTACTATCTTTTTGTGTACACCTAAACACCTTTGTCAACCTGGCTCTATGTGTTTACCAGCGGGGCGGTTCACTCTGGAGCTACCATACTGGGAAATACCATACAGCATTCTATCATACAAAAAAAATGGGTATCAAGGTAATGTCCCTTAACGTGAAAGGGCTGAATAGTCCATTTAAACGCTCAAAGTTATGGTCTGATGTCAAAAAATTGAAAAGTGATATTATCTGTATTCAGGAAACACACTTAAATCCTTCAGATACTTACCGTCTCCATCATAAAGATTTTCCATTCCTATTCTTTGCTCCCGCAGTCCAAAAAAAGGGAGGAGTGTTGATAGGAGTCCGAAATTCAGTTTCTTTTGTACTCCATAAGTCTATAATAGACGACAACGGAAGATATGTGGTTATCATTTGTGATATAAATAATACCCGTTATACCTTACTTAATATATACGCTCCTAACAAACACCAGCTTAGGTTTATCAAAAAGACCATTAACATAGCCCAAGAAATCAAACAAGGTCACTTGATAATATGCGGAGATTTTAACTTATGCCCTGATCCGTCTCTTGATAAAAATTCCAATTCTGCACAAACTCCTTTTCATTCCCCCCTCAGGGAATATTTACATAGTGAAGGACTGTTTGACACGTGGCGTGTACTACATGCGAATGAGAGGGATTACTCCTTTTATTCCCATCCTCATAATTCATTTTCCAGGATTGATTTGTTTCTCACGGATAAATGGCTTCTACAGGAGGTTATCTCTTCTGACATACACTCTATCACATGGTCGGACCATGCCCCTATTACATTAACGCTAGTAGATCACTATTCTAATCGTATTTATTCCCCCTGGAGAATGAATAACTCTCTTCTTCAGTCTGCATCAATCCTAGATAGCATTAGCCTCTCAGTCAAAGAATATTTCTTACTTAATGACAACAATTCAGTATCAGACACAACCCTTTGGTGTGCTCATAAGGCATACATTCGTGGCCAGTTTTAAAACATGCTTCTATTCAGAAGAAACTGAGACAAAAACTATTGATTCCTTGACCTCACTAATTTGTGAATTGGAAAAGAAACATAAAGCCACCCTTGACCCACTTATTGGTTCTCAGTTGAAGAAAGCCAGGCACAACTTATATCTACACTGTCACAATAGATATGAGTTCCATCTCCGTAAACTGAATGCAGAACAGTATTGGCAAGGTAATAAAGTATCCAAATTATTGGCTAATAGAGTTAAAAAGAGAGAACTTAAGACCAAAATTCCCTTTTGCTCAGTCCTTCAGGAGACAAAATATTTAATCCTAAGGTAATAGCGGATGAATTTGCATCCTTTTATTCTAACCTTTACAATCTTAAAGAGTCCAATGATACCACACAACCCAATTTGTCCACCATTTCCTCATTTCTAGAAGGTATAAATCTCCCATCGCTTTCTAAAAACCAATTAGATGAACTTAATAGAGATATTACTGAACTTGATGTCATTAAAGCTATTTCTTCACTGAAATTAAATAAATCTCCGGGCCCCGACGGGTTATCTAACGAATATTATAAAACCTTCTCGTCAATCCTGTCTCCTTATCTAGTTCGCACTTTCAACTGTTTAGCTATCATGGAATCTGCTCCCAAGGATATGCTTCATGCCCTTATTGTTACATTACCTAAGCCAGGTAAATCTACTGAAAATCCTGCTAATTTTAGACCCATATCTCTTTTAAACTCAGATATTAAAATATATGCAAAGATTCTAGCAGACAGATTAGCTAAAATTCTCCCAGCACTAATTAATAGTGATCAAATAGGATTTGTTACTAATAGACAGTCATCGGATGGGACTAGGCGCTTTATAGACCTTCTGGACGTGGCTAGAGTGTCCCAAACGCCTTCTCTGATCCTCTCCCTGGACGCGGAGAAGGCGTTTGATAGAATTCATTGGAGCTTTGTCCGAGAGACCTTAAAAAAATTTGGCTTTCAGGGCTTTTTCTTACACGCAGTAATGGCATTGTATTCTCACCCCAGCGCATCAGTTTATGTCTCTAGTTTCTTGTCTGCGCCATTCAATATATCCAATGGTACCAGACAAGGATGTCCCATATCTCCTTTAATATTCGCTCTTTCAATGGAGCCATTCGCAGAACACATTAGGAATCATTCAGATATACATGGCCTGAAGGCTGGTGTACTAGATCATAAAATAGGTCTGTTTGCAGACGATGTGCTTATTATCACCTCTAATCCGTTAACATCCCTGCCTGTAATTAACGACATCATCCTTAAATTTGGACAAGCATCATACTACAAAGTGAATGTCAATAAATCTCAAATGCTAAGCTTAGGCCTTTCACAACGTATTATGACTGATATATCAAACTCTCAGAGCTATGTATGGGCAACTGAGTCACTTACGTACCTAGGCATAAAACTTGCTTATCCCTCTAGTAACCTATTTAAATATAATTACTTACCGCTTATTGATAAAATTAAGACCAGTCTTGAAAGTCTTCGTCTTCAGTCGTTGTCCTGGTTGGGAAGAATGGCAGCTATAAAAATGGTAATTCTCCCCAAAATCTTGTACATTTTCAGGAACGTGCCAATCTGGGTCCCAGACTATTTTTTGAAAAAACTTCAATCATTAATTAACCTTTATTCCTGGAATAAAAGGAAATCAAGGGTTAAGGCAGCCATTCTTTTTAAACCTGTTAACCAAGGGGGACTCAATTTTCCTTCTATATCTCATTATTACAAAGCAACTGTTTTAGCCCAGCTTAAGAGCCTACTCCAAAATGATACTTCTAAAAAATGGGTTCTTATCGAACAAGATATCCTCTCTCCACACAGCACCTACATTCATCTCTTGGCGAACAGTATATTTTGCGTGTCTAGACCTTCCCCTTTTCTTACCATACAAGCTTCTTTTAAAGTTTGGCATAATATCTCCAATTCGGAAAGACGAGTTCCAATTTCGTTGATGGACGCCCCAATCTCAATATTTGAGATAGCAATTCCGGACCTTTTTTTGCGCTTATGGTCTACTGCGGGACTCACAAAAATTTCCCAATTATGGAACCAGGGGAATTTGGTGGATTTTGAATTCATTCATAGGTCCTTCAATATCCCCCATACAGATTTTTATAAATTCTTACAAATTAGGCATCTATTGCTCGCCAAACATAACTTTACCTGTTCGCCAACAGATAAGAGGCTTCACGATTGGTTGTTCTCAGCTAACCCTAAGGTCAGAGGAATTACTATGGGTTACCAACTTCTAAAAATTAACAATAATGATCCCTTATCCAAACTGATAGATTTATGGAATTTAGATCTAAGCACACCTGTGTCTGACCAAGAATGGTTGGAGGCTTACACCTCTATTCCTAAATATTCTAGATGCGTGGACCACCTAGAAAGCGCTAGGAAAATAATGTACAGATGGTACAAAACCCCCATCTCTATTCATAACATCTACCCAGATTTCCCCCACTTTGCTGGAGATGTCATAAGGAAACAGGATCTTTCCTTCATATGTGGTGGTCATGTCCTCCTGTTAAAAGTTTATGGGTTAAGGTCTTCTCTTGTATTTCCTTACTCACGGGAATTCAAACGTTACCTTCTCCAAAGTTGGCACTGCTATCAATAGGCCTAAGTTCCTTTCCCAGAATCTTAAGAACTGTGATAATTCATATTATTATTGCTACTCGTAATAAAATTGCACTTTCTTGGAAATCTGATGACCTTCCAGATATTAGAAGGATTTATAGGTCAGTCGATATTAACTGTATGTATGAAAATATTTGGGCCTCAACCAGGCTACAAAAATCACAATTTAGGCAAGTATGGGATGTTTGGTTATCAAGTTCTTTCTGCCAGATTGATCCAAATTCAGATATCCGTAAATGAGGTCCATATGTCTGAAATGTAATTTTCTTGAGTGATGTCAGTGTAATACTCTAACTTTTAACTTTAATCCTGGAACCCTCCAACTCAAGAGACCATATCAAATCTACTCTTCCCAAAACATGATTATTGCAACCTACTAATAGTTTCTTTCACACAACTTTTATATCCTTATATTGTGTTTTTGATGATGTTGATAACTCATGTATGTCAATATGTGCCTATATTATTCATCTCTGTACTTCGATTTTGTACTATGTTTGAAAAATTTTAATAAATTCTTATGTTCAAAAAAAAATAAAAAAAATGGCATGATAACTTCATTATGCGGGTGAATGTTCTACTGCTTTTGTACAATGAAATCTGCTTTGGAAAAATGTAATTGTGTTTTGTGTTGCTATATTAAAAAACTATTTTGGCAAGTTGACCAAAAGACAGTGGTGAGGAAAATGGGGTCAGAAAGTGAAGAGGACCAGAACTTTGTGACTACGAAGACAATAACCAGTACAATAAACACCATTGTGTAAAGCCACTTTATTTTAAAAAGACAATAAAAATAGATCTGTATAAATAGTGGTATAAATAAGATCATGTACATGTTAGAAGACCTTAGCAGAAGTCTGGTTAAATTTCATTGATTTGATTTTTACTAATTTTATCTTCAGAAAGAGGTGGAATTAAATGGACAAACTCAAGGAGGTTCAGAAACAGTCCTCTGTCAAATGGGTTGTAAAAGACTCCTTTCTGGTCCATCAGATAGCCGTACTTCTTTGCATTCATTCTCTCGTTTGTTGTTATGTTAACGGCCGCCATGTATAGCTGTAAATATGAAATGCACATTAATAAATTACTATTTTTCAGCCTGTGACCTGCTGGGACTACCACTGCTCCTAAGGATATCTGATCCTGAGTTTCCATGAGGACTCATGGTCACGCTCTACTGAAATAATTGGAAGCTATGGAAAGTGTCTAGTGCTGCCTATTAGGTCATCCCAGCTGAGAGGGTTCCTGACTTAGCTCTGTGAAGAGCAGCAATATTGCGCCAAATCAACTTCCGTTTCTAACTTTCCTAAGGAGTTTACATGGCTACGTGTCCTCCTTTATGACGATATTAACTTATCAGCCATAATATCTGGCAACAGACAACTACTTACACACATTCCAGTCATCATAGCCGAAATGAAAGCAATGACTGTAAGGAACAGGCAACCGAATCCAATTAACAGACTCCGACCTTCGACCTGAAACCAGCTCCAACACAGGTAGACGCCAATGAGGCAGCTGATGCACATGGTCAATAGGAATCCGACAAAGTACGCTCTGTGAATGGAATATAAAATATAGAGAGGCAGATTAATAACAAATATTACCATTTCTCTGACGTTTGGAATTTACTTGAATATACTTTAAAAACAAATACTTCTTCCGCCGGGTGCTGGTGTCTTACATAAAATGTAAAGAAAACACATTAGCTAAGCTATGGACAGATAAGTGCTTCCTGCGTTACTCTGGCTGAGAAATCAATGTGGGATGTTAAGCATTTACATCATGCTTTCACTTCATCAGCTACAATATAAGGTGAATGAAAGAGCTTCCAAACCTATTACGCTGACCGACATCATTGTAGACGTAAGGACAGTAGTGATCAAAATAAGCCACGCAGCGGTTTGTCATGCGACAGTGCTTTGAACGCAGAGGCTTGACGAGATGACAGGTATGGCAAAGTCTATTAAGAGGGTTTTTACCATTCTTCCAGTCATTAAAATTGATAGCCTAAAAGAAAACGGTTAAAAACATAAAAAAACAAGACTTGTTTGAAATGTACAGTATTTCTAACATTGTTACTTACAATTAACCCCTTAAAGTGGTTGTCTAACTTCAGCAAATGGCATTTATCACGTAGACAAAGTGAATACAAGCCACTTGCTAACATAATGTTATCGTCCATATTGCCTCCTTTGCTGGCTGGATTCATTTTTCCATCACATTATACACTGGTTGTTTCCATGGTTACGACCACCCTGCAATCCATCAGCGGTGGTCATGCTTGCACATTATAGGAAAAAGCATTGGTATATTTGGTGGCCGGGACCGTGGGAGCTCACATAGGCTAGTGGTTTTTCCTATAGTATGCAAGCACGACCACCACTAATGGACTGCAGGCTGGTCGTAACCACGGAAACGAGCAGTGTATAATGTGATGGAAAAATGAATCTAGCCAGCAAAGGAGACAATATGGACAATCACAATACATCAGTAAGTGCCTTGTATTAACTTTCTCTACATGATAAATGCAATTTGCTGAAGTGAGACAACCCCTTTAAATAATAGGCCTATTTTTGTTCTTTCCTCCCCACGTTCCAATAGCTGTAACTTTTTAAATTGTCCATTCATATAGCCATATGAGGGCATATATATATATATATATATATTTTGAGTTTTATTGTTTAATGGTACCATTTAATTTACCATGTCTTGTATTGTGAATTACACTTGGATGGAAGTAGAGCTACACAGTTCAGCAGTTGCTCTGTTCTTAGGTTAAACATATTTTTTGAAAATTTTTGTGATTTTTTTTTTTTAATTTTCCATTTCAGAGTCATAAAAAAAATCCTAAAATCCTGCAGTTTTTGCACTGGCCCCGAGGCCTCAAATATGTTAAGACTTGACACATTCCCTTTAAATTATGGAGAACTGTTCTCTCATGTATTCAGTAAATGCCTGGCCTAGAATATTCCTTATCATGACAATAACAAAGTGATCAGTATATTAATATGTCCCCACGCTCAGAACTTTAATGGGGGAAAATTCCTGAGATGCAAGGTATCTATTGGGCACATCAAGTAAACCTTGATTTAATCCCATACCTCCCAGTCTGTAAAAGTATACTGAGCATAAAATCCCAATCAATACATTATTTACATGCAACGCACTGTCAGGTTAATTTAATATCTTTCTTGTTGGTATAGACCAATAATACAGCACCTGCCTGACAGCATAGTGATACTCTTCAGTGCCCTGAGGAAGGAAGCCAGGATCCATCAAGGATGCTTTTAAGAAAAAGATCCACATCAATACATTGCTGAGCAAGAACATCATATGCCATTCCCAGAAAGCACTGTGTAAGATGGGCAGAATCTACACACAAGGATACAAAAAGAAATAGTGTTTAGTCAGCACTACTCTCAGAGAGATGACACACCAAGAACACATGGCCTATGTTACACTATTAGGAATCAGCCTCATAATCAAACTCTACCTTTTCTACTTTCTGACGCACTAAATATCTCAAACAATTGTAATATAAAATCCCTTCTTCTACCTTATGTCACTGCATTAAACACCAATCTCAGACTGTCATTGTGCAATATTTGACACAGCGGAATAGGTAGTCAATTGTGAGTCTTCAACCCTGCAAAGATGTGGATACATCTATATCTACTGGATGTACACTATATGGATACAAGTATTGGGACAGGTGTTTTAATTCAGGTTTTAAATACAGTCTTATTACCACAGGTGTATAAAATCCAGCACCGAGCCATGCAGTCTGCCTTCACAAATATTTGTGAATGAACGGGTCGTTCTAGAGAGCTCACTGAAGTCTAGCATGGTACTGTAACAGGATGCCTCAGTTCTTAAAATGTCCTCCCTTATGATCAACTGTGAGTGGTATTATTTCAAAGTAGAAAAAGATAGGAACCACAGAGTGGAAGCAGCTACGTAATAGCAGAATAACAAAATAGCAGACTATGTAAAGTTATAGAGCAGGGTCACCGTCACTCCTCATTAACATCAGCTTAAAAACTGCACACCAGGAGCTTCATGGTATGAGTGTCCATGGACAAGCAGCTGCATGCAAGCCTTACATCCCCATTCACAATGTCTAGCGTTGGATGGAGTGGTGTAAAGCATGCCGTCACTGGACTCCCGAGCCGTGGAGATGTGTTCTGTGGCATGACGAATTATACATTTCTATCTGGCAGTCTGATCTGGACTGCATTGTCCTAACTGTAAAGTTTGGCAGAGGAGGGATAATGCTGTGGGGTTGTTTTTACGAGGGTTGACCTAGGCCCCTAACTTTCAGTAAAGGTAAGAAAGACATTTCGGACAACTGTACGCTTCCAACTTTATGTGAACAGTTTGAGCAAAGCCCTTTACTATTCCGGTACGACCTGTGCTCCAGTGCACAGAACAAGGTCCATAAAGGCAAGGTTGAGGGATTTTGGTGTGAAAGAACATGACTGCCCACACAGAGCTGACATCTGGGATGAAACTGAACAGAGATTTGGAGCCAGGCCCTCTCGTCCAACATCAGTGTCTGACCTCACAAATACTCTTCTGGATGAATGAGCAAAAATTCCCACAGACACACTCCAAAATCTTGCAGAAAGCAGTGGAAAGAGTTAAACAGCTGCAAGGTGGGCACAAACTCCATATCAATGCCTTTGGATTTAGAATGGGATGCTATAAAAGCTCCTGCAGCAAGTGTAATGTGTATGTGTCCCATTACTTTGTCCATATAGTGCATCTCCATGAATACAAACTGGGCTAGAATGCCTGTCTCTCTGATTTTGATGTTACCTTAATTTGGAATTTTACTCTACCTTAAAGCTCTGCTGGTGGCAAGGTATAATGTGGTTGTAACTTCTTAAATGTAAAATAAAAACTTAAAATATAAGCATGACTTAGAGCAGAATGGAAGATTAGGAAAACTTGGGGAAAGATGACTGTGTTCTCATCTGTAACCTTTTCTTTATGAAATTAAAACTCACATCACAGAATGCTTTGCCATAAAATGTGCCCTACATTCTTGCCATTACCATTTTTGCTTACATTTATCCTCTACTGCTTATCTGAAACTACTGAATAACTTAACAAAAATACAGTCGAGTCACATTATTATGACCACCAGATAATATCCAGAGTAACTGCAGTGTGCAGCATAAACAGCAGCTAGACAGGCTGGGAGTGACTCAGTAAGGTCCTGGTAGGTTGTCACAGGTATCTGGAGACATGCTGACTGCAGTACACCCCACAGCTGCTGTAGGGTGCATCAGGGAGCAGCGATAGAGCAAACTCAACGATTGAGGTGGTCCCACAGATGCTTAATTGGGTTCAAGTCTGGGGAATTAGATTTCATGCTCTTCCAACCAATGTCAGACATTTCTAGCTGTGTGACATGTGGCATTCTCTTTCTGGAAGATTCCATCCACCCAAGGAATACAATCAGTATATATGGGTGTATGTGATCTGTAAGGATGGATTCATACCCAAATTGGTTGAGAAGGCCTCCGTATCGGTGAGTGGGTCCAGAGAATGCCAGGAAAACATTCCCCAGACCATAATGCTACCACCACCAGTTTGCGTTCTTCCAGTAATGGTTGCAGGGTGCTTGTTCTCTGATGTTATTCGCCAAACATCCATCCATTCGATTAAGCAGAAAACGTTACTTATGGGAGAAGGCAACCCAATGCCAATCAGCGGAGGCCCCATTCCGATACTGCCGTGAAAACTGAAGCCTTTTCTGCTGAAGCAACTTTGCTCGTAGAAGTGCAGTGACCATCCGTCTGCTTTGGAACCCCATATTCAGTAGGGTTCGCTAATCTGTCATATTGGCAGTAAGCTGCTCCACTGTAGAGTATCAGTTCGCCCTTGTTCACCATCTCTCAAATCAAGGGCACATGGTGCTCTGCCATTTACACATTGCTTATTCGCAATGGTGCCATCTGTCCACTCACAATACGCTTTCACCACAGCAGCACGTGAACAGTTCACAAACGGTGTCGTTTCAGAAATACTGCCACGCTAGGCCGAAAACTTATAATCATCTATTTTGTAACTCTGATAAATCGTTCCTTTTACCCATGACAAGAACAAGGGATATGTGCAGACAGCTTATCGCACAACATATACCCACCAAGCCAGCTCATAACATGTGGCTTCCTTTATCAGCTATGTTCTTTCCAAATCGAAAGTAGGAAGTGGTCTTAATAATGTGAGTTGACTGTGTATATTCCTCCACTCTAACAGCAATAATAATATTTGTAACACATATCATTGTAATTAGAGCTATAAATATATTGGAAAAATACTGATTTTCAACACCTCACAGTTTGTGCCCACTCATGCACTTAAATCCACTCTTTTATCTGGTAAAGAGTCTATTAAAATATAAAGAAATTTCCTTGTTTTACCCCATCCAAATGAAACAAAAAGAGTACTTTGCATCACAGTCCATTTACATGTACCTTACCCATATAATTTTACTTATACTTGTTTTTTCCAAAGTGAATATTATTTTTTTCAATGAGACATCATGCCAGAATAGAAACAGTTAAAGAGAAACAGTCTTTTCCGTTTATTTTTAATATTGTGTGTATTGTGAAAGAAGGATGTTAAATATTTTTGTAACATGCTTTATTAGGTAAAGATGTTTTATAGTACTAGAAAACAGGGTGTAAATCCTTTTCTTAGCAGAGATCTGAGGGCTGCTAAGGAGAGTCTGTCTTCAAGGGAACCTGTCATCAACTTTATGCTGAACTCACTGAGGGCAGCATAAAGTAGTGACATAAATGCTGATGTCAGCAATGTGTCACTTATGAGATAAAAGTAAGTGGTTGCTGAGAACCAGCATCATAATCATTGCAGTACCGGCCTTGAAAAGAGTCAAATCTGAATGAGAAGAGTCCTGGTTATTCATAATCTCCTGCACTCTCACTTATCTGCTGATGATTGGCAGTTCTCTCCTAGAGAGAAAGGGAGAAAACTAGGTAGAAGCCTGTCAGTCATCAGCAGGTGGGCGGGAGAGCAGGAAGTCATTAATAACCAGGACTCTTCTCAGGTGGTCGTGACTCTTTTCCAGGCCCAGTCTGCAATGATTGTGATGTTGGTTCTCGGCAACCACTTACTTTTATCTTATAAATGACAGACCCCTGAAATCAACTAACCTGTCTCTACTTTATGCTGCCGTTAGTATGGGCAGCATAAAGGTGATGACAGGTTCCCTTTCAGTATTCCACTGAGTGCTAAAGATGCCTGTATGTAACAAGTCAGATAGGCAGGGTGATGGACAGTGATAGTAGGTCATATATACATAGTCATAGACTGAGCCAGTGATAAAAGGCAGGCTGGAAGCCTCTGTACACAGGGGTCTTAAAGAGGACCTTTCACTGGTCCACAGTTTATGAGTTAAAGCTATTTACATGGAGAGCGGCACCCAGGGATGTCCCTGCACTTACTTGTATCCCTGGGTGCCACTCCGTTCGTCCTCTGTAGCCCCCGGTACCGGCGCTCCTGCTGCTCTAATTTTGCCTGGGGCGGAGACTTCTTCTTCTGTCCTGGGCGTCTCCTTCTCCCAGGGCTGGAGCACTGGCCAATCGCAGCGCTCAGCTCATATCCTGAATATGAGCTGAGCGCTGCGATTGGCCAGTGCTCCAGCCCTGGGAGAAGGAGACTCCCAGGGAAGAAGAAGAAGTCTCCGCCCCAGGCAAAATTAGAGCAGCAGGAGCGCCGGTACCGGGGGCTACAGAGGACGAACGGAGCGGCACCCAGGGATACAAGTAAGTGCAGGGACATCCCTGGGTGCCGCTCTCAATGTACATAGCTTTAACTCATAAACTGTGGACCAGTGAAAGGTCCTCTTTAAGCACTCAGTAGAACTGAATATTGAGGACAGACTCTCTTAAGCAACACTAAGTTAGAGCTTTGCTAAGGCTACTTTCACACTAGCGGCATCGGATCCGTCCTGCCGCTATTTCGCCGTGCCGCCAGACTGCGACTCCGTCCCCATTGACTATAATGGGGGCGGGGGATGAGTTACGGCGCAGCACGGCAGTGCACAGCAGAGGCCGCCCGACTAAAAAGTCGGACATGTCGTAGTTTTAATGAAGGAAGGAACTGGCACTCCTTTGTACTGCAATTATATCAGGTTTATTCGCCACTCATAGGAGAAGTGACATGCGTTTCGGCACATAGGTGAACAGCTTGTCGGATCCGTCCTGCCGCAAGTGTGAAACTAGCTTAAGAAGACTCTTTACACCCTCTTTTCTAGTTCATAGAAACATATTTCCCTAAGGATATTATAAAAATGTTTAATACCCTGTCCCAAAACTATATTTAAAAAAACTTAAGCAACAGTTACACTTTAAGAAAGTAAATTCTAAATTAGTGCAGTGTTTCTTAATAAATGTTGAAATGTGAAGTTGGATGTCATCAGCTTTTTGGGGCTTTGTGTGCGAACATTCGACACAGTTATTAACAGCCCAAGGGGCTTATATCTGATATTTATCTATGATGATTAAGCATCAGGAATGAAATGTGAATAGCCAAAGTATACATCTAAATTGCGCAGACCCTCTAGTTTTTGGATATACGTTTGAAATTTTTGTTTTTGTAGACAAGGCTATTTGTTGGTATGAAATAGTTATAATATGAGGTATAAACTGCTCATTGTCACTTCAATACACATTAGACAAATAGCACATGGGTGAATTTTCAGGATTTCCTGTTTCGCTGTGAATATCCAAATTGTTTTCAAATAATCTGCAGAGGTTATTAAATCAGGACTAATAACATTACCTTAAGAAAGTAAGTCGGGTAGCCCCAAATGAGTAGATTGCCATAAAAAAATAGTATAGGGATTTTCGTTTTGCCTGGATGACCAAGAAACCATAAACTACAAATAAAAGTCAAATAAACACTCATCAAAATAAACCCATTAAATTACATAAAATATGTGAGAAAGTATAAAACATATAAAGAAATAAATACATTTTACAACCAAACAGAAAGTAATGCATAACACATAGTTCAAATACCTGGTGCCATACTTTTTATTCTTTCTGTTTTCTCTGATTCTTAGGGTCCATTCACACGTCCGTGTGTGTTTTGCAGATCCACGGATCCACAAAACACGGACATCGGCGATGTGCGTTCCGCAGTTTGCGGACTGCACATCGTCGGCACTATATAGAAGATGCGGACAAGAATTGCAGACACGGCCCGGGACATCGTCTGTCCCCATTGAAATGAATGGGTCCGCAATTCCGTTCCGCAAAACGCGGAACACAATTGCGGACGTGTGAATGGACCCTTAGTCTCTTAATTTCAGTAAAATGGCCACCAGCTTTCAAGACAACTCTATGCACATATACTTTGGTAGCATTAAACATTCTCTGTGCACTTGAACCAGCCAAGAGAACCAGCCTAAAGCACAAGTCGTCTGAGAAGCTGAAGACCATTGAACAGAAATTAATGTACGAGGATAACAGGATAAATTGGAGAACAATTAGGCCCCTTTCACACGGGCGTGATTTCCACGCGGGTGCAATGCGTCAGGTGGACGCATTGCACCCACACTGAATCCGGACCTATTCATTTCTATGGGGCTATGCACATGAGCGGTGATTTTCACGCATCACTTCTGCGCTGCGTGAAAATCGCAGCATGCTCTATGTTGTGCGTTTTTCACGCAACACAGGCCCCATAGAAGTGAATGGGGCTACGGGAAAATCGCAAGCATCCGCAAGCAAGTGCGGATGCAGTGCGATTTTCCAGCAAGGTTGCTAAGAGACGGGACCTAATCTTTATTATTTTCCCTTATAACATGGTTGTAAGGGATAATAATAGCATTCTGAATACAGAATGCTTTGTAAAATGTGGATTAAGGGGTTAAAAATTAAAAAAAACTCACCAAAAATTAAAAAAAACTCACCTTAGCCACTTGATCACGTAGTTGCCGATCTCTTCTCTCTTCTTCAAGCATTAGCTGCCGTCTAAAGGACCTGTGATGACGTCACATCACATGGTCCAATCACATGGTCCATCACCATGGTGATGGACCATGTGATTGGACCATGTGATGAGCTCAGTGACCTCATCACAGGTCCTTTAGCCGACAGCTAATGATTGAAGAAGAGATCGCAACTACGCGATCAAGTGGATATGGTGAGTTTAATTTTTTTATTTTTAACCCCTCCATCCACATTTTACTAAGCATTCTGTATTGAGAATGCTATTATTTCCCCTTATAACCATGTTATAAGAGAAATAAGAGAAAATAATAAAATCTACAGAATACTTAACCCGAAACCGGACTTCAGTGATGAAGTCCGGGTTCGGGTCTGGGTATCAAACATGCCGATTTTTCCCACGCGCGTGCCAAACGCATTAAAACGCTTTGCACTCACGCACCCGCCTCTGATCCGGGCGTCAAACGTGACACCCGTGTGAAAGAGGCCTTAGTCTCATAATCAGTCGTACTATTTTTCTTTTATGGATAGTTTTTAGCATGTTTAAAATCCAACATTATATTGCTGTAGTTGATTGCTGTTGGAATTAGGGCTCATTCACACAGCGTTGTTCGGCCATTCCATGCATTGGGGACCACAATTTGCGGTCTTGAATGGGTCTGTGATCCGTCCGCACCGCAAAAAATAAAACATGTACATAACACGGACAGAAACCCCAAGGAAGCACTCTGTAGTGCTTCTGTGAGGTTCCATGCATCTGTTCCACACTGACCTTGCAGATTCTGAATGGGTCTACATTTGTAATGCGGGGTGCACACGGCCGGCGCCCGCATATTGCGGACCACAATACGGGCACGGCTGAACAACGGCCGTGTGCATGAAACCTCAATTGGACTACTTAAAAAATTGAAGTATGTTAGCTTATCCCTAAAACACCTGCTTCAGTGACAGCAGGACAAAAACACATTAAAGCATGTAACAGAAAATATCAGCCACCTCCAGTTAAACTTTGCATGTAGATTTTTTGACCGCATAATAGAGCCTTGTAGAAAAGAAACAATTTCCTTTGATTTCGGTCCCTTGGCTAGGCGTAATGGGGTGTTTCTATTGCTATCTTCACTTTCCAGGTCAACTCCATCCTAACAATGAAAACAAATCCCTCTGTTATTACAAGTGAATAGTTCTGATACAACTTATAAAGATTATTAAAATATAAGGACACTATACATAGCACAAGTTGCACATATAGATTCAAAGTGTGAAAATAGGACTTTACTTACTTGTTCACATAAGAGCTGAACAGTAGGGAGATTTCCACTTAATACTGCTAAATGTAGTGGGGTCTGCAAAGAAACAAGACATAAAGTACTCGTAATAGAGACCACAGACTTAAATGGTCACTACTTTTAACAATCTTTGCATAAATCAAAAGTACAGATGAATATCTATTATGTCTATGATATCTTTCTATAAAATCAGAGAAAATGGTCTTTTTCTTTCTCTAGCAGCTCACTCTTCCTCACCCCTTCCCTCTCCATAGACATCTATGGGCAGCATGTAATCTGATCCTTCAGTGAGATGGCAGTCTGACTTTTCTCTCAACATGGATTCAGCAGAGATGTTAGTTTGGCGGGTAGGCATTTTTCTCTCATTTGATATATTATTAAATTTCTTATATTCACATGTACTCTTTATTTATGCAAAGTTTGTTGAAAGTACATCGACTATTTAAATCATCATGACTGAAAGAAAACTTAATTAAACATATGGTACCAACCTTTTGTCTGTACTTATAAGCACAGGGGTTGGCAACGTGTCAGAGGTGGCACGTAGACTGCTTTCTGCTGGCACGCCAGCTGTCACCATTTGTTGGATGCTCCACCGCAGGTGAGTTTGGGAGATGGGAGAATGAGTATATGGCCAAATTTGCGGTGGGGGGGAGGAAAGTGATCTTCGGGAGATGGGGGAACAAGCATGTGACCAGATTTATTTTTATTTTTTGGGGGGGGGGCAGGATTGTGGGCTTAGGGAGATGGGGGAATGAGCACTGTGACCAAATTAAGGGTGGGGGGAGGTTGGTGAGCCTGAACAATATTGCTAGGGGGATAGGGGAGGTTGGTTATGAAGGAAAAACAGCTTTCTGACTACTTTGGGGAATTGAGGGAAGGAGTTATAAGCCTGAAAATGATTTCTGGGGGCGATGGGGAACAAGCTGACTACTTTGGGGGGAGGGGGGGTGCAGTGAGGATGGTGAGTCGTAATGTGATTAGCCTGTGGGAGGGGGGTAATATCTAAGTGTGATTGGTGCAACTCAGTGGGGTCACCAGTATATGGGGTACCAATGTATGTCGGACAGTGGTGGGGGGGAACAGCCCTCAGTCACTTAAAATGAGTGAGTGCTGCTCTTCCCCACTGTCAGTAAGTGTAGGGTTGGTGGTTACTTAGGAGGATTCCGAGGAGCAGTGACAAACTTTACTATCTATATTTCTGAAACGTTGTAAACCTCTTTAAGCCGTGCAGTCCAGGCAGTGTTGTTGAGAATTTTGGGACATAGCTAGTAAAAACCTGGTTTATGGCACATATTTGTGTTACATTACTTATCCGTAGGGCTCGGCACACCGAGCGCTTCAGCTTTGATTTTTTTTTTAAATCGTCACTCCGTACAAAAAGGTTGCCAACCCCTGTACTTCTCAAGTGTTAACATTTATTCACTACACAAAGTATACAATCATTAGAAGAGCAATATTTATCCTCATACTGCTTCATTATTAAAGGAAATGTTAAATAAATATGTTTTACTAATTAAAACCAGGCCATTTTGAGGTTTGCCTCTTTCATACATCAATGATCCATGTACATGTGCTATACTTTGCCTTCATGCACTGCCCACATATTGATTGACTTTAATGTGTGTATTCTCACATCAGTTGTATACCATAGACTGTTTTCTCTGTGATTACAGATCCCTCTATTTGTTACACATAAGGGTTACATAGTATTCAGTGTGTGAGGGATCCATAATCACAAACCAAATAGGGCATCTTTCTGTGGTGTCACCCACAGTCAGTGGTATACCACTGATCTTTGCATATACACATTAACCTCTTCAGTACCAAGCCACTTTTCACCTTAAATCCGAGGTCAATTTTTGCATCTGACCTGTTTTCTCATGACATATTTAACTTCATGTTTGAGTCAATATGTTTTACTTTTATTAATTAAAAAAATCCAAAATGTACAGAAAATTTGGGAAAATTAGCAATTTTTAAAATTTGAATTTCTCTGCTTTTAAGGCAGATAGTGATGCCTCATAAAATAGTTAATACTTTACATTTCCCATATGTCTGCTCTATGTTTGCATGATTTTATAAATTACATTTTATTTTTGTAGGAGGCTAAAAGGCTTAGCATTTTAGAAACAATTCTTAAAATTTTTAAGAAAATTTCCAAAACCCAATTTTTTAAGGACCAGTTAAGTTATGAAGTTATTTTGTGGGGCTTACATAGTAGAGACCACCCATAAATGACCCATAACCATTTTAGAAACTATACCCCTCAAGTTATTCAAAACTGATTTTACAAACTACAGATTTTAAAATGTCACTTTTCTTTGTACATTTTCCATTTTAATCACCTTTTTACTGTAACAAAGAAATGGCCAAACAAAACTCAATAATTATTACCCTGATTCTGCAGTTTACAGAAACTAAACTGCTGTATGGGCACAACACAGGGCTCAGAAGGGAAAAAGCGCCATATGGTTTTTGGAGGGCAGATTTCACTGGGATAATTTTAAGTTTTCATGTCGTATTTGAAAACCCCCTGATGGACCCTACAGTGGAAACTCCCAAAAAGTGTCCCCATTTTGGAAAATACAGGATAAGTTGACTGCTCAATATTGCACTTTTTGTTTAGCAAGGCAACAAAAAAATGGCTGCTTTGGCACAGCTTATTTATTTTTTACAGTATTCAACTGACAGGATAGATCATGCGTTATTTTTTTAGAGCAGGTCATTACGGACGCGACAATACCAAATATGTCTATTTCTTTTGTTTCAGCTTAACATAATAAAGCATTTTTGAAAGAAAATCATGTGTTTGTGTCCAAATTTTCTGAAAGCCATATTTGTTTTATTTTTTTGCTGATCGTCTTGTGTAGGGGCTCGTTTTTGTGGTAAGAGTTGACGTTTTTATTGGTACTATTTTTGGGGGCAAGGTGACCAAAAGTAATAGCTGTTTTGGCACAGTATTTTTTGGGGGGATTTGGAATATTTTTATAGAGCAGGTTGTTACAGACGCAGCGATACCTAATATGTCTATTTTTCATTTTTTTTTTACAGTCTTTATTATGAGAAAGGGTGTTTTTTTATTATGAAAAACACTTTTTTTAAACTTTTTTTTTACTGTTTATTTTTGTCATTGTGCATTCTAATGCATTATCTGTCATTATAATACACTGACAGCCTGCTTATAAGATCCAGCCTGGGGACAGGATTTCATAGGCTTCTGTAGGAGGCAAGCTCCGATGCCTGTGTAAGGAATTGGGCTGCTGTTCCAGTGATCGGGTACCCTTCACTGCAGCATGGGGACCCAATGGGTGGGGGTGGGCGCCCATACCCTCCGCAAACTCTGTGCATGCCGCAATCAGTGTTGACACCGGCATACAAGGGGTTGATACGCCGGCATAGGTATTCACCAAACGGTGTATACAGCAGGAGTTCAGCCGTACCCCTGCTGCTAATCGACCAGGCTCAATCAGGGTGCCTAAAATGTACGGTACTGGGATTTACGTCACGTCCCCCAGCCCAGTACATGTACTGTGCTGGTATTGTACGGGTTAAAGTCAAGGAAGCAATGAGCATTCCAGGGCTGTTATACAGCTTCTCAGATCTCTTGTTAGGTACTCAGAGGGGAATGTATCATTCTTGTGCATCAGTGTTCTGGCGTACAAACGTTGCATATTTTTAAGCAAGTACTGTTTTGTGCCAAAATTTGGGACTTTTTGCACTTTTCTGCCACCCACCTTTTCTGCAGGTGGGTTGCAAGGTGGTCACTCATAGCCCAATACATTTACCAACATGTGCACTAGAAATCTGGCACACATTAAACCTGAGATCTAGGCCAGCTCCCTTGCTGCAGCGTACACCTGCAAGGTTTGTTATTAAGACGGGCGTATGAAACGGCAGCCTTAATACATTTCCTCCAAAGTATTCTGCTTAGGGTACATGTACATATAAAAGTAATGTTGCTCCAGAAAGCCACACCATCAATAAAGCGCAGCAACAGAAATTTGCCACAACTGTGGTTGTGTTTTTACATAGGAGGCACTTGAACTGCATGCTTTGCATTATCCTGCTTGTGTTTTTTTTGTATGCAGTTTTCAGGACACGCCTACTAAGTTAAATACCTTTTAGAGGAAAAGTGCTGGATACAGCAGGAAGTACAACCTGCGCCCCCTGAGGAAGCGTTGGCGAAACGCGCATTGGGGATGGGTGTCCCTCCATTTTACGGTGTGTATATCGTCCTTCTAGGCCTTTATATTGTACCTCTATTATTGATGTTTATGCTGCTGTGTATATAATCCTTAGGACGCAGGTTGTACTTCCTGCTGTATCCAGCACTTTTCCTCTTAAAGGTATCTAACTTAGTAGGCGTTTTGTGACCATTATTTATTGCTTTTCTGCTGCCATAAGGACTTGATTTGGTCCTTTATTTATTATAGAGCACAGTGCACTTTCTTTTTAGGCCGTAGTAGGGGGTGATTCCCTCTTTTTTCCCACTGTATCCTCCTTTTGTACTGCTATTTTATAAATTAATATGTCTGTATTTGGTATATATGTATTTATGAAAAATATGAATTCATGTCATATACGTGTATTTGTTTTGGTGTTGCTGTTTTGGTTTACACATGGACTTTATGATTTAGTGATATGTGGTATAACCAACGTCACTGGGTCAGTAATATTTTTGAAAGTTTGGGAACTAGATATGCAAATACCCCCTTTTCGGAACAGGAAACCAAAGGCTGTAAGGAACATTTCCCAGCTTCATCATACAAGCTGAATGCTGAGAAGGGGAAGCATGCGGGCGCCCAGCCAACTTTCTGTTATAAGGGCTCAACAACATGTTCCATTTGGTCTTTATTTAGTAAAGGCTAGAAGAAATGTCATCGGTCTGCATCTTCACTTCCGACTATCACCTTACATCAGTCAGCTCATATACAGATTGCTGGTCACTTCATGGATGGATTACACAATCAGGATTCAAAAAGCTACTACTTAACCCTACAGTTTCAGTTACATGTTATTTAGTGTTAACCCTATTGTAATTTCTTATATAAAAAAAACAGTAAAGAAATACATAAAAGATGAAAAACAGCAAACCCTTCATCCAGTAAAGCCCACATTAGCAGAACCTCACAATTCACTTGTCATAATAACAAGAAGAATACATTTTTAGACCCTTTTTTTCCACAATTTCTCTAATTTTACCACAAACATTCAAAGAGAAAGTGCTATATTTATAACAATGGTACAGATATAAAGCACAGGCTATAAAACAAAAAAGTGGGAAAGTCGCTTTAATACTCTGGTCATGAAGTGGTTAAAGGGGTTTTCCCATCTCATACAATGGGGGCGTATCATTAGGATATGCCCCCATTGTCTGATAGGTGCGGGCCCACTGCTGGGAAACTCACCTACAATGAGAACGGAGCTGGGAAATGAACAGAGGTCACACTGCGCATGACCAGCCTCCCTCAATTCATTTCTATGGGGCCGCTAAAAATAGCCGTGCGCTGGCTCGGGTATTTCCGTCTGCCCCATAGAAATGAATAGGAGCATGGGCCGCGCATGCGCGGTGCGCTCCCATTCACTTCTATGGGAACAGCGTTCGGTGGTGGACGGACCCCAGGAAATCCAGCTCCGTTCTCGTTGTAGTTGCAGGTCCCAGCAGTAGGACCCGCACCTATCAGACAATGGGGGCATATCCTAGCGATATGCCCCCATTGTCTGAGATGGGAATACCCCTTTAATATGAGTCATTATTTAGGACACAATTGTGTCCGTATTGCAGTGAACAAACCTCAAAATACAGAAACTTTGTACTTTCTCACTCCCATCACTAGAAATGACTATCTTCGTCCACAATTGGAACGGACATATTGATGCAGACAGCAGACAGACCGGTGCCGATACAAAATACGGTCGTGTGCATAAGCCCTTTATCGTGAAGTACTCATTTTGTAAAGATAAAAATTAGGATTGTTTGCACATCCCTTTTTGGAAAGGCCTGCAGAGAGGGATACGCGCTCATGTACATGAACATATGATATCTTTGTGCAGGAGAGCCAAACTGGAGCTGTCCTGTGATATCAGGAAAGCCTGCTTGCTTTAAACAGGGGCGGATTGGCCATAGTGGGCCGATACCCAAGGGGGCCACCCAAGTCCTCCTCTCTGCTGCGGACCGAGTACATAATGAGCTCTCAACAGTAATTAACGCTGTGAGAAAAAGGTACCCATGTACCCAGCCAACGACTGCACATGCTCTCCTGAATTCAACTGCTGTGGCTTGCACCTCACCTCCTAAGCCCCCTGCTCCATAGACAACTGGAGGAGAAGGGCAGAAGATAGGATCTATTGATGGCCACCACAGAAGGCCAGCTTTTGGGGCAGTATATTGTGCTACACTGTGGTATACGGTTCTTCTTGGACTGTATTTTGCACTATAAAATTATTGACCCCGCCTACTTGTCTTCCCCACCTTCTGTTAATTTGGACCTGCCTACAAAATGGGGCCACTTTTAGTTCTTTTTCCAGGGCCACTTTAAGTTCCCAGTCCACCCCTGGCTTTAGGGAAGGGTTTCCTGATTTTACATGAGAATATGGGGCCCTCATCTTTGGCTATATATGTCTTGCAAATGAATGTTCTTGGAGAGTTACATCTATGAGCACGGCCAGGGGGAAATAATATTGAAAAGATTGGATTTTCCTCTGTAATTTGGCTGTTTTTCTATCTGAGGTAACCAGAAATTGTCTGCTCATTGCTTACCCAATCTTGTATCCTTCTGGTGTGTTCACTAGTGTTAACTACAATTACACCGCATCTTAGAACTGTAACTACTAAAGGGGTTCCTGGGACTTTAATACTAATTACAGGAGGATAGGTCATCAATATCAGATGTTTGGGGGTTCAACTCCTGGAACCTCACCAAAACAGCTGATTGAAGGAGTGCTACAGCCTTCTGAAGAAAACAGAAAAAAAAATGTGTGGCATGCTCCAATGGACGCTGTAGGGAACGCCCTGGTAGAATGCAGTATCTGTATCCTGAGGAGCTGGTAAGGGGATCCAATACAATAATAATATTCTTTTAGGAAATTGCTAAAATGCAATCTTAGAACAGCAGAAGTGGCTCAATGCTGGAGCTTCAAATTGATGAAAAGAAATTTAGTGCAGTTCTTGCTTTTTGCTGTTTTCTTAAGCATTTTGAATGAAAAAACCCAAAAACTAATCGACATTCCTGTGGTTGGAAACTAGTGTGAACTTTTCTTTCTGTTTTCTTGGCACAGCAGACTCCCATGATAATACATTTTTCATATTCCTGATGCATAACCCTTTCCATAAATGCATGTTTCGCGCTGATTACTCTTAGAGATAAATCACATAAGGGTATGTCTATTTCTGCAGAAAAATGTTTGTCCTTTTACCAAGCAATGGTCAAGTAACAATAATCATAACCATTAATTTTCTAATTAGAAGAATCAATTACATACAAAGCCTAGAAGCCTATGGACACTGAGGTATCTGTGCTAAAGAGGCTTTCCTATCAACTGATGACTAGAATATGCCATCAACTTATCTGAGAACGAAGGAGTATGCAGCACTGGTTTAGTGATATGGCCCATCAAAATTTTTGCCTACCTACTGGCACTTATCTCCATCCCTGTAAAATCAGTAAAACTAACACTACAGCACCTTCATACAGGGGCGCAGCAGTCGCTACTGGGCCCAGGAGCCTGAGGAGGCCCGAAGACCCTTGTGTTTTAATTTTTGCCTCAGGCAGCACGAATGCTAAGTGCTTCCCTGCCCCTGGCCACAAAGCACTGAGGGAAGGGGGCCCTAAGCTCAACTCTTGCACCAGGGCCCATGAGCCATTAGCTACGCCCCTGCTCACATACTTACCAACACTGAAAAGGGAAAACTCTGGACATTTACGCCCTACCTCTTGGTCTATCTGGAATGTCCCCAAAATGCCCTGGAACACCATGAAACTGGCAACTATAAAGAGGGGCTTGCATAAGCCAAGTCCCTTTCATGGCACTGTTCGTAGGACTGTCCTGGCAAATGTATGATTCTCAGCAGTTGGACCCCTACGACCAGAAAGTGATGACATGTCCTAGAGCTATGCCATCCTTTTCTGTGGTATGAAAACTGCACGTGTTATTTCAATAGGGAATCATTATGGGAAAAGGCCTGTATTATTATTGTTCACCCAGACCAGTACATATGGTTGTGTCTGTGCCTGGTGCTGCAGCTCAGTCCTATGCAAGTGAAAATGGACTGGGTTAAAGGGGTTTTCTGTAACTTTAATTACGGATGTCCTATCCTTAGGTCATGTCATCAATATTTGACCAAGGCACCCTGCCCTATCATCTTAGTTCTGGATTGGGACTGAGCAGCAGTGCAAGGCACAGTCACCACTGTATATACAGTGCTGTGGTAAACACTGAAGGGGGCTTTAAATCAGCTGATCATGGGGTAAGTCATCTACCACTGTTCCAATGTTAAAGATCGATCCTAGAGGTAGACCTTCAATATTACCCCTTCCTGATATGGCGATTTTCAGTTACTGAGTTTTCATTTTCACTCTCTGCTTTCCCGGAGCTATAACTTTTTTATTTTTCCATTCACATAGCATTATAAGAGCTTGTTTTTTGTGGGACAAGTTGTACTTTCCAATGTCTCCATTTAATATTGCATACAATGTAGTGGGAAACTGGAAAAAATCCAAATGGGATAGAATTCGAAAAAAAAGCAATTATGCCAAAGTTTATGGGTTTTATTTTTACGACATTGTCTATGCAGTAAATTTGACCTGTGTCCTTCATTCTCTGGGTCAGTACAGCGATACCACATTTATGTATTTTTTCCTGTGTTTTAACCATTTCCGGACCTCTGCGGTACATGTACAGTAGAAGTCCAGTCTTTAAAGATGGCGCCCACTCACAAGCACAGCGGGCGCCATAACTGCCAGGATTCTGCTGTTTTAAACAGCAGAGACCTGGGGCTAATGTCAATAATGCCAATCGCAGACAATTAACCCCTCAGATACCGTGGTCAAAAGCTGCATGCTTACTGGTCTGGGCTGTCTTCCCTTGGCTGAGGTCAGGGAAGGCGTTTCATACTAGTAATAGGCCTGGTTGGCTTTGTCCAGTTAAATGCAGGCCATCAGGATAGAAACTAGACAGACCCAATTGTAGCTAGTCAATGGTGTCCATCAGCGTTCTTAGTGTCTGTCTGGCGCGACAGATCTGACACTGCCATCATTTTTCTTGTTCTGCTCCTATAATTGAAAAAACGTTGATGTTAGAGTACTCTGTGGCTTACCTGACCAAAATTGTCTGTATGCCTTGGGTTGGAACCTGAGTATATAAGCAGGTGTGATAATTCACAGTGACCTGTATAAAATGGAACATACAATTCGAATTAACAACCTATATAGTTGTAAAGAGATGTCATATTTTTAGACAGGAGTATTGACTGCAATATTAAGTGGCCTGGAACCAACAAAAAACCCATCAGATTGCTGGTAGATGCAGCCAGAAAGAACAGAGAAACTTGCGGTGTATATGGGCACATTTCATGCTAAGATCCTTAGATACATACTGCATTGATGCACACTGCAGCCATGGTCCTGAGTTCCAGTTCACAGACTGCAGCGGTGTAAACAAGGAGCGGACTGGTGGCACAGAGAACGGCACCGGAGAAAGAGGTAAGTAAAGCATCATTTTTTATTTTACAACGTTCGTGACTTGTCCAAGATTTTTAATTACCGCAGACAACCCCTACTGTAAAGTTTTTATAATCTGGTGTACTGGATGATTTTCTCAAGATGGACCACTTGAACCAAAAATGTTACAGCAAAAATTAGAAAAAAAATGGACTGTGTAATGCTACTTAGCGCTGGCTGATCAGTCTTGCCTCATTAGAAGAACTTATTCCTTATCCGCACTTATCTCCCGCTGACACCTAGAGTTAAATTGAGTGGCAGACAAGTATCTGTTTCTGCTGCTCCACTCACACGGAGAAACACAAGCCCCATTCTTGTGACTGGTCCAGTGGTCGGACTCCTGCTGATCAGACACTTATCCCCCACCCCTTTAATAGTGTGAGTGGACTTTTCGAAAAGTTGCTAGACTCCTTTATTAAGCCCTTCCAACTGTATGCATTTTTTTCATTTCTTTGTTGTAGCATTCCAAGAGCTATAACTTTTTGATTTTTCTGTCAATGTAGGTGTATGAGGCCTTGTTATTTGCAGGACAAGTTGTTGTTTTTTATGGCACCATTTTGGGGTATTGCTTACTGGTTAAATTTTGCGACATTCACTTTGCGGCATGAATAACATAATAACTTTACTCGCTGGGTCAGTACAATTACAGCGATACCAAATACATATAGTGTTTTTAAGTTCTAATACTTTTACACAATAAAACCCTTTTTTTTTAAAAAAAAGAAAAAAAGAAAGAAAATATTATTGTATCGCAGCAACCCTTAACCCATAACTTTTTAGTTTTTTGGTTCTACAGAGCTTTGTGGGAGCTTGATTTTTGCGGAACGACTTGTGGTTTACATTACTACCATTTTGGGGTACAACACTGTTTGATTTTATTCAGTTTTTTCTTTTTTCTTCATGGCAAATAAGCAAAAACAGCAATTCTGCCATTTTTTTTTTAATGGTGTTCACCTTGTGGGATATATTACTTGATAATCGTATACTGCGGGTTGTTACAGATGCAGAGATACCAAATATGTGGAGAGGATTCAATTTTTGAATTTTTTTTCCAGTAAAAAGCATTTTTTGCAATGGAAAAATGTCAATTTTTTACTTGGATTTTTTTTCCAAATAAAACTAATTTTTTATTTTTTTTTTACTATTCATTAGTCTCTCAAGGGAATTTTGACATGCGATCTTCCGATCACTTCTACAATACACTCAATGTATTGCTTAGGTAGTTATGTATGTATGTATTATACTGACAATACTATACTGACAGGCTCCATCAGGCTTGATAGGACATACACTGCAGGCAGATCTGGGGGCCTCATTAGGCATGGCTGCAGTGTACAGACATCAACATCCCGTGATCTCGCAGGGTGGCGATGCCTGACAGAGGGAGTCCCCTTTCTCTAAACTTCTTAGATGTCACGTTTGCTATTGACTGAGGCATGTAAGGGGTTTAAAAGTCCAGAATGGCACTTCTGCCACTCCGGGTAGTTTGAGCAGGAGCCTGGCTTCCATGTGAGAGCCGGGCTCCTGCTCTGCGCGGGAGATCCATGCACAGCTTATTCTAGGCCATCAAAAAATGGTGGCAGCCTAGAATAAACCCCATTAATGTCTGTTGTAAAAACACAGCGGTCATTAAGTGGTTAAAGAAGCTATCCAACAGCTTTCATGTTAAATCAAGTTTGGGCAAATACAGCTAGCATACTAGCGTAAGGCTGGATTCACATAACATTTTTCTCATTCATCTAACATATCCAAAAAAACGTATATATGTTAACGGATACCTCAGACAGATGCCATACAGACTCATCCGTCACCATAGCGTTCCAATGTAAAAAAAAGTATACATTAACGTATACTTTTTTTTGCTACACTTACCGGATGGAAAAGCACAGTGTACCAAAATAAATGGAGCAACTTGCTCTTTCTGCCTGAACATGCTTATTATTAACAAGGTAACGTTATGGAGAAATAAAGGACTGAATCTTATATCCAGGATATGTGTTTTTGTTAATGTTCTATCTAGTCCATTATTTGCCTCTTTATACCATTTTTGACCTGGCATCTTGAGCTTTTACATAGTTTTTCTAATTTGGGAGCTCTCACGGAATAAGAAAACAGAAAAGCTAAAATTATAACTGCACTTGTGGTCACAGTTTTAAAGAAGGAAGGAAAGAAGAGGTGTCTAGGACCACATCCGTAACTCCAGATCCAGCATCCACATAATCAGGGCTCTGCCTATAGTGCACAGTGCACACAGCTCTTTCCATAACGGTCGGTCTGCAAGACTCTAGTTTCACAAGACTACTACTTGTTCCATGGCGCCTAAGATCATCACATGACTAAAGCCATGCCTGAAATAGAAATGGTTACCTCCTGCGAATCAACTGAAATTTTTTTTTTCAAGAAATACCATATTTTGGATAGCAACTTTAATTTGCGTCACTAATAGTGTTGATCACAAATATTCTAATCGTGAATTTTTATCGCGAATATAAGCACTTCTAGAATATAGTGCTATATCTTCGTAATCGCACATTTTCAAGATTTCTTTTCATCAGTACCGTAACTGCTTCTTGCTTGTGGGCCAATGAGAAGGCTGCAATATCTTTGTCGGAGCTTAGCAACATCCCTAGCAACCAATAGGAAAGTTGCCTACCGCTAACTATATAAGAACCTCCCCAGCAGCCATTTTCTTCAGTTTTTTGCAGTTCTGAGAGAGACATCAGTGTCATTGCTGTGCTCTGTGCTTTGCTGACTTATCTGGATCCTTATTCAATTACATTAGATAGTTAGTTAGCTTATACGTATAATACAGATAGTTAGTGGGAGATAGTCAGTGTAGGTTAGATAGTGATATAGTGTAGCTGATAGGTTCCAGTGCAGGGTGTTAGGTAGTGTGATAGGAATTACTGTGCTGTGATAGAGATTAGTGTCTAGCAGCTTAAAAAATTTGCAAAAGTGAGCCACGCCTGTATTGCGCATATTACATTGCTGATATTCACAATCAAGAAAATACACGAATTCTAGAATATGCGAATTTATGGTGAATAATAGGCCAAAAATTCACGAAATATTGTGAACACGAATATTGCCTATGCTGCTCATCACTAGTCACTAAAGGGGTGCGTATGTATTTTCTCTAGTCCATATGCACACTATCTACCAGAGCGCACTACTCCTTGTTTTCCATCTACATCTCTAAGCGGCACCAGTTTTGAAAAGGCCTGTCAGCTGAAAAGTCGTGATTTGTGCAGCCGCCTTCCAATATATAACACTTGAATTGCACAAGTTCTGTTTCGTGCTTGACTTTTCAAATGGATTATACATGTGTAAATACATGAGTGGGCAATACAAAAAGCAGGGACAGGATTTTACAAAGGACCAGGGGACATGCTTTATGTGTGGGGGAAAGACAATTTTGACATCCATACAGGAAAGAGTTCTTTACAGTTAAAGTAGAAAAAAATGGGAAGCCCTACCCCAAGTGGAAGTAATGGCAGATTAAAAAAGACTAGATCCTTAAGGGGGTCTTCCGAGAAAAAACCCCCCCACGTGATCCATGCGCATGGGCCGCTCTGACGTCATTCTGGAGCGCCCCGGGAGCCGCACGGATGGTAAGTATACTGCTCCCCCGCTCCCGACTACTACTATGGCAACCAGGACTTTAATAGCGTCCTGGCTGCCATAGTAACGCTGAAAGCATACTGAAGACTGATCCGTCTTCAAATGCTTTCAGGTCACTTGCGTTTTTACGGATCCGGCGGGCACTTCCGGCAAATGGAGTACACGACGGATCCGGACAACGCAAGTGTGAAAGAGGCCTAAGAAGCTGGCATTGATTTTCTTTGGTTCCCGAATTACGGTAAATCCTGAACCCGTACCTAGACTTAGGTACAAGTTTTAATTGCATATGTACGTGGATTTTATGGCATGAAAACTTGTGGTGCTGCAGGATGACAACATTCAGTGATTTACATTCTGCTGTACTTCATTTTCTCAAATACCTATACTCCTCTGCTCGGCTATCTCCAGCAGTTCCACTGAGAATGAAAGGGGCGGCAGTGCACAACCTCGACCTGCCGCTCCATTTTACCTAAATTACAGTATATGGACAAAAGTACAGTATCGGGGACACCCCATTTCTGACGCCCCATTCTAAGTCCATAGGCATGGGGGGGGGACTCCCCCCCTTGCAGCTTCAAACAGCTTCCACTCTTCTAGTAAGGCTTTCTGCAAGGTTTAGGAGTGTGTCTGGGGGAATATTTGCCTATTCATCCAGAAGAGCATTTGTGAGGTCAGACGCTGATGTTGGATGAGATTCTACGTTCCACATGTAGTACTTCCCAAAACTGGAAGCATATAATTGTCTAAAAGGTCTTGGTATGCTGAAGCATTAAAGGGGTTGTCTGCTTTCATTAAAAAAAAAAATTTGGGGAGTTGAAGTGACAAAAAATGGCAAATTGGCCGTCTTTATTTTCTTTTTTTCTGTTACGCCATTCGCCGTATGAGATAAATATTGTTATATTATAATAGTACGGGCGCACGCACACAGCAATACACGTGTATTTTTTTATTGGTTAAGTATTTTGATTTTGGGGAAAGGAGGGTGATTTCAAACTTTGTATATTTTTTATTTTATATTTTTAAAAACTTTTTTTATTTATTTTTAAACTTTTTTTTTTAAGTCACCCTGGGTGACTATAATTGGTGATCATTAGATTGCCATTGTATTCTTTGATGGCTATATAGCCATCATTGAACACTTCATTTCCAATATACCAATACAGTGCTGCCATCTGGTGGCCTGTTTTGGTAAATTTTAATAATAGCTGTCGAAGCCTGATTGAGGCTTCGGTCTATTAGTACAGTGCAACAGATTCCCCGATCTCAGCCAGGGAACGCTGTTATGGGAGTGGGAGCATGCAGCTCCTGCCTCCGGACCACTCAGCTGATATGTGATCAGCCTTAGGCCTCTTTTACACGGGCATCATGTTTGATGCCCGGATAAGAGGCGGGTGCGTTGCGGGAATATGCACGTTTTTCCCGCGCGGGTGCAAACGTTTGTAACGCGTTTTGCACGTGCGTGAGAAAAATCGCCATGTTTGGTACCCAACCCGAAGCCGGACTTCATTACTGAAGTCCGGTTTCCGGTCTTCTGGAGAATTGATTATTTTCCCTTATAACATGGTTATAAGGGGAAATAATAGCATTCTTAACCGCTTACCGACCGCCTAACGCAGGATTGCGTCCTGCGGGCGGTCGGTTTGTTCCTCTTTGACGCGCGGGTGCGTCATCTCGCGAGACGTTCACAGGTAAACTACAGCCTGCCAGCGCTGATCGTGCGCTGGCAGGCTGTAGAAGTTAAAAAAAATCACATATCAGACGCTGTTTTGTTAACAGCGTCTGATATGCTTGCTGATCGTTCCTTTGGTGGTCCCTTTTGCTTGGGACCACCAAAGGAAACTTTTATAAGTGCACCAATCACCACACAGACCCCCCCCCATCCATCCCCCCCACCCCCGTCACTGATTAACCCCTGATTAACCCCCGATCACCGCAAAACACGGACACCGGCAATGTGCTTTCCGCATTTTGCGGATCCGCACATTGCCAGAACTATATAGAAAATGCCTTTTCTTGTCCGCAATTGCAGACAAGAATAGGACATGCTCTATCTTTTGCGGCGAGTGCATAGTGTGCTCTCCGCATCACCGCCAGCCTCATTCACACTGAATGGGTCCGTACCTATTCCGCAGAATTGCGGAATAGATGCGGACATTTTTGCGGACGTGTGAATGGGGCCTTACTACTTTTTTTTTTGCACATTTTTTGGCAGAGATTTATTCATCCACATTGATCGATGCGAATGAGGAAATCTATGCCGTTCATTTTTTTTTTTTTTGCACATTTTTTGGCAGAGATTTTTTCATCCACATTGATCGATGCGAATGAGGAAATCTGTGCCGTTCATTTTTTTTACCCGTATGCTCAATATAAGGAGAATCGCAGAAACTCCTAATGCTGGCTATACGTGTAATGATTGCGGAGACCCTAAAATGCCAGAGCAGTACAAAAACCTCACATGTGACCCCATTTTAGAAAGAAGACACCCCAAGGTATTCCGTGAGGGGTATGGTGAGTTCATGCAAAATTTTATTTTTTGTCACAAGTTAGTGGAATATGAGACTGTAAAAAAAAAAAAAAAATTTCCGCTAACTTGTGCCAAATTTTTTTTTCTGTGAACTCGCCATACCCCCATAGAATACCTTGGGTGTCTTCTTTCCACAATGGGGTCACTTGTGGGGTTTTTATACTGACCTGGCATTTTAGGGGTCCTAAAGCGTGAGAATCCAAATGCGTAAAATGGCCTGTGAAATCCTAAAGGTACTCATTGGTTTTAGGGCCCTTTGCGCATCTTGGCTGCAAAAAGTGTCACTCATGTGGTATCGCCGTACTCAGGAGAAGTAGGGCAATGTGTTTGGTGTGTATTTTTACATATACCCATACTGTGTGTGAGAAATATCGCTGTAAACGACAACTTTTTAAATTTTTATTCAAAGTTGTCAATTTACAGAGATATTTCTCTCACCCAGCATGGGTATATGTAAAAATACACCTCAAAACACATTGCCCTACTTCTCTGAGTACGGCGATACCACATGAGTGACACTTTTTGCAGCCAAGATGTGCAAAGGGGCCCAAATTCTAATGAGTACCTTTAGGAGAGAGCATTTTACGCATTTTTCTTCTCACGCTTTAGGGCCCTAAATGCCAGGGCAGTATAAATACCCACATGTGACCCATGTTGAAAGAAGACACCCCAAGGTATTCGCTGAGGGCATAATGAGTCCATGAAAAATTAAACTTTTTGTCAAAAGTTAGCGGAAAGGGAGACTTTGTGAGAAAAACAATAAAAATCAATTTCCACTAACTTGTGCCAAAAAAAATCTTCTATGAACTCGCCATGCCCCTCATGGAATAGCTTAGGGTGTCTTCTTTCCAAAATGGGGTCACATGTGGGGTATTTATACTGCCCTGGCATTTTAGGGGCCCTAAAGCGTGAGAAGAAAAATGCGTAAAAATGCCCTCCTAAAAGGTACTTATTGGAATTTGGGCCCCTTTGCATCTTGGCTGCAAAAAGTGTCACTCATGTGGCATCGCCGTACTCAGGAGAGTAGGGCAATGTGTTTTGGAGTGTATTTTTACATATACCCATGCTGGGTGAGAGAAATATCTCTGTAAATTGACAACTTTGAATAAAAAAATGTAAAAAGTTGTCGTTTACAGCGATATTTCTCACACAGCATGGGTATATGTAAAATACACCCCAAAACACATTGCCCTACTTCTCCTGAGTACGGCGATACCACATGAGTGACACTTTTTTGCAGCCTGGGTGCGCAAAGGGGCCCTAATTCCAATGAGTACCTTTAGAATTTCACAGGCCATTTTTACGCATTTGGATTCTCACGCTTTAGGGGCCCCTAAAATGCCAGGTCAGTATAAATACCCCACATGTGACCCCATTTTGGAAAGAAGACACCCCAAGGTATTCCGTGAGGGGCATGGCGAGTTCACAGAATTTTTATTTTTTGCCACAAGTTAGCGGAAATTGATATTTTTATTTTTATTTTGTTTTTTGCAAAGTCTCATATTCCACTAACTTGTGACAAAAAATAAAATTTTACATGAACTCACCATACCCCTCACGGAATACTTTGGGGTGTCTTCTTTCCAAAATGGGGTCACATGTGGGGTATTTATACTGTCCTGGCATTTTAGGGGCCCCTAAAGCGTGAGAAGAAGTCTGGAATCCAAATGCGTAAAAATGCCCTGTGAAATCCTAAAGGTACTCATTGGTTTTAGGGCCCATTTGCGCATCTTGGCTACAAAAAAGTGTCACTCATGTGGTATCGCCGTACTCAGGAGAAGTAGGGCAATGTGTTTTGGGGTGTATTTTTATATATACCGATACTTTGTGTGAAAAATATCTCTGTAAACGACAACTTTTAAAAATTTTTATACAAAGTTGACAATTTACAGAGATATTTCTCTCACCCAACATGGGTTTATGTAAAAATACACCCCAAAACACATTGCCCTACTTCTCCTGAGTACGGCGATACCACATAAGTGACACTTTTTTGCAGCCTGGGTGCGCAAAGGGGCCCAAATTCCAATGAGTACCTTTAGCTTTTAAATAGCGGCTCACAATTTAGCCCCGCCCAAAATGCCAGAACAGTAAACACACTCACAAGTGACCCCATTTCGGAAAGTAGACACTCGAGGTATTCACTGAGGGGCATAGTGAGTCCGTCTGAGAATTTTTTTTGCCAGAAGTTAGCAGAAATTGAAACTTTTTTTTCTCTCAGAAAGTGTCATTTTCCGCTAACTTGTGAAAAAAAATGAAATGATACATGAACTCACCATGCCCCTCCGCGAATACTTTGGGGTGTCTTCTTTCTAAAATGGTGTCATTTGGGGGGTATTTGTACTATCCTGACATTTTAGCACCTGAAGAAACATGACAGGCGCTCAGAAAGTCAGAGCTGCTTCAAAATGCCGAAATTCACTTTTTTGCACCATAGTTTGTAAACGCTATAACTTTTACCCAAACCAATAAATATACACTTATTGGACTTTTTTTTTATCAAAGATATGTAGAACAATAAATTTAGAGAAAAATTTATATAGAAATGTAGTTGTTTTTGAAAAATTTTACAGAAAGTGAAAAATGTCATTTTTTTGCAAAAATGTCGTTAAATTTGTATTAATGGCAAAAAAAGTAAAAATGTCAGCAGCAATGAAATACCACCAAATGAAAGCTCTATTAGTGAGAAGAAAAGGAGGTAAAATTCATTTGGGTGGTAAGTTGTATGACGGAGCAATAAACGGTGAAAGTAGTGTAGTGCGGAATTGTAAAAAGTGGCCTGGTCATTAAGAGTGTTTAAGCTAGGGGGGCTGAAGTGGTTAATAAAGAATGCATTGTAAAATAAAGTGGAAGGGGTTAAATTAATAAACGTTACATCACATGATGGACCATGTGATTGGACCATGTGATGTGACGTCATCACAGGTCCTTTAGATCTTAGCTGATGCAGGGAAAGAGAGGACAGATCGCAACTACGCGATCAAGTGGCTAAGGTAAGTTAACTTTTATTATTTTTAACCCCTTCCACTTCATTTTACAATGCATTCTTTATTAAGAATGCTATTATTTCCCCTTATAACCATGTTATAAGGGAAAATAATAGAGATCGGGCCTCGTTGCTAAGCAACCATGCGGGAAAATCGCAACGCATCCGCACTTGCTTGCGGATGCTTGCGATTTTCCCGCAGCCCCATTTACTTCTATGGGGCCTGCGTTGCGTGAAAAACACAGAATATAGAACATGCTGCGATTTTCACGCAACGCAGAAGTGATGCGTGAAAATCACCGCTCATGTACACAGCCCAATAGAAATGAATGGGCTCGGATTCAGTGCGGGTGCAATGCGTCCACCTCACGCATTGCACCCGCGCGGAAAACTCGCCCGTGTGAAAGGGGCCTTATGTTCCATACAGCAGAAACCCTGTGGCTATGGCGCCGGCTGCATGTGCGAGCGGGAGCCATGCTTAAAGATGCGCCTTCCGCCGTACATATAGGACGGCGGCCACAAAGTGGTTAATGACCAGCTCTCTGCATTTCAGCAAGGCTGGATAAGTATTATTGTTCGGTTCTGTTTGGAGATAGAAATAAAAGAATGTGTCATTTATATAATTCTATCTTTTGTTCTGCAACGCAGATTTTTTTAAATTTTCAACATTTTTTGTTTGATTTTCACACCGAATAAATGAATCGTGCTCTATAAGGCAATTTTTTAAATACTCTTTGATAGGCACATCATTCCTCAAGCACATCATAATACAGATTAATATGTCTCTCCATTATAATTTATATATTTTTAATATAAATTATAAATTTATATAATTTTTTTTTGTTCTGCAGAGCAAATATAAGGAAAATAATTTTTTTGTTTAATTTTCACAAGCACATCATAATATAGATTGATATGCCTTTCCATTATAATTTATAGAATAAAGAAGGAAATTTAATATTTAACTTTTTTGGTTTAATTTTCACAAGCACATCATAATACAGATTGATATGCCTTCCCATTATACCGGATTGCAGAATAAAATACACTTTTGGTTGTAAATGTACATAGTTAGATAAAAATCTGTATAAAGGTCCATCAAACGGTAAATGCAGCATAATAGTGTCTGATCTACTAACCTTTGATGGCTGCCCAGTGCAATGCTGTGTCTCCTTCCAAGTCACTCAGATGTACCTTGGCACCTTTTCCAATGAGATAACAACACAGGGCTGTGTGCCCGTACTGAGCTGCGGTGATTAATGGCGTACACCCTTTCTGATCTTCTACATCTATGGAAACTCCTGCTTTCACAAGCAGGTCAACCACAGGGATGTAGCCACTGACTGCAGCCCAATGAATAGGGTGCTGCCCTGTTTCGGACTGGCTGGGCAGATTCACAGGTCCTTTACAGTCCACAAGGAGCCCCATCAGCTCTATAGATCCCGCCAGGGCTGCCCAGTGAACCGGGGTGTGTCCCTTTTCATCATAATTTCCCAGAATTGAAGGGCCTTCTTCATCAATTATTTGCTGGCACTTCTTTAGGTCGCTGTCAAAGAATGGTAGAATGCATGAATTTCATTTCAGTGAGAAGAAAAGTTAAAGTCATATTTGCCAAATCTGTCAGTTATTACGAAGTATATAATGTTTACTGCGGGGTTTGAGGCTATCACCTCAGTCCAGGCGCTCTGCAGATCCAGAGCGCCAATTCGAGATCAGCCAATCAAATCGAATTGATTTGTCTCCTCAAGGAGACTTCTGCAACTGCGACAGGGTGTCCCCGAAACTGAGGGCGCCCCCCTTGCCGCCTCAATGACAGGCCCGACCTCTCAGCTAGCTGTGACAAGCACAGCTACTGCGAATGGATTGCAGGGTGTTCGTAACCACGGAAACGAGCAGTGTATAATGTGATAGAAAAATGTATTAAGCCAGCAAAGGAAGCAATATGGACAATCACAGTACATTAGTAAGTGCTTAGTATTAACTTCCTCTACATAATAAATGGCATTTGCTGAAGTGACACAACCCCTTTAAGGGTTCTTTCACACTAGCGTTAGAAGAATCCAGCAGGCTGTTCTATTCCGCACAAGGAGTAACTTCAGTTTTTTTTGCGGACCCATTGAAATAAATAGTTCCACATACGGTCCTCAAAAAACCCTAGAATGGACACGGAAAGAAAATACGTTCATGTGCATGAGCCCTAAAGAAGTATTATACCCACTGAGTTATTCAATGACATCTATCTGTATAGCGCCACTTGCTGTTTGCTCTTGTTGCGCTTTCTTGTTTGCGCTTTCTTCACGGAAGCACATGCTCAGTTCCATCCTTCAACTGCCACTAGCTGCAGCAGACAGGACATGCCCTCTGAGAAAGGACACGCTCCCTAAGCTGCCAGCTTGAAATATGTCTAGCAGAACAATTGGAGCAATGAAGGTGGAGATCTCTGGATGCATTTGAGGTACTGGGCTGGTACTAGTTTTGATAGGTCTCTTTCACACGAATGTGTGCAAATTGTGGTCCGTAATGCACGGGCACTGGCCGTGGGGCAGCCCCAGCGGCTCGCGGACCTATTCGCTTCAATAGGTTCGTGATCCACCCGTTACGCAAAAAGATAGGACATGTTCTATCTTTTTGCGGGACGGGAGTACGGAACGTAACCCCACGGAAGCACTCCGTAGTGTTCCGTCCTGTGATTCCATTCCGCATCTCTGGATTTGCGGACCCATTGAAGTAGATTGGTCCGCATCGGTGATGCGGTCCGCAATACGGGCACGAGGCGCACACGTCTGTGTGAAAGAGACCTTAGAAAGAGGTTGTCATGTACTAGATTATGGATGATTTTCCTTTTTTTCATTATTCATGGGATAACCCATAGCTACATAGATGGACATCCTCTACATGCTTGTGCGGTGACCCCTCTCATCATCTGCCAACAGTTAACGTGAGGGCATTTCCACCTAAAATAATATTGCCTTAAAGGGGTTCTCAAGCCATTTAAAGGGGTTCTCTTAGACCAGGAACCCTTTTTCACATGTACAGGCAAAGTGAAATAGTTTTTAAAAAAGACTGATCTGTTGGCAGCGCTCTTTTTCCGGTCCCATCTCCTCTGCTTTTAATCCCCATTGGACCAGAACTGCGACGTGATGTCTACGTGCATGTCACTGCTGCCGGCCCTGTCTGCACATGTCCCCGCTGACTGGCCAGCAGCAGTGATATGCACGTAGACGGCACGTCAAACTTCCAGTCCAGCTCGCTGCTGGATCCAGAGTGCCAATGACAGATGAGTCTTATTTTTCCCGGCCTGGCAGTTGGGACATTTTTACAGGATTTCAGAGACCAGTTTCTATGAACCTACATACAGTGACATGACAGAGTATATACATTTAGGAAGCGGATGGAGCGTCTGAGAGAGTGACTTTGACTAGCCACAAGATTGGGGGGTAGCGAAGAAGTTGCTAGGGGGCCCTGTTCAAAAATTTGCTATGGGACCCAGTCATTTCTACGCCATTGATTGTGAGTCATCTGATGGAGAATGCACCATATTTCTATTCCCAGTATGCGTCTTATGTCTTTATTCCAGCTAATTCCGGCTAAAACCCCTGTCCTGTGATTGGAATGGTGTGAATTGATCTCAGGGCCTATTTTTAAAATCCATTAGTCCCCGCCGCAACACCTACCGATACACTGTACATATGTGCATACAGGTCATTAAGCTATTTACAGAGCGATGAATGCAGTCATAAAGCCACAGCTATTTTAACCCCTTAGTGACCCGCCTGTTTACCACTTGGAACCGAACCCGAGTTCGGGAAATGTTTTTTTTACAGTATAAATCAATTTCTGAAGTTTTTATGCGAAGTCTCACAAGTCTTAATGAAGTAATAACTTCGGCTCATCTGAGCCAATACATTCTAATACTGTACGGAGTGCTCGCTCCGTACAGTACTGAAACAAAGTTTTATGCGAATTTACTTCGAATGTTTCATCCGAAGTCGATTCGCTTATTCCTAGATGGATAAAAAGGTTTTTAGCCTTCATTAAGCCCCTGCTGTCATGCAAGGATGTTGGCACCCTGTGGTTTCATTCGCAGGATGCTGACAGAGGGGGCGTCCAATCTCTAAACCACTTAGATGCTATTGACCACGGTATCTAAGGGGTTAAATGGCCATTTCTGCAGATCAGGGCTAGTTGAACAGGAGCCCTCCTCTCATGTGAGAGCTGAGCCCCCACTATCTGCTGCGTGGAGACCTGTGCAGCGCTTAGACTAGTCTGCTATAAAAAGGTGGCGGCTTAGCCTGAGGGACTAAGGCGTTAAAGTGCTTTTTCGAAGCTTAGATTTGGATGACCTGTCCTTAAGATACATACACCGTTTATATTTGACAATATTTAAAGCAATCCTCCGGTTCCTGCGGATCTGTCACCCAAAGTGGCCGCATCACTTCTCAGACTACCTGGTGCACACTGTGTATGGGTAGGAGACTTCCTTATGGATTCAACACTTACATCGTGCCCTCATTTCAAAGGCTGATCTACAGATTTGCTGATTCCAAGATGGCTGCATGCATCCCAGACTACTCAATCTACTCTGTGCATCAGTAGCCCAAGACCCTTCCGGCTGCACATGTGACCAGGGCTGACCAATCTGACAGGAGCAGAAAGTAACTTGGACTACTGATGCACAGTGTACAGTTGTGTTCAAAATTATTCAACCCCCAATGCTGTAAAGGGTTTTAGGGAATTTAGTGTACAGTTGTAATTGTGTTCAGAATGAAATCTTACAAGGACTTTTTAAAGTCCTTGTAAGATCAATTGTTTTTGTAATACAGTATTAAATGTTTTTTTTGTGATTTCCTCATTGACACAATTATTCAACCCCTTAACCCCTTAAGGACTGGGGGTTTTGGGATTTTTGCGTTTTTGTTTTGCGCTCCCTGCCTTCCAAAAGCCATAACATTTTTATATTTCCGCTCACATAGCCATATGACGGCTTATTTTTTGCGGGACAAGTTGTACTTTTTAACGCTACCATTTATTTTTGCATGTGATGTAGTGGGAAACGGAAAAAATTCCAAATGGGGTGAAATTGCAAAAAAAGCAATTTCACCACAGTTTTACTGGGTTTTAAATTACAACGTTCGATTTGCGATAAAACTGACTGGTTAATTTTATTCTTCAGGTCAGTACGAATCCGGCAATACCTAATATGTATAGTTTTTCTTGCGTTTTGATAGTGAAAAAAAATTAAAAGTGGGAATTTTTTTATTTTATTTTTTGTCGCCATGTTTTGACCCCTATAACTTTTTTGTAATTATGCGTACGGAGCAGTGTAGGGGCTCATTTTTTGCGGGGCAATCTGAACTTTTAATTGATACCATTATGGGGTGCGTATGATGTTTTGATCACTTTTTATTCATTTTTTTAGGAAATGAAGCGTCCAAAAATGGCGAATTAGCCATTTGGACGCTTTCTTTCCGTTTTTATGTTTACCAGTATGGTGAATATTTTTATATTATTATAGTATGGGCGTTTTCGCATCATTGCGACACCCATTATGTGTAATTTTTTATTTTTTATTTATTTTATTTTCATTTTGGGGAAAGGGGGTGATTTGAATTTTTATATTTTTTTATTTAATTTTTATTTTTAAACTTTTTTTTTTTTTTTAACACTTTCTTAAAGTTCACATAAGGAACTATAAGATGCAATCATCAGATTGCTATTCTCATATATTCCAATGCAATAGCATTGGAATATATGAGAAAATCACATATTTCCTATGGAGCCTATTACAGTCATAGGCTCCATAGGAATACTATGTAGTAACCTAGGTTTCATTCACAGAAACCTAGGGTACTACATGCATGCTCGGCTCCCCTTGTGGCCATCAGGGAGCCGAGCAAAACCAAAGTGAAACTTTCGGTTTTGTGATCAGACCGTGATCAGATTGACCACGGCATCTGAGGGTTAAATGTCCGCGATCGGCATCGCTGCCGGTCGCGGACATGAGCTGCGGGTGTCAGCTTGATGAATCAAGCATTTACCCGCAGCTCATGCGCCCGCTCCGTGCGGGAGCGGGCGCCATCTTTAAAGTGCGGACGAAGGGCGTACATGTACGCCCTTCGTCCTTAAGGGGTTAAAGACGACCACTCTTAAGAACAGAGGTTCATTCAAGTGTTTTCGATCAGGTATTGAAAACACCTGTGGATGTCAAGGAGCAGCAATCAAGCATAATAAGCACCAATTAGGCAGATGTAAAATGACTGTGATACTCAGCTCCTTCTAGACATTTACTGGTGTGTTTACAAACATGGTGAAGTCCAGAGAATGGTCCAGGAAGACAAGAGAAGAGGTGATTTCTCTTCACAGGAAGGGCAATGGCTATAAGAAGATTGCAAAGATGTTACACATACCAAGAGACACCATAGGAAACATCATTCGCAAATTCAAGGCAAAGGACACTGTTGAAACGCTACCTGGTCATGGCAGAAAGAAGATGCTGACTTTGACTGCTGTGTGCTACCTGAAGTGCAAAGTGTTGAAAAGTCCCCGTGTGACTGCTGAGGAACTGAAAAAAGATTTGTTAGATGCAGGTACTGAAGTTTCAGCTCAGACAATAAGGCACACGCTACGTAATGAAGGCCTCCATGCCAGAACTCCCAGACGCACCCCCTTGCTGTCTCCAAAGAATAAGAAAAGTCGACTGCAGTATGCCAAAAGTCATGTGGACAAACCACAAAGGTTTTGGGATAGTGTTCTGTGGACTGATGAAACAAAATTAGAACTGTTTGGGCCCATGGATCAACGCTATGTTTGGAGGAGGAAGAACAAGGCCTATGAAGAAAAGAACACCTTGCCTACTGTAAAGCATGGCGGGGGGTCAATCATGCTTTGGGGCTGTTTTGCTACTACAGGTACAGGGAAGCTTCAGCGTGTGCAAGGTACCATGAATTCTCTTCAGTACCAGGAGATATTGGATGAAAATGTGATGCAGTCCGTCACAAACCTGAGGCTTGGGAGACGTTGGACCTTTCAACAGGACAATGATCCCAAGCATACCACCAAGTCCACTAGAGCATGGTTGCAGATTAAAGGCTGGAACATTTTGAAGTGGCCATCGCAGTCACCAGACTTAAATCCGATTGAGAACCACTGGTGGGACTTAAAGAAAGCAGTTGCAGCGCGCAAGCCTAAGAATGTGACTGAACTGGAGGCTTTTGCCCATGAAGAATGGGTGAAGATACCCATAGATCGCTGCAAGACACTAGTGTCAAGCTATGCTTCACGTTTAAAAGCTGTTATAACTGGAAAAGGATGTTGTACTAAGTACTAAGATTGAATGTCACTTGGGGGTTGAATAAAACTGATAATGATGTGAGCACAGAAAAGACATTTGTGATTATTCCATTATAAATGTTATGTTATATTTGTCTGACTTACAAGTGCCTCTTTGATTTAATTGTAAACAAGATGACTGAAATGATCAAAATCAATGTCAAACTGGCCAAAACACTCAATTTCAGTGGGGGTTGAATAATTTTGAACACAACTGTATATAGCACACACCAATCACACATAGGAAACACGCAATGAACAAACCAAGAAATGTATGACTAAGGGCTTATGCACACGACCGTATGTTTGGTCCGCGCCCGAGCCGCATATTTCGCGGTTCGGGCGCGGACCCACTCACTTCAGTCCGAGCCTGTCTGTGCATCTTTGGGCACGTCAGATACGGTTGGCTGATACGGCTTGTGATGCTGCAGAAGAAAAAAATGTCCTACTTTTTCCAACAAGAAGGGGCAACATGCCGCACCTCACAGAACTCACTGGTACGGGTTCATGAACTGTTTACGGAGGAGCGCACTGTGAGCAAGCGGTTATGGCCACCACGTTCCCCAGACTTGTGTGTAAGTTTTTTTATCTGTGAGGAAATCTAAACTATGTATGATAATGACAGCCCTGGCCTGCCGGCTGCAGTCTGTTATACACATGGCTGGCTGCTGCCCCCTCATTAACATAATAATAGCACAGCAGGCCAGGACTGCCATTACTGTACTGTGCAAAACAGGTTACTAGAAGCTCCTGTGTTGCACTGAAAGAGTTAACAGCAGAGCTCTGATCCAGAAAGGAAAGGGTTACCCAGGCACTACTGGCTGTAATGTTGTGATCCAGGGCAGCAGAGACTTAGGTTTGCAGAGTGGGGTGGGGGGCACTACATAGTTTATGTATATTGCGTGTATGAAGGGGAGGGGGTAGTGACTGCATAGTGTATATTGTGTATATGTGACTGGGGGCGGTAGTGACTGCATAGTGTATATTGTGTATATGTGATGGGGGCGTTAGTGACTGCATAGTGTATATTGTGTATATGTGATGGGGGCGTTAGTGACTGCATAGTGTATATTATGTATATGTGACAGTGGGGGGTAGTGACTGCATAGTGTACATTATGTATATTTGTGACAGTGGGGGTAGTGACTGCATAGTGTATATTGTGTATATGTGACAGTGGGGGTTAGTGACTGCATAGTGTATATTATGTATATGTGACAGTGGGGGGTAGTGACTGCATAGTGTATATTATGTATATGTGACAGTGGGGGGTAGTGACTGCATAGTGTACATTGTATATTTGTGACAGTGGGGAGCGGTAGTGACTGCATAGTGCATATTATGTTTATGTGACCGTGGGGGGGGGTTAGCTAGTGACTGCATAGTGTATATTATGTTTATGTGACCGTGGGGGTAGTGACTGCCTAGTGTACATTATGTATATGTGACAGTGGGGGGTAGTGACTGCATAGTGTATATTATGTATATGTGACAGTGGGGGGTAGTGACTGCATAGTGTAGTACATTGTGTATATGTGACAGTGGGGGGTAGTGACTGCATAGTGTACATTATGTATATGTGACAGTGGGGGTAGTAACTGCATAGTGTATATTATGTATATTTGACAGTGGGGGTGGGGTAGTGACTGCATAGTGTACATTGTGTATATGTGACACTGGGGGGGTAGTGACTGCATAGTGTATATTATGTATATGTGACAGGGGGGTAGTGACTGCATAGTGTATATTATGTATATGTGACAGTGGGGGGTAGTGACTGCATAGTGTATATTATGTATATGTGACACTGGGGGGTAGTGACTGCATAGTGTATATTATGTATATGTGACAGTGGGGGGTAGTGACTGCATAGTGTACATTGTATATTTGTGACAGTGGGGGGCAGTAGTGACTGCATAGTGCATATTATGTTTATGTGACAGTGAGGGGTAGTAACTGCATAGTGTATATTATGTTTATGTGACAGTGGAGTTAGCTAGTGACTGCATAGTGTATATTATGTTTATGTGACAGTGGAGAGTTAGCTAGTGACTGCATAGTGTATATTATGTTTATGTGACCGTGGGGGTTAGCTAGTGACTGCATAGTGTATATTATGTTTATGTGACAGTGGGGAGGTTAGCTAGTGACTGCATAGTGTATATTATGTTTATGTGACCGTAGAGGGTTAGCTAGTGACTGCATAGTGTATATTATGTATATGTGACAGTGAGGGGTAGTGACTGCCTAGTGTACATTGTATATTTGTGACAGTGGGGGCGACGTTAGTGACTGCATAGTGCATATTATGTTTATGTGACCGTGGGGGTGGGGGACTAGTGACTGCATAGTGTATATTATGTATATGTGACAGTGGGGGGTAGTGACTGCCTAGTGTACATTGTATATTTGTGACAGTGGGGGGCTGGGGCGGTGGTGACTGAATAGTGTATATTATGTATATGTGACAGTGGGGGGGGTCTGGGTATAGTGACCGCATAGTGTACATTATGTATATGTGACAGTGGGGGGGTAGTGACTGCATAGTGTATATTATGTATATGTGACAGTGGGGGCAGTGACTGCCTAGTGTACATTGTATATTTGTGATAGTGGGGGGGATGGTGACTGAATAGTGTATATTATGTATATGTGACAGTGGGGGGGTAGTGACTAAATAGTGTATATTATGTATATGTGACAGTGCGGGGTGGGGGATTGGGGGTAGTGACCGCATAGTGTACATTATGTATATGCGTCAGTGGGGGGGTAGTGACTGCATAGTGTATATTATGTATATGTGACTGTGGGGGTAGTGACTGCATAGTGTACATTATGTATATGTGACTGTGGTGGGGGGGTGGTAGTGACTGCATAGTGTACATTATGTATATGCGACAGTGGGGGGGGGGGTAGTGACTGCATAGTGTACATTATGTATATGTGACAGTGGGGAGTGTCTGCATAGTGTATATTATGTTTATGTGACAGTGGGGTGGGTAGTGACTGCATAGTGTATATTATGTATATGTGACAGTGGGGGGGTAGTGACTGCATAGTGTACATTATGTATATGTGACAGTGGGGGGTAGTGACTGCATAGTGCATATTATGTATATGTGACAGTGGGGGGTAGTGACTGCATAGTGTACATTATGTATATGTGACAGTGGGGGGTAGTGACTGCATAGTGTATATTATGTATATGTGACAGTGGGAGGTAGTGACTGCATAGTGTATATTATGTATATGTGACAGTGGGGGAGGTAGTGACTGCATAGTGTATATTATGTATATGTGACAGTGGGGGGTAGTGACTGCATAGTGTACATTATGTATATGTGACAGTGGGGGTAGTGACTGCATAGTGTACATTATGTATATGTGACAGTGGGGGGGTAGTGACTGCATAGTGTATATTATGTATATGTGACAGTGGGGGAGTAGTGACTGCATAGTGTATATTATGTATATGTGACAGTGGGGGGGGTAGTGACTGCATAGTGTATATTATGTATATGTGACAGTGGGGGGGTAGTGACTGCATAGTGTACATTATGTATATGTGACAGTGGGGGGTAGTGACTGCATAGTGTACATTATGTATATGTGACAGTGGGGGGTAGTGACTGCATAGTGTACATTATGTATATGTGACAGTGGGGGAGTGACTGCATAGTGTATATTATGTATATGTGACAGTGGGGGTAGTGACTGCATAGTGTACATTATGTATATGTGACAGTGGGGGTAGTGCACAGTGCATATATGATGTGACAGTGGGGTAGTGACTGCATATGCATTATGATATGTGACAGTGGGGGGTAGTGACTGCATAGTGTACATTATGTATATGTGACAGTGGGGGAGTGACTGATAGTGTACATTATGTATATGTGACAGTGGGGAGTGACTGCATGTACATTATGTATATGTGACAGTGGGGGTAGTGACTGCATAGTGTACATTATGTATATGTGACAGTGGGGGGTAGTGACTGCATAGTGTACATTATGTATATGTGACAGTGGGGGGTAGTGACTGCATAGTGTACATTGTGTATATGTGACAGTGGGGGTAGTGACTGCATAGTGTATATTATGTATATGTGACAGTGGGGGTAGTGACTGCATAGTGTACATTGTGCATATGTGACAGTGGGGGGGTAGTGACTGCATAGTGTTGTACATTATGTATATGTGACAGTGGGGGGGTAGTAACTGCATAGTGTATATTATGTATATTTGACAGTGGGGGGTTGGGTAGTGACTGCATAGTGTACATTGTGTATATGTGACACTGGGGGGTAGTGACTGCATAGTGTATATTATGTATATGTGACAGGGGGGTAGTGACTGCATAGTGTATATTATGTATATGTGACAGTGGGGGTGGGGTAGTGACTGCATAGTGTACATTGTGTATATGTGACACTGGGGGGTAGTGACTGCATAGTGTATATTATGTATATGTGACAGGGGGGGTAGTGACTGCATAGTGTATATTATGTATATGTGACAGTGGGGGTGGGGTAGTGACTGCATAGTGTACACTGTGTATATGTGACAGTGGGGGGAGGGGGTAGTGACTGCATAGTGTATATTATGTATATGTGACAGTGGGGGGGGGGGGGTAGTGACTGCATAGTGTATATTATGTATATGTGACAGTGGGGGGGGGGGGGGTAGTGACTGCATAGTGTATATTGTGTATATATTACCGTGGGGGGTGTAGTGACTGAATAGTGTATATTGTGTATATATGACAGTGGGGGGTGTAGTGGCTGAATAGTGTATATTGTGTATATATCACAGTGGGGGGTGTAGTGACTGTATTGTGTATATGTGACAGTTGGGAAGGGGGGGGGGCACAATGACAATAAAGTGAAATCACACTCCCTGCTGGTTTATATGTCACATAGGTTCACATCATGTTTTGTTCTTTATTCTTCTGATCTGTCAGAAGAACAAAGAATAAAAAAATGAAAAAATCCTTTATTTTGAGCATCCGTTGTGTATCCTTTATTTTGAGCATCCATTGTGTATCTCTTTTGTATCTCTTGTAGCTATTTTCGTCTGAGATCCTTTATTGTAGACAGGAGGAAAAGTTCTCTGCACAGTCAGGACTTTTCCACCTGACTTTTCCATCTTAGATGGGAATGACCAAAACGGATGCAAAATAAGCACAACGGATGCTCAAAATAAAGGATTTTATATTTTCTGTTCTTCTGACAGATCAGAAGAATAAAGAACGAAACATGAAGTGAACCTGACCTTACTTGTAAACTATACCTGCTAGCGAAAAGGATTAGAGCTTCGCATGTTACATCCCAAGTCGTTCAAAGCTTCGGAAGCTTGGTTCTAACTCGTACCTTGAGTTCGCTGTTTCCGTTTTCGCCTCAGGCAGCAGAAAGGCTAGGTGCCCCCCTGTGCGTGTCTATATACAGAAGGACCATGGTGAACCCCCCGAGACCTCCATTATAATATAGATTTCTATCTAACCACTCTGATCACTTCTATAGGGTCTATCTGTCGAGTTGTATCATACACCGCCACATCCACTACTAAACGTATCTATGGAATAACAGGCATATCTTTTCTATCATGCAGTGGATGCCTAAAGACTACTACTCCCAGCATGCACAGACAGCTGTAAAGTGCTGTCACCCTTCCTACAGTATGCAGAGCTGCGGGAATTTACCATTCCTTGACTGCTTTGAATATATCTGGCGCGCAGCTGCCGTCCATGCTGTCTCCTTCCCCTGGGGCACCACAAGTCTCTGTAGTCGGTGTAGTCCAGGGTCTCCGCTCTGAGGTGAGGAGCCCTTCTCTTTCAGCAGGAACTTCTGGTGGGGGTCCCGGTGGCAGCTGTGTGGAGAAGTTTCCTGTCAGGACAGTGTCCTTGCGTTATCTCCAGAGAGAGGGTCACATAGCAACAACGTGCGGCTCAACCGTCACCACAAGCCATGCAGCATGTATGTTGTATAGGAGGAGGACGCAACAGCGAGGTCGTTGCCTGTAATTACAGGTTCATGTATCACGGCACTCATTGTATAGAGCAGCGCTCCTCCGTCCTGTATACAGCTATACATACAGTCCAGCTAGGGGAGGGGGCAGGTGTGGCTACACTGCCAAGCAGCCTTGTCATTCAGTGTTCTGGGAAAACTAGTTATTCAGTAGTGACTGCTGAATAGAAAGAAAGCAGAAAAACTAAAGTTTAGGGTTTGTTTTTTTCAGTGAAAATGGTTGACAAGTTTGGGTGTCAAATCCAGATGCCGATCATAAACTATAGAGATGAACACAGCAGCCCTTGACTCCCATTTACAATGACCCTAAAGTATACATTCTCTGCGGGAGATTTATCAAACTGGTGTAAAGTAGAACTGGCTTAGTTGCCCCTAGCAACCAATCAGATTCATCCTTTCATTTTCCAAAGGAGCAGTGAAAGGTGAAATCTGATTGGTTGCTATGGGCAACTAAGCCAGTTCTACTTTACACCAGTTTTATAAATGACCCCCTCTGTGTTTGTGGAGTTTACAAGACTGTAGTGAACTATGCCAGTATAGTTAGGAAGAAAGGGTATGCCTACAGATCCCAGCCGGGTCAATTTATACCTACTCTTGGCATAAGTCTGACCCATTTTGGGTACATGCAGGGAGTGAACATAGCCTAAATTTGGCGCTTTTATCTCTGATGCACTGTGAACGTTATTTTCACTTTATTTTTGTACCCTATGCCATTGTTTGTGAATACAAAATGTCCCATGTAGAGATGAGGGAAATTCCTAAAATTCATTTCAATTCAGATTTTGTGCACAAATTGCCCTGAAAAGTGGTGTATGACACTCTGGGGGCAAAGTGACAGTGACATATGGCCACGGGTAAGTGGATGGTAGCCGTTAGTAACAAATAACCTGTATAATAACACACTGCAGTCTTGGTTATTTTATGATCTGATGATCTGATATGGGGGTCTGATCGGATATTTGATATAGGGGTCTGACATAGGGGTCTGATCTGACATTTGATATTGGGGTCTGATATTGGGGTCTGATCTGAGGTCTGATCTGACATCTGATATGGGGGTCAGACATAGGGGTCTGATCTGATATTTGATATGGTGGTCTGGTATGGGGGTCTGATCTGAGGTCTGATCTGACATCTGATATTGGGGTCTGACATAGGGGTCTGATCTGACATTTGATATAGTGGTCTGATATGGGGGTCTGATCTGACATCTGATATTGGGGTCTGACATAGGGGTCTGATCTGACATTTGATATAGGGGTCTGACATAGGGGTCTGATCTGACATTTGATATGGTGGTCTGATATTGGGGTCTGATCTGAGGTCTGATATGGGGGTCTGATCTGACATCTGATATGGGGGTCAGACATAGGGGTCTGATCTGACATTTGATATGGTGGTCTGGTATGGGGATCTGATCTGAGGTCTGATCTGACATCTGATATTGGGGTCTGACATAGGGGTATGATCTGACATCTGATATTGCGGTCTGACATAGGGGTCTGATCTGACATTTGTATAGGGGTCTGACATAGGGGTCTGATCTGACATTTGATATGGGGGTCTGACATAGGGGTCTGATCTGAGGTCTGATATGGGGGTCTGATCTGAGGTCTGATATGAGGGTCTGATATCAGAGTCGTATCTGAGGATCTGATATGGAGGCCTGATTTGATGTCTGATCTGAGGTCTGATATGGTCGTCTTATCTGAGGTGTGATATGGGGTTCTGATCTGAAGGATAAGGAGGTATTCTTTGTACTGGCACACATTATAAGTAGAGATGAGCGAACTTTAAAAAAAAGTTCGGCGTTCGGGTTGTGGTAATCGCCGCATCCCGTTATGGATTTCACTACCGCGGACTATCGCGGCATATGGAATCCATAAGGGGCGGCTTCCACGAACCCGAACTGTTGAACAGCCGAAGGACCTGGGGTGACGTCACCGTCATGTGATCAGTGCAGGGGGCGTGGCTCAGCACTGGATTTGATCAAGAGGAAAAAGAACATGAGAGGAGACATCACTGGATGTAAGACTGAGTTCACGCTTCAGTTATTTGGTCAGATATTTCGATCAGTTAGTTTAAGAAATCTGCACCAAAAATGCACATAAATCTGCACTATTTTGTGCAGATTTGATATGGCTTTGCTGCAGATCTCACCCTTCCATAGAAGAAGGTGTAATCCGCAAAAAAATCCAACAATTGACATGCTGCAGATTTCAAAATCTGCATGGGAGATCAATTTCCACACCAAAAAAAGCAAAGTGTACACGAGATTTGTCTAATCTCATATACTTTGCTGGTACTGTATTACGCAGCAGTTTTTCCGAGTGAAATCCGCACAGTGTGCAGGCACCTTTATGCACACAAATTAAACCTCCATTAAAATGAATCTGCACTAACAGGATCATTAGATAATCAAACAGACCCATATTTCATTACAGATTGGGAGGGAGAGCTATTACAGTATTAGAATGCATAGGCTCTGATGAGCCAAAGTAAGCTATTCATGAAGTCGCGCGAGACTTCGTTGAATAACTTCGGTAGTTGATTTTTAAAGTGGAAAACCACTTTAAAACTTGGAACCGAACTCGGCAAAATGATATGAAAAGGTCCACGCATGAATATGCGTTATGTAAGGCTAGCCAGGAGGGCCATCTAGCAGTGGCTGGTGAGTACTACAACGTGAGCAGCAGGCGTATACTTTCAATGCGAGAACACATAAGGTCTGCATCTCACCTCCTAAGCCCCCTGTGCCGTGCTCTTAATTAGAGACAACTGGAGGAGGAGACAGAAAATGGCAGCTATTGATGGCCACCACATAGGGGCAACATATTGTGCTGCACTGTGGTATATGGTTCTGATGGGACAGTATTCTGACCCGCCTTCTGTTAATTTGGAGCCCGCTACAACATGGGACCACTTTAAGATCCCAGTCGGCCCCTGATTTAGGCCTCTTGCACGCGACCGTATGGCTTTTGCAGTGCTTTGCGGTCCGTTTATAACGGATCCGTGGTTCCGTTTTTAGTTTCCGTTGTGTTTCCGTTTCGGTTCCGTTGTACCGTTCCGTTTTTCCGTTTGGCATATACAGTATACATTAATTCCATAATAAAAATTGGGCTGGTCTTAACATTTTTAATTGTTCTGCAAGATTGTTCTGCAAAAACAAACCGGATACGGAAGACATACGGATGCCTTTCCGTATGCTTTCCGTTTTTTTTGCGGATCCATTGACTGTCAGTATACTGTACTGAAAAAACTGCCAGTATACGGTCGGCAAAATACTGTTGTGTGCATGAGGTTAATCATCCAGATTATCGGGAACGACCGTGAGCTGGTTTGGATAGATATACTTCCTCGAGTTTTGCCTACTGTTTGATTCTTTTTTCCTTGATGCACGTGGTCTCTCTATTACACTGATCAAGCATTTCATACAGACACAACTCCCCATGGAACACAGTGAGGTTGGCACTCGTAACTTATAGAGGTGTAGACTGTGTTGTGGTGACTGCCCGTTACCGCAATCCTCAAGTGCTGTTTTGACCCCTCTAAGGGTACTTTCACACTAGGGTTTTTCTTTTCCGGCATTGATTTCCGTCAAAGGGGCTCAATACCGGAAAAGAACTGATCAGTTATATCCTAATACATTCTGAATGGATAGAAATCCGTTCAGGATGCATCAGGATGTCTTCAGTCACTGAACGGCGTTTTGGACGGAGATAATATCGCAGCATGCTGCGGTATTATCTCCGTCCAAAATGCCGGATCAGTTGCCGAAATGCCGGATCCGGCATTAATTTACATTGAAATGTATTAGTACCGGATCCGGCATTAGAAATACCTGAAGGACGGAACCGTCCTTCCGGTCTGCGCATGCGCAGACCTTCAAAACTGTAAAAAAAATACAAGACGGATCTGTCTATTCGCATGACATTCAGTTTACATCCAGATCGACGGATCCGGCAGGCAGTTCCGACGACGGAACTGTTAGCCGGATCACTCTGCCGCAAGTGTGAAAAGTACCCTAATCTAGACTGACATACTTGTGGACGTTATAAGTTTATAGGACAGTCTCGGCTTGGTCACTGTAATGCGATCTCTGAGCACTGACTTTTATGTGTTTGTTTAAATTTATGTTGTCACGCTGCTGACTCGAATCTATGGTAACAGCTTGTACAGTGCCGTAATACTCAGTGTAAGAGAAAGCAATCTCTGGGACTTTACCGTAATGCATGTTATAAAGGTGCACCGGTAGCGCACTGGTGTATATAATGTACACCGTGGCAGCAGTATATTAATGTGCTCTAACATTAGGTTATATTTAAATGCATTACATTATTATTTCTCTCCTGCCCTACAAGTGACTCTATTGCGGCACAGATTTGTCGCCGTATGATGGGGTTGTGTCAGTGATCTATTTGCATGAAACTATATATATATTTTATTAAACATGGGGACTTCTATAGATGTCTTTCCTTATATAGATTTTATCCCAACTTGTATTATGAATGATTGTTTTCATAAGTTCTCACGAGTTGTAAGGGTTAAATGCACACAACATGTTTTAATTATAATCACCTGTATTAGTGTTGCGCAAATCAGACTTCTATTCGAATTTCAGGGAAAATTCGATTCACTGCGAAAACGAATATTCTCGTGCTTTATGGAAATCAATAGATTTTCCATGAATGACGGTTAAAAAAATCAAATCAAATCATACTTACCTCATCTGTTTGAGCGCAAAAAGCTCTGCGGGGTACATTTAGGGGGGGGTCGCTCTCTGTCATCACACCCACTACCCACCGTACAAAGAAATGTGCTTTCTGTAAAATTAGGCGAAGCAGCCGAATCTAATTTTTCATTATATTTTGATATAAAAACCTAGTAGGCCTGTATCTAACTTATACCATGACTAAGATCTTTTAGATCGAAACGCGTTAGATGTGTTACCGCTTTCCTTGTGGAGATGTATTTTTATACAAAGCCAAATAATGATTGAAGATTTTATTTTCGTCTCAGGGCTGGACATCTATTCCTTCTTTTCTTGGATTATTTGTGGACTAGACTAGGTCCCTGCACGAGATATCACACAGGCAGCTGGGCATGACTCCTGATCTACACAGTAAAAGTCGTATACAGAATACAATAAAAAGGGTCATTATATGTGTAGAAATCACATTATAGAGATGTGACTGCTATAGCTAAGGACATTTAGAAAGTACTGTACCTCACTAGATCAACATATGAAAATAATGAAAGGGGTTTCCTCAGGATAGGTCGTTAATATCAGACAGGTGGGGTCCAACACCCAAAACCCCAATGATCAGCTGTGAATGGAGCTGTACCGTGGCTTTGCCAGGTTACTGCAGTATAGCTCCTATTCTCTCGATCCAGCATAGCTACTACACTTTAAACAGAGCCAAAGTGTTACCTCTGATAACCTATTCTGAAGAGCATGGAAAACCCCTTTAAATCCACATTCCTTTCATTCAGAATCGAAAGGGAATCAAATTTCTGAGATTCTTTTAAGAACGTAGAGTAAAAATGATCACCAGCAGTAGTGGTCCTTTGAAAAGCTTTTGCAATGCAGACCAAAATAAAATTCTAACATAGGCAAGTAACTATCACGTTAAAATGTTGTTGGTTTGTAAGAAAACTCTAGATGTCCCTAGAATGTAAACATAAATCCTAAAGACAGGGGCGTAGCTATAGGGGGTGCAGAGGTAGCAGTTGCTACCGGGCCCAAGAGCCTGAGGGGGCCCAAAGAGATTTGTGCCACATAAGAAGATACACAAAGCACTGAGGGAAGGGGGGCCCAAGCTGAACTCTTGCACCAGGGCCCATAAGCCTTTAGCTACGCCCCTGCCTAAAGAGGTATTCCAACTTCAAATAAGTCATCATCCTCACATTGGTGGGAGTCTACAGTAGTTGGGGTGCCACCATACTATAACTCTTGATTTGGAGCTGAGCTGTAGTATGAGACCCGCTCCTCCCGTTAGCACCTTTTCTCTGTCTCCTTCAGCTGTCAATGTTGCTATCTTTAAATTAAAATCCTGGGCATCTTCTGTGGTAGTGCAGAGAAGCGGGAAGAAGAGGACTGCGCGGGATTTCAGTTCATGAAATTTGTGATGTCCGCAACTGAAGAAGGTGGAGAAAAGGCGCTGAGGGGAGGAGCAGGGCTTAATTTACATGGGAGCACCTGGGCACTATTGTCACCAGGGACACTGTTAACAGCCTAATGGGTGGAATGGAGGTGAAAAATTCCCTTTAATTGTGCCATCAAGAGGGCCTCCCTCTAAAAAAGTTCTAGACCACCCTACAGGTCTGTAATGTGTATATGGTTTAAGCATGAGAATTTATATTACGGCGATTGTGGCCCCTTGCTGTAGCACAATCTCACACTGCAGCACTTTGACAAAAAAAGTTTGTGTACCCCAGCTTTAAATATATATTTTTTAAATAAAGTATTAGTCATTTTAAACATATTATAGCAAAATACTAAATGTACTATAGCACAACATTTTGCCCTATAGTGGTATTCAGATTCAGACATGCAGGCTCAGTTCCTCTTTGGTGTGGATGGATCCCTGATACATAAATGCAATATAAGCTAGTGGAACATTTTAGACTATGTTATGAAATGACCGTATGCTATATCTGCAGGACAATAAGATTTATCATTTATTGCTATTCCTGGTAAGATTATTTTAAGATATCCTGTCTATGTCTTTCTATATGTGAATAATAATAATCTATTTTCTCATTTAAGGAGTTTGTTAAGTAATGGTTTAGGACATATTAACTAAAATGTCCTAGATGAAACTGTGTTTTATAGAAAAAAGCTGGCATCCGCCATACATATCATTCACATTCAGTCATAGAACCGTAATCAGACTTCACTGGGAGACAAGCCAAACCAATTAATCTATTAGGTTCCTCGGCAAGATCCCAAAAAACTTAAATAAAGTATAATAGAAGAAAGTGGTTCCTAAATTGTCCTCACCGCTTTCCCATCCAAAATGTCGCTCTTCAGCTTCCATTTTAAGTTAAAACAATTTATTCTGTAACTCTAACTAGTAGTGGAGCTACCTTGTATCTTAGTGCACTTCAAATCTGTAGCACAGTTCGGATGCAAAACACTTTTAGAGCGAGAGATTTTGGCACTGGTTTCTCTTGGGCCCTTGTGGACACTATGCAATCTGCAAGGATAGATATTGAAATACAACTAAAACAATAGAAAATGCTGGAGAATATCAAGTCAATTGCTGCTAAAAAATATCTGAACAATAATATAGTAAAAATATGCTAACCAGCAGAGTGCAGTGGCGCCCAGCTACAGTGAGTTCAGACACTTTCTTGTACAGTCGTGGCCAAAAGTTTTGAGAATGACACAAATATTAGTTTTCACAAAGTTTGCTGCAAAACTGCTTTTAGATCTTTGTTTCAGTTGTTTTTGTGATGTACTGAAATATAATTACACGCACTTCATACGTTTCAAAGGCTTTTACCGACAATTACATGACATTTATGCAGAGTCAGTATTTGCAGTGTTGGCCCTTCTTTTTCAGGACCTCTGCAATTCGACTGGGCATGCTCTCAATCAACTTCTGGCCCAATTCCTGACTGATAGCAACTTATTCTTTCATAATCACTTCTTGGAGTTTGTCAGAATTAGTGGGTTTTTGTTTGTCCACCCGCCTCTTGAGCACTGACCACAAGTTCTCAATGGGATTAAGATCTGGGGAGTTTCCAGGCCATGGACCCAAAATGTCAACGTTTTGGTCCCCGAGCCACTTAGTTATCACTTTCGCCTTATGGCACGGTGCTCCATCGTGCTGGAAAATGCATTGTTCTTCACCAAACTGTTGTTGGAAGAAGTTGCTGTTGGAGGGTGTTTTGGTACCATTCTTTATTCATGGCTGTGTTTTTGGGCAAAATTGTGAGTGAGCCCTCTCCCTTGGATGAGAAGCAACCCCACACATGAATGGTCTCAGGATGCTTTACTGTTGGCATGACACAGGACTGATGGTAGCGCTCACCTTTTCTTCTCCAGACAAGCCTTTTTCCTGATGCCCCAAACAATCGGAAAGAGGCTTCATCGGAGAATATGACTTTGCCTCAGTCCTCAGCAGTCCATTCACCATACTTTCTGCAGAAGATCAATCTGTCCCTGATGTTTTATTTTGGAGAGAAGTGGCTTCTTTGCTGCCCTTCTTGACATCAGGCCATCTTCCAAAAGTCTTCGCCTCACTGTGCGTGCAGATGCGCTCACACCTGCCTGCTGCCATTCCTGAGCAAGCTCTGCACTGGTGGCACTCCGATCCCGCAGCTGAATCCTCTTTAGGAGACGATCCTGGCGCTTGCTGGACTTTCTTGGACGCCCTGAAGCCTTCTTAACAAGAATTGAACCTCTTTCCTTGAAGTTCTTGATGATCCTATAAATTGTTGATTGAGGTGCAATCTTAGTAGCCACAATAGCCTTGCCTGTGAAGCCATTTTTATGCAACGCAATGATGGCTGCATGCGTTTCTTTGCAGGTCACCATGGTTAACAATGGAAGAACAATGATTTCAAGCACCACCCTCCTTTTAACATGTCAAGTCTGCCATTTTAACCCAATCAGCCTGACATATTGATCTCCAGCCTTGTGCTCGTCAACATTCTCACCTGAGTTAACAAAACGATTACTGAAATGATCTCAGGAGGTCCTTTAATGACAGCAATGAAATGCAGTGGAAAGGTTTTTTGGGATTAAGTTAATTTTCATGGCAAAGAAGGACTATGCAATTCATCTGATCACTCTTCATAACATTCTGGAGTATATGCAAATTGCTATTATAAAAACTTAAGCAGCAACTTTTCCAAATTCCAATATTTATGTAATTCTCAAAACTTTTGGCCACGACTGTACATACAGGAGAGAAATTCTGTGGCTTAAAATCAAAATGAGGCTTAGCATTTAGGGAAATAGGGGCATTATATGGCAAAGTGGGTAGTTTATTTAATCAGAATAAGAGTCTTAAAGAGGTTATTCAAGATTTTGATATTGATGACCTATCCTCAGGAAGGGTCATTAGTATCTGATCAGTGGAGGTTCGACACCCAGGAACCCCGCCGATCACATGCTTGAGAAGGCATCGGCACTCCTGTGAGCACCGTGGCCTTCTCCGTGCTTACCAAGCACAGCGCCATACATTGTATAGTGCCTGTGCTTGGTATTGTGCTCAGCCCCATGTAAGTGAATGGGGCTGAGCGCGATACCAAGCATAGCTGCTATACAATATACGGCTCTGTGCTTGGTAAGCTGCGAGAATGCCCAGCACTCACAGGAGTGGCGATGCCGTCTCAAACAGCTGATCGGCGGGGGTTCCGGGGGTCGAACCCCCACTGATCAGATACTGGTCATCAATATCAAATTTTTCAAAACTTCGGTAAAAGTTTTTTTTGGGGACTTAAATATTGATGACCTATCCTCCTGGCACCCCTGCGCTGTTGCCTCTGCTTGGGTCAATTATGTAACATATTTCGGTCACATGACCTTTCTGAACCCCAGTCCCATTCAAGTAAAAGGGATTACACTGCAGTACCAAGCACTGTCACTATACAATGTACAGCGCTGTACTTGATATACTATGAAGAGGCCCCACCCTGCATCAAACAACATGAGTGGGGATGCCAGGACTCAGATCTCACATTGATCACATATCCTGAGGAAGTTGTGGACAACCCCTTTAACCTGTTCCAGAACATATCAGAAGCAGTCTTAGATTATATCTAATGTTGCTACTTATAATTCTGTGAAGATATTATTTAAAAGTTTACCATTGTAGTTTACATTTCAGAAATGAATCTGTTTTTTAAGAATTTGTTTTCTATTTCACTCCAAATTGAAATTGGCAGAATAAATATGACCCTGTTCTTTTGACCGGATACAGGTGCCAGACAATTGGAGAAAGGAGTGGGGCTGCCATGTGTAGTAGTTATGACATTGAACTGTACATTATACAACTTTTTTTATAGTCCTTACTATACTTTAGGCCTCATGCACGTGGATCGCATGCAGACCCATTTATTTCAATGGGGACGCAAAAAATGTGGACAGCACACCATGTGCAGTCTGCATCTGTACATCAATGATGCAGTCCTGTTATAAAAATAGAACATGTACTATATTGTCCCTTTTGCAGACAAAGATATGGCAATAAAAGGGAAAAAGAAAATGGCGGCGTGTACAAGGACAGCATCCGTGTTTTGCAGACCGCAAAACACATAGGATCTTGAGCATGAAGCATTAGTTGGGTACAATCCTGCTTTCCTGGAATTTGTTATTTTGAAAAGTAACCAACAATAACAATAAGATTATAGTTGCAAATATGTCCATCTGATACATAGACATAAAAGTCCCTATAAGTAGTATATATGTATTTAGAGTTGTACAGAGCATGCCAGCCTTGAAGGGGTATTTCAGCTTTTGGATATTGATGACTTACCCTGAACATAGGTCATCAGTGGCAGTCCGACACCCGCTGAGCCCCACCGGAAACAAAACATTAAATGGAATGGGAAGCAGAATGTTCCGCCATGGTGTATTGGTTGTGCTGGTGTGCTGAATGGGAACTAAGCAGAGTTGCCAACCAGAATTTTTCTTTTTTTCTGGGCAACTTATCTTCAAATCATGGACAGCCAAGATTTATTACGGACAAATTGGAAAACCATAAGGAATGAAAATAATTATAAGTAATACATGTCTATAGCTCAATATACTGATAGGGGCTCATTACCAGAATTTACTGTGAGCTGTAAAATCATGATAGTTACCACCAATTTAATCTAGTCAACTACCACCAGCCTCCAAATAATCACGGACACATACATTTTTTTTTCTTGGACACAGGAAAAAAGTCACCAATTTTTAAGGACTGTCCAGAAAATTCTGGACGGTTGTTAACCCTGGAGCTAAGCCACAATACTCCAGCACAGCCATTACACAATGCAAGCATACTTCTGCTTCTTACTCTGTCCACCGTTTAATTTCGGCACTGGGGGTTAATCTGTGGGGGATACAGAAAGTAGCAGGAGATCACCACTCAGCCAATAACTAGCCGCTACAGTGAACCGCCTCAACCAGAAATTGCCATTCATTTCCTCTTTGTGTAGCCCTAACCTGGAAGTGAATAACAGCATGGACCTGCTAAACACTGTAACACCAGTGCCAGGGGATCGGTGAGGGTATAACTTTTTTTTCCAAACCCACCTTTCTGATAAATTTGCTAAAAGATTTGTCACTCTATACAACCCCTTCAAGAACGATAGGTTGCTTTGCTATAAAACAATTTATGTAAACTCAGAAGGTTGCTTAATCAAGAAAGTTATATAACGTGAACACTCAAAGAAGGAATAGGAATAGTTTTCAAAGTTCAGGTCAAAGTTTAATAAACCAACAAGATGAGATTCACATGCCAGATGCTACAAATGGACTCTTCTAGGAAGGCAAGTGCTTCTTCACTGACCCCATATCCTACAACAGTTGATACCCTTTGATGGTCGATTATTTTAAAGGGAAGATATTATTAGTATGTAGTGAATTATAGGAGCCCTTAGTGTGTGAAATGTGCTAGTTTATGGTTTAACTGCAAACTTATGTACAGATAATTTATCACTCATCAAATTTGTAAGTTAGGAAATACATATTATTTATTAGCCTACAGTGCGAGAAGAAATCAACACATTTTTGTCAATCTCTATATATGCACAGCAAATAGACATGAATACACATAAATACATAGAAATTGTTATATTGAAGGGCTGTCTCACCTTACTGAGTGGGCATGGCTGCCGGAGCACTCACCAGGTCCCTTCATTCCATTCTCTGGCCATTCATGCCCACCAGTGTGCTCTTGATTCATCCTAGCAGGTAAAGCCACCAGAGTAGTGGTACACTACTTCTATCCCTACTTATGTTCTGCTGCCTCTCCTCCTGTTGTCCGAATGTGCAGTCTCTCCAGCTCATAAAGGGCCAGCACACACATATTAGTTCTCCCCAGCCTATGGCTGGCCACATTAGGGTATTTAAGGCACCTTCCCATATGGGACAGTGCCTGAGCAGTAGGTTCCGGTTAGCTAGTTTCCTGCAAAAGTGTGTTATTGTCTTCTTTGTCTGCTCTTCCACCAAACTCTGTTTAAGAATTTTACCCTTTGCCACCTGACCAGACCTCTGTCTGTTTCCAGTTCTGACCTATGCTGCCTGCCCTGACCCGTGGTCTGTTTTCTCAATTGCTCATATAATGCCTACCCCGACCTTGGCTTGTTTCCTGACTATGGTTTTGCGTGATCCCTTGGTGCTCTGCACTGGTGTGTCTTGCCCCCATGGGTCAGCATTCACTTGAACAGAGACTACTGATATACTGATATACTGACAGGGAATTCTATACTGACAGGGAATGTTCCACAGGATTGGTGCATAGCAAATGTGATGCCAATATTAAAAAAGGGTCCAAAAACAGAGCCTGGAAATTATAGGCCGGTAAGTTTAACATCTATTGTTGATAAACTGTTTAAAGGGTTTCTAAGAGATGCTATTTTGGAGTATCTCAATGAAAACAAGCAAATAACGCCATATCAGCATGGCTTCATGAGGGATCGGTCATGCCAAACGAATTTAATCAGCTTCTATGAGGAGGTAAGTTCTAGACTTGACAGCGGCGAATCAATGGATGTCATATATCTGGACTTCTCCAAAGCATTTGACACCATACCTCATAAAAGGTTAGTATATAAAATGAGGATGCTTGGACTGGGAGAAAATGTCTATATGTGGGTAAGTAACTGGCTAAGTGACAGAAAACAGAGGGTGGTTATTAACGGTAGATACTCAGATTGGGTCACTGTCACTAGTGGGGTACCTCAGGGGTCAGTACTGGGCCCTATTCTCTTCAATATATTTATTAATGATCTTGTAGAAGGCCTGCACAGTAAAATATCAATTTTTGCAGATTACACTAAACTGTGTAAAGTAATTAACACTGAAGAGGACAGTTTTCTGCTACAGAGGGATCTGGATAGATTGGAGGCTTGGGCAGAAAAATGGCAGATGAGGTTTAACACTGACAAATGTAAAGTTATGCACATGGGAAGGAATAATGCAAGTCACCCGTACATATTAAATGGTAAACCACTCGGTAACACTGACATGGAAAAGGATCTAGGAATTTAAAAAAAACAAATTAAGCTGCAAAAACTAGTGTCAGGCAGCTACTGCCAAGGCCAATAAGATAATGGGTTGCATCAAAAGGGGCATAGATGCCCGTGATGAGAACATAGTCCTACCACTTTACAAATCACTAGTCAGACCACACATGGAGTACTGTGTACAGTTCTGGGCTACTGTGAACAAGACAGACATAGCAGAGCTGGAGAGGGTTCAGAGGAGGGCAACTAAAGTAATAACTGGAATGAGGGATTTACAGTACCCTGAAAGGTTATCAAAATTAGGGTTATTCACTTTAGAAAAAAGACGACTAAGGGGAGATCTAATAACTATGTATAAATATATTAGGGGTCAGTACAGAGATCTGTCCCATCATCTATTTATCCCTAGGACTGTGACTGTGACGAGGGGACATCCTCTGCGTCTGGAGGAAAGAAGATTTGTACACAAACATAGAAAAGGATTCTTCACTGTAAAAGCAGTGAGACTATGGAACTCTCTGCCTGAGGAGGTGGTGATGGTGAGTACAATAAAGGAATTCAAGAGGGGACTGGATTTATTTCTGGAGTGTAATAATATTACAGGCTACAGCTACTAGAGAGGGGTCGTTGATCCAGGGAGTTATTCTGATTGCCTGATTGGAGTCGGGAAGGAATTTTTTTCCCCTTAAGTGGGGAAAATTGGCTTCTGCCTCACAGGGGTTTTTGACTTCCTCTGGATCAACTTGTAGGAAACAGGCCGAACTGGATGGACAAATGTCTTTTTTCGGTCTTATATACTATGTTACTACTATGTTACTATGTTACTCCAAGAGGTAGCGGAACATAAAAACACCTATGCATAGTTGGTATTGCCATAATTGTTCTAACCAAGAGAATAAAGATTACACTTTATGCTGAACGAGTATGAAAGTATGAAATATGTTTTGCCAGTTTTCTGCTTCCTAAAACCTGCATGTATCCTATAGTTAGGTGCATCTGATAATCTAAAAAATACAGGTAATCATTTTTTCACTTATCTTAACATTCATGTATACCGTACATTGACTCTAGTTGTGAGCCAATAACCTAGAAAGGGAAATTAATGTTTGTGACAGATGTCTTCAATGTGGGCTCATTATTTCTGATTGCCTTCTGCCTAGTGAATTGTATACACCATTTTTCTTATAACTGTTGGAGGTGCTGTAGGACAGTGTTAATTGCATGAAGTAGTTTAGTCTCTGAAGTGGAGGTCTTGGTGAACTATAAATACTGTATATATATATTTTTTTTTGCAGTATCCATAAGTAAGTAATATGTACAAATGGCTCTTTAAAAGTCTAGAAACCTATGAATATATTTGTGGTTCACAGTTTTATATTTATTCGGTAAGTTGCCTTAACTAATTGTATTGATAGGAGTTATGAATCAGACTCTATAAGTCAATGGGGTCCATCAGGAGCTGTTGGTATCTGTTGTATCATGACCAATTCAGCAGAGGGTTTTAAACAGAAGCCACAATGCAGATACGAACAAAGCCTTAAAGGGGTTTCTAACTGTTGATAAGTGATGGCCACTCATAATGTAGGCTATCTCTGGATGATAGATGGTGGCCTGACATGCCGCTGTTCATGTGTAGCTTTGTTGCCGTAAGTCGGCAGCAGAAATACGCAGCTTCGTGAACCTTGTAGTGCTGGGAGCTCGTTACTAAAGCACTGCTTACAATAGTGCCATCACTTAGTAAAGGCTGGACAACCCCTTTAATGTGTAATATGTGTGGGAATAATTACTTCACAACGCTAGTAATACTAAACGTGATTGTAATGCAGGAACGGTAAGATTGTCTACAACACAGCTGTGCAAATAACCAGCCACTGACTTCACTAGGAAACCTTTCAATGTACTTTTCATGAGGATGTAAAGGGTATACACATGTTTCAAAGATAACGTACTTTAGAGCTTTAAATTGCAAGAACAGTTAGGGCTCCATTAGGGTGACAATGTTTAACACCTAAACCAGTCTGCTGTTGAATAAGACCTGACCACCAACATTTTTAATTAGCTTCATATGGCAATAATCTCTAACCATTAGGTAACTAGGCTGTGTTTCTGCAACTGACCTAAAGGTTAAAAAGAGTGTGCTCTCTGGCATGCAAACTTTGCAGCTCAGGTTTGATTGTTTATGAGTTTTCCAATTCAACTTAAACTTTAGGTAACATCTGCATCCGATTTACTTGTATATAAAAATTATCATTACTCATACCCTTGCTTCTATAAGAGAGGCCAGGAGTTGACCTTTTCTGTGCCTGCTAGTCATTCTCTTTACCTGCACAAGCATACAGAAATAAATATATAAAACAGTGTAAGTATAGTATAGAAAGGCCGTACTGGGGCTTCAGACTAAGGGGAGGCTGCCATGAATAATTTTGGTGCGAGGGTCCGGGCTAACAAGAGTTAAGGATATAGGGTGTGGTGCGGGGTGGTAGTAGGGGAGGGTTTTCACCTTTATATAGAGGGGCAGTGAGAGGTCTGGTGGCCATTTTTTAAAGACAAGCAGGGGTTGCAGGCGATTTTTATGTCTTTTGGAGTGCTGTTAGCGGAAGGAAAGACAGTAGGTCCTTCTAAAGAGTTTTTGGGGTATAGTGATAACTACTGTTAAAATGGAGTGTCGGCTTCTTGACGACAAAGTGCGTGACTTACAGGTAGAAGTTGAAAGGGCGAGGAGGTCACCTAAAATTCGCCTGCAGGATCTACAGTCTCAACTGGGGAAGTTGAACTTCGCGTGCCAAATTATTCCAATGGGCCGGATATTTTGTCGGCGGTTGGCAGCGGCTACTGCAGGGGTAGTGACTCCACATCATTTTATCAGGTTGGGGCGAGAGTTAAAGAGTGATCTGGAAGTGTGGGCTAGTTTTTTGAAGAGTTTTAATGACAGAGCGTCGGTTATGGGTGAGGCGGTTGACAGTTTCGACTTTGATTTATTTTCGAATGCAGCAGGGGGGTTGTGGTGTGGGCCTTGGGGTTTACTGTCACGGGCAGTGGTGCGCAGACCGCTGGCAAGAATCATGGGTTATACGAGGCTGGGTGAAGAAGTTGGCTCTACTAGAGCTTTTTCCAATAGTTTTCGCTGTGGTTTTATGGGGCGATAAATTCAGGAACAGGAAGGTTAGTTTGCATTGCGATAATTTGGGGGTTGTGCAGGCGATCAATAGTTTGACTGCCTCGTCTCAACCAATGGTTCGGTTATTGCAGCATCTGGTATTACTCTGTTTATCGCTTAACACAGGGGTGGTGGTTCATGTTCCTGGGGTGACTTATTGCATTGCGGATGCCCTTTCTCGTTCGCAGTGTGAGCGGTTTCGTCATGTGGCCCCAGTAGCGGATTCTGAAGGGTTGGAGTGTCCAGGGTCGTTATCGGAGCTCTTGGAGGTACAGTAGAGGGTCTTCTGCGGGTATCAATGAGCACAGGTACTTGGGCGGCATATGATAAAGCGTGGAATAGGTGGGAACAGTGGTGCAAGGTAATGGGGGTGCAGGTAGACGGAGGGGAAGTCCTATTGTTGTTCTTCTTGGGACATGTAAAAGAGGAGGGTTGGTCAGTCGCACAAGTAAATAGATGTATTTCGGGTTTGGATTTCGGGTTCAAGTTAAGAGGTCTTCCGGACGTGACTAAAGCCTTTTTAGTTAAGCAGGTCTTAAAGGGTTGGAGCAGGGGTAAGCATTCGGAAGACAGAAGGAGGCCAGTGTCGTTCGCCTTGTTGTTAAAAATTGGTCGGCAAGCGGAATTAGTGTGTAATTCTGAAGGGGAGGTCCGTTTGTTTAAGTTGGCTGTTCCCTGGCATTTTTGGGGGCTTTTCGCTTGGGGCAGTTGGTGTGCAAGAGTGTTAGGAGTGCAGGGGGTCTTCTGGGGGAGGATGTGGATCTGTACCAGGACAGAGTGGTGGTTAGGATTTGGGTGTCTTAGATGGACATGGAGGGAAAAGGGTGCAGTGTTAGCCTGTTTGCAGTCCTGGGGTGTTCTTTATCTACAATTCAGTGTTTGCAGTATTACAGGCTGGGTGAGTGTTATGATAGAGGCCCTCTTCTTAGACATGATGATGGGTCCTTATCAAGGTTTCAGTTTTTGACTATTTTTAAGAAGTGTCTATCAGGTTTGGGGGTGGCTCCAACTGATTTTACAGGTCATTCATTCAGAATCGGTGCTGAAACAGAGGCTGCTAGATTAAGTAAGAGTGATGATTTTATTAAGAGAGTGGGGAGATGGGAATCATTTAGGTTGAGGTTAGGTAGCTTGCAATGTAGATTTTAGGTTGAGCGGTAATGTGTTCTATTTTGTTGTTCTGTTCCAGTGTGTCCCTCGGCATTAGTCTGGATCCTCGGGCATTCATTCGATTTGGGTGGATGTTCAGCCGAACAGGCGCCAATTGGGCTTTGAGAGAGAGGTTGCAGTCATTCGGTGGCTGGGGTCTTGAGGTATGTTGTAGGTTGAGAGAGGTACACCGTTTTGTGCATTTGGATCGGTCTCCGGTTACTCTAGTGCTACATGTTGGGGGAAATGATTCAGGGATTAGGCCAGTTAGGGAATTGATTAGAGACATAAAGTTCGATTTTTTTTTTTTTAGGCTTTGGTCATTATTTCCAACCATGATTACGGTGTGGTCAGACATTGTACCACGTCTGAAGTGACAAGAGGCACAAGAGGTTTAGTTAAACGCATTAATAAAGCTCGTATTAAGGTGAACAGGGTGATATGCAAGTTTGTGGCCAGGCACGAAGCAGTGGCTGTCAGGCATTTAGAGCTGGAGTCAGGTGTTGGAGAATTTTGGAGGTCGGACGGGGTTCACCTTAATACGGTGGGTATTGACTTGTGGTCTCTGGGGCTGCAAGGGGGAATTGAGAGTGCTTTAGGGGTGTGGAGGAATGCGCAAGCTTGAGGGAGTGAGTGTGTCAAGTGCGTCATTGGCGGTGGGAGGTCCTCGAAGCTGGTGGAAGAGGTTGGTAATTGAGAATGGGAGGGCCTCAATGGTGGGGCTGGACTCCCATGGTTGGGCACTTGGTTGGTTCGGTGAGGCGTCCATCAGTTGCTGTCTCCGAGCAGGTGTTTACGGCTGGAGGCAAGGTGGATTAGCCACATGGTTGGTGGTTTAATTAACTTTGGGGCTTCTAGGACTTCCCTCGTCAGGGTTAAATTAATGTTATTTATGTTATGTATTTATTTGTATTTATTTGTTAATAAAAAATGGCTGCTGGTTGTGTGTGTTATTTTATTTGGGTAGGGGGTGACTGGGGAGAGAAACAAGGGGGTTATTGGAATAAAAGACCTGAGGAGTTAACCAATAATTTAATCAAGAAAGGCCGTACTGCGGCTTCAGACTAAGGGGAGGTCACTATGATTAATTTTGGTGTGAGGGTCCGGGCTATCAAGCGTTAAGGATATAGGGTGTGGTGGGGTGTGGTAGTAGGGGAGGGGTTTCACCTTTATATAGAGGGGCAGTGAGAAGTTTGGTGGCCATTTTGTAAAGACAAGCAGCAAGATCCCACCCTCCCTCCCTAGGTTTTTGGGGCTCACTTTTGGTGGGGAAGGCAGTAAGAGATATGAGACTGGGGGGTTGTATATCGTTTTTGTGGGGAGTTATGTCGAGGCGGTGGGAGGTCCTCGAAGCTGGTGGAAGGGGTTGGTAATTGAGAATGGGAGGGCATCAATGGTGGGGCTGGACTCGCATGGTTGGGCACTTGGTTGTTTCGGTGAGGCATCCATCAGTTGCTGTCTCCGAGCGGGTGTTTACGGCTGGAGGCAAGGTTATTCTTGAATAAAATCATTCATTGTTTTCTGTCTATGGCTAAAAACATAACTAGTGGTGTGCCAGGAAATCCCCTAACTCCTTGTCTCCAGGCGAATAGCACCTACCTAGATCGATACATTAGGGCAGATTTAGTAATCTTGTAGACAGTGGCCCAAATTAATTATTGTGACTACACCTGAATTTTGAATTTGAGGCAAATTTTGGTTCTGTAGTTTGGTACATCACATTTTAGAAATATTTATGAAGCAATTGTACATGTATGGCACTGTGGTGAGTGAGTTCCCGACATGCGCTATAATAGTACGGGGCACTGATCAGGCTGGCACAGTGGCTACACTTGCTCAATCTGCATCAGGGCCCAGTTGCTACTGCCAGCTTTGCCCCAGCTGTATCCGCCAGCGTTAGTGAAAACGCTGATGTTGCCACATCTAATGGGTTTGCAGAGGGAGGGGCTCCCTCTCTCAACCTATCAACTCTATACAATGTTATTGCGGGGTGCCAATAGCTGCTTCGGCAGCCCCAGGCCTTGCAGAGGTCTTGGAGCCTGCACGCTATGGAGGCCTATAATGTCCAGCTCCCAGGCATGTTTTTATTGTCAGTGTAGAACTGCTATATAATACAATGCAGCAAGTATTGTACTGCATTGAAATAAGGATCAAACCCTCATAATTTAAGGTCTGATAGTAAGACAAAAAGAAAAAGTAAAAAAAGTGCCCTTTCCTCTCATAAAGCCATTTACAATTTAAAAAAAAATATATTAGATATTGCCGCATCTGTAACGACCTATAAAAATATCAGATGATCTTTCCGTCAGATGAACACCGTAAAAAAATAACAATTTTTTAGTCACCTTGCCTCATAAAAGCATAATATCCAGTGATCAAAAAGTACTATGCACCACAAAATGGTACCAATGAAAAGTAATTTCATCCTACAAAAAAATTAGCTCTCACACAAGCACATCACCAGAAAATGGTGACACAAATACATGATTTGTTTTCGAAAATGCTTTTATTGTATAAAACTGAAAAAAGCATATTTGGTATCGCTGCCTCTCTAATGACCTAAATTTGTGCCAGAACAGCCGTTTTTTTGGTCATGTCGCCTCACAAAAAGTATAATATTGAGTTTACAAAATGTTATATGTACCCCAAAATGGTACAAATGTCACCTCTTCCTGCAAAAAATGAGCCCCCATGCAAGAACATCACCAGAGAAATTTTAAAATGAATGTGGCTTTCAGAAAATGATGACACCAAAACATTTTTTTTCAGAAAAAATAAATTATATAAAATTGGTATCTCTGTAATCGTACTGAGTACTGACTAGCAGAATAAAGAAAACATGCCATTTTTCCCATACGGTGCACGCCGCAATAACAAAACCCAAAATAGAAAATCCTGCTTCCCAAATAGCAAAATAAAAAGTTATCAAAAAGTCATATGTACCCCAAAATAGAACCAATGATGATGGCAAATTATCCTGCAAAAAGTAAGCCCTGACACAGCTCTGTTGAGAGAAAAATAAAAAAAGCATTGTTGTCAGAACTACAACCTCAGGGGCTGTTCAAAAGTCAAACAGCAGCTTATATAAACATTTATAGCATTTCTGAACCCACCTAACAATTTAAGGAGTCTGGTGTATCTCTGATGGCACAAGCTGGGCACAGCATATTGGGCACTGAAATGCCATAGCTTTGCACGGTCTGCTGCGCATTTATTTTTACAAAATATCTATGGCATCAAAACGCTCACTCCACCCTCTAATAACTACCTTGAGGGTGTAATTTCCAAAATAGAGACACTTCTCGGGAATTCCAATTTATTATTTTACCCCAGAGTTTCTACAGTTGTCAGCACAAGCTGCAAAAATTGCCACATTGGCCCTCAAATGTTCATGGTGCTCTCCATGAGCATTTGTTGTATATCTCCTGAGTCCTGTTGTATAGCTAGGCAAAATATTAAGGCCATATGTAGAGTATTTCTAAAAGCACAACATAATAATAAAAGGGCTGACTTTTCACAATGGGCACAACATATTTGCCCATATTTAGGAAAAAATGGGTAACCAATTGTGGGGTGTACTTCCTCCTGTTACCCATTGTGAAAATGGAAAATCTGGGACCAAAGCAAAAATTTTCATTTTCATAGCCAAGTGTTTCTGTGAAATGCCTGTGGCGTCAAGGCACTCATTACATCCCTTAATACATTCCTTGAGGTGTGTAGTTTCCAAAATGTGGTCACTTTGTGGGGACATGACGCCCCATATGGTGCTTCTTCCGCTCTGAGTCCTGTATTGTGCCTATACAGCAGTTCTCAACCACATATGGGGTGTTAACGTGTTCAGGAGAAAATAAGAACACATTGTGGGGTGCTTTTGAAAATGAAAATAGAAGAAATGAAATCAATCAAGACCGGCTCTTTCCGCACTGGTCTTGATATCGCCTGCACTGCCAGAGGATGTGCCTAATTTATAACAAGGTGTAAGGTGGCATTAAAACTGGGAGATGCGGCAATTGTTAACAAGTGGCAAATGCATAGTCTGTGACGTTTTAACACCACTTTTCAGGCACAAGGAAAAATTATAAATCTCCCCTATAGTGTTTTCCAACTGACAGAAGTGTAGCAGGAAGAGAAAAAATGGGTTTAGAATATGTGAATTCACAAATGTTGTTTTCACAAAGTACGGTAATTTCAGAGTCCTTAATAACACCCTCAGGGTCCAATGGTCCTCTCCCAAATCACTATAGTTAATTTTGTTGTCTACATATCGCCTTTCCGTTGTGTCCCACAAGCAAATGTATTATTATGTGGCAGTGAATTTCTGTAAAAAGTCCTAAAATATTGCAGATGTATTCTGTCTTGTTATGAAAGTTTGGGAATAATTAAATCTCCTTGGAATGCATGAGATATACTTAGGAAACAAATAACAGTAATGAGATATTGGGAAATTGGTCCCATTTTATAATTGAATCACAGAGTGCAGCCCTTGACAGGCAGATTTTCATGATATAACAATTTACCTGTTGACAGGCTTGATTAGGGCCTCCGAAGTCTGAACACATTGGCCGTTGGCAAAGCCTTTATCCAGGGCAGCATACAGACTGCACATACAATTCCACATGCGCATTCACATCCCCAGGTATGAATTGCTAATTGACATATAGTTCAGTTTCAAGCACTTAGGTCAAATATCTTTCTTACAGTGTTGGCACAGTGAAACAACCCCCTGAATGATTGGGCTCGTAAAGAGATCGCCTGCTAAAAATGCAATTTGCATGCTACAACACTCACCTTAGAGTGACAGTAAACCAATACCATCTGTGAAATGTGTAATGCAGTCATCCCCGGGCTTTCACAGTCTGATTACCCAACATTATAAGGCTAACCTCTCCTCTTTATGGTTTATGAGAGGTTAGAATAACAGTGCTATTTAAAGGGGAGACCCGATTGCAGATCAGTGAATATGTGCTTAATTATTTTACACTGCCAACATTTAAACCAACACTCACTCCGGAATCCAGCCGACTCCTGTCCATAATATCCAATTTTGTCTCATTTACATGATGACATCTGGAGATGAAAAGGAATCATGCTGGTTTGTGACATTCGACTGGGGCCACTTTGAAATATTTCTGCCTGATACTTTCTTGAGAGTCAGATTCACAAGTGAGCTAATGTATATATCCTATAGACTTCAATGATATTAATACAGATACGTTTTATTGTAATTATTGTTGTTGGGGTAATGTAAGAATTTAAAATGTTTACATTTATAATTTTATGATACATTCCAGTGTTCTTCAGGTACATCAGGTAAGAGCCCACATAAGCTTAAAATTTTAAATGGGTTTTCAGGGACTTAGATATTGATGAGCTATCTTCAGGATAGGTCATCCATAGTGTAGCGCGAATCAAAGCATCCAAAGTGGAATTTGATCCGAAGTTTTTAAAAAATTTGATTTGCCACAAATCCGATCGCCGTTCCCTGTCATTGCTCCCGCTCCATACAATGAAAAGTGATTCGTGACATAACAAATTGAATTTCTTGACAAAGTTTGGCGAAGCTGCTGAATTGAATTTTTCAAAACTTCGCTCATTTCTAGTCAACAATATAAGATTGGCGAGGGTCCGACACCTGAGCCGGCACATGCACTGATCAGTAATTTCTGGCAGCCGTCAGCACTGGAACCTCTGTAGTTTCCAGTGCTGGTGTACTGCACTTGAATGGGAGCTGAGCTGCAGTACCCTGGACCAGCCACTACCCAGTGGAGGGAGCCTTCTGCTTCCTGCTCTACCTAATGTATAGTTACCGGCACTGATGGCTGCCCAAAACAGTTGATTGGTGGAGGTGCTGGGTGTTGGACTACCACTGAACTGATATTCATGACCTTTCTGAAGATAGGTCATCAATACCTAAGTCTTAAAAAACCTCTTTATGTAATAGGGAATAGATACAGGAGGTCACACAAAGAACAAGAACTGTAGACAAGTAAGATAGAGGTTATGTTAGAATACCAGTTGAAGAATAGTTTTAGGTCAGGCTTTATACTTGTTGAAAAAGTACGTTTTCACTATGCTTGAAGCTGTTTGATCGTTTGGACAGTGTGAGTGAGCTGGAAGGATTGTGAGGTTATGATTGGTGGGGGTCCAATGCTGGGACCGATCACAAAGGTGGCATTCACACGACTGTAAGTGTTTTGCGATTTGCAAACCATGGATCCGTAAAACAAGGATACCAGCGGTATGCACTCTGCATCACGGTGCAGACACATTGACTTCAATAGGTCCATGGTTCGAAGTACAAGACATGTCCTATCTTTTGTGGCGTGGCTGCACGGATGTGAAAGCACACGGAAGCCCGTAAAGTATATTTTGGGGAATTGATACAATTCTCTAATATATAGGCACAGGTTCTCCAAACTCTACACTCCTTACATATTATCTTTAAAAACAATTCATTATTTAAAAATATAAATTTTTAATATTCTATTTGGTAATTTCTGTTTTCTCAGCCTACCACCTGGGTCACGATAATTATGCTGTACTTAGAGAGTTGTGACTGAGGTTTTAAAAGGAATCTGATGTGAAATTTAGACTACAGTTACCACCTGCTATTCATGGTGTCATTCGACTCCTTGAGTTCTCTGTACAGCCCATAGCATTACTACTGGTGGTATATAGGGTCAGCAACTAGGGAGGAGCGAAGCGAGCTTCGGATCCTAGATCAAAAGACAATTCGCTCAAAACTTCGGTTTAATGCTGTACGGAGATATGTCAGTCAGTTATTCCCAAAGTCTCGAGAGACTTCGGTGAATAACTTCAGTATTTGATTTTTAAACAGAAAAAACATTTTAAAACTTGAACTCAGAACTCGGCTTCGGTTCCAAGGTACCAATCATAACCGCAGCTGAGTACAGATCCAAGTTTTAAAATGCATTTTTTATGCTTTTTAGTTTAAAAATCAAATACCGAATAACTGACTTCGTCTCGTCAGAGGCCATACAATTTTAATGTTGTACAGAGACGGATACACTTTGGATCTAGGATCCGCAGCTCGCTTTGCTCATCCTCATCAGCAAGCTGTGGCACTCCAGCTGTTGTGAAAATACAATTCCTAGCGTGCTCCATTCACTTCTGCGGGAGTTTCGCAACAGCCGGACTGCCACAGGTTGCTGACCCAGATCTATGTTGCTGTATGGCGTTTTATCCCCCTCATCCCCCTTTTTTTTTATAATGTTTTATCATGCTTTTCTCGTATTCATAAACTAGTAAGATCCAGCTGACCATTGCTATCCTCTAGGTCACTTCCAGATGGGATAGAAAATGCATTTTTTTGTTAAATAAATCCACAAAAGGAATTCTGCATCCACAAATGCAACCTAGGGGACCACTTGTATTTGCTCTTGAAAAGAATGAGTCAATTATTTCAGCAGACAAAGCAGCTGCTTTTAATTTATGTTGGTGAAATAAAGTGATTCAATTGGTGACTAAAATCATCTCTTTTTATTTTTTTATTTTTATGAAATACTTTACCAATCCAACGATTCTTTTTAAACACAGCCACTAGAGGTCACTATGACTCCACTCTTCCCACAGCAGATATCGTTTTACCTTCTATTAGCTTAAATTGAAAGTTTATCCTGCCTTGGGCTGTTTTCATTTCAAGTGAAAAGTATTACATGAATAAATTGGCCTAACAAAGTGTTTTCAGAACCAGCAAGGAAATATGCTTGAAAATTTTGCAGAATAGGCTGGAAGGCATTTTCAAAATAATAAGCCACAAATATGATCATGTGCAGGTTTGCTGACCCCTACAGCAAGTAAAGGGTTTCTCGCGGAGAAAAAAGATACAATAATTAGCACAGAATGAAGCCTTTTTCTTAAGTGGTACAACTGTATTAAAGTAACAGCACAATTTGCAGTTTCTTATTGTTTGCAAGAAGATAGATCATAGTAAACCACTTCTCCTTGGCCTTTCCATAGAGGTACATTTTGGCCATGTGTATATATATCTAAAAGTGAATGGTACCATGCGGCACCTTAATGTATAGTTCAAATGAGCAGGGAAGGGGAAATGGTGCTAAACAAGCCCTGCTTCTCCTTCACTTTCTATATCTTACAGTCAGGCCCTTACTGATCACCAGGGGCGTAGCTAAAGGCTCATGGGCCCTGGTGCAAGAGTGCAGCTTGGGCCCCTCCTTCCCTCAGTGCTTTGTGGTTAGGGGTAGAGGAGCACATAGCCTTCGTGCTGCCTGAGGCAAAAATTGAAACTGCAGCTCCCATCCAAATTCTTGACCTAGGCCCTTCCCTGCAGCCAGAGCTGTAACTTGAAGATTCTAGGCCCCACTGCAAAATCTATGACAGAGCCCTCCAAGCATGCGCTTTCTATAATACAGGTGCCTTCTTATGTGGAACATGGGTCTTTGGGGCCCCTCAAGGTCCTGGGCCTGGTAGCTGCTACCTCTGCACCCCCTATAGCTACACCCATGCTTATCACAAAGGGCCAGATGTACTAATCCTAAATATTGCATGAGATTAGCAAAGCTGTCTAGACCTGCACCAGATTTATGATCCAGCCAATGCTGCTATAATAAATCTAGTCCCTTTTCACAGACTTTTATCAGATCAGTGAGTGTGGACCCACTGAGCCAACTACCTGGTTCCTCTTTGGGCGCTATTCACCCTTTTAACACCTGTACAGGGATCTGACCTTCGCTACAGGGCAGCAACCGGACCACTACTTCCTGGTATAGTCCCGGTGTAGTTGGAAGCCAACCCGCAGGGGTGATGGACTGTGGTGCAAGCATCAGAAGCTCAGGATACAGAAAATGCTGGAAAACTGCAGGTATATTCTAAACAGTCACTAAGACTTGAATGCAGGTTTCTGAGATCCAGAGAGCACACTTGAAACGTAGATGTGGGAGACAAAGGCAGGCAGGCTGGACATGTACAGTGGCCCTTTAAGAGGCTGGAACTGAGCATGTGCACATCCTAAGGAGGCAGAGGCTGGAGCACAAGGCAGCAGCATGGTAAGCAGCGCAGGTATCAAGCCTGCAGGGGAGAGCAGGGCAACAGTGAACATTGATAGTTGACCTAACAATTACCCTATACCAACTATTTTTTGGCTTTCTTTAAGACAAATTGTGAAGCAATATTGGAACAAAATTTCACATCTTAGGCCCGTCCCTTTCTTGCAAAGCCCCATCTCCTTTCCGCTAAGCCCACTGCCTTGCTGAGCTTGTCAGGCAAACATACAATGAAAACTATTGATATAATTACCCCTTCTGTTTGCATTGTGTTTGGTCAATTTTCATAGCATGTGCATTGGGACAATCTAGTACATGCAATCAACAAGTATTTGTCGTTACTTTGGACAAACATGCAGGTATAAAAAATATTTTGGTTACATGCATTTTTCAGGATTTCTGAGTGACGGCACACTCATATTATCTAGAAATATGCCTATATTATCTGCAACTTTCCTCCGCTCACACCAGGTCTAAAAAAGTGGGCATAGCGTGGGCAGGAAAAGGAACGGGCTGGTAGGCTCGTCTCATTCATCAGTTTCTATGCCTGCTTTAGGCATAGAAAATGTTTTAAATGTAAGACAGCAAGGAATCTGCATTACATTTAGACTGGAGCTGGATGTGCCGAAGTTATGTAGAGGCCACCGCCAGCTATAGGGGGTTATTAAGACAGGCATCTTAAACGCCAGTCTTAATAAATTACCCCCATTATTTTTACTTTTATGCAATTGTTTGATGAAAATTAGAGATGAGCGAATTCTTTAAAAATTCGATTCGGCCGCTTCGCCAAATTTTCTGAAAAGATTCTGTTTGGACCGAATTTATTCGTGGCGAATCACGTTAAAAAACAGCAATTTCCTGGCTGCAGAGAGCCTTTAGGCCCCATTTACACGTCCGTGTGTGTTTTGCGGATCCACGGATCTGCAAAACACGGACAGCGGCGATGTGGGTTCTGCAATTTGCGGACCGCACATCGCCGGCACTATATAGAAAATGACTTTTCTTGTTCGCAATTGCGGACAAGAATGGGACATGTTCTATTTTTTTGCGGAACGGAAGTGCGGACCCGGAGGTGCGGTTCTGCAATTCCAGATCCGGACGGGACATAGTGTGTCCCCATAGGAATGAATGGGTCCGCAATTCCGTTCCGCAAATTGCGGAACAGAATTGCGGACGTGTGAATGGGGCCTTATAGTGGTGTAGAACAATGTGCCTTGCAGTAACACGCATAGGGAGTCTACTGTGGTAGTGAAATAATACTGTGAGTCAGTATGACATGCAGATGACAGGTGTCGCTCTTAGAATCACTACACACTTCACTTATTTGGGCAGTTAAGGGGCCGAAACTGTCCAAATAACTCAAGTATGAACTCAGCCTTACAGGTCGATGTAAGCTTCAAGTAGAAACACACAACTTTTACACCGTCGTCAGCTGATTCCACATAGATTTCTACAGAACCTGTTCTATTAAACGCTTATACAAGTAGAGCCCCCGACAGAGTGGAGAGGGTGTCAGCAGTAAGTTTTGTTGATGTCACTGATTATTTTGATATAGCAATAACAAATGACAAAACAGGTGCACACTGCGGTCTCCAAAAATTGTATATACACAAAACAACTGAAAGGTCTACTCCCCTATATATACAGGGGAGTAGATCCTTCACTTGAGGCCCATTGCTAATGGCGATCCCCAGCAAAAATGCATACAGTGGAGGATGCCCGCAGCGGACCACAACTACCACAACAGACATCCTACACAAGATAGCAATTGTGTGGATGTGATTGTTCCGATTTTTAATTGTCACGGAGAAAGCTAGGATTCGATTTCTTGATGAAGGACACGGAGCAGTTCCTCCCCTGTGTGACTCCATTTGCCCAGGCAAACGAGGTGCAGAACAGCGTGACAATGCCATGCCCAGCACATGTGGTATGCTGGAGTGTCATTGTGAATTGTCCCTGCAGTGGAGGTTGAAAACACAGTGGAGAATGAGGAGGCAGAGGCGGACATTATCGTATGACCAACGGCACTAGAATGTGGTGGCGGAAGCGTCATAACCTGGCCAAGTTGCTGGTATGGCTGTGCAGGAACCACATTCACCTAGTGGGCCGTAAAGGACATGTATTGTCCGTGACCGTAGTTACAGCTCCAAATGTTGGCGCTGCTGTGCACTTTGGCAGGACTGGCCCACCTTCTGTTTTACATGTTTGTGCAGGGCTGGAACTGCCTTTTTCGCAAACAAATGATGGCTTTGCACTCCACCTCAGCTCAGTTCTCTGAAAAGTGCAGAGTCCACCACTTGGAAAAGGAGGGACTGCAGCACTAGCAACTTGGACAGGAGCACGTTTAGCTTCTGCGCCGTTGGATGCGTGCACTCATACTGTTGTCTCTTGGCAATCGCTTCGGTGATCGATTGCTGATGGAATGACTGACAAGGAGTAGGAGGGCAAGGAGCAGGAGCATCAGGACCAGCAGATGATGGGTGTGGAGCCTTGACTGCCTGAAATCGTCTGCGTGCCACTGGGTGATGCAGCGGCAGGCTGGACCACCACATACGAGCCATGGTTCTCCCTGGCCACTTTATGGTGACGCTGCATATGTTGACGAAGGGCTGTGGTGGCAACATTGGCACCCTGGCTACGCATCACCTTCTGCCCACAGATTCTGCATATGGCCATGTTCACCTCCAGCTTAACAAAAACTACCATACCGCTGAGTGGGTTATTTTACCCCCAACTCTACTCACTGACTGACTGCTACTGCCACTGCCTCCGTGAACCCGTGAACCGCTACATTCCAGGCAGGTAGGCTCTTGCGAAGTGGGTGGTCTACCCTGGGCACGTTTGGCTCCCGACCTCCCACTGTTGCCACCCTGCTGACTCCCGATCACGCTAGCAATTTGCTGGCTCCGCCGCTGGCTCACGGGCAAGCTGCCACCCTCTTCTCCCGATGATGATGAAGCCCCTTCGTCACCCATCTCCCAAGTGTGATCAGCTACATCATCATCATTGAGTACTGTGTGCACATCACTGATGTCCTCCTTAACCATCTCTGGGTCAGGAGCCTGACCGCTCGCTACACGAGCTCCCATGCCACTCTCCTCATGACTACTTGCCCGCCTAGTGGAGGAAACGGTGGATGTCTCCTCCACATCTTGGCTTGCCAGTAGCTGCTGACTGTCTTCTAGTAAATTGTCCTTACTGTATAGTGCAGCTGAGCGCACAACATACAATACTTTTCTGGCTGAGGCAATAGAAAAGGACAGAGGCAGGTTGAGGACGGGTGAGGGCATAGGGCCTGCTCCAGGGGGCATGCCAACTAAGGGTTGTGTCTGACGAACCCACTGACTCTTGGCTGGGGGTTTCTGATGTCACTTGCAATGAAGTCGAAGATCGAGTCAAGCATTCAAGAACCGCTGGGTTGCTGGTCAAGACACGACCGCTAGCTGACACTGGGAGCTCAGGCCTCTCGAATTGACCCATTCTGCCATGGCCCCTTACTCCGCTGCAACCTGTGCCTACGCCAGAAACATTTAGGCCTCTGCCACTCCCCTGTGCAGAGGCTGGCACTTCTATGTCTGACATACTGTTAGATCAAATAAATAAATAAAAAGGAAATTAAAACATCCCAAAAAAGTCTGCAATTTTCTCACTTCACCACACAATGGCTAATAAGCCCTTTTCCCCCCACTAATATACATAAAATAAGGGCTTTAGAACATATAACTGCACCGCTGAATGGCAAATATATTTTTCTTTTTCCACTTATACACGCCACAAAACGCTTTATAACATATAACTATACCGCTGAATGGCAAATATATTTTTATTTTGCCACTGATACACGCCACAAAAGGCTTTAGAACATATAACTGCGCTGCTAAATGGCAAATATATTTTTCTTTTGCCACTATTTCACAACAAAAACGGCTTTATAACATATAACTGCAGCGCTGAACGGCAAACATATTTTTCTTTTGCCACTTATACATGCCACAAAAGGGCTTTAGAACATATAACTGCACCACTGAACAGCAAATATATTTTTCTTTTTCCAGTTATACACGCTACAAAAGGCCTTTAGAACATAAACTTGCACCGCTGAACAGCAAATATATATATTTTTTGCCACTAATACACAACAAAAAGGGCTTTATAACATATAACTCCACCGCTGAAGACAAAATATATTTTTCTTTTTTCACTTATACACACATGTATTAAGTAGAGGATGAATGCGCCCATTTATTGTGAGATTTTGAGCAACAACCTCCTTCCCTCAGTCAGAGCATTGAAGATGGGTCATGGCTGGGTCTCCCAACATGATAACGACCCGAAGCACACAGCCAGAATAACCAAGGAGTGTCTCCGTAAGAAGCATATCAAGGTTCTGGAGTGGCCTAGCCAGTCTCCAGACCTAAATCTAATAGAACATCTTTGGAGGGAGTTGAAACTCTGTGTTGCTTAGTGACAGCCCCGAAACCTGACAGATCTAGAGGAGATCTGTGTGGAGGAGTGGGCAAAACCCCTGTTGCAGTGTGTGCAAACCTGGTCAAGAACTACAGGAAATGTTTGATCTCTGTAATTGCAAACAAAGGTTTCTGTACTAAATACTAACACTGATTTTCTGAGGTGTTGAAATACTTGCAAGACAAATAAGTTCTTTAAAAATCATACAATGTGATTTCTTGTTTTTTTTTATTCTGTCTCTGAGTGGGAATGCACCTACAATGTGAATTTCAGACTCCTTTATGATTTCTAAGTTGTAGAACTTGCAAAATACTTCTGTTCCTCACTGTAACAGCACTGCTGAATGGCAAATATATTTTTATTTTGCCACTAGTACACGACAAAAAGAGCTTTATAACATATAACTGCAGCGCTGAACGGCAAATATATTTTTCTTTTGCCATTACTACACGGCAAAAAGGGTTGTAATTTTCGCACTTCACCACATAACAGCTAATAAGCCCTTTTTCCCACTAATACAAGCCAAAAAATGCTTTAGAACATATAACTGGACCGCACAAGGGCAAATAAGTTGTAGAAGTATTTCCTTGTAATAAACCTTGGTAATGGCTGTATCACATAGGACTTGTACCACAATAACAAGAACGGTTTGCTGGAATTACAGAGCTGTATAAGGGCAATTTGAATCCCCAGTCAGTGCGGCAAGGTGTAATAGGATTGTTCCTATTACCCAGGCTGCAACCTCCCCTACCAAACCCTGTTCAACATAAATGACACGGATTAATTCCTCCCTATCCTTTCCCTACACCTTGAATAATCTTTCCCTGCACTTGTAAATCTTTTTAGCACAATTAAGTTTTTCTAGTACTGTCCCTAGCGCCTGCTGACATCTCTCCCTGCTCTAGGTACACTGGAAAATTACAGAATCCAAGATGGCTGAGGGTATTTATAGGGCTGTGACATCACAGGGCTGGCCGGCTGCTGATTTCCTGCATGCATGGCATTGTGAGTGATCCTGCGTTCCCAGAGTTCCTTGCTCCATGTCCTCACACGTGCAGCAGCCATTTCAGGGAAAAATGTGATTCATTACCACGAAGCATGAGGAAATTCGGATTCAGTGCGAATCGAATAATTCCTGAAATTCGGATCGAATTCCACTTCGTCAGCTTCGATTCGCTCATCTCTAATGTAAATGATGTCCGATACAAAGTTGCATGAAGGTGGCTATGAGTGCAATCTGTTTATTGCCACTTTTACAAATGCCAAAGTGACTTCTTTTAGAAAACAATAGCTTAGAGGAGGAGTGAGTGGGTGAGATATATAACAGCTAGTGTAACGGAGAGTGGAGTAGCTGTCCATAACAACCAATCACTACTCCCTCATTGCTTGATGCAAGCCATATTTTATTCTCATTGTTACCTCTTCCAGATGTGAAGCTCAAAACCAAAGGCCGTATCCATTTCTTCCTGTTTGTATAGGTTTAATATTATATAAGCATGGGTAGCAGCCATCAGGCTCAGGTTTGGCCATTATATACTATATTTAAGTGAAGCAACACATTGGAGTCATTTTAAACATTAACTCAGGGTACCCTGCACCTAGCTATTGTGATTTTGGGGCATACAACTATTTTCAGATGCATAGCACACTGTCACTAGGTTATGGCACTAGAATACCCTTATGTAATGTATACTATTATTTCATTTCATTTAAAGAGGACCTGTCACCTCCCCTGGTATTTCTGTTTTACTAACTACTTGCATTCCACATTAAATAATAATTGTGGTCCATCATTTCTTATATTGCTATGTTGTGTCATTCCTCTATTATTCCTAGTAGAAATGCCTGAATAATTGGCAGCAGTTTGCAATAGGTACAATTCAGTGTTACCACTTGGGAGCGTGTCCCTGCATACTGTAGTCTGCCACACACAGCACTGATTGGATAGTGTCACACTATACAGGGACACACCTTTAACTGGTTATATCCATTCAGATCTACTGTAGACTGCTGGAAATTCTTTCATAAACTGGTAGGAATAATAGAGTAACAGCATAACAGAGTTATAAGAGATGGTTCCTCAGAATTTCTTATTGTATTGGGAATGAATGTAGTTGCAGCGCCCCACTCCAAGACATGTGGGCACTGCCAAATAACTGTAAACTGTATTTCTGTGTTGCATGTCATTTTGCATTACACTACCTGTTGTATCCCTGTTCATAGGCTGGTTAGGTGAAATGTATACATCCCACCACTAGATGGGGATAGCACTTAGCCTATATAAACACCTTAGTCAGTCCTAGTGTGGTAAGTTAGTTGAGTGGGTTCTGAATTGAGTGAGAGTTCAGAGTGAAGACTTCACACCACAGAGTGGTGAGTGGAGCCAAATTCAACTATGTGGTAGTGCCAAGATATGAGGCGCAGGAGAGCGTTTTCCTCCTGTTGCCGGACTATATTCTTACATCCTGACCAGAGGAGAGTGTTTTCCTCCCTGGAAAAGAACCAAGCAGAGTAAGTGAATCATCGGTGATAACAGCCAATACCTAAGGCTTATGGGCACCTTTGTGCATGGTGGAGGACAATCTAGCTACAGGCAGCCTCACCATAGAGAATAGAAGACAGACTAGCTACCTGTTCTAAAAGCTTGGAAAAAACGGGAAAGATATAGGACTGAGCATACCCGAAAGGATAAGGTACTACATAACCACAGCCTGAGTCAGGACCTAACCAAAACCTATTAACAGTGGGTCAACAGAATTCCTCTATATACCCAGAGACTGTATTCTGTCTGGATGTGTATGCTGCAACCAAAACCAGCAACAGTAAAAGCTGTCAGTTGTATCCTACCACTGTCTACCTCATTCTTCAATATTGCTACTACAACTGGTTGTACCACCATTAACTGTACTGGCGTCACGACAAATACCATCAAGGGACCTAAGCACCACTGTCATCAAGGGCACCTCAACCACCATCTTGGTTGGTGCTTCCCTATCACAGAGCGTGCCCCGGAGGATTTCGTGCGGTCTTCCCCTTCATTGCACTGCCGCCCAGGGAGGCTTTCTGCTAACTGTGAGTAAAACCTATGAACTGTCATTTCCCATCGGCCCACCGTGTACCTCAGGTGTATCCCCTGCGGACTGGCATGCCGCATAGTTACTAAAACAGATATGCCAGGAGAGGTGACAGGGCTTCTTTGACTTTTTTGCATACTTGCATCCACAGGAATCTGCCTAATGATCATTTTCCTAACATACAGATGTAGCCATTTCTAGCTGATGCTCATTAGGTAAGCAAAACAGTAGCTATTAAAAAGCATGGTGTTACTTCCTGCAACTTTTATTTAATGCATTAGGAGGGTCAAAATGAAGACAGTTTCATGGGTACATCTATGGCTACTTTTACACTAGCGTTTTGGCTTTCCGTTTCTGAGATCCGTCATGGGCTCTCACAAGCGGTCCAAAACGGACCAGTTTTGCCCTAATGCATACGAATGGAAAAGGATCAGCACAGAATGCATCAGTTTGCCTCCGTTCAGTCACCATTCCGCTCTGGAGGCAGACACCAAAACGCTGCCTACAGCGTTTTGCTGTCCACCTGACAAGCGGAGCCAAACGGACACAATCTGGCACAATAGAAAATGGATCCGTCCCCCATTGACTTTCAATGGTGTTCAAGACGGATCCGTCATGGATATAGAAGACATAATACAACCGGATCTGTTCATGACAGATGCATACGGTTGTGTATTGTATATTGCAGATCGATGATCGATCCGTAAAAAACGCTAGTGTGAAAGTAGCCTAAGACTTCCAGACTTTAAAATTTTGTGGTGTAAACTCGAATTTTCAACTATGGTAACTACTTTTTCACTGCCACCCTATTGTAGAAGGAGGCCTGTTCATCCACCTGATAGCTACAGTCTGGCTAGAAGGCTCTACAAACATACAAATGGAATTCCTGGGATAGACGCCTGAACAACCACTTAAAGGGGTTGTCTGGGTTTTTTAATATTGATGACCTATCCTCAGGATAGGTCATCAATATCAGATCGGCAGGGGTCAGACACCTGTCACCCCCGCTGATCATCTGTATGAGGAGACGGCAAGCTCAATGCGCACGTGCCGTCTCCCTTCTCTCTTCCTTTCCGTTGCTGTATGTCTATGGGACTGGAAGACAGTAGGGAGACAGCATGTGCACACTGCTCGCGCCGTCTCTTTGTACAGCTGATCGGCAGAGGATAGGTCAGCAATAAATAGCCTGGATAACCCCTTTTACGCTTAAATTACACCTGCAGATTTCACAGGTGATTGTTGGAAGGGAAGCATTCCTTCCCGACAATCGCCTGCTTGTTAGCTGAGGAGACCGCTGCTATTACATGCCGTGATCTCCTCCTCAGTATGGGGATAAGCGATCGCTAATGCCATTGCTTGTCCCCATACCGAATCACTGTTTGCCACCGGCAAACAATTTTTAAACCTGCTAAAAGATTCCAATTACCAATTGCTTGCTCATCGGGTAATAGGCAGCAGTATTAGGCCTTATTCACACGTCCGTAGTGTTTTGCGGTTCTGCAAGTTTGCGGATCCACAAAACACCTTGCCACCAGCCCTATAGAGATGCCTATACTTGTCCGCAATTGCGGGCAAGAATAGGACATGCTCTATTTTTTTGCGGAGCCGCCGTCCGGAAGATCGGCGGCGCGCTCCGCAAATGCGGATGCGGAGAGCACAGTGTGTGCTCTCCGCATCCATCATGTCCCTATTCAAAATGAATGGGTCCGCACCCGTTCCGCAAATTTGCGGAACGGGTGCGGACGTAGATTGCGGACGTGTGAATTAGGCCTTACACTGTCAGATTATCACTAACGAGCATTCCTGCAAATGCTCGTTAGTGATGATCTTCAGTATTATCTGCAGGTGTAATATAAGCTTAAACCCAGATCTCTGTTCGTTCTAAAGCTTATATTACAACTACAGATTATGTGGGCGATTGTCAGGAGGGAAGCGTTCCTTCCCAGCAATTGCCTTCTCGCTAGCGGAGGAGACCGCAGCTATTACATGCAATGATCTCCTCCTCAGTATAGGAAGGAGTGATCGCTAATGCCATCGCTCGCCCCCATACTGAATCATTGATTGCTGGCAGCAGATTGTGATTACACACCATGATCTGCCGCTGACAAACGAAGATTTTTAAACCTCCTAAAAGATTTCAATTGCCCGATGAACAAGCATAATCGGCGGCATTATTACACTGCCAGATCATCGCTAACAAGTGTTCGTTAACGATTATCTGCAGGTGTAATATAAGCTGTAGAGAATAGTTGCTGTCTCTGATCAAAAGCAGAAACAAAGGGGCATTGCCACATCTAGTGCCAAAAATTAGCAGCAGCTGCTTGACGTGTGTGAGGACTCAGATCTCCTACTTTTGAACAGGTCACAGACAGTATATACAACTACCTAACTTTAATATTGGAAATCATACGAAACCAATAGCAGAGACTTAAGTGCATCCAACTGGCACTGAGTGTGTAATGGTGAGATCAATCGTCTAGGACCTTGCATCTTTAGACTCTTTTCATATATATGTATATATATGGATAACGGCAGGCTGTGCTCAATGTATTTAGCATGCTAGGGATAACAAGATAGAACATTATGAGGTTTCTGGTGTATTTCATAAAGCTGATCAAAAGGGTAGAAAATATTAATAAATAATAATAAAATAAATGCACTAAGCAGTTTTCCCTGATCGCATCTTATGATCTAACTAAAGGGGTTGTATCATCTCAGACATTGGGGCATATTGCTAGGATATGCCCCCAATGTCTGATTGGCGCTCTGGCATCCAAACCTATTTTTAGAATGGACTCCATTCACCTCTATGGGACTGCCGAAAATAGCTGAGCTCTGTCATGGCTATTTCCATCAGCCCCATAGAAGTGAATGGATCAGTGGCTGCGCTTGTGCGGTGCGCTCTACATTCATAGAAATGAATGGAGGGCGGCGTGGTGTGCCCTTCTTCACTTTGCAGGCTATGTTCTAAAGATAGGTGCGGGTCCCAGAGGTGGGACCTGCACCTATAAGACATTGGGGGCATATCCTAGCAATATGCCCCCAATGTCTGAGATGATACAAATATACCAAGGTTATGTCATACAAGGAGATATGCAGTTACATCTAATACTGCTAAGGTAAACAAAGCTTTAGTGGATTATCATACCTGTATGGCTAGATTTTCAGGAGCAGTGGTGTATGATCCCTAAAACTCTTACCGTAAGAAAGTGAACTAAGTGATGTTCACCATTTGAGAGGGGGCATTTAGGATCCAGGATGTGACATGTCATAATTGGTTAGCCTTTCTGGCAGGCAAGACATGCAGCATGGAAAGGCAATAGCTTTGGAAGGGCTATACATTTGATTGATGAGGCTGGCAGCTGGACTCCATATTCGGAAGCTTTCTTTTATGTATTTTAACAGAGGATATAGAAGAGGATGTAAGAGATAATGCTGTAGTATTTTGCAACATTCAAAAATCCTCATCTACCTTCCATTCCTGGTAGAGAGGAATGAACTATGCCTGAAATCGGTCTAAGCCAACCTGAATAAAACACATATAGGGGCACATTTATTAAGAGCGACGTTTTAGATGCCAGTCTTATTAAGCTCCTGCACTGGTGGTGAATACGCCAAAGTTATGTAGAAGCGCTGGTCCCCTTCCCCGGCCACACCACACCCACTTTTTTAGACCTGCCGTGAGCATGGAGAAGTCACAGATTGAGGCGCAAACGACTGACCTTTGCACTGCAATCTGCACCAGAAATATTTATTTGTCATAAATGACTCCTATAATCTCAGTTTTAGTACTACTGTATGTTGACCCCTACAAAATTAGGGTTATTATATAGACAAATTATATAGACATGGAAAGATCTTTGCCTACTTATGAAGTCTGTTATCAATACTAAATCAATAAATAATACATATCTATTTTATGTAATACATTTGTTGTATATTTAACAATAAATATCTGGCCTAAGCATGCTCACTGCACTGACATTAAGCCACTTAGCAAGTGATCCTGAATCTCAATACTTCAAGTGTGGAATGTAAACATGTAATGAGACATTTGTGAGAGAGTCCCTTGTATGCCAGCGGCAGAATTGCTGAAAGCAAGGCCCTCCCACGTCTAATCCTAGTAAAAAATAATGCTGAACATAATGGCTCACATTTAGTGATGTGAGTGCATCTAGATTTTGGCATACATTGTGGCAAAATTTGTCTCTAGAATTAAAGAAATTATTTGTAGCTTGTAGCTGGCCTAAAATTCACTGTTTTGGCCCAAAATTTAGACTCAGGGGATGCCAACCAATATTTGGTATAGAGTTAGAGTACAATGTCTAGCTGTGCTTGAAATTTGTCTTCTAGCCTGGACCACTGTGATAAAATTGGTGCAAATCTAGAGAGCCTGGCTAAATGTATGCCATGTATGGGATTAGTAAATCTGTATCTAGAAAAATACTATGTTCCAAGGTAGTAAACCAAATCACAATAAATTAAATATATCCGGCTACACAATATAAGCATTTAGGAGCCAGAATACGGACCATGGCATAGAGCAAAACCCCCTGATCAATTGATCTTGTCATATACTTGTCTGAGAACCCATATTTGCCTGAGAGTTGAACAGTTCACTTAAAACTAATTTTTCAGGTCTTTATTTTTGCAAATTCATCAATAGTTTTTTATATGTACCCAAATGGTGTCCAAGAAGATTTGTGTCTTCATTCATTTCATTGGTATGTCGCCGAAACAGGCAAGTGTGTATGGCAATGTCTTTTCTTACATGCCTCACAAGGTTCTCTCCATCCTTTTGTAGTTGTGATTCTAGATGCTACTACAAGTGAGCTGGAAAGGATTGTATTACATTTTTTCACTCTTGTGATCTATGTTTTAGTCGTATTTTGAGTGTGTCAAAACAGGAAAACTCTATGTTAAAGGGTTGTTCAATCTGTATATGTATGGTATATGCACAGGATATGCCATAAATATCTGATAGGGCTTGGTCCCACCCCTGAGCCTCTGGGAATAGGGTGGTGGCCGTGCATGTGGCCTCACCATTCCCTCCTATACATCTTACAAAAATAGCTGAGCATGAGCTTACAATATATAAAAACCTCCTCAAATAAAATTCCCTCAAAAGACAAGGGGGCACTGCCTCTGTCTGAAGAAGAAAAATGTCAGTCTCCAGAGGCATCAGGGCTTCTTTACTGTAAGAACTGTCTACGAGAAACAGTGGATAGTTCTGAAAAAGGCTTAGATGAATTCCTGGAAAAAAAAAACTTTAATGCTTGTGTAAGTGTGTAGAAGTCTGGTTCTCACTCCCTGTTCCTAAAATTCACATCCCCACCCATTCCTTGGTTGAAATTGATGGACTTATGTCTTTTTTCAACTGTACTATGAAACTATGTAACTTTGTTTTTGGAAGTTCTACAGATGTGAATGGAGAGAGTTGCACACAAGTGCCAACTTTTCATTCCCGGTGGCGTGAGACTAGGGCCCAATTCTAGACATAGGAGCAGGTCTCAGAGGTGACTTGTGAATATGCCATATATGTGCAGATGGGACAACCCCTTTAATCTAACAGCACCTCATCACAAACTTTAAACGGCTGATTTTTCTTAGGCTGGATAGCTGTCACTGAAATGCATGCCTGACTTTTGTCAGTGCCTTCTATATATTAGTGAAACAATACCTCAGCATTGGCGGATCCAGGGGGCAGCGGGCAATGTCCCCCGAGAATGTGTACGGCGGTTGCGGGGCACAGGGAGATGAACGCCATTGTGAAGCGTTCATCTCCATAGTCATCTATGCGATACAGATGGCTGTGCTGTTGGGCAGGGAGGGAGAGGCGTCTCCCTTCCCTGTTCCTCTGATAGGCTGCCGACACTAGGCCCAAAGCCTATCAGATGTTCGTGCAGGTGGCGCGATGACATCATCGCACCGCTTGTGAGCTGTACAGAGCGGCACACAGAGGCCTGCATCGCATCGCTGTGAAGGATAGAGGTAAGTAGGTAAGTATAAGTGTCTTGTTTTGTTTTTTTTTTGTTTTTTTTTAAAGACCAGACCCACAGGCACATAAGGGGCATACGGGGGGTCGGCAGTTTGGCACATTGGGGGATTGTTCGGCACATGATACTGGCACATGGGGGGATAATTTGGCACATGATACTGGCACATGGGGGATTGTTTGGCACATGATACAGGCACTGCACATGGGGGGGATAGTTTGGCACATGATACTGGCACATGGGGGGATTGTTTGGCACATGATACAGACACATGGGGGGGGGGGATTAGTTTGGCACATGATACTGGCACATGGGGGGGATTGTTTGGCACATGATACAGGCACATGGGGGAGAGATTGTTTGGCACATGGGGGATTGTTTGGTGCATGGGGCGATTGGCACATGATACTGGCACATGAGGGGGGATTGTTTGGCACATAATACAGGCACATGATACTACTGGCACATGGGGGGGGGGTTGTTTGGCACATGATACTGGCACATGGGGGGTTGGCACTTGAACTTGATACTGGCACCTGGGGCATACACTTGATACTGGCACATGGGGGGTTGGCACTTGAACTTGATACTAGCACATGGGGGGGTTTGGCACTTCATACTTGCACTTGGGGGGTTTGACACTTGGTACTGGAACATGGGGGGTTTGGCAATTGTTACTGGCACATGATGGGGGGAGAGGCACTTCATACTGGCACATGGGGGGGTTTGGCACTTGGTACTGGCACATGGGGGGGTTGGCAGTTGTCACTGGCATATTTTGATGGGGGGAGAAGCACTTATTATTGGGGGCACTATTGGGGACCACAGGGGCACAGTATTGGAGGTAGTGGGATGTTTTGTCCAGAAAGATGGGAGGATGATGGAAAAGTAGTAAACTAAGATTTATTTTTTGTTAAACTGCAGAGACGGAAAATGACAGAAAAATGGTGGCCTGGTCTGAAAGGAGAAGACGAGGAAAGAGAACATCTACATCAAAGGAGGCGTCACTGGATGTAAGAGGTATGGGCGCAATATATGGGTAAGGCTATGTGTGGATGTGGCTTGAGGGTGGGCGGGGACACAGCGGCCCCATAAGTTCCAATTGCCCGGGGAAGTGCCCCTCCCTAGACCAGGCTCTGGATCCGCCACTGTACCTCGGTTCTAAAATCGTGGAATCAGACCATCTTGCTGCACACAATATTTCTCATAATAATGGTAAAATGTTTTTCTTAAAATGTGTTACTTTCCAGGAGGAATCAGACAGATTTGGTTCCTAGAAAGTTTAAATTACAAGTTGTACAATGTATAGTATTTGTGTGTAAGGTTCCCATTCTTTCTTATGTGCCTGTGTGTTTATAGGGCTCATGTTTGCTTCACTATCATACCCTTGCACAGGATATCTATTTATGTCAGACCCATCATATTCAATACTTCATACAGTACCTTTCTTGTAGCAGTGAGATCTGTATCGGCCTAAAATCCCAGGGAATTAGCATTTACCTTTGACACTATAAGAGTATTTTGTTGATTAATATGAACTATCACAAAATTGGCTATACACATTAGATAAATGTCGGCCAAACGCAAATTCTGGCAGGATTGGTAAACTATGTAATTAGGTGTGGATTAAGTGCATGATAGGCCCAGAGCTCTCTACCCAACTTGGGCCCCTCCGTCCATTTTAGTTTATTTTTTATTTTTTGTGTGAAGAGGCTGCGGTGCTTTGTGAGCGCCACAGTCTCCTCCTAGGCCATATGACATCTCCAGACTAAAAAAAATACCCCAAATTACCCCAAATTGGCTCTTAAACTGAAAAATTTGGTTGCCAAATTTAAAATACATATACTTATAATAATATAGACTTGGAGGAGAATACAGCACCACATACCACTTACATCCAGGGACATCTCCTGTTAAGTAGACCTTCTTTTTCCTCTTCTCCTCCATTTGACCCAGACCGCCATGACAAACTCTTTTAGCTGCATCTTGTCTCTACAGAGTTTGTAACACAGACACGTTAGATTTCTCAAGTTTTCCATCAACCTCCCCATTCTGGTGTCCCAACAGTGTCATCCTGCCGCCACTCCCAATGCTGTGCCCATGGTGCGCCCCAAAATAGAGACCCTAATAGACATAATTGGGGCCATTAATCATTCTATGTAAAGTAGAACTGGATTTCCAAAAGAGCTGTCAAAAATGAAAGGCGGAATCTGATTGGTTGCTATGGGCAAATAAGCCAGTTCTACTTTACACCAGTTTGATAAATTACCCCAAATGTCCCTATAGTGTCTACAGCAGTTATAATGTCCCCTAGAGTGTTCCCAGTAATAATAACACCCTATATTGTGCTCCAGGTAATAATCCCTGTATAGTGTCCCCCAAAATAATAGAATTGCCCCTACTGTGCCTCACCAATAACAATGCCCCCCATGCTGCCACCACATAGTAATCCCCCATAGTAATTTGCCCCCCACACATTAATTTCCCCCACACTGCCCCATATAGTAATTTGCCCCCACACAGTAGTTTCCCCCACACTGCCCCCACATAGTAATTTCCCCGACACTGCCCCATATAGTAATTTGCTCCCACATAGTAATTTCCCCCACACAGTAGTTTCCCCCACACTGACTACACACAGTAGTTTTCCCCACACAGCCCCCACATAGTAATTTCCCCGACACTGCCCCATATAGTAATTTGCCCCTACATAGTAATTTCCCCCACACAGTAGTTTCCCCCACACCGCCCTAATATATTAATTTCCCCCATACTGCCCCACATAGTAATCTCCCCCCACACTGACCCCATATAGGAATTTCCCCCACACTGGTCCTATATAGTAATTTCCTCCACACTGGCCCTATAGAGTAATTTCCCCCACACTGCCCCACATAGTTATTTCCCCCACACTGCCCCACATAGTTATTTCCCCCACACTGCCTTCACATAGTAATTTCTCCCCAAATTGCCCCCATATAGTAATTTACCCCACACTGGCCCTATATAGTAATTTCCCCCACACTGCCCCATATAGTAATTTGCCCCCACAGCCACCCCAATATACGGTAGTAATTTCCCCCCAATGTAATCAATGTCTCTTTACTAATACTAATACTAATTACTAATACTAACTAATACTTTACTCCTGTTTGTCCACCCCCCCATGTCCCCCAAAGTAGGCACATAAAATAAAAAAAAATAAAAAACCTAAAAGCTAAATACTCACCTATGTCACGGCCAGACCCTTGCTCGCAGAAGGCACGGGCCGGGATGAGGCAGGCGTGCACACGTCACAGTGCGGCGTCCCGGCAGAGACATCACGCTTGCCAGTGCTGGGATTTCACTACCCTAGGCCTATGGCAGTGATCCGTGGCAGGGCAGGGAACTATGCGCTCCTGTGCCCCGCTGCAGTATGTGGGCGTTTGGGTCGGCGTTAGGGCCCCCAGCAATGCTGCGCCCAGGGCTACTGACCCGAACGCCCCTATTGTAATCCGCCATTGTCCCTCTGCCTTGATGGAAAATGTTGAGACAAAGAAGGGTTGAACATGTTGTACTTCAGCATATCCAATTATTTGCTTCTGTGGGAGATTAGAAGCTGCCAGAGGAGTCTGCGTGTGTGGCTGACTCAAATCAACCTGAAGAAAACAAGAAAGATCTAGAGATGTAGAACCCTTACAGAAAAAAAAAAATGAACCACCCCATAGAATAGTGCTCTATAAAATCCTCAGATAAAGAATTTCAGAGGGCCATCTTTAACACTAGAGAGAACTGGTTCTTGATAAAAAGGAGTCTTCAAAAAGTGGAGAAACATCATCCATACAGAATGTGGGGAGTCGCTCTGGTAGACAGCGGTGCGGGTGCAGTTTAGAGGCAAAACAAGGAGTCCAGATTGTGCATCAAACAGTGTTTTATTCACACTTGCACACCAGAAATGAAAACAGTCTCTTGGTGACAGTTCACACACAACAGAAATCATGTGGCAAAACCAAAAACAGGCCAACACAGGGTCCAGTCACCTTGGGTGGTTTAAGTGCGGTTCACACCTAGCAGTCGGTTCAGCCGCAGGCGATTCCTCCTTCAGTTTGCAGGGAAACACCACCTTGCTGAGCTCCGTCCTCCAGCACAGAGAACTCCTCAGCCCTGTTAGCAGGCTCCAGGATAATCACACACACCCAGACACAGCTGCTGGCTGCGTTTTATACCCAGCCCCAAAACATGGACTGGACCGTGGGGAGCAGCCACCCACCCTACTCTTTAGCTGCTCCCAGTAAGAGCCGGCCCGGATCGGCTTTGCAGCCATGCTATGTAACAAAGTCTAGCAGCATAAGCTGCTGCAGACAAAAACCCGGCTCTCACCTCACCGAGGCCAGCAACCTCGGTGACACGTACCTGCCATCACATATGACACCTTGCACCTTACCACATACCCCCCTTTGTTCAACCCTGAGGGGTGAACACACGTGAGGCAGTGGACGCGGGACAGGGCATCTGCGTTGCCCTGCAAGCGGCCTGCCCTGTGTTCCACGAAGAATTTGAAATTCTGAAGAGATAGGAACCACCTGGTGACCCGAGCATTCCTCTCCTTGGCCTGACTCATCCATTTGAGGGGGAATGGTCGGTCACCAGACGGAACCTCCTCCCTAACAAGTAGTAGCGGAGAGATTCGAGTGCCCACTTGATAGCCAGGCACTCCCTCTCCACTATACTATATCTGGACTCGGCGGGATTGAGCTTACGGCTCAGGAAGACAACGGGATGTTCTTCCCCGTTGACCTCCTGAGACAGTACCGCACCGAGGCCTACCTCCGAGGCGTCGGTCTGTACGACAAACTCCTTGTTGAAGTCGGGTGTCACCAAAACCGGGGACCCACACAGGGCCGACTTCAACGCGGCGAAAGCCTCCTCCGCCTTCTCACTCCAGCTAACCCTCCCAGACTTTCGCCCCTTCAAGAGGTCTGTCAACGGCGCTGCTATTGTGGCAAAGTGGGGCACAAACCTCATGTAGTAACCTACAATCCCCAGGAACGACTTTACCTGCCTGGTGGTGACCGGTCGGGGCCAGTTACGAATGGCCTCTACCTTGGTTACCTGAGGTTTGATGACTCCCGCCCAATTACATATCCCAGATATTTTGTCTCCTCTAACCCTATGGAGCACTTCTTTGGGTTAGCGGTCAGTCCGGCTTTCCTCAGGGCATCCACTACCGCCTGCACCTTGGGTAAATGGCTTTCCCAGTCGGTGCTGTGGATGACTACATCATCTAAGTAGGCCGAGGCGCACCGACGATGTGGTCGCAGCACTATGTCCATTAACCTTTGGAAAGTGGCGGGGCACCATGCAGGCCAAAGGGTAACACCTTGTAGTGATACAGGCCCTGCGGAGTAACAAATGCGGTTTTTCCTTAGCCGACTCGTTAAGGGTACCTGCCAGTACCCTTTAGTGAGGTCCAGCACAGAAAAATAACGGGCTTGTCCTAAACTTTCAACAAGCTCGCCTACTCGGGGCATGGGATACGCGTCAAACTTGGATACTTCATTTAACTTACGAAAGTCGTTGCAGAACCGCAACGTCCCATCCGGCTTGGGTATTAGGACTATGGGACTGGCCCACTCACTTTTCGACTCCTCAATGACATCGAGCTTCAACATTAACTGCACTTCCTCCGCGATGGCCCGTCGCCGAGCCTCGGGTACCCGGTATGGTTTTAACCGGATCTTGGCCTGAGGCTCAGTGACAATGTCATGTTGGATGAGAGACGTGCGGCCAGGGAGGTCCGAGAACACATCCGTGTTCCGACTGATGAACTCCCTGACTTCCTGAACTTGTTTGGAAGACAGGCTGTCTGCAATTTTTACCGTGGTTACTGCTTCACAGGCCTCGAACTGTGGGGCTGGACCCTTTTCACCTAGAAGCCCTGGCCGGGGCTGTGGTCGCCGGCTGTGTCCCTATCTTTCCACGGCTTAAGTAAATTCACGTGGTACACCTGCTCCGGCTTGCGCCGCCTGGCTGGTGTACTTTGTAATTTACTTCCCTACCTTCTCGATCACCTCATAGGGGCCCTGCCACCTAGCTAGGAACTTGCTGTCAAGGGTGGGTACCAGAACCAAAACCCGATCTCCCGGATGGAAGCCCCGCACCCGAGCCTGACGATTATACACCCTACTCTGGGCTTGTTGCGCTGCCTCCATATGCTCCCGGACCAGCGGCAACACCCTTTCTATCCGTTCCTGCATCTGGGTGACATACTCAATGACACTTTTGTGGGGGACAGGCTGTTGTTCCCATGCTTCCTTGGCGATATCCAACAGGCCCCGAGGGTGTCTGCTATAAAGCAGTTCGAAGGGCGAGAACCCAGTAGAGGCCTGGGGTACCTCTCGCACTGCGAACATGAGATAGGGCAGAAGCAGGTCCCAGTCCTTCCCATCTCTAGACACCACCCTTTTTAACATATTTTTTAGAGTTTGGTTAAACCTCTCAACAAGACCGTCTGTTTGCGGATGGTAAACGGACGTCCGTAACTGCTTTATACGCAACAATTTACACAGTTCCTTCATTACTTTGGACATAAAAGGGGTCCCTTGGTCTGTCAGAACCTCTTTTGGCAGGCCCACACGGGAAAACATCTCCATTAACTCTTTGGCAATGAGCCTAGCTGAGGTATGTCGCAGAGGCACCGCCTCCGGATACCGAGTGGCATAGTCGAGAACTACCAGAATGTGTTGGTGGCCCCTGGCAGACTTTGGTACAGGCCCAATTAAATCCATAGCGATTCGCTCAAACGGTACTTCAATAATTGGCAGAGGTACCAGAGGACTACGGAAATGAGGCTGGGGGCTAGTTATCTGACAGGTTGGACAGGACTTACAACAATCTTCTACCTCCTTGAACACACCGGGCCAATAAAACCGCTGCAGTATGCGGTCCTGGGTTTTCTGCCACCCCAGGTGTCCCCCAAGAACATGTTGGTGGGCAAGCTCCATGACAAGCTTGCGATACGCTGTGGGCACCACCAACTGTTCAACAGGTTCGCCTCGGATTTGGTTCACCCGATACAACATATCCTGCAGAACAATAAATCGTGGGAACATTAACTCAGCCCCTGGTTTCTGGGGTTTACCATCAATTTCCAGCACATTCTCCCAGGCCCTGGTTAGGGTTTGGTCCCGGTGTTGTGCGGTCCCAAAATTTTCCCCGGAGACATTGAGGTCTGCCAACTCAGGCCCCGGTGGCAAGTCCTCCGTGTCTCCCACCATTACACTCAGTGGGGTTGTTTCCCTCTACCGCCGGAGCAGTGGTCACCCCTACCGCCGGCCCTTCAGACTCGGGCTCCCAGGGTTCTGGCCTTCCAGCGGTATCAGGCCACTCTGCTAGGGTCACCCCTGTCTCGGGTCCCTCAGATACCTTTATTGCCGGCCACAGCGCCGGAAAACCGGGAAGTCCCTCCCAAGTATTAGTTCGTGTGGGAGTGTAGTAGCGACAGCCACCTCGTGGGTCCACCTACCAGCCGCTGTGGACAAAGTCACTAGTGCAGTGGGATAGTCTTTCAGGTCTCCGTGGATGCACAGGACCCCGACTTTACGGCCAGTATACTCCGCAGGCCGTACCAGGGCAGCCCTTACCAGGGAGACTAAACTCCCGGAGTCCAGCAGAGCCACCGCCAGCGAATCTCCCACCTCTACCTGACACAGGTGGTTATGGTCTTGTACCTCACGGGTGCCAGTTGCGCACAGCTTCCGTGCATACAAGGAGTGGCGACCCCCGTAGTTCACCTCCATCAGCTCATCCCGACGCGGACAGTCGGCCCTGATGTGGCCTGGCTCCTGACACCTCCAGCATACCACGGGAGGCGGGCTCGCAGGGGGTATATTCCGTGCAGGCCGCTCTGTCGCCGGACGTTGGAACTGGGGCAGAGGCCTCCGGGGTTTAACTGACCCCTTCCCAGCAAGACTCCCTGCAGGTTTCTGGTGGCCTCGCACCGCTCCACCAGGTCGACCATCTCCAGGGCATTGGTGGGCGATACCTGGCCGATCCAGTGCTGGAGAGGGTAAGGCAAAGCCCTCCAGAAGACATCGGCTAACAGACGGTCGAGCATAGCAGTGGGAGTCAGTATGTCTGGCTGCAGCCATTTTTGCAACCGTTGTAGCAAGTCATAGTATTGTGGCCGGGCGGGTTCAGCCGGGTTAAACTCCCACTGATGCACCCGCTGGGCCCGGACCAAAACATTCACCCCCAGTCTTGCCAGGATCTCACCTTTCACAGTCGGGTAGTCAGCTGCTTGGTCACCTGGGAGGTCAAAAATACTTGCTGGGGTCCAGACGCCAGGAACGGAGCGATGACCTCTGCCCACTGTTCTCGGGTAATTTCTCCCTCACGGCCACCTTCTCGAACACCGCCAGATAGGTCTCAACATCATCCGAGGGGGTCATCTTAGGGATCGCAGTACGGACAGCTTTCCGGGCATCGTGGACGCGGTGGGACGCTCCTGCCGCTTGCAACGCCATCACGTGCTGTAGCAGTAGCTGGTTGGTCTCCCGCTGCTGCACGTTAGCCTCTATGAGGGCTTTCACAGCCGCCTCCATTTTGTCGGGGATCACAGGCTGCAACTTTGCCGGCTTAATATAGGACATTCACTTTTGCCCAGCAAAAACAAAGTTCGGCTGCTCACGCCAGCCTCACTGCGCATGCCCGCATCCGACACCAAATGTGGGGAGTCGCTCTGGTAGACAGCGGTGCGGGTGCAGTTTAGAGGCAAAACAAGGAGTCCAGATTGTGCATCAAACAGTGTTTTATTCACACTTGCACACCAGAAATGAAAACAGTCTCTTGGTGACAGTTCACACACAACAGAAATCATGTGGCAAAACCAAAAACAGGCCAACACAGGGTCCAGTCACCTTGGGTGGTTTAAGTGCGGTTCACACCTAGCAGTCGGTTCAGCCGCAGGCGATTCCTCCTTCAGTTTGCAGGGAAACACCACCTTGCTGAGCTCCGTCCTCCAGCACAGAGAACTCCTCAGCCCTGTTAGCAGGCTCCAGGATAATCACACACACCCAGACACAGCTGCTGGCTGCGTTTTATACCCAGCCCCAAAACATGGACTGGACCGTGGGGAGCAGCCACCCACCCTACTCTTTAGCTGCTCCCAGTAAGAGCCGGCCCGGATCGGCTTTGCAGCCATGCTATGTAACAAAGTCTAGCAGCATAAGCTGCTGCAGACAAAAACCCGGCTCTCACCTCACCGAGGCCAGCAACCTCGGTGACACGTACCTGCCATCACATATGACACCTTGCACCTTACCACAAGAGTTAGAGATGGACATGTGTTTGTGACATGGAAATATCTACAAATGTCACATTCTCTATATCTGTACATTGAAAGACAACCAATCACAGTGCGGTTATTATTTTTCAAGCCCAGAGTACTAAATGTTAGCTGAGTGCTGAGTTTTGGTTTGAAATTACACTGAAGACATGTATATACAGCGTATACAGTCAGCTCTACTCCAGGGCTCACGTCAAAGAGCAACCTTGCAAGCCGTGTGTCACAAATAAAGATGGGGCATTGAATGCAAAGCAGAAGTAATTTCCAGCACTATGGTATCTATGGCATATGGTATTAAGGCCTCATGCACATGGCCATTCCCTGTATTGGGGACCGCAATTTGCGGTCCCTAATGCACGGGCAACATCCGTGCGGCGGCCGGGACAGATCGAGACCCATTCAACTTGAATGGGTCTGTGATCTGTCTGCACTGTAAAAAAATAGAACATGTTCCATTTTTGGGGGGTTTGGTGGCATGGACAGAAACACCACGGAAGCACTCCGTGGAGTTCCGTGCCTCCGTTCCGCACCGCAGCCCCAGATTGCGGACCAATTTAAGTGATACGGCAGGGCAAAGGCCTTGTGCATGAGGCCCAATATTGAGTTTTATTTCAGTCAATTAAAAACCATGTATAACTAGGAATATTTTTGATGTGTTTCGAACCCCAACAGGCCCTTAGTCATAATATGATATTATATCACTAAGAACCTGTAGTGTTTCGAAACTGAAATAAAACTCTGTGTTAATAGATGTTGTAGTGCTGGATATTCCTTCTTTTATACTCGAGACATGGGAGAAAGATGCTTAATTTTTTGGCTCAACTCTATTATTGTGTAACTTGAATTTAAAAAGTAGATTTTGGATCTGAATTTAATAATGAAGCTTGTTTCTTCTCAACAGGTGGAGTCTGGAAGGATTTTATCCCTAATACGTGAGAAAATCAACAAGTTTTACTCATGACATGGGGATTTATCATCCTACAATGTTGCCCTTTTTATGGGCAACATATTATGGGGGCAGATCAATTTTACTACTAATAAACCTACAAGCAAATTCCTAACAGGGAGAAACAAAGACTGAAGTAATGCGTAAAAAAATGTGATTTTTTATTTTTTTTTTGACTAAAATTTTCCCCTATATTCTCCCAATCCGGAGAACCCACCTCTGACATTAATACAGACCAGGATTTCTGTCCTGGAGATAAGCAATCCGAAAAAAAAACTTTCATCAAGTGCCTATAACAATGTGATAATTTCACCTTAGTACCACCTTTCTTACAAATCAAATTGTGCAAAAATTCCGGGGTGTCTACCTCAAGTGAATACCTATCAACAATATTAAGAAGTGCTGACCTCAATTGAAAATATGCATACCAAGCCACCTCACCTAATTTGGAGTTCTGTTTTAGCTCCATAAGAGACAGGACCTGCCCATTTTTAACCACCTGGTTCAGATATTGAATATTTCGCGTTCTCCAGTATTGCCAACAATTTGGATCATCCAATTTCAGAAGCTTTGAATTATGCCATAATGGGGTGCAGATAAGTGTTGCCTTAACTTTGAACCAGCTCTTTATCACCAACCATGCCTTTGTGGCCATTCTAAGGAAGGGTTTATAGCCAGTCTGTATGTTAAGCAAATAATCGGACTCCAATACTGTAAATAAATCTGAAAAACCTGAGTCTTTTACCAGTTTTCTACAAAGTTGGCTATTTTCCCAATCATTGAGGAAGCAAAGTTGAGAGGCCATGAAGTATCCCTAAAATAGGGAGGTTGAGACCTCCCTATTGTAGGGCATGGAAAAATAAAGCAACTTTAGTCTCACCCGCTTCCTCCCCATAATAGGTCATTAATCATCCGTTCTATCAGCCTAAAATACTTATCCTCAATCCAAACGGGCGAGTTACGAAGAACATAAAGTACCTGGGGCAGCACTACCATTTTTATTAATGAAATTCTGTCCCTCTTGCGGGCAGAACTTTTTGCCATATCTTAATTTTGGATCTCAACCTCGAAAGAAGAGGGATCAAATTAAGTTGGAGATAGTCCTGAATTTTGGCAGAAGCTGTTATCCCCAGGTATTTTATTGAGTCAGAAATAGATACCCGATTAGAGAGATATTCCACAGATCCTCGCAGCTTATCTATAGGGAGAAGAACAGTCTTCCCCAGTTAACCTCCAAGCCAGAAAAATAGGAGAATAGGCTGACCAATTCCATTATTCGAGGGAGTGTTTTTTCTGTTTGATGAATAAAGAACAAGATATCGTCTGCATAAAGGGATATACGATCCTGCTCCCCCATTACACCAAAGCCAACCACTCTCGAGTCTTGCCTTATACTAGCTGCAAGGGGCTCAATATAAATATTAAATAAAAGAGGGGAAAGAGGACAACCTTGACGAGTACCTCTTCCCAATACAAAACTCTCTGTCAGCATGTCATTGATCCTGATTCTGGCCTTCGGACATTTATATAGCAGCTGAACCATTCCTATAAATTTGGGGCCAAAACCCATTCTTCTCATCACCTCCCAGAGGAACGTCCATTCGACCCTGTCGAATGCCTTAGTAGCATCCAAAGACAGGACCGAGCGGGCGCCACCTCCGGGGACTGAATATTGGCAAAAACCTATGCAGATTGTGATGAGTACCCCTTTTCGCCATAAAGCCATTTTGGTCTGAGTGGATCAGAGCTGACATAACCTGAGAAAGCCTCCTAGCTAGAACCTTTGCTAACAACTTAGCATCCGTATTTAATAGGGAGATTGGTCTATACGAGCTCAAATCCGCCGGGTCTTTATCTTTTTGGGATTAAAACTATCACAGCTTCCATCATAGACTGTGGCAAATCCCTCCCTGCGATGCTTGAGCAAACACTTCCAATAGATGAGGGAGAATGGCATCACTGTACTTACGATAAATTTCATATGGAAAACCATCTGACCCTGGTGATGAGTTCCCGGAGATGGACTTCAAGGCCTCTTGAATCTCCGCAAGAGACACCTCTCCTTCCAGGGATTCTTTTTGGGCTTCTGTTAGCCTTGGAAGAGAAATTCTCTCCAGGAACTGTCTCCCCAGGTCAGCTGGCAGGCCAGATGAAGCTCTGTATATCTGGGAGAAATATTGCAAAAAGAGTCCCTTATACCCTCTGGGTCTGATATTATTGCTCCATCTAGGTTACGCACTAGAGTAATAGCTTTCTTTTTTTGTCCTGTTGTGATATTATTTTAGCTAAAAGCTTACCAGGACGTCCCGATTCTGAAAAATACTTCTGGCCCTTAAAAAGTAGCCTATGGTTTGCTTTCTCAATTACATATTCTTTCAAGGAACAACTAGCCTTTTGCATCTCTTCCTTGTTACATTCCGTAGGTTGATCAATAAACCGCTCCGTTGTGGAGGCCACTGTGTCTGTCAGATTTTTTCCCTTTTCTTAAATGATCTTTTCACAGCCGTAATATCACTAATGAGAACCCCCTCAGGTATGCTTTCAGAGCGTCCCAAACTGAGTTGATGTTGGCAGAGGGGAGATTCACCTCCCAAAAGGAGGATACATGTGCTTTAATCGACTGGCAGTTATCCATTATAGTAAGCCAGTATGGATTCAACTTGAACCCAAATCCCCTATTGTCTTTATTCTCCCCAATGCGAACCTCAATTAGGACCGGTGAATGGTCTGAAACTGTTCTTATACCATATCGTATCCTTTTAATATTATTCAGATTATTCTCATTAGTAAATGCCAAATCTATCCTAGACATTGCTCTTCCTCCTCTACTAACACAGGAATATACTCTCTTTCCTCCGCCAACATATTCCCATATATCCACCAATCCGATCTCCAAACAGAATTGAGGCAATGGGGAATTACACATGTTCCTTCCCGATCTGCATCTAAAGTCAATCTGTCCTTTTGGGATCCATAACAGCGTTAAAGTCTCCCATCAGTACAAGCCGACATGCCGGCTTGCCTTCCAAGAAACGTAATAGTTGGATAAGTGGGCACATGGAGAATGGCGGAGGTATATAAAAAAAGCAAGAATGTAATTATATCCATGTAGCTTCCCATACAGAAAAATAAACCTGCCTTGGTCATCTATATGAGATTCGATTAACAAAAATCTATAGAGTTGTGAATCAGAACCGATACACCCCTAGAGGCGCTACTGAAAGTAGAGTGGTAAGACTGGGAATGCCAGCCCGTCATCAAACGAGACACGGTCTCTTCAGTAAGGTGAGTTTCAACTATACAGATAATTGCAGGAAGATACCTCTTCACTGCATCCATAATAGCTTGTCTTTTAACCCTCTCCCCAAGTCCTCTGACATTCCAAGAGACAATTCTAACAGACATTAGCTACGAAGAGGAGAGGAAAAAAAAAAAAAAAAATTTCTCCTATACCCTTTCCCTGCAGGTTAAATACCCTCCCCATTCCCTCCCCTTCCCTCTGGTCCGCCCGATCTAGTCAGCAAACCTCTATCCTCCGGTCATTCTCCCCCTCCCACTAGTTCCCTCCTCCCTCCATCCCTAGAGAACATATAAATATATCAAATGCCCATTTGCTCCATCCAATCCAGTGCTTGTTGCGAATTCTCAAAAAATTTGGTAGTCCCATTGTGGATCACTCTCAGTTTCGCTGGATACAGTAGGGAATATTTAATGTCCTTTAGCGCCAAACGTTTCTTTATCTCACTGAAATTTCTTCTTTTCTCCTGGGTCTGTCGAGCAAAGTCAGGGAAAAATAACAGTCTAGTACCCTGATGGTCAATGGGTGCACATTCCTCGCCCTTCTCAATATCATATCCCTATCCATAGATAGTAATAATTTCATTAGGATTGCTCGCGGCGGCCTCCCTGGAATGGGTTTCCCCCCTGGAATCCGATGGGCTCTTTCTATTTGGAACATAGGAGAGAAGTGTTCACTGCCCAGTTTTTCCAAAACTACATCCTTGAGTTGTTCAGCTAGCTGCCGCCCTCAACTCCCTCTGGAAATCCAACTAAGCGGATATTATACCGCCTTGATCTGTTTTCCAGGTCTTCCAATTTATTTTGTAGAAGATGATTTTCCGAGGAAAGAGACCGAGTCTTAGATTTGATCATATTCATATCGGATTGGAGGGAGTCTACCGTCTTTTCCATGTTAAGTACTCGATCCCGAATTTTAGTCAGATCTTCTCTTATTAGAGATATATCACTCTGCATTGACCCGAGTTGGCTAGACATCCCCTGCACTAACATGCCATTATTTTCGACAGCGCTCAGAATTTTTTCCAGGGCCAAGGGGTCATGCTCAGTTTCTGTTCGCGCCAGGAGACTTTCCTCCCCTCCTTCCTGATCCGCTAGCCCATCCTCAGATAGTTCTTCAGCTTGCGAAGTTTTAACGGTTTTTTTATAGTTAGTGCTCATTTTCCCTTTAATCAACCCCTTTTCATTAAGGGAGGGGGATTTTAGAAATTTGTCAATTTTACCCTCAGGTGTCTTAGTCCCCAGTTTTGTTCCTGAGGAATCCACCGACCGCCGCTTTGGAGCCATCAGGCGCTAAAGGCCACCTTCAATGTGTGTGTCTGTATTTTTTTTTTTTTTTTTTTCCTTTTCCCTTCCTCCCCTTTCCCCTCTTTTCCTTTTCCTTTTTTTTTTTTTTTCCCTTAACGTATTTACTATTTGCTAATTTGAGTTTTCGAGTTTTTCAAGTGTCCCTGTGTACTCAACCCCCCTCTTATTTTATTTATTTATTTTTTTTTTCCAAGTTTTTTCCCTTTTCTTTTTTTTTCCTTCTCTTTCCCTTCTTCCCTTTTTCTTTTTTTTTTTATAGATTTTATCTTTTCCTTTTTTTTTTTCTCTTCTCTTTGAATTAATTTAATTTAAATTTTCCCTTCTCTATTTCTCTTTTCTTGTTTCCCTTTTTTCTGCTTAGTTCCTTCTTCTTAGTACTTCTTAGTACAAACCAATGCAGTCTTAATAGTCTTAATACACCTTTAAACCAGTCCCAAAAAAAACCAATAAGCAAAATCGAAGGGAAAGAAACAGCAAATTTTCTTTTTTTTTTTTCTCACGTGTCCAGCGTCCAAGAGGGGGCGAATGGATAAGCCAAGGGATCGAGGCAGAAGGGAGACGGTACACAGGAAAACAGGACAAGCCAGGCCAGGAAGCCAGCCAGAGAGCCAGCCACGAGGAAGAGCGGGGAGATGGAACACACGCCCTGTGAGCAACAGCCACAAACAACAGACCCCAGCGGTGAGGCGCTCTCTCCCAGAAACCGAGCAACCAGCCGGGAACACCACGAGGGAGCACGGAAGCCCACAGACAGGCGGCAGCCAAAAGCAACCGAAACAGGCAGCGAGGTGAGGGAGGGCAGGCAGAGACACATGTAGTCCGGAGTTCTCCACAGGACGGCTGGCGATGGAAGGCTCAGCACAACATCAACGGGGGGAGCCGGCGGGCCGGAGAGCGAGGAGGAGGAGGAGGGCGGAGGAGGAGGAGAGCGAGACGTGCGTGTTCACGTAATCACACCGTGTCTTTCAAATTGAAAAAGTTCCAGGCTCAGTTCTGAAAAAAAAATTTGATTTTAATGAGACATATATACATAAATATAACAAAAATAAATCAAAATGTGGACAAAAAGCATAAAATTATGAAATGGTCTTCACACTTGGTGCTCTGAGCACAGAACCCTCCACATCAGCACACTCCCACAAAAGTTGGAAATACATGTCACTATCGTAGATATTAATAAACCCGTTACATTCAAAAGTAATCTGACACCTGGGGTAAATTCTGCGCAGTGCACCCAACACTGCAGTGGAGCTAAGGTACGACCCTCAGCTAAAGATTCCTGTACTCCCTATTCACTTTTACTACTAGCCCAAACAGCACAAAACGTTGTACCATTTGGCTAATAATGCCTAATAAAGAATAAAGTTGACTCATAGCTATGAGTTTGGTGTTTTATTTGAGAGGAGCCCTCCCTCCTCTCTCAAGCACAGAATGCAATGCAAACTGGTACATTGCCAGACCAGTCTCTGCTGAGAAGTGGATATAGTGGTATACAGTCTCCGCAAGGCTCTCTGCTAGCCCCTGAACTAGGGTTTTTGTTCTAACCTCTCATGTGTAAGTGGGGCATAAATTGACAGGCATCTAAACTCACTCCCAGCAACTCACTGACACAGGAGTAACAGATTGAAAGACTTTAATCTATCCCTGATGTTCCGTCCTCTACGATGTTATAGAGGGACGGTCTCCCACCAGGTGACCTATGTTTGGGTCAGTTTTCAGAATGCTCCTATTCTTGGTAATAATATCCCTGACCTCCTTTTGAGCTCCATCAAATGTCCCAATAATCCCTACCACTCCCTTCTCATTCTCTATATTCCTGGGAACCAGTAAGCTTCACGAAGTACAGTTTGGGGGTAGCCTTGTTGGCTAAAAGAGTCATTCAGGTTACCAGCAGACCTTTTAAAGTCAGATATGTTCGAGTAGTTATGTCTGGCTCGCAGGAACTGGCCTTTTGGAATACCCCTTTTTAAGGGCCATGAAGTGGCAGCTTTCCCAACATAATAAATTATAGCTGTCTCTTTCCTGTTCATAGTAACATGGTAACATAGTATATAAGACCGAAAAAAGACATTTGTCCATCCAGTTCGGCCTGTTTCCTACAAGTTGATGCAGAGGAAGGCAAAAAAAAACCTGCGAGGCAGAAGCCAATTTTCCCCACTTAAGGGGAAAAAAATTCCTTCCCGACTCCAATCAGGCAATCAGAATAACTCCCTGGATCAACGACCCCTCTATAGTAGCTATAGCCTCTAATATTATTAAACTCCAGAAATACATCTAGTCCCCTCTAGAATTCCTTTATTGTACTCACCATCACCACCTCCTCAGGCAGAGAGTTCCATAGTCTCACTGCTCTTACCGTGAAGAATCTTTTTCTATGTTTGTGTACAAACCTTCTTTCCTCCAGACGCAGAGGGGTTCCCCTCGTCACAGTCCTGGGGATAAATAGATGATGGGAGAGATCTCTGTACTGACCCCTGATATATTTATACATAGTTATTAGGTCTCCCCTCAGTCGTCTTTTTTCTAAAGTGAATAACCCTAATTTTGATAACCTTTCAGGGTACTGTAGTTGCTCCCATTCCAGTTACCGTATTACTTTAGTTGCCCTCCTCTGAACCCTCTCCAGCTCTGCTATGTCTGCCTTGTTCACAGGAGCCCAGAACTATACACAGTACTCCATGTGTGGTCTGACTAGTGATTTGTAAAGTGGTAGGACTATGTTCTCATCACAGGCATCTATGCCCCTTTTGATGCAACCCATTATCTTATTGGCCTTGGCAGTAGCTGCCTGTCACTGGTTTTTGCAGCTTAATTTGCTGTTTATTGAAATTCCTAGATCCTTTTCCATGTCAGTGTTACCGAGTGTTTATCCATTCAATAGGTACGGGTGACTTGCATTATTCCTTCCCATGTGCATAACTTTACATTTGTCATTCTTAAACCTCATCTGCCATTTCTCTACCCAAGCCTCCAATCTATCCAGATCCCTCTGTAGCAGTATATTGTCCTCTTCAGTGTTAATTACTTTACACAGTTTAGTGTCAGCTGCAAAAATAGATATTTTACTGTGCAAGCCTTCTACAAGATCATTAATAAATATGTTGAAGAGAATAGGGCCCAATACTGACCCCTTAGGTACCCCACTAGTGACAGTGCCCCAATCTGAGAATCTACTGTTAATAACCACCCTCTGTTTTCTGTCACTCAGCCAGTTACTTACCCACTTACAGACATTTTCTCCCAGTCCGAGCATCCTCATTTTATATACTAATCTTTTATGAGGTACAGTGTGAAATGCTTTGGAGAAGTCCAGATATTCGACATCCATTGATTTGCCGCTGTCAAGTCTAGAACTTACCTCCTCATAGAAGCTGATTAATTTCGTTTGGCATGACCGATCCCTCATGAAGCCATGCTGATATGGCGTTATTTGCTTATTTTCATTGAGATACTCCAAGATAGCATCTCTTAGAAACCCTTCAAACAGTTTACCAACAACAGATGTTAAACTTACCGGCCTATAATTTCCAGGCTCTGTTTTTGGACCCTTTTTGAATATTGGCACCACATTTGCTATGCGCCAATCCTGTGGAACATTCCCTGTCAGTATAGAGTCCGTAAATATCAGAAATAAGGGTCTGGCTATAACATCACTTAATTCCCTTAGGATACGGGGGTGTATGCCATCCGGTCCTAGCGATTTGTCTATTTTAATCTTTTTAAGTCGCTGTTGTACTTCTTCCTGAGTCAGACAGGGCACTTTTAATGGGGAATTTACTTTTACATTCTGTCAGTGGAAATGCTTCCATCCCTCGTACAAATGATCGTCAAATACAAAAAGAGTTATGTGTGGGGGGCTATAATGTGCTATTGAGTAAAGCCCTAGATCATAAATGTTCAGACAGGAAACAAACTCCAAAAATTTACATTTGTTCCCCCTCCATAGGAAGAGTCTACTTCACAAATATTATTTTTCCTTCCTCCTGATCAACATGGTTACTTATGTGCCCCACAAAACAACAATGTCATCTGAAATAAAGTGACATCATGATATTTTGAATGACAGGTACTCCTAAAATTAAATTGAGATCCCTTGAATGTATGAATGGGGCCATCTTGGTAAATGTAACCTTGAGTGCTGTAATCAAGTAGAAATGTTTCTGAATTAAAAAGGCTTGCATAGCTGCCGTAAGTAGAACCATGCAAGCAAATATTACTGCTCTAAGAATTGATCCAATGCTTGGTTTGGCATGCTGCTTTCAAGATAAAAAAGTATAATAAATGAAGATTAAAATGGCTTCAACACTGCTGCTGTAAAAATAATCACATACTTGAGTAGAAATATTTGCAGAGAGATATTAATAAAATCACGGCCAAAAACAAAAAAGTGTAGGTTTTGCAAACACACAAAAACATGTTTGGAATGACTTGAATGCAATTCTTCATTTATGGTGTCTGTATGTTGGCTGCATAGTCTTTATACAATCAGGACTGTGTCATTATTAATCTTTAGCTCTGACAGGAGCTTTATGGCTGCAGTGCCATATTACCAAGCAGGAAATTGGCCAAGCAATTGTTCCATCAGACGCTCCCATTCCTAATTAGCCTTGTGCTCTTGTATTATTTTTTGAAAGATTTTCCACCCTATCAAATGGATTTAACAAGGACTGCACAGTTCACATGCTGAGTTTGTACTGTATATAATCCGATTACCCTTCTCCTGCGCATACTATACGTTTTCTTTCCTTGCTATGATATGGTTCAAATGGAAATGAGCTGTTCCTAGATGTTATTGTGCTTGACTAGAAACCCTCATCCTCCATTTACTTTAACTTAGAACATTCCTTTTGTTAATTTAATTTCTAGTAACAGCAGTGCCTTGAATTGGTCTCTTTTTTCTCCCCTTTTCTGCACAAACCCATGGTAAACTTGCTGACATGTTGAAATTGGCCCACTGAGGTAACTGAGATGTTGGAGTGACTGGAACAGTAGACTTTTATAGGTCAGACAGGCCGAGTATTAAGTGAGAAATGTGAGTTTTAGTGTAATAATTACTATAACTGTGCCTCAAGTGTGCTCCAGGCACTTGTCCAGCAGTCTAATAGGTGATTTAATGACCACTAGTCAAGATGTCTCAGTATATTATATATATGGGAGTTTGGAATACAATAAAAATTGCACCAAGTGAAATGGGGCAAAACTGCAACCAGACTCCTATACCAGTGTACTTTATGCATAAGTCTTTTGTTAAACTTTTACAATACACCATGATCTGCTGGTATTTTCAGTTTGTTGGCAAGTGTGGTAATAAATAATTTGCTTTATTCTTGATGCACACATACATGGTTTAGAAGCTATTTCAGGAGGCCTTCATAGACACTCATTGTTATTAGAGTTTAAACTTGAACGAGTAAGCACTCACAGCATCGACACTATGAAGACATGACAAGTTTAATTCGGTTAAATCCAACATAAAATAAGTAAAAAAGATAAAAAAAGATAAGAACCTGAATAAAATATTAACAACCAATAACAACAACAAATTCCTGAAGCTCACTCAATAGTACAACTCTTCAGCATACAGACTATAAATATACGGTAGTGGAGTCCATCTTACAGCTGCAGCATGAATTGAATTGGAGTGTATGTTAGTTCAGAAAAAAAAATTTGTGGCTGTATGACGGTTGATTACAGCCTAAAGTCCCCGTTTGAATAATCCTTGATATAGAAGATCCGTTGTATGGGGAAACTATAACATACAACGGATCTTCTATATCAAGGATTCTTATCTTTTTTACTTATTTTATGTTGGATTTAACCGAATTAAACTTGTCATGTCTTCATAGTGCCGATGTTGTGAGTGCTTACTCGTTCTAGTTTAAACACTCACACTTTTTCTGGGGGTAGGGCACCCCCACCTGAGTTTCAAGCACCCAACATAATCCACCTTGTGGTGAGCCAACCCTTCATTTACTTCACTCATTGTTATTAATCATACAATTTAGTTTTTTCTACTAAACTTTTTCTTTTATTTGAATTATTTTTAATACTTTTATAGTTTCTCTGTTAAAGTACTAAAAATTTTAGTACAGAGAGATACTCCTGATTTTTCTTAATTCATCTAAGTGAAGGTGCTCAAGGTTCATCCATTTTTGCAGGCACTTTATTAGCAGAAGCTTGACTACAGCCCTATATACTATACTGTTTAACAATTCATTTGCATTGTATGCCAATCAGAGGCAATTCACACTAAGGTTAGCAGGAAGAGGGGTAGAGGCAGGGGCATAGCTAAAGCCTCATGGGCCCTGGGACAAGAATTCAGCTTCGGCCCTCCTTCACTCAGTACTTTGTGGCCATGGGCAGGGAAGCACATAGCCTTCGTGCTGCCTGAGGCAAAAATTGAACTGGCAACCCGCCATGCTAAATTCTTGACCTAACCCCTTCCCTCCAGCCAGAGGTGTAACTTTACCATCATGTACTTTCCATAATACTGTGTCTTTTTATGCAGCACAAGGGTCTTTGGGCCCCCTCAGGCTCCTGGGCCCGTTAGCGACTACTACCTCTGCACCCACTATTGCTACACCCCTGGGTGGAGCGTGGAGAAAAGTCGAGCTCAGGAGACCGAGGGACCTGAGGAGGGACAGTAGGAGAAGTCTCTATAGCGAATGGCTACATGATGAATGCTAGCAAGTTTTCATGTTTTGCATGAGGTATGGTTTGAGCATGATGACCAAGTTCCCACCAAATCATAATCAAGGTGCTATTTTAACTGCCACTGAGGCCATTATAGATTTGTTGGGTAAAAATAAAACAATATTAGAATATAGCAAAGTGCTTTTTTTGCATTGACTGGAAAAGGAAGCAAAGGAGGGAGGAAGGCTCATAAACATCAGATTGTGCGGATTTATCATTATCGTGTCCTTAGCTCTATAAATGTAAGGGTTTGGTCACATCTGTGTCGGAGACTCTGTTTAAGACCTCTGTCACAGATTCCATCAAAAGATTGGAGAGAGTCCGGCATGCAGGACTTTTTTGTACTCTAAATAAGCAGATTCCAGACTGAAAATGGATCAGACCCTATAATAGTCAATTAGATCTGTTTGGCTTAGTTCAGCTCCTTATGTGCCTAACTCAGCACTTCTATTATTTTCATTGTTCTGCCCCGCTCCTGTATATAATGTAAAAAAATGTGTTGAGATTACATCAAAAACAAAGAATGCAAAACAGGAAGTGAAAGATTTAGCTACCTAACAACATATGGGTATGTTAATGACTGATTCTATAGGTTCATAATTGTGCTACATTTCTTATCTCAAGAACTGGAGGACTTCCTGTAAGCATTTGGTTAAAAAGTCTTTCTAACGTAATGTGTATAACAGTACAGATTTTTTCAGGGTTTCTCTTTTTTACCTAGCCAGCTTTCAGGCAGAAAGAAGGACTACGTGCAGCTTGAAGGTGAGGAATCAGACACGTACCATATTAAAAAGGAGTCTGTCAGCAGTTTTAACCATGACAATTCTGAAATACAATTTTACAGCACTAGTGCTAATAAAAGCATGAATAAAGGTATCTTTGATCAGCTGTCCTTGGCCACTACCTAGTGCTGTCAGCAGTTTTGCAGTGTGGCAATGTGAATAGTGTTGTGGGCATTGAAGTCCATAAGAAGCATTTTAAAAAGCAGGTTTTGTCACCAAGGAATGTGTCACCAAGGTTCCCGGCCTTGGTGGAGTAAAGGCCCTAGTTTGGGTGTCCACTAAAGTAGTTAGCGGACACCATAATACATAGCATAGCTGGTTCCAGCTAGTTCAGGGCAGGCTTTTACTGGGAACAGGCAATGTGCTGGGTGGGTGTCTGTTCACCATGTTCCAGTCCGGGACTTACTCACTGCCAGCAATTCAATTTAGTCTGCTTGCTGGACTTGGGTGGTGCTCACTCTGGGGAGAGAGTCTTTGGTGACACAAAGGCCTAGAGCAGAGGCTCTGTGTGAAGTGGTCTCAGTCAGGTGGACTGTGTGACCACAAGGCTATGCAAAGCCTGATCTCTCTGCGGTATGGACTGTCGCTGATAAGCGAAACCTGCTAAGGCTTGGAGCCTGAGACACTGACCGGTACTAAGCCATATTTAGATGTGAGGTAGGGAACCATAAATGTTTAGGCATAGCCCAGATGGGCAAGGTGTTGTTGTTTATTTTTTTTTTTATATGCTGTGTGCCAAAATAAATCACACTGTTTGGACTGGAAATCAAGTGGTGATGGAGATCTTTCTATGAATAATCCCCAAGACCAGAGCTAATCCCTTAAAGCTGGGTTAAAACTGCTAACAGACGCCTTTTAAGATACATTACCAAGTGTCATGTATTCATAACTGCTACTTCATGACCTTGGCCTTGTGTGCAGCCTAGAACTCCAGGCTGCAATGCGGCAGCAGCAGGAGGTGTGGATGTAGCTCGCAGCATTCCTGAGAGTGTGGTAAGTGGTCAGGAACCTACTCAAGCCCGATAAGCTCAGCAGGGTCCAAACGGGGGGCAACCTATGACAGTTACGTGAACTTGGAAGAGCGTATGACTATATTAAATTGCTATATTAGCAAATGCATTGTATGATGTTATGGTCTCCAAGCCAATCGCTATTCATTCTAACCAGGAACCTTGGATGACTGCGGAAGTGTGTGTGATAATGATATCCTGAGATTCTGCAATAAAAGCACGTGACAAGGTGGACCTAAGAATGGTGTGGGCTGAATTGTCCAGAGCAATCAGAGATGCAAAGCGGGCACACGGTCATATTCTCTACAGCCACTTTCAGAACAGCACCGACACAAAGTTTGTGGCAGGGTAATACAGGCTATCATCAACTACAAGACTGCACTACCTGACTGTGACAATAATGTGTCCCTTCCAGATGTGGTAAACAAATTCTATGCACGGTTCAAGGAGCAGAAAGACACAACAACGGGGACTGCCCCCCTCCTGAGGATTATGTGTTTCGCATCACCACGACTGATGTACAAAAGACCTTATGGAGATTACCCATGTAAGGCTGCTGGCCCAGACAACTTCTCTGGCAGAGTGCTTAGAGAATGTGCAGACCAACTGGCACAGGTCCTCATGGACATCTTCAATATCTCTGAGGGGCACCATTGTCCCATCGTGCTTTAAGACGACCACCATTGTGCCTTGCCTCAACGATTACTGTGTGGTTGCACTAATGTTCACTGTTATGAAATGCTTCGAGAGGCATACCGAGCAGACCACTCTATGGACGATGCCTTTGCCACTACTTTACACCTGGCTCTCCCACACCTGGAAAAGAAGGACACATACATCCAGATGTTCTTCATAGAATTCAGTTTAGCTATCGATACCATTGTTTCACAAACCTGAGCCAGAAGTTGAGCCAACTGGGATTGAATACCACCCTCTGCAACTGGATCCTGGATTTTCTCAGTCAGCGACCCCAGAATGCCTGGATTGGAAGAAATATATCCTGATCCATGACACTGAGCACTCTCCAGGGCTGTGGGCTCAGTCCATTGCTGTTCACTGTGCTAACTCAGAATCACGTACACCTCAAACCACATCGACAATCTGAATGTAGATAAGAGGAAGGAGATTGTGAAGAGCAAAAAATTCCTGGGTATCCATCTAGCAGAGAATCTTACCTAGTTCCTCAATACCAACTTTATATTCAATAAAGCATAGGCCTGAAGAGAGCCTATCTCTCGCTTCCTATCCGTACTTTCTTCTACAGAGGGTCTATTAAGAGCATCCTGTGTAGCTACATCACTGCTTGGTTTGGAAACTGAACCACCTCAGATCATAAAAACCTAGAAGAGGTAGTGAAGACAGATCATTGATGCCTTTCTCTCCTTCATTGCAGATATCTGCACAAGACACTGAACATGCAAATCGTTCAACATCATGAAAAGACATGAAAGACATCCCAGACCCATTTGACACTCTTTTCACCCTCTGACCATCCAGCAAATGGTATCGAAGCATTTGGACCTCCACAACCAGACTACACAATAGTTTCTTCATGCAAGCCATCAGAATGCTCAACACGCGGTGAACATGTAATTACTGTATGGCACTGCTAATCTGTTTGTATTTCAAAAGTGTACCCATGTATTACAGTTTTCCCTCTAGTGTGTGAATTACTATTTGTAGCATCACGGGTCCCTGAGGGAACATAATCTTGTTTTTGCCATGTACTGAAATACTGCATATTGTTGAAATAGCAATACAATCTTAATTACTTAAAACACTAGTTACACTGTAGATACAGAGGCTGAAATATCAGGACAGGAGATACTGTAGATTTATGCTGCCCCTGCGTTTAGCTCACAGTAAACATCCTACTGATATAGTGTAAGAAACCCTTGTGTGAGACAAATCAGTTCAAGAAGAGTTATATGTACTGTCTGATTGACATCATTCTTTAGTGTGAAGCTCGCCCCTTCTACTCCTGTCTGCACCTGTTAATGAAATCATGTAAATTCTTGTAGTAACCACGATGTTGAATCGACAGTAAGACAAAAGTGTTCAGGTCAAGGCCATTATGTTACAATGCTGGTGTAGCTGTTGATCCTCTAAACCATAATCAGACTGGTGCAGGCTAAACCAGAGTGTAGAATCTAAGTATGCACTCTTCACCCTATGCCCCCTATGGAGGGGGGAGGGGAGTAATTTCCCTAATTGAATCCCTAGGTTGCCCTTACCTTGTGTAGTCTCAGAGAGATGGCATTGAATAAGCAATAACAAGCACGGTCCAATAAAAGGAAAAGGTCCACAACAGAAGGTCAGCGGAAGTACCATGGGCAAAGAGATTGACAAATTCCAAAGCAGCCAGGGTCAGAGCCGTAGAACCAGAAGTGTCAGCAGTCCAAGGGCAAAACAATAAACCAGTCAAGGGCAAGTCCAAGGATCAGTAACAGTGAGGCAATGAGGAAACAGCTGAACTCAACAGAGAGACTAAACCTATGATCAAGAAAAGTCTGCAGACCTGGAAGAGGATTTAAACCAAGAGGACATCATCTTCAGGAGCTGACTGCCTTGACAAACTGATGCCACAGTGCTGGAGTTTGGTGTAGGCAGGAGATGTTAAAAGGCTGATCTTGATCCTAGATGGATGTGTAGCATATTAATTGAGAAAGGGACCTTGGAGAAAATACATGGAAGATGGTTTCCAGTCCTGTTATAATCTAGCACGGGGTAGGCAACCTCCGGCACTCCAGCTGTTGTGAAACTACAACTCTAAGCATGCATACTTGCTCTGCTCTTTTAAGAACTCACATGGAAATGAATGGAGCATGCTGGGAATTGTAGTTTCACAACAGCTGGAGTGCCGAAGGTTGCTGATCCCTGATCTAGCATATAGATTTAAGATTGAAGTAGGGAATGGAATGCATATAGATTACAATATACAGTATGTAAACTCATGTTTTTTTGTATTAGTAATCTCTGTGGAGAAATTCATTTTTACTACCTATTTAAGGCTACCTCCACACTAGCGTTAATATTCATTCATTGTCAATGGGGACAACGTGTAACTGAACAGAACGGAATGCTCCAAAATGCATTCCGTTCCGTTCTCATACTGGAGAGCAAAACGCAGCATGCAAGTCAATGGGGACAGATCCGTTTTCTCTGACACAATCTGACACAATAGAAAACTGATTCGTCCCCCCCATTGACTTTCAGTGGAGTTCCTGACGGATCCTTCTTGGCTATGTTACAGATAATACAACCAGATCTGTTCATAACGGATGCAGGCAGTTGTATTATCAGTGACGGAAGCGTTTTTGCTGAACCTTGCCGGATCTAGCAAAAACGCTAGTGTGAAAGTAGCCTTAATCATCACATGTTAATTTTTTGTCACTCACTAAGACAGAACAAAAATGTGCCATAAGTTGTTAAAAAGCGTGCACTACTTATTAAATTCTGCGCATGTTGCTACAATTTACTTTTTGATGTGACAGATAAAATAACAGGGCTCATTCAGATTAGTGAACTTCAACTCATTCTCAGTAAAAAAGGATGATTTTGTAAATTGGTCACACATGAATGGAGTCCATGTGCGGTCCCTTTTTGTTATGTGCCTATTCACTAGAATGGAATATTCTTATGGAAAGATTGGAGCTATGTAAATGGTGCATGATCTGATTTTCTCCAAATTGGGGTCAGTGTACAGTCTGGTTGCTGTTAGTTCTATGCTTTGACAGCACCCAGACATCATTTGTGTAAATAAGTCCTAACCTCATACTTTCTAAGATTCATTGCTGTATTATTTTCAATAGAAATAATAAATTAGCAAACCATGCTATTCTGTATTCCCAAAAAATAGAAACCTGACTGAATGGAGGATAGCCAATGCCATTTACCATCAGAAAAATATTATCGACAGACCAGAAGAGAGAGTAATGGAAATACAGTGGATTCCAAAAGTCTTCAGACCTTTTCCCTTTTTTAATATTTTGTTAGGTTGCGGCCTTGAGCTAAAATAAAAATTCAAGATTTTCCCGATCAATTTGCACTCAATACCCAATATAATGAGAAAGTGAAAACTGAATTTTAGAAATGTTTGCAAATTTATTAAGAAGGAAAAACTTAAATTTCACATGGACATAAGTATTTGCTATGACACTTGAAAGTTAGCTTTGGGGTCTTCCCATTTCCCTTAATGTTTCTACACTGTTTTTCAGCAGTCGGAATGGGGAGACTGGTTAGAGTTGAGGGAAATCTGAATCTGAAAGTGCAGAGATATTTCTAATAAAAATCTGATCCAGAGTTAGCTGGACCTGAAGCTAGGACGAAGTTATACCTTCCAACAAGACAATAACTCTAAGCACATAGCCAAGACAACTCAAGAGAGGTTTAGGGACAATTCTGTGAATATCTTTGAGTTGCCAAGCCAGATTTAAACCCAATTGAACATCTCTGAAGAGAACTGAAAATGTCTGTCCACCGATAGTCCTCATCCAACCTGACAGAGCTTGAGACGATCTGCTGAGAAAAATGGCAGAAAATTCCCAAATCCAGATGTGCAAGCCTTGGGGCATCATACCCAAAAAGACTGGAAGCTGTTATCACTGCAAAAGATGCTTCAACTAAGTACTGAGGGTCTGAATGCAACATTTTATTCATTTTCAATAATTTAGCACAGATTTCGACTGGTATATTTTTACTTTGTACTGAGGTACTGAGTGAAAAATGATGGGGACAAATCTGAACATTTTTTAAATTTCATCACAAGACCACAACATAAAAATTTTTAAAAAAGTGAGAGTCTGAAGACTTTCCGAATGCACTGTATTACTATGCTCACCGCCCGGCCTCTATCAGGTCACTTTAATACCATTAATTTTCAAATAGATGAGCATATACGTAGGTGGGTGTGTTTTCTACATTCACATATTTTTCGATTTAGATGTCCTGGCGCCATATTTTTGAATACACATAAACAACCTGGCCAGGCTCTTTATTGAGGATCTTGAGATAACTAGCAGAACCAGTTCTTTGGCTGAGCATTTTCCAGACTAGGTCAGAAAAAGGTTACATGAATGTGATTCAGACATTGCACTTGAAATCCCAACACAATTCATACAGTAAAACAGCTGCTGCTGGATTTGGGGATAAGAGGCACTGAGGCAGCAGGAATGTATGTAAGTCATTGCAAATCTTTCAAGCTTTACATTATTATCTTTTTTTAAAATTTTAATTAAAGTTATACATAACAGAACAGTTATACTTATTTTGATGTTATAGAAAATTATACTAAATAATGGATGGACTGTTATTGATTTTCATTTTTATGCAATCCTTTACCATGTATTCTCAATCAATTTGCTTTATAAGTGCATTTTTAATTAATTTTGCTGACACAGTAAGGTTTTTAAAATGACTCATCTAATAATAATGCATAAATGCAAAAATTTTCATAATAATTTTGGAGCTATTGCAATGGAAATTAAAGTTAATTTTGTTCCATTAAGGCCTCGTGCACAATCCCATTTTTGTAATTTAGTCCGCAAAAAACATTTGTGTGTTTTTTTTCTCACTGCCACCAACAGAAAGGGCTATCATAAACTGCAAATACAGGCAAGAATAAGATCTGTGCTGAGCTTTGAAAATCAGGCAGAAAAAAAAAATAAATAGTTGTGTGCATGGCCCTAGAGAAATGAATGGGTCAATATGTGTCGATCATGCTGGGAGCTCATGGTGACATCATCAGGCTTGAAAGCAGGTCATTCAGCATCAACAGAGGAGCGACTGCCTCTGCAAGTGGATGAGGTGAGTAAATTTTTTGGGGGGATTAAAAAAAAAAACTATTTCATTATTACAGCTGAGGACCATTATGGGAGACATTACGGACCACTATGTAGGACATTATTACTGCTGGGGGACACTATGAGGGTTACTATGTATACTGCAGGAGTTGGGATTTTATAAAAAAAAAAAAAAGGCAAAGAAAATCATCACTTTTTAATGGCCGTTAAAAACAGATGCAAAACAACCATTTAAAGCAGCTAGATGGCTAGAAAATGGATGCAAAACTGGTTGAAAAAGGGCCACGAAAAATTGCTAAAACCTAAACTCTTGTTGAGTAATACTGTAAATTGCTGTTCTCTTCCACATGGCAAAAAATAATATTTTAAATCTGATGAACCCATTATCTGAATATGAGTTAAAGAACAGTTCACAACGGATTCCTCATATCAGTCCTGAGATCAAACCCACCGGTCTATTCATCTACGTACTATAACAATGGCCAGTGTTTTCAATTTTCCATTGTGTAAGGTTTTTATTGACTTTGGTATTATGTTCTGCATGGTTTTAAAATGAGAAAATGTTGTGGTCAAATTCATTGCTGGGGAGCCCTGACATTCTCATGAGGTAAACGTTACGGGAATATTACGAGGTTGTATACGGCAATTAAATCAAGGAATATCCACAGAGCTTGAATACACAATGTGATATATGACTTTCTTTCCACAGGCATGCTGCTGGCAGATGATATAATTATGTACTTACGGAGAATCAGACACATTTTATGTCCAGCAATGACCAAGCCTTTTGCTATTCCAAGACACTTTAAATGTAGTCGTTTTCGGCCTCCTTCAGTGATGTAATATTACTTTTCAAAAGTGAGCAAATCTTCTAAAGGTTGCGCACATTAAATATACATATTTGAGATAGTTTAAAACTTTATTAGATCCATCAGTTTCTAAAGGTCAGCAGCTGCCTTGAAATGATAAACTTCTTGCTAACATTTTCCATTGCACTTTTCAATAATCTTATGTATTAAAAAAAGTTCTCGTTAACCAGCTCTGAAGTACTGTGGTCATATCCTAGGGCAGACACTGTGCAGAACTGTGTGTGGGTTTCCCTCGCTTCAGTGATGTGTCTGATTCATTTTGCACATTGGACAAAAGTACCAGCACATACACTGGACACAAATATAAAGCACACCAAAGAAATTGAGCACTCACATTAAATGCACACAACACACCCAGACACATGCCCCCCTCCCCACACATTTCATACACTACACAAATATGCAGGTGTACCAGCTGCACCGGTGACACATTCACCACTGGCTATGCTGCTTTTGAATATGAGTTTGCATGTTTCATTCCACATTATTATAACATATTCAAAAGGGTTTTCCGAGATTTTTTTTTCCTGATGACCTATCTGATCGGTACGGAATCAACACCCAGGACCCCCGCCGGAAAGCTGTTTTGAGAAGACAGTGGCGCTCCTGTGTGTGAGGCGCTGCCCTCTCGCAGCTTACCAAGCACAGTGCGGCTGTGCTTGGTATCGCAGCTCAGCGCCATTCAAGCGAGCTGCTCCTAGGCTGCAATGTTAAATCATTGCAGTCTATGAGAGAAGCCATCAGATGCTTGCATGTTCAAGTCCCCTAGCGAGACTTAAGTGTCAAGAAAAGTGAAAAAAAAAAATTGTAAATATAAAAAAATAATATATATACTAGATAAGGCCCAAATTATTTAAATTTGCTCTACAGACACTGTTTTCAGATGTAGTACAGCATTTGTCACAGAAAGCCACACACCATGGACACTAGATTAGGCCCAGATTATTTAAATTTGCGCTACAGACACTGTTTTCGGATGTAGTACAGTATATCTCACAGAAAGCGACACACTATGGACACTAGATTAGGCCCATATTATTTAAATTTGCGCTTCAGACACTGTTTTCGGATGTACTACAGTATATGTCACAGAAAGCCACACACTAAGGACACAAGATAAGGCCCAGATGATTTAAATTTGCGCTACAGACACTGTTTTCAGGTGTAGTACAGTATATGTCAAAGAAAGCCACACACTATGGACACTAGATGTGGAACAAATTATCTAAATTTACGCTACAGACACGTGTCATCGGGTGCTATATAACCTCTGATGACGCGTTCCGGCCAGCCAATCACTGTCATGCCAGTAGCTAACATGGCTATGGCATTAGAGTGAAGGGAATTACTTACCTGAATGTTTATTGGCTGCTTAGCATGCGCCAAATATGCGGGAGGAGACTCGAGCATTGCGCTCGAGCACATGGGTTATTCGGCCGAGTCTCTCCATGTGCCGAGCATAGCAATGCTTGAGCTATACCGGTATTCATAGTGTCCATATACATAGGACGAGAGAAGTGGTACTGTGCAGTGTAAAATATACAGGACAGGAGACTACAGATGTTGCAAACATAAAATTTTCCGTTCGTGAACGGCGAACGTGAACTTCCGCGAATGTTCGCGAACGGGCGAACTGGGCAAACTGCTATAGACTTCAATAGGCAGGTGAATTTTAAATTCCACAGGGACTCTTTCTGGCCACAATAGTGATGGAAAAGTTGTTTCAAGAGGACTAACACCTGGACTGTGGCATGCCGGAGGGGGATCCATGGCAAAACTCCCATGAAAAATTACGTAGTTGACGCAAAGTCGGGTTTTAATCCATAAAGGGCATAAATCACCTAACATTCCTAAATTGTTTGGAATAACGTGCTTTAAAACATCCTGTGTGTGTATACGATGAGGTATGATGTTGTATCGATCAGGTAGTGTAAGGGTTACGCTCGCTTCACAGTGACAGACCAAACTCCCCGTTTAACGCACCGCAAACAACCGCAAACAGTCCATTTGCACAACCGCAAACTCCACATTTGCACAAGGTTGGATACCAAGCTAGCCATGTCCTGTTCCTTGTCCTCACTGACATCATTGAAGGTCTCTTCCTCCACCCAGCCATGTACAACACCAAGGGTCCCCGAAAGGTGACAACAAGCCCCCTGGGACGCCTGCTGTGGTTGGTCTTCCACCTCCTCAAAGCCACCTTTCTCCTCTGACTCCTCTTCTTCAGACTCCTCTCTCTGCGTTGCCGCAGGTCCAGCAATCGACGACGACAAGGCTGCTTCTGGTGGTGATGGTGACCACAACTCTTCCTCTTCATGCTCATCTACGACCTGATCCAGCACTCTTTTCAGGGTACGCTCCAGAAAAAACGCAAAAGGGGTGAGGTCGATGATGTTGCCTTGGGTTTGACTGACCAGGTTTGTCACCTCTGCAAAAGGACGCATGAGCCTACAGCCATTGTGCATGAGCGTTCAGTAAGCGGCCAAAAAATACCCAGCTCCGCAGAGGCTGTCCTCTTTTTTTTTTTTATTAAAAAAATCTGTTCTTACTAGTTTAATCTCTGTTTTGTCTCCTATCAGGGGCCGGTGTATGGAATAGATTTTAGGAACCGGGAGATGGAAAAAGATGGTTGGTCGGTACTCTTTCTTCCAATTTGGGGCACTGCCCGTGCGCCGTGCAATGTACTGTGCCACCCTATATGAGTGGTGTGTTAAGTAGTACTATTCCTATCAGTTTAATCCCTGTTACGTCCTCTATCAGGGGACGTGTATCGAATAGATTTTAGACAACCGCAAAGAGTTGTCAATAGTTGAAACACTCATGACATAAATTTTATTCCTCTATGCGTCAATCTTGGTGTAGTGATGACTGTGCTCGTGCACACGTTTGGGAGATTGCAGGCGATGGCGGTTTTTCAAAGCCTATGGTCGTGCTGAGGTAGTTCAGTGACAGTTAAGTGACCCAGAAAACAATGATTCTGCAGTGTGGGCCCATTGTTGGCCTAGTAGGCTTTAATGATCACCTTAGATGATCACAAAGAAAATTCATGTTTTTTCTATGAAAAATTATCCAGCCGATCACTTTTGGTCTGTTCACAATGAAGCAACGACCTTATCATCTGGGGTGTGCCAACATTGCCAACACACTCATAGAGGTAATCGCTTCATTGTGATACGCAAGCCCCTTCACCACAACAAGGTAACGATCACGAAGGGGAATTGACACATGTATGTGCCTTTTTTTTTGTTTTGTTTTTTGCAGCCACAGTGCTGCACCATAGGACAGAAAAATTAGGTATGTACACATGCCTGAAAAATTAGGTATTTTTGCAGCCGCTGCTGTAGCAGTGGCCGGAAATATTGATGTTTTCCAGGCAGAAAGTGTACTAAAACATTGCGGCTTAAACCCTATTTGGTGGCGGAGAAGTCACGCAAGTCATCCGGCATGCAGAGATTAAATACAATAGCGCGGGGATCATTTTTAGCCCAAGGCTTTTTTTAGTCAAATGTATCCCCTACTGTCAGTCCCTTCGGTATCCACGCCTCATTCATCTTAATAAAGGTGATGTAATCTAGACTTTTTTGACCTAGGCGACTTCTCTTGTCAGTGACAATACCTCCTGCTGCGCTGAAGGTCCTTTCTGACAGGACACTTGAAGCGGGGCAGGCCAGAAGTTTTATCTCAAATTGGGATAGCTCAGGCCACAGGTCAAGCCTGCACACCCAGTAGTCAAGGGGTTCAACGCTCCTCAGAGTGTCGATATCTGCAGTTAAGGCGAGGTAGTCTGCTACCTGTCGGTCGAGTCGTTCTCTCAGGGTGGACCCCGAAGGGCTGTGGCGACGCGTAGGACTTAAAAAGCTCTGCATATCCTCCATCAACAACATGTCTATAAAACGTCCTGTCCTTGCCGGCATGGTCGTGGTCGGAGGAGTATTACTTTCACCTCTTCCCCTGTTAGATTCCTGTTGTGCTTTGACATCACCTTTATACGCTGTGTAAAGCATACTTTTTAACTTATTTTGGAACTTCTGCATCCTTTCCGACTTCCGGTACTTTGGTAATACCGGGGGTCTAGTAGCGTGGCCACCCAGTACAGGTCGTTCTTCTTTAGCTTTTTTATACGAGGGTCCCTCAACAGGCATGACAGCATGAAAGACCCCATTTGCACAAGGTTGGATGCCGAGCTACTCATCTCCCGTTCCTCATCCTCACTGATCTCATTGAAGGTCTGTTCTTCCCCCCAGCCACGTACAACACCACGGGTCCCAGATAGGTGACAACGACGAGCACCCTGGGATGACTGCTGTGGTTGGTCTTCCTCCTCCTCAAAGCCACATTCCTTCTCTGACTCCTCTTCCTCAGACTCCTCTTCCAGCGTTGCTGCAGGTCCAGCAAGCGAAGATGATAAGGCTGTTTCTGGTGGTGATGGTGACCACAACTCTTCCTCTTCACGCTCATCTACGGCCTGTCCAGCGCTCTTCGCAGGGCATGCTCCAGGAAGAAAACAAATAGGATGAGGCCGCTGATAGTGCCTTCGGTGTGACTGACTAGGTTTGTCACCTCCTCAAAAGGTTGCATGAGCCTACAGGCATTGCGCATGAGCGTCCAGTAACCTGGCAATAAAATACCCAGCTCCGCAGAGGCTGTCCTAGCACCCCGGTCATACAATTACTCGTTGACAGCTTTTTCTTGTTGGAGCAGGCGGTCGAACATTAGGAGTGTTGAATTCCAACGTGTCGGGCTGTCGCAAATCAAGCGCCCTTACTGGCATGTTGTTTCACAGCAGAATATCAAAAAAGTGTGCCATGGCTGTGTAGGAACGCATGAACTGGCCACACACCTTCCTGGCCTGCTTGAGGACGTCCTGTAAGCCTGGGTACTTACACACAAAGCGTTGTACGATCAGATTCAACACATGTGCCATGCACGGCACATGTGTCAACTTGCCCAAATTCAATGCCGCCAACAGATTGCTTCCGTTGTCACACACCACTTTGCCGATCTCCAGTTGGTGTGGGGTCAGCCACTGATCCACCTGTGCGTTCAGAGCGGACAAGAGTGCTGGTCCAGTGTGACTCTCTGCTTTCAGGCAAGTCAACCCCAAGATGGCGTGACACTGTCGTATCCGGGATGTGGAATAGCCCCTGGTGAGCTGGGGGGGTGCAGTTGATGTGGACCAAGACGCAGCAGAAGAAGAGGACTCAGTCGAGGAGGTTAGCGAAGAGGATGGAGTAGGAGGAGTAGAGGAGGTGGCAGCAGGCCTGCCTGCAAGTCGTGGCGGTGTCACCAACTCCGCTGCAGAGCCACGGATTCCATGCTTGGCAGCCGTCAGCAGGTTTACCCAATGCACAGTGTACCTGATATACCTGCCCTGACCATGCTTTGCAGACCAGGTATCAGTGCTCAGATGGATCCTTGCCCCAACACTGTGTGCCAGACATGCTATGACTTCCTTTTCCACAATAGAATACAGGTTGGGGATTGCCTTTTGTGAAAAAAAATTTCGGCCGGGTACCTTCTACTGCGGTGTCCCAATAGCTACAAATTTTTTGAAGGCCTCAGACTCCACCAGCTTGTATGGTAAAAGCTGGCAGGCTAAGAGTTCCGACAAGCCAGCTGTCAGATGCCGGGCAAGGGGGTGACTCTGTGACATTGGCTTCTTACGCTCAAACATTTCTTTGACAGACACCTGACTGTGGGCAGATGAGCAGGAGCTGCTGAAGGTGAGAGGCGGAGTGGCAGGTGGTTAAGAGGGGGCAAGGAAGACAGCAGTGGTTGACGTGGCTGAAGATGCTGGACCAGGAGGAGGATTGTGGCTTTGAGTTTGTGTGCTGCTTGTACTCAAGTGTTGATCCCATAGGCGTTTGTGATGTGAGATCATGTGCCTTCGCAAAGCAGTTGTACCTAGGTGGGTGTTGGACTTCCCACGACTCAGTTTCTTTTGGCACAGGTTGCAAATGGCATCGCTGTTATCAGAGGCACACACACCAAAAAAATGCCACACTGCTGAGCTTTGCAATGACGGCATTCTGGTGGTGGCAACAGCATGCGTTGATTGGCGTGTTGTCTGGCTGACCCCAGGTGCCGATACATGCTGTCTGCGCGTGCCACTAGCTCCTTGCGACGACCTCCCCCTGCTTCCAACTCGTCTCCTCCTCCTCTCTGTCTCCCCATCTGAACTTTCCCCCTGTTCTTCTTCTCTTCGAGTGGGCACCCACGTGACATCCACGGACACATCGTCATCATCAACCGCTTCACTTGTATCTGACAACTCAGCAAAGGAAGCAGCAGTGGGTACAACATCATCATCATCACACCGAACGTCCATGTGTGTAATGCTGCCTGACTGAGACATATCCCTGTTATCTACATCCTCTGGCAATAATGGTTGCTCATCACTCATTTCTTCCAACTGATGTGTAAATAAATCCTCTGACAGATCAAATGAAGCGGCTGTGGTGCTAGTGTTGGTGGTGGCGGCGGGCGGGTGAGTGGTAACTTGAGAGGTCCCCGAAGCTGAGCTGGAGGAGGATGGTGCATCAAGGTTCCGAGCAGAAGCTGTAGAAGATTGGGTGTCCTGTGTAAGCCAGTCAACTATGTCCTCTGAATTTTTCGAGTTCAGGGTATGTGGCCTCTGAACACTGGGCATTATTCTAGGGCCAAAGGAAATCACAGCACTACGACGGCCCCTGCGGGGTGGCCTGCCTCTGCCTGTCATTTTTTTTTGATTAGTGGTACTATTCGTGCAAGGTACTGTGCCACCCTATATGAGTGGTGGGCACTGGCAGTGGGCACAGTACAGTCTGTGGACCTGACACACTCTGGCAGGCAATTGAAATTATTTTAAAGGGTAAAAATTAAATGACTTTTTTTATCTGCAAGGTACTGTGCCACCCGATATGAGTGGTGGGCACTGGCAGTGGGCACAGTACAGTCTGTGTGGGCCTGACACACATGGGCAGTGGCAGGCAACTGAAATTATATTAAAGGGTAAAAATTAAATGACTTTTTTTATCTGCAAGGTACTGTGCCACCCGATCTGAGTGGTGAGCATTGGCAGTGGGCACAGTACAGTCTGTGTGGGCCTGACACACACTGGCACTGTCAAGCAACTGAAATTATATTAAAGGGTAAAAATTAAATTAATTTTTTATCTGCAAGGTACTGTACCACCCGATATGAGTGGTGGGCACTGGCAGTGGGCACAGTACAGTCTGTGGGCCTGACACACACTGGCAGGCAACTGCAATTATTTTAAAGGGTAAAAATGAAATGACTTTTTTTATCTGCAAGGTACTGTGCCACCCAATATGAGTGGTGCGCACACAGTACAGTCTGTGGGCCTGCGGCCTCTCACACACGGGCAGGCAACTGCAATATATATATATATATATATATATATATATATATAAAAAAATAAAAGCAGACTTATGTACCAGCCCTAAAAAGGGCTTTTTGGGGTGCTGTCAGGATGCTATCCTTACAGCAGATGAGACTTTGAGGACTGGAGTGGACACAGAACACTGGCCTAGCTAATGCTTTCCCTATTAATTCCGCAGCAGCAGCAGCACTCTCCCTGCTCTAACTAACACTGCAGCTTCAGAAGGAATCTAAGATGGATGCTGTCCTTGCTTTTTGATAGGAGGTGGGAGGGTCTGGGAGGGAGGGTATGCTGATTGGCTGGAATGTGTCTGCTGACTGTGAGGTATAGGGTCTAAGTTTGCTCAATGATGATGTATAGGGGGCGGACCGAACAAGCGATGTTTGCCGGGAACTGTTCGCCGGCGAATAGTTCGGGACATCTCTACAGGAGATGTGTTATAGTGTAGTGTATATATATATAAAGGACATAAAAAGTGTTACTGTGCAGTTTAATATACATACAGGACAAGAGAAATGTTATTGTGCACTGTAATATATACAGGATGGGAAAAGTCAGAGGTGTAGCTACGCTTTTCTACTCCCGGGGCAAGGATTCAGGATTGCACTGAGCTGCTGCAAATTCTTTTTACACTAAGCCACATCTCTAACTCCACCCATTGCATAACTATACTCATCCAGTCCCCCTAATAAAATCTATCATAGTGTACACAGCGGTACCAATATACCTTTAAAACAAAATCTATCATAGTGTACACAGCGGTACCAATATACCTTGCAATAAATAAAAAAACAACTGGTCCTACAGCATCCAGGTCATGCTGGCGCAATGTCTACTGGATCCAGAACAAGGTCGTTGTGGTGATAGAGCAAAAAGGATAATCACATAAGGAAGGGATGGTGACTGTACCTGGTAAATACCTATGAGGGGGCGCTGTGCTGGCCCTGTAAGACCAAGCCATCCCAATGTATAACAGAGTAATCTAGGGCATTTCCCCTTAGTGCTACCATACAGTACTAATGCCCACATTACAATAGTTATGACCATCTTTATGCTCCTTCACAGTTAGTTATGCCCACCTTGTGGTCCTTTCACAGTAGTTATGCCCCCTCATAGTAGTTATGTCAACTTTTGTGCCCCTTCACACTAGTTATGTCCTTCTTGTGCCCCCTCACACTAGTTATGCCCACCTTTGTGCCCCTTAACAGTAGTTTTGCTCACCTTTGTGCCCCCTCACAGTAGTTTGGCCTTTGGCCCCTAGTGCGCTCTCCAGCTCCATGGAAAAAAAACAAATGAAAACAAATACATGCTTCCCTAATGATCGGCACATCCAGCAGCATGACGCCCTCCCACACACATCGAGCTGCTGGCTGTGCAAGAGAGCTGATTCACAGGTTTTCAGTGCTCCTCCCTCACAGCCAGCAGTGCGTCGTGCAGCCTGCGGGTGAGCGCCGGAGCTCAGCTGAACAGTAAAGCAGGGAGTGGACGGCTCTCTGCTTCACCATGTAAAGGAACTGCCCAGCAGTGTGTCCCGCCAGCCTTGGCACCCGGGGCACGTGCCCCGTCTGCCACCCCTTGTTACGCCTCTGGGAGAAGTGTGTATTAAACTTCACGGTACCACTTGTACATTTGTTGTGTATATATTACTCTTGTCCTGTATAAATATATATGGGTAGGCACAGGCATTGCATTACTCATCAAGCCGGTCTCTCAGCTGCTTGGTGTCCCGGACCCACTTCTCGTTCTCCTGCCACTGATAGTGGGCTCAGGCGTTCCACCTGCTCCCATTGCAAGCTGCGTCCTGCTCATCTTGCCAGGGTCCCTTCTGCTGTCTTCAGGATACGACATGCACTCCTGCTCCTGACTCTTTTTCAGATACCAGGTACCTGAGCTTTAGGTTACCTAGTCTCTGAAAAGAAACTAAGGTGTCATTCTCTATACACTTTGCTGGTACTGTACTATGCTGCTCTTTTGTGCAGGTGGCCTTAAAGGGCCAGTATGCGCACCCTGATTAGTTCCAGCCTATGGTTAGCAACTTATGTGCATTTAAGTTGCTTTTTCCAGATGGAATGTTTGTTATGCAAGCGGGTGTTTACCCACTGTGCCACTGACTGGCTAAACCCTGGAGGGGCGTGACTAAGTAACTACTTGGTATTCACTAGAGCTTCTGATGGTGAGGAAAGGCTTGGCCCGTTAGGGTAGTAACCAGGCAACACTCCAGAGCAGTCCCCGGGTCAGTGGCAGCTAACCAGGGAGTCAGAGATACCAGTGCAAGCACCGAGGGGAAAGACGTAGTCAGGATATCCGGATTCAAGACAGACAGCAATCAAGCAAAGTCCGTAATCAAAGTCCAAGGTCAGAGGCAGGTGGCAAACAAGCAAAATCCGTTAAATCGAGAAGCAGGGTCCGGTACACAGTAAAGCAGAAACTTCTAAACATTTTCACACAAGGAACTAGACAAGCTAGTGACCAAGATTACTCAGGGGCCTTCCTGGGGCAGGAAATGCCTTTAAATATTTCCTGCAACCCAGCCATAGGCTGGGGATATAGAGTGCATGTATGTGCTGCCTCACAAGGAAGAAAAGACACACCCATGCACACCCTAACAGCAGTACAGGACTTAAGCAGGAAATAAGCTCTAGCAAGATACAACAGTTAAAACTACCTCTTGCTGCGCTTGTCAGTACGGCGCAGGGCAGCAAGAGGGAATAAGGGAGCCCAGCACCCGTGCCTGGGCACAGAGTGCTGGGCTAATAAGGTGTCTGAGCTTTAGGTTACCTAGTACCTAAACTAAGGTGTTATTCTCTGTCTGACTACCTGTGTACGAAACTCCAGCTTGAAAACATTCCCTAACCGTGTTTCTTGTATTGCCCGATTCCCGTCTGCCCTTACCTTGGACTTGTTTTTCAGATTCATTGTGTGCTGTCTGTCCTAACCTCAGCCTGCTACCAGACTAGGTATATTGCCTTACCCCTTGGTGTTTTGCACCGTTCAGCTGCTAACTACACTTGGACTATCTCAAAAAGTAGCAGCCTTGTGGCTCCCCTGCAGCAAAGAACAGATCCCTGTGTAGGGGTTTAAGGGAAGATTGAAAGGATAACGCCCTTAGAGTTAGCCCAAAGTGTACACTCACTGCTTTTTAACAAAGTGTTACTGTGCAGTATAATATACTGTATACAGGACAACAGAGGCGTAATGTGCTATGTAATATATACAGAACAGGATAAGTGTAACTATGCAGTATAATATATAGGACAGAAGTGGCACTGTGCAGTACTTATACATTAAACCCTTTCCCGCCCGCCCAAAGGAAATTTACATTGGCAGCTGGACATTTAAAATGGTGCCCGCTGGCACGTGCAGCGGGCGTTATAGAAGCTGTATGTCTTCTGTTTTATACAACAGACACCCAGCACAAATGTGACCATGGCATTTGGATGCCCTAAAACCTGGAAGCGCGTGCTCTGTCACCCCTCAGTGGGGATCTGGGAGCTGGAGAATGTATGCGGCAGCCCCTGTCCTCCTGTGTGACAAGAGGCTGCTGCATGTTAGTTTCTATGGAGCCCCTGCCTATGGCAGGACTCCATAGGAACATAGTAAAATTATCATTTACTCCAATGGTAATGCATTGGAGTCTATGAGACAAATGATATGATGATTGCTTGTTATAGTTCCCTTTAAGAACTATAAAAAAAGTGTAAAAAAATGTTTTTTAAAATCTAAAGAATTTAAAAATCTAAAATTCAAACCACCCCCCTTTCCCCAAAATATAAAAATATGTAAACAATAAAAAAGTAAAAGTCATGGGCATGGGCATCGCTACGTGTGAAAACGTACATACTATTAAAATATAAAAATATTTTTCCTATATGGCAAACGGAGAAATGGAAAAAACAGTCAAAATGGTCAATTTGCCAAAAAGTACTACACACCCCAAAATGTTATCATTGAAAAGTACAGATGGCCCCCCCAAAAAAAAAATTAGCCCTCACATAGCCGTACATATAACTACAAAACAATTTGAGGGGTCACAATATGCCAATGAAAAGAAAAACATAAAAAAAAACGCAAAAAAAGTATTAAAACGCAAGAAAAACTATACATATGTGGTATTGCCATAATTATAGTTACCTGTAGAGTAACAGTAACAGGTCAGTTTTGCAGCATATGAAATGGTGTAGAAAAACCCGCATAAAACTGTGGCAGAATGGTGTTTTTTTATACTTCCACCTCATTTGGAATTTTTTTCACACTTCCCACTACATTTTATAAAACCATATAGGGTGCCATTAGAAAGTGCATCTTGTCCTGCGAAAAAACAAGCCCCCAAACAGCTATGTGAATGAAAAAATAAAAAAGTTATGGCTTTGGGAGAGCTGGGATTAAAAAACAAAAATAAAAAAAGGAAAAATTTCCTGGTTATTAAAGGGTTAAAGAACAGCAGCAGATTGCCAGCATATATCATACAGACAGGAGGCTTCTTCAGACAGGAGGCTCCTGCATACATCTGTGTTTGTGGGCATCATTCTACATGGCTGTTTTGTCGCATTTTTTTGTGATTTAAGGCAAACCTAACATTTACAATATTACCCACAAAGATTTATGTATATCTCTGCAGATATGCAGGGTTGGAGGCTTAAAGGGGTTGTCCCATTTTTCAGTTTCTAAGGTGAGATGGGATTAAGCACCGACCACCAGGTGGCTAGGAAACAGTACAGCGGATCTGGGCTCCCCTGTTTCTGTAGCTCCCATTGTAGTTCATGCGAGCTATGCAAACAGCCATAACTGTCAAATGCACTGCAATGAAAGCTACTGAAACAGCAGAGCGCCGACCTGGTCTGCTTGTGTATTGACCATCTGGTTGTCAGCACTTAGTGTAATCTCGCCTTAGAAACGGTGACATAGGACTTTCCCTATAATTGTGGCTCCCTGTAGTCCCATTAGAGCGCTTCCTGATGTGGCACTGCACCCACCAGTCCACCAGCATTCGTCTTGGCATAGTGAATGACCAGTCTGCCATTGGAGGTGCTGAGCTGTGTGCACCTACCCAGTGACATTCATGTAAGGAAAGATTATTAATATACGATGAAAACTGAGTGATGGAGATAGCAGACACTTGATGCTACAGTATAGAATATATTTAGTAACTAACAGTGTAAAAGTAGGGAACATATGCAAACGCCATGTGATGGATGATTTTTATAACAATGCCTATGGAAGCTATTGACTTGGGTGTGGTATGGAATATGACCCTCCATCTGTTTTTAAGCTTCAGTTTTTAGCCTTAGAATCATATGCATAGTTTATTACTGTTGTGTTTCGTCTCCATGTCATTTATTTATTAAGCGATATACTGAAACCCTGCAATGAAAGAGTATTTCTGAGTACGTAGCTACTGGAAAGCTAAAGCCTTTAATTTTTGTGTGGGAGGGAGACTGGGGTCCAGCCCTTTCATCCTACCTCTAAGCAATGTGTTTAATTAATCACAGCTGATTTCTGCCTAAGAATATCAAACACTTTCCATTCTTTCCTATCTGGATCCTCATAAGGTAGCCTCACACTTGGCTGTAGTTTCAGTTCACATTTCATTTGCAGGTCTGGCTTTCATCTATCTGGTATGTACATTGCACAGAGCTGTTTCAGTGATGCTTCCTGCTCAGATAATTCATTGTCAAGCATATACGTGGACCAGCATTACTGCAGTGTTTCCATTACAGAACCAGTGAATACTAATAATACATTTACTGAGCATTGTTCCATATACAATATCAACCTCTATATGGGGCATCTCTGATAAGGACTAATTATTAAGGCCATGCTATGATCTAAAACAGAGAACCGTTAATATTGCTGTGCATTCACACAGGGTTTTGCAGTGTCTATGTGCTATGGACATGCGTACAGGCAATGGTTGTGGAACCACTGTGCCATGTAACCGGTTCGACATTGGGCCAAACCCTAAGGGCATTGGGCTTGGCATGCATGTTGGTATCTGCATTCCCTGAATTTAATGGAGGCTGTTTTGGCACCAAAAAAGATAAAAAGCAGAGTGTACCCAGCATGCATGTGGAACCTGCACTCCCTGAATTTTATGGTGGCCAGTATGGCACATAACAGGTAGAATTTAGTGTTAGGTTCTCGTCTTACAGAGATGGCCTTGACGTGTGGCCAAATAATTTTGTAGAAAATGTATTTGCCAAGAATCTCAAATTCACAAAATAAGCGTATCATTAGCATCAGAATACTTTCTATCACGATGGGATTATTGTACTTTATTTGGTTTGCAGAGTGCTGTTGCATTGTATTTTTTTCTTTGTGTTTCTAGCCAAACCCTAAGGGCATTATTCTAGTGCTTCCTCGGTATTTATCCTTTAACCCCTGTAAGGGGATGTAGACTTCACTGTGGGTTAGTGACCAAACCGCTACCTCATGGGATGGTCCTGGTGTACTTGTCAGCTGACCTACTGTGGTTAGGGATATTAGTGCAAAGCACCATGAACACAGAAACTGCATGATTAAAAACCATCTGGCACAAATTAAAGCAGTTTGCTCATATTTTGAATTATACAATATATTAAATGTAATTGTCTCATCAGACTCCTGGCACACCTGGTGTACAGCTGGACTTGCTGGGGGAAGACTACCCCAGCCAGACATTTCCCTGGGAGAAAACGCTGCAGGAAAAATTGAGAATTACATGGAAAACATGGGCATCTGGAGTCCACTAGGATGGAAGCAGTACGTACATAGGTATTCTACATATTGAACAACATTGAATACAAATTTGCCTGCTATACCACATTGCTATGTACTCAAATATATTAGGATTCCCATCCTTATAGATAATACATGATTTATTGATATAAAGTCAGGAGAAAAGGGGGTCTGCATAGTCACTGTCTCTGTAGAGTTCAATGAAGAAGTGGCTGTCCTTGTGCATAACTTCATTCTGGTTTATGGGAGTATGGAAAGAGCCAAGCAAGCAGACATAAAACATGGGTACATCCCCTTAAACAGAATATACACTCATTGACAAAAAATAACACACCAAGGAGTTGTTGGAATTGAATGAAACTTAATTTGTGTGAAGGTAAGGAACATATATATGTAAGTGATTACAATATTACAGCGAAAGGATAAGTTTGTTGGTGAAAACTGTGCAATTAAAAGGAGGCTGTTGTACCCTGTTGGGCCACCTCTAGCCTGGATACAAGATGGGATACAGTTGGACATGTAGGCATGCAGGTTCCATATGGTATCGGGCAGCACATATGCCCACAGATGTTGCAGTAGTGTCCCTCGTATAACTGCTAGGGGTGACCGACTGTAGTATGCAATGGCTCCCCAGATCATTCCACCAGCAGTTGGAGCAGAGTATTTCTCCACAACAAGGGCAGGACTGAAGCTCTCACCACAAGGTCTCTATACTAGAACCTGATCATCATGAGATCCTAAACAGTACCTTGATTTATCACTATGGGGAATATATTTCCAATCTAGCAGTAGAAGTTTCTCATTCACAACATCACTGCAAGAAAGAGTTGTGTAATGAAGGTGCCACCTGTGTCTGGATGGAGGACAACAAAACTGTGGGAGCTGCTTGTGTTTGTTAGCAGATCAAACAATCCTCTCTACTTATGGTCTGTCTGGGCCATTCACAACCTGTTTGCTGTGTGTATGTGCCTTAACCACTGCCTGAGATAACTGCATGCCGAGTTTTGCGGCAATCCGACATTTTTATCTGTGTTATTTTTTTTGTCAATAAGTGTACTTACAGGGGTTGTCCTCCTTAACTACTATCTATCGATATATATATATATATATATATATCTATAGGAGCTCTGACATTTCTGCCCAATATACCTAGCTAGTGATAGAAACGTGGTATAGTGAACACATTGTAGTTTAATGCTGTTAAATATATTATGTATCCCAAAATACATGATTGAACTTACCAAAAAAGCAAAAATTTGCTAATTGTAACGAACAGTGGAAGTAGACCCACTTTGTCAACTTTTTGGCTTTGGGCTAAACCTAATGGTATTGTCTTTGTGGTCCTCTAGTTTTCACCCTTTAATCCCTGTACAGGGATTTGACTTCACTACAGGGAATTAACCAGGCCACTAGTCCCGGTGTAGTTGGCATCTGACCCATGGGGTTCACAGACACCAATGCTAAGCACTGAAGGTTGAGGCAATACTTATAGTCAGAAACTGGATCAAGGTTGCGGCAGGCTAAATTAGTGCGTATCCAATAAATTTATCAAAGGTCAGGGAACGCTACAGAAAAACTGGGATGGTAAACAAGCAGAAGTTCAGTACAAGGGCAGATAGACAGAAAACCACACCTTTGCTGGGCTATCTAGAGAACTAGAAACCTAAAGCTCAGAAAAAAGTGGTGGAACAAACACCCAGAATAAATAGGAGGGTTGATCAGCACCTTAGTCGGCAGCTGAAAAGAAAGCAAGAGAGAAGGGTAACTATTGCAGTACCACAGAGAAGTTTCACTGAATACTAGTCGCAATACACAGGGTGGGTGGAGTGATGCCTGGGATTGCTGAGCAGCAGCAGACACGGTTCGCCATTGTTACACTTATGGTAGTAAAATTCCACTGAGTTTATTAATATTTCCTTCAGCAGTATAAATAATGAAGACATTGATGAACCATGATCCAACATTCAAGGTATATAGCATTCACTTAACCAATATGTAACAATGCTAACTTTTATGGACAGTTTATACTAAGATTAAGCCATATGGGATAACTGTGAGAGTTTCTACCACAGCACATCCAGATATGCATGACAAATATTATTCCCAGGCATAGAAGGAATGAGAACCTATATTTCCTACTTTTCATTTAATGGTAATTACAAACTTTTGACCTCCATTTTTCATATCTTATTAAATGCATTACTTGAAACCAAGACTACCCATTGAAATAGCAACTTATTTTTACTGACATAAAACTTTCATATTCCAAACTGTTCAGCCTACAACCTTTAATCCATGCAGAAGTGAAAAGCTCCCATTTATTTTATTTTTAGAAATGATGACAAAATTCTTTACTGTAGTTCAATATCCCCTTTAAAACCAACATCTATCATTTGCTCTTACGTTACTCGACTTTCAGTGTTAGCAGTTAAAAAATGACTTTTCCGCTTGTGCATGACTTGGAGTTCAGCCGTATGAAACTACTTTTTAAAAAATTCTGTTTTATATGTTGGTTTTTAAGATCTGAGCTGTTCCAACCATATGTCATTCTGTAAGACAAAGATTGTTGTGTGTGGGTATGTTATTAATGCACCTAAATGGAGGACATTATGCAGTCCTAATCTACGTGGCAAATTAAAGTAACAAATGTGATCATTATGTTTAGTATAACATCATTGGGAAAGAAATTACTTTTCATGAGATTAAACCGCTCATTCCAAGCTTCTTCAACAATATATAGACAGTTTCTGCTTTCCGTAGTCCAAAAGGATATTGGATGTCAATTAAAATGTCACGCACCATGAAAGCTGTGACTATGCTTTAAATTGGTTTGAGTGAATCTTAAATGTTAATATTTTTCTTGAATGAAGCACTGTAAAAGGAAATGGCTAGCTCACAAAAATGAGATGAAGTGTAGAGCGATCCATTTAAATAAAGTGGGAACAGCGAGACATTTGCACAGCAATATACAGGAAGAAATGAAATTTGCATTAACTTCATTGGCCATTTTCTGAAAGTTCTGCTGATCTAGTTATAGGCATTGCGAGAAGCAGAAAGAATAAGTCCATAGACATGTTTCAGTAAAGTGACTACCAGTCAATTCTTAAAGGGATTTCCGAGTTCAGATAAAATACTCTTTTCCAGAAATAGTGCCACATCACGTTTCTCTCATATTGCAGTTTAGCACTATTCTAGTAAATGGAGCTGAACTGAAATAGCAGAGCGAGCTTATGGACAGACATGGTGGCTGATCTTGGACAACCCATTTAAGCCAACCATGTACATTAGATAAAAGTTGTCTGAACCCACCAGTTACAGCAGGATAAGGACATACCTTATTAACTACAGTAATACTACTGCCGCTGGCTCCTGATCAGTAATTCGAATCTTGATACTCACCTGTGTTTCCCTGCTGTGTTACCACAACTTGGCCACGGAACGCATAGAGAGTAGTCATCTTAATTATTTGTGTGCACCCAGGATTCCTCTCAATTCGTCAAACGGCTGCTTTGTGGGTGCACATCCCTTTAAATTATATGGCGGTCTCTGACCAATAGAAGGTATTGAAGAATAGAAGGATTAGGCTTGCCCAATCTTTTTTTTAATGGGAGCCACTGGCAGAAGGTTATGCATGTTTATGTTAAAGATCATTCGACCAACATCTGTCTCTTCTGTATGGCCAACTTCACAGTTATTCTTCAACTATAAGGTACAGACATATGTGTTATGTAGCTCTATGCTGCATAATAGAGACCTGCAAAGGCAGACTACAACAAACTACATTAGAGACCCAATATGAGGAGGAAGAGTTATGCCAATGAGCTACTAATAGCTCTTAGTTCGATAAAATATTATAGTCTCACTGCAACTCACTACTAACTCAATATACAATGAGCTCCTTCTAGTTGCGTCTACAGTCAGCTACAATAAATTTTGTGAACATGCAAAGTATTTAAGGGGGTCGAACTTTATGTCTCAGTTGTGAGGTATAGATCAAGCCAATGTGACCGCTGAGATCTGTGATTAGCTGCAGCTAGAGATGAGCGAAGTTCTTAAAAATTCAAATCAGCTGCTTCGTTGAATATTACAAAACAAAAGCGCATTTATTTGTAATCAGTGGGTTCAATGACTGGGAATGGCGATTGCGCTGCCCCCCATCATTGAACCCTTCAGATGCTGCGATCATTACTGATCGCTGCATTTGAGATAAATATTAATGCCTTTCAGGGGTTGATCAGTAAAAAAAAAATTTAACTTACCTTATCCATTTGAGCATGAAGTGGCCATCACGGCCATCTTGCTTGAAGATCCAGCGTGAAATCTCACGCAGTGCGGAAGGACGTCCTCACACTGGCCGGCTTAGTGATGTCATATGTCACCACGCACGAGATTTCACGTGGGATCTTCAAGCAAGATGGCTGTGGCAGCCTCTTAGCACTCAAATGGATGAGGTGAGTATGATTCTTTTTTATTTTTACCGCCATTTCAGGGAAAATAGATTTGTTACCACAAAGCACGAAAATATTTAGTTTTGGGGCTCATTCAATTTTCCCTGAAATTCTGATCAAAGTCCACTTTGGATACTTTGAGTCGCTCAACACTAGCTGCAGCGTTAACAGGCCCAAATGCTCCTGTTCTCGCAAAGACTGGAAGTGGCCAGAAACAGAGCAGCGGTGGGACTACGGGCAGGTGAGTTTGCTTTTTTATGTTCGGAGGCACATGTCTGGATGATAGGGGCTGTCAGCTTCAATTCCGGACAACCCCTTTAATCTTTGTATCAGAAAATTAGGACAGACTATTAGACCTAACATGATATGGTATTAATACGAAGTAAATCACTTTAATAACAGTCAGAAATATGTTGTTACATGATCTGTAATGTGTGCTGAGCATTGAGTGAAAAGATTTAACTGAACCTCATAGAACATAAATTGTATTGACACTCATTCTTAATTTACAAGTGGTGTCTGAATTTCAAATGCTCGAACAATCAATTAAGATTTTGGTATCAGAATAATTTTTAAAGGATCCATGATGGAAATAAGGAATTTGTTTTGTAATGGATCCCACATGGATTTACTGCAGACTGCTATTCTGCCCATTTGGTGTGACACCAAGAAAACATATATCCATGGCCCAACATGAACAGACCAAATAGAAGACGAAAGAGAAGAAAATAAACTGAGTTAATCCAGAGAAAGACAATGAAAAAGTATATGAGGTACAGTTGTGTTCAAAATTATTCAACCCCCAATGCTGTAAAGGGTTTTAGGGAATTTAGTGTACATTTGTAATTGTGTTCAGAATGAAATCTTACAAGGACTTTTTAAAGAACCAAATGCAACTAAAATGACATCAATTGTTTTTGTAATACAGTATTAAATGTTTTTTTTTGTGATTTCTTCATTGACACAATTATTCAACCCCTTAAAGACGACCACTCTTAAGAACAGAGGTTCATTCAAGTGTTTTCGATCAGGTATTGAAAACACCTGTGGATGTCAAGGAGCAGCAATCAAGCATAATAAGCACCAATTTAGGCAGATTTAAAATGACTGTGATACTCAGCTCCTTCTAGACATTTACTGGTGTGTTTACAAACATGGTGAAGTCAAGAGAATGGTCCAGGAAGACAAGAGAAGAGGTGATTTCTCTTCACAGGAAGGGCAATGGCTATAAGAAGATTGCAAAGATGTTAAACATACCAAGAGACACCATAGGAAACATCATTCGCAAATTCAAGACAAAGAGCACTGTTGAAACGCTACCTGGTCGTGGCAGAAAGAAGATGCTGACTTTGACTGCTGTGCGCTACCTGAAGCGCAAAGTGGAGAAAAGTCCCCGTGTGACTGCTGTCTCCAAAGAATAAGAAGAGTTGACTGCAGTAGTGTTCTGTGGATGGATGAAACAAAATTAGAACTGTTTGGGCCCATGGATCAACGCTATGTTTGGAGGAGGAAGAACAAGGCCTATGAAGAAAAGAACACCTTGCCTACTGTGAAGCATGGCGGGGGGGTCAACCATGCTTTGGGGCTGTTTTGCTTCTACAGGTACAGGGAAGCTTCAGCATGTGCAAGGTACCATGAATTCTCTTCAGTACCAGGAGATAATGGATGAAAATGTGATGCAGTCCGTAACAAACCTGAGGCTTGGGAGACGTTGGACCTTTCAACAGGACAATGATCCCAAGCATACCTCCAAGTCCACTAGAGCATGGTTGCAGATTAAAGGCTAGAACATTTTGAAGTGGCCATCGCAGTCACCAGACTTAAATCCGATTGAGAACCTCTGGTGGGACTTAAAGAAAGCAGTTGCAGCGCGCAAGCCTAAGAATGTGACTGAACTGGAGGCTTTTGCCCATGAAGAATGGGCGAAGATACCCGTAGATCGCTGCAAGACACTTGTGTCAAGCTATGCTTCACGTTTAAAAGCTGTTATAACTGGAAAAGGATGTTGTACTAAGTACTAAGATTGAATGTCACTTGGGGTTGAATAAAACTGATAATGATGTGAGCACAGAAAAGACATTTGTGGTTATTTCATTATAAATGTTATGTTATATTTGTCTGACTTACAAGTGCCTCTTTGATTTAATTGTACACAAGATGACTGAAATGATCAAAATCAATGTCAAACTGGCCAAAACACTCAATTTCAGTGGGGGTTGAATAATTTTGAACACAACTGTAGATGCCAAGTAGTCCCCTATAAGAGGAAAAATACAATCTTCCAAATAAGGCAATTCCCCAGATGAATTACTCAAATCAAAGCAATCTGCTGTTGTGATGCTGATATCACTTTTCTTCAGTGATTTCTCAGTTTTTCTCTGCATTCAATTCCCTAGATTGAATAACACATTTTAAGGATTATATCAGCAATACACAGTGAGGTCATAGAATTTAATTGTGCTGCCACAGTGGGTTAAAGGAAAAAGAAACTCTTGCCTCATGGTCATTGTCATCTCTCTGCTATGTATGGTATGAACTGAAGAGCTATTTGATGACCCGTTCCTCTGCATATTGATTTTCATCTATTCTTGAAACATACTAGATATAGAGAAGGTATTATATGGTGGGCACAAGTAATATTGAAGTATACAATAGAAGAGAAATGTATGGTGGTTATAAAACAAGATGGCTCAGATGGTTATTAATGACATTGATGGGTGGTAGTGTTTAGCGGATTTCTTTATTTCAGTAATTTTGTCATTGTTAAAACAAAAATCTTAATTACTATAATATTCTTTCAGCAACCTTGCTGTCTTTGCCCTGTATTATCACACATGAGTAATAAATAGCTTATTTTTAGACAGTTTACATTCCTTGAGTCCAGTGAGGGAAATGTATTTAATTGGGTATTTTCCTTGCACTTTTGGGGACAATGATGGGTGCAACATTTATACAGCATGTACATAATCAAATGTTATTATCTGAAAAATTGTATTAGGTTGTATTAGGTTTATTATTTAAATCTAGTAGTATAACCTGTACCATTCCAAATTATAACACCCTCTGGGCACAGCACAAGGAAACTTAGCATTCAGCACATTCATCATAAAAGTGGAATGCAAGAGGGAATCTCATACTAGTATGATACCCATTGTTCTCAATGGTTTCTACATCTAGCGCATCCTGCAATGGCAGTGGGTGTGGAAGCACTGTGTCAACCAACAGATTAGAATTTTGGGATAAACCTAAGGGTGTTATCCTGGCAGTTTCCTGGTGTTCACCCTTTAATACCTGTACAGGGATCTGGACTTCACTGCAGGAAAATCAACAGGCTGCTACCTCATGGAATAGTCTCTGTTTGATTGACAGCTGACCCATGGGAGTCAGAGACACAGTTGGGGAGATGCCGAGGTATGTGCTGGAAGAGTATATTCTATATGGTAAATGGTCCGAAGTCAAAGCAACAAAGGGTCAATACAGAGTTGAGACACAGGTCAGGCAGCAGAGTATCAGAATCCAGGGAAGGAGCAGAAAGTCGCTACATGGGCAGACAACAAAACAGATACCTTTGCAGGATACTACTGATGGAGAAGTGGATATCATTCTTAATCAGCTAAGATGGCTCCCATATACTCCAGCTCTCAGACAATGCCTTATCTTCTTCAAAGCACTAAGGTTCCATCCTACCGAAGAGGACCCACCTCCTTGATGTGTCATATATGATGTATGCTGTACTGCTGTTAGTGAAGCAGCCATTACAAGATGAGTTTGCTGTTAGATATTTACATAGTTCACATACCAAAGTTAGTAAAACAATGCATAATGCGCAGATTCCAATTGTTATTCTTTGCTTATTATTGTATTCTTTCCAATGGAACAATGCCACAAGCCTTAGGGGGGATGCCCCCTCTGATGTACTTATAAACTGCTTCACTTCCTTGAATAAATGAGAAAATGCTTTGACCCTACTGTGTGTCAGTGTTATTTCTTCCATGCACGTAAAATCCTTGGATTACTACTAATTTGGAGCAGTAGATCAAATGTAATTAGCCCTGATTGGGGCATCTTTAACACTACCAAGCTTGAAAACCTGTTCAAGGTTGGTTCAGGCACCCTCCTACAGGGGAAGGTGTCTTAAGTAACCCAGTGTTGCCAGCCATTGGCTAGTGAAGATTGAGTTGCATATGCGCTGACCTTTTAACCCCTTAGTGACCAGCCTGTTTTGGGCCTTACTGACCAAGCGTTTTTCTTCCTTTTTCATCGTTGCATTCCAAGAGCTATAACAGTTGTATTTTTCCATCTATATAGCATTATGAGGGCTTGGTTTTTGCGGGGCAAGTTGTAGTTTTTAATGGCGCCATTTTGGAGTACATATAACTTTTTGATTAACTTTTATTAACTCTTTCTGAGAGGGAGATGGGAAAAACAGCAATATTGCCACTGCGTTTTTACGTGTTAAGTTTTACGGCGTTAATTTTTAGATATAAATAGCATAATATCTTTATTCGCTGGGACAGTTCGATTACAGTGATACCAAATACATATCTTTTTTTTTTTACATATTACTACCTTTTTGCAATAAAATGTTTTTGCATTGCCGCTTCCCAAGACTCATAACCTTTTTCTTTCTATGGAGTTGTGTGAGGGCTTGATTTTTGCGGGACTACTTGTATTTTTCATTGGTATAATTTTGGAGTAAATGATGCATTTTGATCACTTGTTATTAAGTTTTTCAGTGGCAACTAAGAATAAATTAGCAATTCTGTCTTTTTTTTTTTTACGCGTTCACCGTAGGGGATAATTCACATGATATTTATGTACTCCGGGTCGTTGCGGATGCGGCAATACAAACATATGGGGAAGATTATTTTTTTTGCAATTTTTTTCATTGAAAAGCGTATTTTCAATGGAAAAAAAGGGTGATTTTTTTCTTATGGAATTTTTTTATTAAACAAATGAGTTTTTTATTACTTTTTTTTACCACTTAATAGTCCCACAAGGGGACTATAACAGATAGCTTTTTGATTGCTTTTAAAATGCAATGCACTATCCCTATAGTGCATTGTATTTTAATGGTAAGGCTATTCTAACATTGACCAGCAGGCTGCGCCAGAGAGGCACAGCCTGCTGGAAATTACTAAAGGCTGGTCTGGGGCCTACATCAGACCCCAGGCAGCCTTCACACACATCAGCACCCCGCGATAGCATTTGCAGGGTGCCGATGGGAGTCAGAGGGAGTCCGCTCCATCTGTCAGCACTTTACATGCGGCGAAGGCCATTGCCCGTGGCATGTAAAGCATTAAACAGCCCGGATCGGCACTCCTGCGGCTCTGGGCTGTTAGAGCAGGGCCGCGGCTCTGATACGAATCCCCCACACAACGCTTAAACTGAGCAGCCGTAAAAAAGCGACAGCCCAGCCTAAGGCCCCTTAGTGACTGCTACAAAAATACGTAAGGATGGTCACTAAGGGGTTAAGAACTGGAGGGAGTGTGTGCCCTACTGCAGAGGAGGAGGGGCCATGATGGCAAGGAAGGAAGTCGCAGCCTGCATGGAGTGACAGAGCAGGCCTGGTGGCTTGTACAGCTGGGGAGAAGGCAGCAGAAGGAAGATCCAGGCTGCCGGACAAGTTGAGAAGAGCAGTGGAAGCCCAGGGCCGCCACTGTAACATATCCATTATAAAATGGATTCCACTATCCACTGGACAGCAAAATGCAGTATTCATCGGTTTTGTTCCTGCCTATTTCTGGCTGTGGATGTCAGCCCGGTGTACAAAGTACATAAAAATATCTTCTTCAGATGTCTTTGGCTTGGGCATAAAATAACTGACTGGATGGCCCAAGTTAACAGTACCACTGCTTCCTAACAATCCTTGCTCCACACCGCCATCATATTAACAGTTGATCAAAAAAAGCGGTTCAGCAGATCCTGTAGTTTTTTTCTTATTTTCTGTGATATGTCCATGAGCGTGTCAAAACAGCAACAGGGACAGTGATGGATTGTCTATGTAACTAGCTGGGTGGGAGGGGCTATAAGCTGGGCATTGTTAAGGGGGGTGCTGGAAGTGTTGAGAATAGAGAAGTGCATTATGGGTTTGGTCAGATACAGTAACAGGAAGTGCTACACACAGGATGCAAAAACAAAACAAAACTGTGATTTGGTTACATGGATTGCATGTTTTTTTTCACATAAATGCAATGTCTTTAAAAACAAACAAACAAAAAACAACAACAAAAAAACGCCCCTCCTTCCAACAGAGGGTACCTCAAATAAGTGAGGGTAGAGGTGGAATTGGATTGAAGAGAAGTTCTTTGATAAAAGAAGGCTGACTCCCCCACCACGTTTGTTGTTGGGCTCGGAGTGTGAGTAAACTGAATACCGTCATAAGAGAAGGCTGCAGGGAAGGTTGTATCAGAGGGAGTCAGCCATGTTATATTTAGACTTAGGAAGTATAGGTTATGAGCAATGAAGATACTGTGCAAGTGATCTGTATGGTAAAGGTACTGTGCTAATATTCACATTGCTTTAGCTCCATCTAGTGGCTGTTTGTGAAAACAGTTTCTAGCTAAAGAGCATTTAGTTCTCTCTATGTCCCATGCGAGCCACTATATCTTATTACCTATGACCCTGGTGACATCATGAACTCAGCTCATAGCAGCCATCTTTTCCAACATCAAAAGAAGGATAATCAGCACATCTGTCATTATCCTCCTTACCAGACCTAATATAGCATCGCTGGAAAGTTTTACAGTGGCTGTTAGCATTGAAGGATGTATGTTCATGTGCATTTTTATGATGTGAAATATGTAACCTGTATTTCACCCACGTCTTTTATTTGTAAATCTTTGTATTGTAATGTTTTATAGCATATTGCCACTCACTATAGTAAGCACCCTTTCTTTTTGTTCTCAGTTTCACCCAGGGCCGGATTAAGAGCATTATGGGCCTGGTGCTGAAGATTTTAATGGGCCCTTTTCTAGAAAATGAAAACGCAACGCAGAGCAATTTTTTTATAGCACAAATAAAGTGCATATGTCATATGTTTTATAAATCACCAGCATAGCTGAATAGATGTTGATGTATTGATACTTTGCATACCTTTAATTGAATCTGTTATTTTGGCCCCCATAAGTGTTTTACTTAAAAAAAACTTTTTTTTTAGCTCAATAAAGGCTAGAGTGTCAAAAGAGGTGTGGTAGGGGTTCTGCGTACTTTTAAAGCAGATTTACGCACGGGTTTGCGTGTGAAAACTCTGCCGTGTGAACTTAGCCTAAGTGTACACCCCCCAAGGAGTTAACTAGTGCTGCTGGATATGTCACTCAGGGGCATGGAAAAGCTATTCACGCCTAACTTTTCCATGCTCCTGAATGGCATATGTGTTTATAAAAGCTCATCTATTATAAGCAGATATGCCATTCAGGAGCTTGGAAAAGCTAGGTAGGCAAGAAACAGTCACCTAGCTTTCCCATGCTCCTAAATATCATATCTGCCTATAGGCATATCTGTTTATAATAGCTGATCTATTATAAGCAGATATGCCATTCAGGAGCATGGAATTAGCTTTTCCATGCTCCTGAATGGCATATCTGCCTAGGCTATAGGCATACCGGTTTATAATAGCTGAACAATTATAAGAAGATATACCATTTAGGAGCATGGGAGAAGCTAGATGACAATTCTCACCTAACTTTTCCATGCTTCTGAATGGCATATCTGCTTATAGGCATATATTTATAATAGTTGATCTATAATAAGCAGATATGCCATTCAGGAGCAGTCCTATGTAACACCTCACATAACACAATGAATTATTGCATTATGTGGGGTGTTACATAGGACTGCAGGGAACATGTACAACATTATCTGCACACAGAAAGTTATCACTGTTATCTGGGCTGTTACATAGGACTGCTGGTGACAAATAAAAATTTTAGTTGCCAAATTTAAAATACATATGATTATGAAAAAGACTTGGAGGAGAAGAGGAGACGCAGGTCACAGTAGGGAGCCAGCTATACATATAGGAGAATACAGAACCACATACCTCTTACATCCAGGGACATCTCCTGTCATGTAGATCTTCTCTTTCCTCTACTCCTCCGTTTGACCCAGACCACCATGACAAATTCTTTAGGCAGCATCTAGTCTCTACAGAGTTTGTTACACAGACAGTTAGATTTCTAATAATTGGGGTCATTTATCAAGTAGAACTGGCTTACTGTAGCTGTCCATAGCAACCAATCAGATTCCACCTTTCATTTTCCAGAGGAGCTGTCAGAAATGAAAGGTGGAATCTGTTGCTTTGGACAACTAAGCCAGTTCTACTACAACAGTTTGATAAATGACCCCAAAGATCCCTATAGTGTCTACAGCAGTTATAATGTCCTCTAGAGTGCCCCCAGTAATAACAACACCCTATATTGTGCTCCAGGTAATATACCTGTATAGTGTCCCCAAAAATAAGGTCCCCCAATAGCAATTTCACCACATTGCCCCCATATAGTAATTTCCTTTCACACTGCGCCCATAAAGTAATTCCCCCCACACTGCCCCCATATAGTAATTCCCCCCACACTGCCCCATATAGTAATTCCCCCTACACTGCCCCATATAGTAATTTCCCCCACACTGCCCCATATAGTAATTTCCCCACACTGCCCCACATAGTAATTTCCCCCACACTGCCCCATATAGTAATTTCCCCCACACTGCCCCATATAGTAATTTCCCCCACACTGCCCCATATAGTAATTTCCCCCACACTGCCCCATATAGTAATTTCCCCCCACACTGCCATCCATTAATTTGCCCCCACACTGCCATCCATTAATTTGTCCCCACACTTGAATCCATTCATTTGCCCCCACACTCCCATCCATCAATTAATTTGCCCCCACACTGCCATCCATTAATTAATTTGCCTCCACACTGTCATCCATTAATTTGCCCCCACACTGCCATACATTAATTATGTCCCCCAATAGCAATGTCTCCACACTGCCCTCATATAGTAATTTCTCCCACACTGCCCCATATAGTAATTTCCCCCACACTGCCCCCATATAGTAATCTCCCCCCACACTGCCATACATTTATTAATTTCCCCCCACACTTCCATCCATTAATTTGCTACCACACTGCCATCCATTAATTAATTTGCCCCCACACTGCCACCCATTAATTTGCCCCCATACTGCCATCCATTAATTTGCCCCCACAGTGCCATCCATTAATTAATTTGCCCCCATACTGCCATCCATTAATTTACCCCCATACGGCCAACCATTAATTTTCCCCCACAGTGCCATCCATTAATTTACCCCCACACTGCCATCCATTAATTTGCCCCCATACTGCCATCCATTAATTTGCCCCCACAGTGCCATCGATTAATTTTACCCCACAGTGCCATCCATTAATTTGCCCCCACAGTGCCATCCATTAATTTGCCCCCACAGTACCCTCCATTAATTTGCCCCCACAGTGCCCTCCATTAATTTGCCCCCACACTGCCATCCATTAATTAATTTGCCCCCATGGAAACATGCCCCCACTGTCCCTTCATTAATATCTCCTCCTCCTCTAATATCTCCTCTCCCCCCCCCCCAAAGTTAGCACACACAACACACAAAAAAATTAACAAAAAAAGGCTAATACTTACCTGTGTGTTTAATGATGAGGCAGGCACGCATGGGCGTAGCTATAGGGGGTGCTGAGGTAGCAGTTGCTACCGGGCCCAGGACCCTGAGGGGGCCCAAAGAACCTTGTGCCGCAAAAGAAGACACACAAAGCACTGAGGGAAGGGGGGCCCAAGCTGAACTCTTGCACCAGGGCCCATTAGCCGTTAGCTACACCCCTGCAGGCACGCGTACATCAAAGCCTGCGCGCGCCACTATACAGGGGCATGATGACGCACGCCGGGCTTCTATCGCGACATAGGCCTCAGGCCTACTAGGCCTGAGACCTATGGGGTGATAGGCGGCGGGGCAGGGAACTATAAGCTCCCTTGCTCCGCCGCAGTATGTCGGCGTTCGGGTCGGTGCTAGGCCGACCCAAACGCCCCAATTATAATCCGCTACTGGTTGCGGGGACTTTAATGAGGCGGCCTGTGCGGGCCTAGCTCCGGGTGGTCTATGCGGGCTGCTGGGCCTATTTTCACGCAGGGGCCTGGAGCTGCAGCTCCATCCCCCACTACGTTTCACCCTATCTTTACAATCAAAGTTGAATTGGATGTTACTCTTGAGCCAATGAGTTGCTAGGAGGGAGTTTAGCTGCTTGTCAACTTATGCCTCTCTCACACTTAAGAGGAACAGAACAGAAGATATCAGAGGATATTGCGGATGATCAGTGATTGGAGGGCGATATATTAGTGGGGATTTACTTTTCAAGTGTTTTTTTTTTACAGGACAGAGACTACATTTTGCATTGGTCTAAAGTCCTGGGTAAATTGTCTTTTAATGACTCCAAAATAATATTGTTTCCAGACTTAAACAAAGCAATTCAAAAGAATGTTCTGAGTTTATGCATGTCAAATCTAATCTAGAAAATGAAAATTACAATATGCAATACTGTTCCCATCAGCTGAATAACAGGGAACATCTAGTATTTTTTACTTCTCTAAAGAGATGGAATCGTGGTTAGAATTGCTGGTGAAAAGTCTGTGTAGACAGAAGCTATGGTTAAAAGGAAAGCATGTTGTTTCTAGCTGTCTGGCAGTAGTTTTTGACATAAGAATTCAGACCCTTTACCAGGGGCGTTGCTAGGCTAAAACATTCGGGCCCTGGGCCCTGGATGTTTTGTCCCAGGCCCCGAATGTCCTCCCTGCCTGCTCGATACAACTGTATTGACATCCTCAGAATGGCAATACAATTGAATCTAATCAGGACCGGCGCTACCATTAGGCAAACTAGGCGTTCGCCTAGGGCGCCGGCCTACTGGGGGCGCCCTGGTGGGCTCCCCCTGTCTGGGGCTGCAGTGCTGGGCGAGCGGCTCTTGAGCCACTCCCAGCGCCATTACAGGGGGGCCAGGAGGTGGAGGTCCTTTTTAAATATGGCAGAGCAGGCACCTGCTTACCCTGATGGCAAGTGCCTGCTCTGCCAGTAAATTACCGGAGCAGAGGAGGCGGGCGGCAAGGAAGGCTGTTCTAGCAGCTCCCCACTCCTCCCTCGCGCGCCCTCTGTGATGCCGGGAGCCGGAATATGACGTAATTCCGGCCCCAGCATACTAAACGGTGCGCTGGAGGACTGAGGAGCTGCACCACATTGGACCCCAGGGAGGTGAGTGTCTGCCTGTGTGTGTGTGTGTCTGTCAGTAAGTGAGTGTATGTCTGTCAGTGAGTGTATTCATAAACAAAATGGCTGGCACTCCTCCTTGTAGGTGGTGCTCGGTGTTATGGGAATGTCCCAAATCATATAAAGTGGAAAAACACGGCACTCAGACGACAGCTTGATTACCCACCCATTCCTGCGCTACCATCTGCTTCTAGGCCCTGATAAAGGTCTTGGTTAGACCGAAATGTCGGCCATTTACTATTATGTAGCCCTAAGGGTGGTTGAATAAAAAACCTTATTGCATCATAATCAAGCTGTCGTCTGAGTGCTGTGTTTTTCCACTTTATATGTCAGTGAGTGTATGTCTGCCTGTCATTGAGTGTATGTGTGTCTGTCATTGAGTGAGTGTGTGTATGTCAGTGAGTGTGTATGCCTGTCTGTCAGTGAGTATCTGAGTGATTGTATGTCTGTCAGTGTGTGTCGTTCAGTGAGTGTGTGCGTGTCTGTCAGTGTGTGTGTGCGTGTCCGTCAGTGTGTGCGTGTCTGTCAGTGTGTGCATGTCTGTCTGTCAGTGTGTGTGTGCGTGTCCGTCAGTGTGTGCGTCACTCTCTGTCAGTGTGTGCGTGTCTGTCTGTCAGTGTGTGCGTGTCTGTCTGTCAGTGTGTGTGTGCGTGTCCATCAGTGTGTGCGTGTCTGTCTGTCAGTGTGTGTGTGTCTGTCTAGCAGTGTGTGCGTGTCTGTCTGTCAGTGTGTGCGTGTCTGTCTGTCAGTGTGTGCGTGTCTGTCAGTGAGTGAGTGACATGGCGGGGGGGGCGGCAAAATGGATCTTTGCCTAGGGCGGCAAAAATCCTTGCACCGGCCCTGAATCTAATGCACTTGAAGATCTGAAGGACCTGTGGTGACATCACAGGTCATGTGATCAGTGCAGAAGGCAGGGGTTGAGAAGGACCTGCGATGATGTCACCATGATGTGACTAGTGCAGGAGAGAACACCATTCAGAATTAAGGAGAAAAAGTCCTGGAGAAGAAGTTGTGGGGAAGTCTGCTACATGAGGAGAGGTAAGTGAAAGGAGAGGCAGAGGAATGCTGGGAGTTGTGATTATTTAACTGGGACTGTATGTTAGGGCTGAAGGGAGGGATGTTTTTTACATGGAACTGTCTGTTAGAGGTGGCTGGGGAGGGGATTATGTTATTTACATGGGACTGTATATTGATGGTGGCTATGGGAGGGAGTGATGTTTACATGGGACTGTATGTTGATAGTGGCTGGGGGAGGGAGTGCTGTTATTTACATGGGACTGTATGTTGGAGTAGGCTGGGAAGGGGGCGATGTGTTTTACATGGGACTGTATGTTGATGGCCGCTGTGGGAGGGAGTGGTGTTATTTATATATGACTGTATGTTGGGGGAGGTGTAGGAGGGGGAGATGTTGTTTACATGAGGCTGCATGTTGGAGAAGGCTGGAGAGGGGTTGATGTTATTTACATGGGACTGTTTGTTGATGGCAGCTGTGGGAGCGAGTGATGTTATTTACATGAGGCTGCATGTTGGAGACGGCTGGGAAGGGGGTGATGTTGTTTACATGAGGCTGAATGTTGGAGGAGGCCGGAGAGGGGGTGATGTTATTTACATGGGACTGTTTATTGATGGCAGCTGTGGGAGGGAGTGATGTTATTTACAGCGGGCTGTATGTTGGAGACGGCTGGGGAGGGGGTGATGTTATTTACATGAGGCTGAATGTTGGAGGAGGCTGGAGAGGGGGCGATGTTATTTACATGAGGCTGAATGTTGGAGGAGGCTGGAGAGGGGGTGGTTTTATTTGCATGGGACTGTATGTTGATGGCAGCTGTGGGAGGGAGTGATTTTATTTACATGGGGCTGTATGTTGGAGACGGCTGGGGAGGGGGTGATGTTATTTACATGAGGCTGAATGTTGGAGGAGGCTGGAGAGGGGGCGATGTTATTTACATGAGGCTAAATGTTGGAGGAGGCTGGAGAGGGGGTGGTTTTATTTGCATGGGACTGTATGTTGATAGTGGCTGTGGGAGGGATTGTAGTTATTGACATGGGATTGTATGTTGAGAGAGTGATGTTATTTCCATGGGACTGAATGTTGAGGGGGTGATGTTGTTTACATGGAACTGCATGTTGGAAGTGGCTGGGGAATGGGTGATATTATTTACATGGGACTGTATGTTGAAGGTGGCTGGAGAGGAGGTGATGTTATTTACATGGGACTGTATATTTGAGCCGGCTGTAGACAGAGAGGGATGTTATTTACATGGGACTGTATATTGGAGGGGCTGTAGATAGAAAGGGATTTTATTTACATGGTACTGTATATTGGAGGGGGCTGTAGATAGAGAGGGATGTTATTTATATGGGACTGTATATTGAAGGGGGCTGGAAAGATGGTGTGATGTTATTTACATGGGACTCTATGGCAGAGGGAGGGAAATAGTGTTATTTACATGGGACTGTATAGTGGAGGGGCTGAGGAATTATAATTAGTGAATACACTAAAGGGAGGAATATAACTACAGGGGGCACAGCAGGGGAGAGCATTATAACAGGAGGGGGTAATATAAATACTGGGGGCATTTTAGGGTGTGCATTATAACAGTAGGGGCGATATAAATACTTGGGGCACTGTAGGGGTATTTTAAATCCAGGGGACATTAGGTGTTCTTATTACTACTGGGGGTTCTATAGGAGGGTCCTATAGATCCGCCTTATTTCTACTAAGAGCACTATGGGGGCTTATTACTACTGAGGGATCTGTAGAGAGCTTTATTACCACTGGGGGAACAATAGGGGGTCCTTATTTCTACTGGGGGCTCTGTGAGAGCATTATTAATAAAGGAGGGTTCTTCTACTAATGGGGGCACTCTTGGGGAGCGTTATCACTGTTGGGGGCACAGTAGGAGCAGTATTACTAATGAGGGCACTCTAGAAGCGGATTACTATTGGTGGTACTTGGAGGAGCACTATTACTATGGGGGGTGGGGGGTGGGGCTATCTGTATGGCAGTTATATTTCTTCAGGGTAGTATTTGGGGGTATTGGGAAGCACAGTGAGCAGCAGGATAACACTGAGGAACCTAAGATGTCTGTGTGTCACACTCTGCAGAGATGAGGACCGGCTGAATGAAGTTGTTTGGACCGAGGGGAGAAGATGATGACAGAGAAGATCTACATCAGAGGAGATGTCACCTGGGAGGTACTGGATGTGAAAGGTACATGCTGCTGTATAGCAAGTACAGTAAAATGCAGTGTGTGCGGGGAGGGTCAACTTAGGCTACTTTCACACTAGCGGTAGCCTTCTCCAGCAGGCTGTTCCAGCATGCTGCAGTTTTAGTCCAGCCTCCTCTTGGCATGTTTGAGAATCTATGGGGTGTAGGTCAGGCGAGTTTGCTGGCCAATCAAGCACAGTTGACAAGTGCCAAATCCTGCTGGAAAATGAAATCAGTATGTCTATAAAACTTGTCAGCAGAGGAAAACATGAAGTGCTCTAAAACCCACCCCTCCTACATCACATTCAAGCCATGACCCCCTTTTCTCTGCTCCGAGCATGAGGGCGGGCTTGGGCACTAGCATTACATTCACACATTTAAAGTTTCATTTAATTCCAACAACTCCTTCTTGGTGAGTTTTTGTTGTTGTCAATGAGTGTATATTACCACTGGAAACTATGCAGTGCCTATTTAGGACTTGAACAACCACCTTGAAAAACAAAATCTTTTAAATGAATTTATCTGGCATTTCCGCTTAAATAATTAGTTTTGCCATTAATTATCAAAATTTATCCAATGTAGGTTGGCACTTAGGGGTTCATCACTTGAATCCCCAAGTGCCAACTTACATTTTCACCTCCAGAGGTGATCTGCAGGCGCAGACTATTTGTAGAAATTTATCACATAAGAAATCAAACTTCAAAAACATACCATGATTACCTCCTGAGCGTTATAGACTTTCAGTAATCATACTAAGCACTGAATTATAGATGTCTCTTGGGTGCTGTTCTCTGCTGCTAACACACAAATAGCACCATAGGAATCTTGGAGGAATTTTACAACTTGACATAAACATTCCTAGTTCACAATACCAGTCTTATAGCATGGTCACTGAAATAGAAATGACAACACAGTGATAAATGAGAGATGTTCAGCATGTGTTAGAGCTGTTTGGATGAAGAGATATGATGCATGGTTTAAATAATCTCTAACATAGAGATATCAATACATTCAAAGAGATCTCCAGCTATGCAGTGGCACCAAGCCATTTCTTAGAACCCTCATAATTAAGGGTATTTAGTGGGTTTTTGACGTTCATTGCTAAAATAGATTACTTCAATAACACATATATTTAAAGCTTTATATACCAAGTTGGACAATTGGCTGGATACACAGGATTCCATGGACTGTACGGTGTGCTTGTAAAGTGTATGAGGATGGAGGCAGGCACATCTTAGCAGTTCGTTGGAAGGTGTGGAAATAGAGAAGGTAGAGGCACATACATTTTATGAACACACAAAGTCTTACCATATTTTGTGTATGTTCACTTAACAAGAAAGTACATAACATATCAACAATGCATACATTCCGTGGTTCTGACACTCAAAATTAGGGTTTGCACTCTTGGTGGTTACAGTCTCCTAAAGGCACAGTATGTCTATTGGTTGCAGTATCTCAGTGAAGGCTCATACACTGCATTTACTGATTCCATAACAGATGCACCAAAAGCATATCCATGCTCATATCAACAGTGCATACATTCCGTGGTTCTGACACTCAAAATTAGGGTTTGCACTCTTGGTGGTTACAGTCTCCTAAAGGCACAGTATGTCTATTGGTTGCAGTGAGGGCTCATACACTGCATTTACTGATTCCATAACAGATGCACCAAAACCATATCCATGCTCACCTAAATGAACAGTCCTATAACTATTTACAACCAATATGTCTATGGTACTACTAGTACCATATTTTCATTGTAATGGAAATGACAGGCATGGGAGCTATGGTGCTGGAATGACGGCTCTTTCAAAAGCTGTGTTTTTTTTCTCTCTTTTGTCTGTTATTTTTTCATTGTATGTTGGACAACCCTTGTAACGCCCCGTGACTTTGGAAAGGGAAATCTCCCACGCTCATATTGGTATGAAGGCTATATAATGTATTTGTAATGGATATACTGTAGAGCTCTTTAGTAGGTTTTAGAATAGTGTGCTTGCCTGTTTGGTATACTTTATATTTTAATGTAGTTTTATCTTTCTTCGTACTGTTTTTTGTACATTGTGCTTTACTCAAAAACTTCCCAATGTACTTTATACGTTTGATTTTGCATGGGAGGAGGTCATTTCCTCTTATTGACATTTTATTGGTTAGAAACCTACAGTTATCAGGCTTCTCTGGTTGAACTCTGCTGTATACATTTTATTGGTTTCACCCTTATCCTTGTAGACCATATAAGAAAAAGAAAACCTATGACATAGCTTAGAGATCCTGGACACTCCTCTAAAGAATACCAATATGTGAAGAAAATGGTAATAGTCCTTTATGTTTTCTTTTTTTACAACATATCCAATCAAAACAGACACTAGATCAGTAAAATGAGGTTTGTATCTTACATTCATATCTAAAGTCCCTTGTATTATGATTTACTTTCTGCTAACTACATATAAAAAATATGCTAATCGTAACTAAATATAGAAGTAAGGAATTTCCTACGTATTATTTTCTAATGGTGTACTGGACTATACTATATACCTAGGCAAATATATTAAGTGTGAGATGAATGAGTACATTAAACCAGAGCATTGGCATACTTGTTTCAGTTTTTTTAAGCCACAAGAACTTCAGTATGCTTACATTTTCATATCCAATTAAATTAATAGATTGAAGTATATTGGATCATACATAATTTTAATTTCCTGAAAGTATAACATTTTGGATTCCTGACCTGTTTCACTATACGCCCAGATACCTCACAACTCATGAGATAGTCCAGTTCTGTAAAGACTGCAACACCTGCTAAATGTGAAATAAAAATAGGCCGTAAGTTAATGCTCATTTTTCTCACAAAGAATAACAATCATTTTAGGTTCTCTTTTTTGTAGAAAAACTTATGTTTTTGCTTCTTCAGAAAAGTAGCACTGACTTTTATCATGCATCTCTATGACATTTATTTAGTATTTTTGCTCTATGAATTATCTACAGTAGCTGTATTAATTTTAATGAGTTGCTCACGTTAGGCAACTGCTATTCATACAACCCACGAGGGTACATCTTCTGATTGGCATCCCTTCTCTTTCATGGAATGGGAGAGCTGCTTTGAGGTGTACTCAGTACGTTGGTGGACCAAGCAAGTTCATGCATTACACATATGCCACTTTACTTAAAGAGGTTGTCCGCTGTGGACAATCTTTACCTATTTGAAGAGTTTTTCAACAGTAAGTTGATCACAAAGTGCACCCCTCCTGGTACCACAATTGATCAAGTGTGATCTGTGTGAAGACTAGACAGTAAGTGTTCCATTTTCCTGCAGAACTACCGCTACTACAATTGATCATCTGTATAAAGCAGTGCAGGACATGTTACCTACTGTAGAGTAAGGCTAGATCTACACGACGACATTTGTCGCGTGGCAATTTTTATAATGGTAGTCTATGGTGTCACACTGCGACATGCGACATGCTGCGACTGCAACACGACAGTCGCCAAAAATCCATTCAAGATTCAATGTTGCGTGAAAAATGTTGCAGTGTAGTTGTACCGCATGTGTCGCGCGACTTATTGCCGCTCGACACATGTCATTGTGTAGACCTAGGCTAAGAGAGACACTCTTTTTAACCTCACTTCACTCTGACCAAGAGACAAGAATCCATAACAGGAGATGCTCCTATGTTAAAGGGATTGCCAGGTCATAAAGTAATGGTATCCCGTATGATGTTTCATCACTACGGTCAGTGCAGGTTGACCTCTTGGACCTCTGGCAATCCTGAGAATGAAGGAGACACAGCAGTGATTCAGGCTTCTGACTGTGCAGGGAAACTGCAGCTCAGCTGCCTTCAATTGACTGGCGCCAGCTGCAGGGTGAACTGATTCAGCGCTGCACCCCATCATTCTGAGATTCGTTAGGGGTCCCTTAAGTCAGGCTCTCACTAATGATGGCAGAACTCGCTTATATGGCTTATTATTTTTTTTAAATAGACAACTGCTTCCAGATTCAGATATTACTACAGAAAAAAGATTAATTAATGGTGACTAATGGTGATAATGGCCAATTAACCCCTTAACAACCTAGGCTAGAGAAAGAGCCAATCAACACCAATCAACTCATAGTTAATATTTACTATTGAACATATTCAATATAGGTAACAGAGTAAAACAACTGAATTACTAAAGAAATAGTTCTTTTTTAAGGTACAATATAAAGTAACAATCTCTTTCAACATCTTCCAACATAAAATTGAAGGAAATAATTCAAAGCACAAACATTTATTTTTGTCTTTTCTGTCATTCTCATGATGTGGCTTTTAATGTGGTGCAATAACTTTACAGTAAACCCCTAATCTTTCAGCATTTTTTTTTGACACAAGTGTTATATTGATACATATGAGCACCATATGACATATATCTTCTGATGTTGTTTATAGAACATTTGTTTTTGATGTCTTCCAGCATTAGCCTTGATGCTGACCTAAGTCAAGGCTTAGACTGGCCCACAGGAGAACAGGTCAATCCCCCAGTGGGCCTGTAAGCAAAGTGGGCCCATAATCTTACAGCATGATTTTGACACAAGTGTTAGATTGATATATATCTTCTGATGTTGTTTATAGTACATTTGTACCTTTAGAAACAAAAAAACATTCTGATGTCTCCCAACATTAGCTCTGATGCTGACCTAAGTCTTAGGCACCCCAAAGTCAAATGGGTAGGCCGATGATGTTATAATCCTGGAGAACCCTATAGCTAGCACCCTGCTCTCACTGCCAGGATCAGAGATAACTCTGATCCTGGCAGTTTAACCCCTCTCATGCTGCAGCCAGTAGAAACCACAACATCTCAGTGGTTAGGCCAAGGGAGGAAGCTCCCTCTGTCCTGTGATCTGAACCCTGCAAACACAATTCCGAGGTGCCGAGCATTTGACATAGCAGCCGATGGCCATCCAGAGGTCTGCAGGTCTGCTTTGTCCCAGCCACTTTTACATCCTGCTTCAGAGAATGCCTCTGAGAATCGCTATCTACTGTATCCATAAAAAGATAAACATAATTGGGATCGCCAAAAACCCAGTCTGATATTTATCCCATTATTTAACCAGAACAGTGATGTAGATCAAAAGGCAGGTGGACACACCTTACAGGTGATGAACTCTTTCTGATGAGATGAATCAATTTGTTATAATCCCTATTTGGAATGATTTTAGGTTGCACTATAAAAATGTATGTGTTAGGATAACATTTTGCCACCAAGACAACAAAGTACTGTACTTGAGCTTATGCTGGAACTTTATAACTATTATGATCACCGACTGTGTGAGTGCTCTGTTACATTATCTGATACACCAACGGCATATAGCGAGATTATAGATATCTTACTGTCTGGCTTGTAAGGACGTGTCACCTCAGGGCTTTCATATTATGATGATAGTCTGATTATGGAGGAATATGCTAATAGAGGACAGACATTGCAATGACTGGCAGACTATATGAAAGCAATGCACACCACATGCAGACAGTCTCCTCTTACTGCATCTGGTCTTAAACAGAAAACCATTTTCTTCACATTGTGCTTCCCATATGAAAATATAAGACTCAGAGGTGGTTGATCTGTTTCCATGCGTTTTAGCCAAATAATGGGAGCATCTTTCATGTTTATTTTTTTCTAAAATTTTCTGGTCATAAAAAACTTAGATACTAGCTAAATAAGGATAGACTATATATTGTGTGTACTGAAAGTGCAATGCAACAACATTTGGGAAAGATAGATCAATAGATCATAGATGGAACATTATAATCTATAGGATATTTCTGTTCTCGGCAATGTTCTCTCTGGTATGACTGGTTTTAGTGTTATGTAGGGATGGTGTCTGCTGTCGTATTTGCATGTTGTTTCTTCAAAAACTACTTTTCATTTTGTAGGGCCCCCTGCTAGAAGTTAATTGCAGAGTTTCTGGTTGCTGGTAGTAGTCCACACAATCAACTGTAATCTGCTGGTGAACCACAGTCTAAATGCTTGTTTCTTAACCCCTTAGTGACCACCCATACGCTTTTTTACGGGAGTCACTAAGGGGCCTTAGGCTGGTCCGCCGTGTTTTTAAAAAAATCCTAAAATCCTACAGTTTTCGCATTGGCCACTAAAACTAATAACAGCTTCCTGGTCTGTACAGGCATGAAAGTCAATATGATAGATATCGCCTGTATAAAAGTCAATGGGGATGAAAAGTGAGAATGTATTAGACAATTAAAAGCTTATTGTGGGATCCAAAATGAGGAGCAAAATGTATGTATTGAACTTTTGCCTGTTTACCAACTCTGATTCTCTGCCGTCTGCCATAACCCTGAATTAGCTTCTTTGATATGCCAAAACTCATTCTGCTCTGATCTCGGACTTGTCTCTTGGATATGCATGAACTCAGCTTGCCCTGGCCTCATCCTGTTTCCTGATTACGAGCATTGCCTGATCTCTTCGTGTTTTGCCCCAGAGTCTCTGACCCCTGTGGGTCCGCTGCTAACTACAATGGCACTACTACAGGAGGTAGCAGCCTGGTTGTTTCCCTGCAATGATTTCCAGATCCCTTTACATGGGTTAAAAGGTAACACCGGAGAACCACCTGGGCAACACCCTTAGTTTTAGCCCAAAGCAAAGTCATACACACTGCCTGTTTCACTCACCTAATTACAGATTCATTGTTTTTGAGCAGCAGGTCGATGACTGCACTGTACAATCTACTGCCTAGGAACAATGATTTAATGTTCTGCATCAGTGATCAATTCACCCGGTGAAAGGCATTTTTGCTCATCCATTGGATGATCGGCGGCACACTTACATGGTTATCTGGAATGAGCGTTCGTATTAAGGTTCATTCCTGATAATTGGCCTGACAATTGTGCAGTTTAAATCTGCCTTTATTGTCTTTCCTAGAATCATCTCAGGATTTGTTCTGCTTTTTACTCAGAAATACTGCCCTAAACACATGAACCTATATTTCACAGAGCTCAGCTTCTCTCCCTGTCTCTCAGATAGTTCAGTAGAAATCACAAGTTCCTTTAAATGTTGGTGATGATAGGTATTTGTGCTTCTTGAGATGTGTCTTAACACTGTGTAGTTGATGCTGCTATACGCTTTTTTGTGTGGCCTATATCACTGGCTGAAAATGTTGATGTCTAGAAAGATGATGTTCATGTTCAGGTCTTATGAGTAGAAGTCTCTTCCCACCTCCAAATAAAATCTGATGTGTGTGTATGTGTAGGGGGGTGATTTGGCCCAGTAACCATAAAAACAGGAATGCTCTACAAAGCAAAGTATTTTAAATGTTAATTAAGTTTCATATAGATTTTCAAAGAAACATCCTGCAACGTTGTAGTATTCTTCATTTTTATTCCTCATCATGTTGAATATCCTTGCTTACTATCAGCATAAATTGTTTTCATATGTTGAATCATGACCTATTCCTGCTCATATAATTTGGTGTATTCTACATTTGTCTCCAGTCTAGACAACCCCCCATGACTCTTCTAATTTTTACCACTAACTTACTGCTGTTCAGTAAACAGTCTGCCTTTTACAGCAGAAGACACAGTCTGATCAATTAATGCATGGACTAAGGCTGGTCATAAACATAAGGTGGTCCAACAGGTGACCCCAATATATTTTCATGCTCTGCCAAGCGTGCATGTTTTCTCAAAGGAAATAAAGGAGTATGACGCTGCCAGATACCTCGGCCGGCAGTTTAACTTTCCTGAGAACAAAAGGATCTAACATGTTAAAATCCAATACCTGATCCTTTTCTTCTCGGACGGCAGATGTACAGAGGTTCTAATACACATATGTCTGGGAATAGCAATTGTTAAATCTATGGGGAGGTTTTTCAGGTTTGTTCTGAACCTCACTGAGTTTGACTTTCCATCCCAACATTTCCATCAGAATTTTTTTTAATAATACAGAAAAACTTTAAATATACAGTTCTCTGGAGAAGAGCTGGTTATAAGAGGTTCTGCTCTTTTATTTCTGGGAAAACCTACACATTTCCCTTGCAGTGATGCTATGTTCATGAAAGAGAGAGAAAAGAATAAGACCACCTTCGAATTTATTGGGACCCAAGTTGACTTGGATGCGCAATTTGGCTGAATCTAACCAGAATCAAATTGCAAGAAATCTCTAGTCATGAGGAATTTTTCTTATTTCTGATTTTTTAACTGTGAACATTCTGCCCGTATTCAAAATGGCCCTGGGTAATAGACATGCCCTTTGCATTACAGTTTGTATTTAAAAATCACATCTTGCCATAGAGTTTTGGCGAAGAAGTGCCTTCCTCTTGTATATAAATGCAAGATAACACGTTGGTGAGGGAATAACATACACAACATCGCCTGGTATGAATAGAGGATTTTGTTCTCTGTCCCACTCTAGATACACATCTGTTTTAACAAAATGTTTCATGTAGTCCTGTTGTGATGTACTAATCATCATTTGAAATAATTCCACCATAAAAATATTGCCTGTAGATAGTGGTATTGCATGGAGGGCCTGAGGAGCGGTTGTCGTGGTCGCAAAACTGGTGGGGGTGCCTGGCAGAGGGGACACTGTTTATTAGCAATGCCATTCACTCTGTGGCATTCAGCTCACTAAGTGAATCCCGCTATTGCCATTCAGTTAATCATTTACTGAAAATGCGCTGTCAGGAAAAGAGCAGTGCTGAGTCATTACAGCGCACTCACCTGGCTTTCTCATAGGCCATGCTGATCCTTCCTTCTAGGCCCTGAAGATGCTGCATGCCTTTTCGGTGAGGCGCATGAAGAGCCAAGAGCTGATGCAGAGCGATTAAGCATAATCTCAATTAGCTGTGCTCACTGAGCAGCAACAGAGCAGAATGCACTAGTGCAGATTGGAGTGCCAGGCGGCACAGCGGCACTTTCCAGAGGGAATATCAGTGAGGTGAGTGGGAGGCCTGCCACCAGTGCCCAGGCAAGGCCCCGTGAGGGCAATTTTACATCAGTAGAGCCTAAACAGGGATTGGAAGTTGGACTGGCTTAATAATGGATGATAATTATTGTGGGGGGAGCCCTAAGTGGAGTCTACACAGCAAGTAGTACTAGTAAAACTTCCATGGGCCTGCTGTGCAGACTCCACTTAGGCTCCCAACAGTAGTAATCCAATATATTAAGCCAGTCTTAATCCACATTTATGCCCCATGTGGTCCCCAGACCAGTACTCTACTCTCTCAGTTGAGCTGACTGGGGACCGCATGGGGCCTAAATAGGGATTGGAAAATAATTAAAGGTGTTGTACCAAGTTTTGAAGTTATCCTTAATCCACAAAATAGGGGATAACTAATTAATCGGTGGATGCCCCCTACTAATCCTGAGAATCAGGTTACTATTCTCCTGATCTGATGCATTGGCAGGTCGGGCATGCTTCTTGCTGTTCCAGTCATTCTCTGTGAAATGGAAATAGCCGAGTGTTATTTGCGGCAGTCCTATCGAAAATGAATGGAGCGACTGCTCCATCAAATTGGGGTAACGGAACCCTCAGTATGGTGTAATATACAGTCACTATGAGGTGGTAATATGTGTTCATGGTCTTGGCAGTATTATTTGTCTCTTATTATTATATTAGTTATTATTGGTAATGGTGGTTTTGGTATAGTGTTTTTTAATTTAGTATCAGTATGTCGGTAATATTCTGATCCTATGTGGTCATGGTGTAGCGGTATTATTTGGCCTTTATATAATTTTATTATTGGAAATGTTGGTCTTGGTATACTGTGGGCTGTGGTTCTATAAAAAGGGTTTGTCTACAGCTTAGGGGTGCAATACTTTGCTTGCCTTGGACACTGCCAACCCCCGCTATGTCACTGTATGCAGCGCCAGACCAACAAATGACAAACATGTAAAGTAATACTGAGTTCTTGTTCCCAATCAAGACACTGTAAATTAAGAAAATAGAAAGTAAACGAAGATAAACTGTTCACCAATTAAACTTAATTTCCTGAAATGTAAACCAGGTACACATTGACTTGTAATAAACCTGAGTGCTCATTAATATGCATGCCGCATCTGCTAATACCTACCAGATGTTTTATCATTTAGGACCAGAAAGCTTTTAAATACATGGTAATGGGCCGTAATGTAATCTCTGTAAAGTAGAAAATGCACAGTTCTCCATTATAAACTTACAACTTCAGATGCTCACTAAAAAACATCACATGCTGTATTTTGTCAGAAAAAAGAATACACATGACATAATTGGCATAAAAGGCATACTAATGAAGTTTTATGGTCATCTAAGTACTAAAATCATGATAAACTGCAATATATTTCAGGGTACACAAAATGAAACTTTGAGGACTGAGTATTGGCATTACAAAATTGTATTATGTGGTGGATATATTGTAGCTTGTCTGCTGCAGTGAATCTTGCACTGTATGTTATTAAAATTGACACCTTTACACGTGATCTACCTGTAAAAGGGTTAGTTTTTAGTGTTTGGCCCATGATTAGAGATGATGAGTGAATTGATTCTAAGGCTACATTCACACTAGTGGCAGGACGGATCCGACAGGCTGTTCACCAGACGGAACAGCCTGTCGGATCCATCCTGCCGCTAGTGAAAGTGTGCCCTCGGACTACCGCTCCGGCCCCGTTGACTATAATGGGGGCGGGGCGGAGTTCCGACGGAGGCACGGCAGCACACGGCGATATGCTGCCGGAATAAAACTACGACATGTCCGACATTTATTCCGGCAGCCTCTCGCCGTGCGCTGCCGTGCCTCCACCGGCCCTCCACCCTGCCCCCATTATAGTCAATGGGGCCAGAGCGGTAGTCCGGGGGCACATCTTCACTAGCGGCAGGACGGATCCAAACGGCTGTTCCGTCATGTGAACAGCCTGTCGGATCCGTCCTGCCGCTAGTGTGAAACTAGCCTAAGCTAATCAAATTCATTAAGAATTTCCCAAAAATGTGTCTTCTCCCAATGAAACCAAAGTTTTTGAGACTTCATTTGTATGAATCACTAAAAATGCCATCTGCCATTTTACATATTGCAGACATGTGTCATATGCATATAGCCAAACAAGGAAATTATGTCATTCTGAGCTTGGACATTGATGAGGTGAAACCTCTCAGCTGCACATAAAGCAAGGAAAGACCGTTATCTTTAGTTGTTCAATATTTCTTTATTAAGGATTTTCAAAGGAAAAAGCACAAGATACAAAAGCGCAACAAGCGCTATCAGACCGTTATCTTTAGACCCACAACCAATACAGAGAGTTCGGGGTCTCATAGGGAAAGATGTATCGATTTAGATAAATTGATTCATTTGATATAGAGAGATATAGCGTTTTGGCTAGTCACGGGACGGGGAGTCATTTAGTGTACTGTGTGTTAGTTTGTGCAGTCAGCCATTGACAATACTGTGCTAGCATTGTTATTTAAGGCTACAGTACTTTTTTTTAAATGTGCAGTAGCCAGCTAGCAGCCCAATTTCTATCTAAAAAAAATGTACTGCACTGTTGATTTTTTTTAAAAATCATTGTTGCACTGGACATTGTCTAATTGCACATTTTTTTTCCTCAAAAAAGCTGTAATTTAGTTTTTTTTTTAGCTTTCTTCAATTTTGCAGCATTCATAGTCAATGTATGTTTTCTCTGTACACTGTGTCCAATTGCACATTTCCCCCTCAAAAAACCTGTTGTAAAATTTCTACAATTAATAAGTGTACAAAACCTGACCAGGAATATTTTGCAGCTTCACAGTCAGCTTATAGTTTTCCATTTTTTTTTATAAACCTGTTGCAAAATCTCTTCATTTAATAATAAAGTGTACCAAACTTGACCAAACGCATTATGTTTTTAAACAGACTTTATTATCAGTATGTCGGTAACCATACATTTACAATCAGTGGCATAACTAGAACTAACTGGGCCCCACAGCAAATTTTTGAACACCCCCCTCCCCCAGCAACTTCTCCTCCCGTGCAACACCCACTCATGCAGCCGATCCATCCATTTCCTACATGTCATGTCACTGTATATACTGTCACTGTACTGTTGAGGAGACCCTGACAATAAAATCTTTTAGTCCTCCTCCCGGACAGGCTCCTTCTGAGTTAGCAACCACTTTCCCTGCTTCCACTATAGTTAAACCCCTGTTTACAATAGCCATATATGTCACTGTCAATTTGACATTACTGCTGTCTTTGTGTTAAAGAGCTTGAAATGGGTTGGACACAGTCCCAGAAGACCCGAGGGCGTCATACACAACTTTTCAGAGAATTCTGAGCACTTTTTATTTGGGTTTAATTTATTTGTACCCAAATCATATCTTCCAACCATTTTGTTATTATCAGACCAGAAACGAATTTCAAGAAATTTGCTCATCTCTATGCATGACCCTTGACATTAGATGGTCAGCCCGTCCCTCCAAAATTGTACAGTTCCACTAACTTATATCTAATGTGCATAGCCAGCTTAAGTTATTACACTTGATCCTATCTCAGTAGTGATGCATCTTCTTATCCAGTGATGTAGCTTCATCAATAATAATACAATAATTATTAGCAGGAAATGCTGAAAAGAAGAACATATGAGCTGTGATATTTGTTCCTTTGGCAGACACTACCTGAGGTAGCTAGTCTTATCAAAAGCAACTGTTGCAATTTATCATAATTTGACGTGTTTATTAATGCTCCCTCTCAAAATATTTCATTCCATTTGAGTAATAAGTAATCAACACTGACCTTTTTGGCATTATAAATTCCAGGAGCGAATATGCTGTGTACAACAGAAAATAGATCTCCCAGAAGGTATATGGAGTTACCGATTTCACCAGACATATCATTGTCATTAATTCCATGATTAAAATGTACTCTATAGTAATCAATGTGAAGTATTTAAAATGACATCTTGTCTCACTGGGTAACTGCTTATAATATCTAGGTTCTGCTTATTGCCTGGGTATCTCCTGGTCATGAGACCCCCACATCCACAAAGCAAAACTATACTTCCAAATTGTCGTATCTAATAAAAACCTAATCCTCAATAAACAAATAAAATATGAAAGTTGGCTGCCAGTCGCGGGAATGAAGCCTGAGCCATGGACATAGCTAAAAGAATTCTTTAGGGAGGGATATATTTCAGAAAGCTATTGCAATGTTGTATGTCTATATTAGGGCAAATTTCATCTGAAAAGGTATTCACAGGCTGCTTGTTGTTTTTAAATGAAAACAGTTTCAGAAAACATAGTTTTAGGGTTATGTGGTGTGGCCATGGAAATATGATTTCAGGGCTGTTTGCAAGGCTTGGACACAAAAGGTGCTGTTCGTGCTTGTGATGCTACGCATCTGATATTAACCATGCATCCCATTAACAAGCACGGCCATTTATTTCTATTGCAAGCAATTAACATGTATCTATTATGCAGACGTATGTGTTTACCTTTACAACATATTTAGGTGTGCCTACAAGCCGACATGTTAAATGCAAGCATGATTATAAAAGTCAGCAAATCAAGCTCTAAGCTCGCCATTTTTGTAATAGTGCCAGCATACAGCATATTCTCAAAAGAATGGTTTTAGATGTGTGTATTTTTTCAGAATTAACATCCTCATACCGCATACGTTTGATAAACGATTGTATGGTTACAAAGGCGCATAGATTGAAAGAGACACTTAGATCAAGATCAACCTCTTCAGGAACTACTTATTTAGTCCAGAGGAAAGCAACTGTGGACAATTTTGACTTAAAAAGGGGGAACAAAAATTCCTTCCTGACTACCCCAGGGCAATTGGATAAGGTACTTGGATCTAATTATGTCCATACATTTTTTTTTTGTAATTTTAACTGTGCATACCATTAGTGATGTGTCAAGACCCTTTTTATGTTTCTTGTTTAATTTACCATAACTATCTCTAAAAGTGGAACTTGTGCACTTGGGATACTTTGTAGTTCTACTATATTTGCTGTATTCCGAGAAATGATTTATCCATGTAAAATACATATATAAACACAGTAAAAGTCACCCCAAAAGTTACATGTATGTTTCCTGAACCTGGTTGCTGCGAGTAAGGCTACTTTCACACTTGCGTTATTCTTTTCCGGCATAGAGTTCCGTCAAAAGGGCTCTATACCAGAAAAGAACTGATCAGGCATATCCCCATGCATTCTGAATGGATAGAAATCCATTCAGTTTGCATCAGTATGCCTTCTGTTCAGTCACTGTCAGGCGTTTTGGCTAGCATGCTGCGCTATCATGTCCGACCAAAATGCCTGATTAGTCGCCGGAATGCCGGATTCGGCATTAATTTACATTGACTTGTATTAGTGCCGGATCTGGCATTGCAAAACAACTGAAGGACGCATCCGGGAAAACTGTGAAAAATAGTGCAGGACGGATCCGTCCATCTGCATGACAAGCGGAGGGATGGATCCGTTCTTGCTGTGCATTTGTAGATGGATCCGGATCCGTCTACAAATGCTGTCAATTGCGACATTAAACGGCGGATCCGGCAGGCAGCTCCGACGACGGAACTGCGTGCCGGATACAAGTGCCGCAAGTGTGAAAGTAGCCTAAGGCTGAATATATTCACCCCCACAAAAAAATAAATATGAATTTTTGATTATGTTCAGACGTGCACACTTTGAAGTCCTTTCATTGACATTTGGTCTTCTGTGGAGATACAGATTTATTCTTTCCTGTGTGCTTTCTGCTCTGTAAAGAACCTGATGTGCAAGAGAGTAAATTCAGCAGGGCCAATGTAAAATTTGGGCTAGTGGACTTTATTGAAAGTGGTTTACAAACATGCAGTTGACGTCCATCTACATTATGTTTCCATTTGCTATGTATTTCTACCAGCATAACACAGATGAAAAAAAAAAAAATATGGTATATAAATTGAATTAAGCTCTTAACCCCTTCAGGACCAAGCCATTTTTCACCTGAAGGACCAAGCCATTTTTTGCAACTATGACATGTGTCACTTTATGTAGTAATAACTTTGGAACGCCTTTACTTATCCAAGCCATTCTGAGACTGTTTTCGCATGTCCCAATGTACTTCATGATAGTGGTAAATTTGAGTTGATACGTTTCACATTTATTTATAAAACTTCATAAAAAAATGATTTTATAAACTTTGTTAACCTTTTAGATTTTCCACAAGAATCAAAGAAAATTTGAGGTGAAATTTCAAAATTTCTATTTTTTTTGCAGATTTTTAATTTTAATACGTTTTTCCTGTAACACAGCAAAGGTTAATAGCCAAACTAACCGCAATATTTATTAATCTGATTCTGCAGTTCATAGAAACACCCCATATGTGGTTGTAAACTGTTGTATGGCCACATGGCAGGGCTCAGAAGGGAAGGAGCACCACATGGTTTTTTGAGGGCAGATTTTGATGGAATGGTTTTCAAGCACCATATTGTGAGGTACCCCTACAATGGAAACCCCCAAAATGTGACCCCATTTTAGAAACTAAACCCCTCACATAATTTATTGAGGGGTGTAGCTAGTGCTTTGATCCCACAAGCATTTCATAAAATTTAGAAACACATGGCTGTGGAAATGAAACATTTTTTTTTCCCAATAAAATGTTTCTTTAGCTCCAGATTTTTTTTTTAATTTTCACAAGGTAAAAAGCAAACCCCAATTTTTACCCACTTTCTCCTGAATACAGAACACCCCATATTTGCTCATAAATTGATTTATGGGCACCACAGGGTTCAGAAGAGAAGGAGCCATACATATAGCTTTTGGAGGGCAGATTTCACTGGAATCATTTTCAAGCACCATGTCACATTTCAAGACCCTCTATGGTACCCCTATTGTAGAAACCTCCAAAAAGTGACTGTACTCTTCATGGAATTTTTAAAGGAGTGTATTGAGCACTTTAGCTGAATAGGTGTTTCATTGAATTTAAAAACACTCGGCACTTGAAAATGATAAATTAAATATTTTCCTAGAAAATGTTGATTAAGGCCCATATTTTTTATTTTCATAAGGGAAATGAATACTCCTGAATAAAGCAACACCCCATATCTGGTAATAAACTGCTGTATGGGCACATGGCAGGGCTCAAAAGGGAAGAAGCACCATATGAGATTATGAGTAGTGTTGAGCGAGCATGCTCAGCCGAACACCAGCTCGGCTCGAGCATCGCTATGCTTGGCACATGGCGGTATTCGGCTGAATACCGCATGTGCTCGAGCACAATGCTCGAGTCTCCTCCCCCCACGTTTCTTGGCTGCTACGCAGCCAAGAAACATGCAGGTAGGTGCTACCCTGACTGTAATGCTGTAGCCATGTTGGTTAAGTGGCATTACAGTGATTGGCTGTCCAAAACCCGTCATCGGGTGCTATTTAGCACCCGATGGCGCGTGTTCAGCTCAGTCTTAGTCAGGGAGAGCTGTGCATAGGAATGCAGTAATATGCAAAATAAATGTCGATCCCCAGTATTGGGTCTACAACACAATGAAAGCCAGATAGCCCTCAAAGGAAGGAAAACCGGTGCAAAGTGGTGTCTCCATTACAGAGATCACCAAATCCTCCATATTCCCACTTCCCACAAGATCCCACTTTTTTACAAGCTTTACACTCAGTTCACACTTTCGCGTAAAACGCCGCTTTCGAACGCGCAAAAAAACGCACAACAGTACAGGAACCATGCATTCCAATGGAGGTGGTTCACACTTGCGCGTTTTAATGCGCGTTCGTAGGCGCCTAAAAACGTCCGACGCATAGGCAAGTATGTTCGCGTTAATTCGGGCGTTTATCCAGCGTTTGGTTCCAATAGACTTCAATGGGAAACGCGATAGGCGTGTTGTTCGGGCGTTTGTGCAGCGTAAAACGCGCCTATGGACGCAAGTTTGCAACATGCTGAAAAAGGCCAAAACAACATGTGCAAAGCACCCAGAGTTTAGCTGGAGAGCAGCCATGGAGGAGGCCTGTGATTCAGAAAACATTATCAGGCTGGTGCAGGCCAAACGGTGCCTATATGACACCCAAGACCCCTATTATAAAAACCGCAGGGTCCGACTACAAGCCTGGGAGGACATTTGCAAGTCCATCTGGCCAGAGTGGCCGCAGTTTACCAAGAGTGTCCGACAAGGCAAAGGTATGTGTGATTTACTTTCTGACCTCAAAATCTAGTGTGCACTGGTGTCCAAAATATTATATGTAATAGCTCTGGCCATCTCTGGCAGCACGGCTTGAGGTGATGTCCAACTGCACCTACACAAATGGTGGGCTGTCTTGTACTTGCTGGAGCCTTGCAGGCATGCATGTAGCTGTATTTGGCCATCACCTACAGTGCCGCACCATCACCAAACTTATTATAGTATATGGGCACTCTTTTGCATAGTTAGCCTTGCCTCATGGGCACATAACAATTTGGATACAGTACCCTCTGGCCTGTAGTAATTGCCTGCTGCTGTGTGTCACCTGTTTTATAGGTGTAAATATGCTAGCAAACGGCACAAACTGTGGGGGCTTTCAGAATGGTTATTTTCACCTCCTACATGTTATGTCTCCCTTCTAGTGAGGTCTGAGTAGGAGTTGTATGTGGGATGTGTCAGTTGTTATGTGGCCAGTTGGTAGTTGCCCCTGCGCACATTATGGGTCAGTGCAATGGGCCAGTACTATCAATCAAGTGGAAATGGTTCAGCTGAATAGTGTTTGTATGCGCAGTATATGTAAGCTAATGTTGGGCAATGTATAGAAGTTGCTCTAATTGTGGCCTTGTTATGCGGAATAGTAACTTGCTAGTGAGGTGACGTATGTAAAACAATATGACTGATAGTGGCCTATGTATTTACGGACACATTTCTGTGGTGTATACGTCAGGGCAGTCGAATCTCGGCCCTCCATCCGTTTCATACATGCTACTGTCATCATGCTCTGCCATAGCTTCACACACAGTTTGCATGGTATTTGTTGTGAGTTATATTCAGCTGGAGGGCCGCGTTTTTGCAGAGAAAATATTTTCGTACATTCGCATTTATAGGCACATGAATGGCCACATTAATTGCTCCCTCATTAGGAATGAAACTAATGGCGGAGTCTTTACCACAAAATGGTGTGACCTAATTTCGGCCACCATTTGCTTATTACCACACGTAATTGGAATATTGCCTCCTAAAGGCCACTCTCCATGGGCCATAATATATGAAAAAACTTGATGAGACAAAATGGCTCAAACCGAAAATTTAATAACGAAAATTATCAGCAAACAATAAAGAAAATGTTACTTATGACGCTAATTAACAGAAACTAAGTAACGCAAGAATATTTAAATAGCTTCTAACTGCCATGGTAACGCCCTATGTGGCGACATTAAATAAGCGGTAAACTGCTCCCGCACTGCTGCACCTTGTCTGTGGCCACGCACAACACTAGGACGATGACTGTGCAGGGAATGGGTGAGGGAATCTTCAAAATTATAACCGTCTCTTGCACGAACAAAATTATGCAGTACGCAGGCTGCTTTAACGGCCGATATGGCAGTCTCCAATTTGAGGTGAATGGGTGTGTGGAGAAATCGCCATTTGTTGGCGAGTATGCCAAAAGCGCACTCCACAACCCTGCGCGCTCTAGTCAGCCGATAATTAAAGACTCGCCTGGCTAGAGAAAGTCCCCTGCTGGAATCTGGCCTCATCAGGTTTTCGCCCAGTGCAAAGGCCTCGTCGCCCACAAAGACAAAGGGCATCGCTGGTGAAGTGGTGCCAGGCAGTGCGGTGTGCTCAGGGAGATCCAGAGCCTTGTTCTGTAGCATTTTGCCTAAATCAGAATGGGCAAAGACCGCAGAGTCTGACCTACTGCCATATGAGCCCACATCAATGTACCGGAAGCTATAGTTGGCATCACACATCGCAAATAAGACGAAAGAAAAGTATTTTTTATAATTATAATATTGGCTCCCACTTCGAACCGGCTTCTTTATGCGGATATGTTTGCCATCTATAGCTCCGGCACAGTTGGGGAATTGGCAGGTTTGCTGGAAGACATCCGCTATTTCCTTCCACTGCTCCTTATGCGGTTGGGCCATCACTGCTGCATGGAGCGCATCCCATATTGCCACGCAGGTCTCACGGATGATCATACTTGCAGTGGATTTCCCAACCAAAAAAGCATAATGTACACTGGCCAAAGACTGGCCTGTACCTAGGTACCTGAAATGAGAAAAATATATAATTAGAATGAACGTTTTTTGTTTTATATTTTTAGTCAACACTATTAAAAAAAAATGGAAAAGTATCAAGGATGCTTTCATACGACATCGCCGCCTAGAGAGGGAGCAGAGGAGCGGCTCATCACCCACACGCTCTTGTTATGTGCATGCGGAGCAAATGGCCTTCTTGATTCCCTGCACTGAAATGAGGAGGTGAGACATTGTAGTAAACATTGGGGAGAGGATGTGGCATTACATAATGTCACATATCTTCACATTGATATGGTGAAGATACTTAACTATATTTTTCTCGTTAACAGCACAGAGAGTAGCTGGGAACAGAGTCAGGCTGCAGATGAGGCGGAAGATGACTCTGGCCACACTCGGGACAGCGAGCCAGGACCATCTTCTGCGGCAACCAGTCCACCAGGGACAGAGGGTCCTCCGACGCCTACAAGCCCCACACAGCCAGGCCCATCTGTGCCAGAAGCCACTCGCCAGCAAAGGGCCAAAAGGAGGAGAGGTGAACGGCAGGAGGACCGACTGATAGCCAGCCTGGATGCCCTGGCACATCCGGTACCAAAAATGTCCAGTAACGGGTATTTCCTTCTCAGTCTGGAGGACAGAATGCAAAATGTGCCCAGACCGCAACTCACCACAGTCCAAGAGATGCTGACCCGAACGCTGGACACTTTTGCGATACCGTTCCAGGAAACCCAGCCGGGACCCCAGCAGGCCACACAACTGGCCTCACAACTGGCCACACAACTGGCCACACAACTGGCCACACAACTGGCCATACAGCTTGAACCTGTAATGGCCCAACATCAGGCCCCGCAGCTGTCCCCACACCAGGCCACAAAGCTCGCCCAACAAGTGGCAACTGAAATGGCAACAGAAGTGGCCACTGAAATGACCACCAAAGTGGCTACAAAATTGCTTCAATGCATGGCCCGATGCAGGCTCCTATGCAGCCTCCTCTCCCGGCTCCTAGGCAGCCTCCTCTCCCGCTCCTAGGCAGCCTCCTCTCCCGGCTCCTAGGCAGCCTCCTATCCCGGCTCCTAGGCAGCATCCACCTCGGATCATAGGCAGAATCCGAATCCGGATCCAATGCAGCCTACTATGCAGGCCCCTAGGCAGGACCCCCAGTATGGGCAACAATATGGCCACCCACATGGTCCACAATTTAGCCAACATGGGCCAACAAATCCAACAACATATGGGCAAATATATCCACAGCAGTATGCTCCACAGGGATCACAATATGCTGAACAATATTCTCAACCTGCGGAACCTGTGCAACAATATAGCCAATACTATGGCCAACATTACGACCAACATGGCCCCCAAGAAGGTCCACATTATGGCCACCAGTATGGCCTGACCACATCCACAAGCACCACCACCAGCACACAGGCCAATGCCGAGCTTCAAACGCGGCAAAACAATCAAACAAGGCGGGATCCGGACCCAGAAACAACCGGGCAAGATTATGAGGACCTGTGAGAAATGGTACTGCGATTTAAAGTGCCGGTAGTTGAAGTGGCAACTACTTTAGTTATATTCTATTAAAAGGATTAACATATTTTGTTTGCATATTGCACAAATATTATGTGCAGTTTTGTGTACTCCGTATAAACATGTTGGGGAATGTACTGAGTTTCTTTATTGCACCAAACATAAAAAAATAACTAACTATATGTTTGGAGTCTTTTTTTCATGGGAAGGGTTACACCTTGCAAAGGTGGCTACATGATGCATGTGCTGAATATTTATGGTAACAAGCATACCACAGAAACAACACGACTACTAAAATGCAAATACACTCATATACAGTCGCTACACAATAGACATGTTTGTGAAGGGCACGATGTATATAATACTTACCGCAAAGTTATGACCAGTCTTTTCACAGGTGGAATGCTGTCCCGCATGAAGGTGTCCTGGTGCATCAAACGACTCTCCAACAGCCCCAGGAGCTCGTCAAAGCTGGAGACGATACAAATTCAGAAAAATAAACATTACTACATTACTACACTCTCTGTAAAAAATAAAAATAAACACCACATCACGTATACATACTAACCTGGGGATGGACATTCTCATGTAGCCAAAAAACTGGTCCTCATGGGCACGTAGGTTCTGGTAGAGAGCCCAGAACTGGCCCCTCTCCTGCCGCTGGGCAATGACCGGATGGACCCAGAACCGTCGCCTGCTGTCCCTCTTTCTCCTCCAACGCTCAAGTTGGATTGCAGTCACAACCACTGCAACATGTCGCCTCCTGTAGCAGTCCATTTTGCCCAAAACACACACTAGATCAGCCACCATGGAATTTCACACCTCAAAAGCACTCTGATTGGCCAAACTATATATAGCGAAGCCTGTTGGGTCATTGGCCCACTATGCAGTCAATCACATAAACGTGCGTCAAACGCGCCTACACTATTTACCAAAACGCTTGAAAAAAACGCGCCTAAACGCCTGTCTTGAACGCGCAAAAAACGCTAGGCTTCAAAACGCTCAGGTCTGAACCCAGTGTTAAGGATGTGACGGGGAAAACCTAAGCCAGTTATCCATCCACAGACAGCTGTTTCAGGGTGTTGCCCCTCATCAGTGTGGAGTAGGATTCTGGCTAACCGGGAGCAATGCCTTGGAGACTACTCAAACAAAACAATAGCTGATCTCAGGGAGACCAACCACAAAAACACTGCGGAGCCTCAGTTAAGAGTCTGAACACAGCAATCCAAAATGCAAAGCTCCCTGGGAAACATTAATATGCAAAATAAATATGGAGCCCCAGTATTGGGCCTACAACATAACATGGATGGATAACTGGCTTAGGTTTTCCCCGTCACATCCTTAAAGCTTGTAAAAAAGCGGGATCTTGACATAGGGGCCACTTAATATGGTGGATTTGGTGATCTCTCTAATGGAGACACCCCTTTGCACCAGTTTTCCTTCCTTTGAGGGATATCTGGCTTTTATTGTGTTGTAGACCCAATACTGGGGCTCCACATTTATTTAGCATATTACTGTTTCCCAGGGAGCTTTGCACTTTGGATTGCTGTGTTGAGACTCTTAACTGAGGCTCCACAGTGTTTTTGTGGTTGGTCTCCCTGAGATTAGCTATTGTTTTGTTTGAGTGCATAGGAATGGACAGACAGTGTAGGGAGTGATATTGGACTATTTTTTTTATTAGAAAAACTTTTCAGAGACCAAAAGTCCTTTTAAATTGTGTGTGACAGCAGCAATATATATTTGTAGCGCAATCTGTGCTAAATTGCTAAAACTTTACAGACACAAAAGTCATTTTAAGGACTATTGTGTGTGGCAGCAGGAATATATTTTTTTAGCGCATCCTGTGCTAAATAGCATCTAATGGGCTGCTTCGGACACTTAAATTATCTGCGCCACGTCTCCTGTGTAAAGTGTTCACATCCCAAAAATATCTGTGACATCCAGTGTACTGTTTCCATAGACGGTGTCCACTGCAGACAGTGACATAAGCTGTGGTACATCTCCAGTGTAAAGTGTGCGCATCCCAAAAATATCTGTGACATCCAGTGTACTTTTAGACAGTGTCATCTGCAGACAGTTAAATTAGCTGTGCCACATGTCCTGTGTAAAGTGTGTGCATCCCAAAAATATCTGTGACACCCAGTGTACTTTTTCCGTAGATGGTGTCCATGCGGACAGTGACATTAGGTGCGCCATCTCTGCAGTGTAACGTGTGCGCTGAAAAAAGGTATCACTGACATACAGTGTACTGTTTCAATAGATGGTGTCCGCTCATGACAGTAACATTAACAGTGCCACATCTAAAGTGTAACGTGTGCGCTTAAACAATTTATCTGTGACAACAGTGTACTTTTTCAATAGACGATGTACGCTTCTGACAGTGACATTACCAGTGCCACATCTCCAGTGTACCGTGTGCAGTTGAAAAATGTATCAGTGACATACAGTGTACTTTTTCAATAGACGGTGTTTGCTTCTGACAGTGAAATTACCAGTGCCACATCTAAAGTGTAACGTGTGCGCTTAATTCATCTGTGACATACAGTATACTTTTTCAATAGACGGTGTCTGCTTCTGACAGTGACATTACCAGTGCCACATCTCCAGTGTAACGTGTGCGCATACATTTTTTATCTGTGACATACAGTGTACTTTTTCCGTAGACGCTGCAGACACTGACATTACTAGTGGTACCTCCTGTATGTTTCCTCATCCCAAATACCTGTGACATTCCCTGTAATTCTTAATTAGCCGCTGGTGACAGCATTGACATTATCTGCGGAATATCTCCTGTGTGACGTTTCCACATCCCAAATACCCGTCGGTTAAGCACCACTCTGTCTTCCACCAAGTCCAATCTCATTAGCCAGGGCCCTAGCATATAATGTTTTACAGGGTCAGCTCACCTGCAGGCCCTCGCATATAATGTTTTACTAGGTCAGCTAACCTGCAGGCCCTCGCATATAATGTTTTACTAGGTCAGCTAACCTGCAGGCCCTCGCATATAATTTTTCAGAGGGTCAGCTCACCAGCAGACCCTCACCTACAATCTTTTAAAGGGCCAGCTCACCTGCAGGCCCTCACATATAATGTTTTACAGGGTCAGCTCACCTGCATTCCCTCACCTACAACCTTATAGAGGGTCAGCCCACCAGCAGGCCCTCAATTACAATCTTTTACGGGATCAGCTCACCTGCAGGCCCTCGCATATAATGCTTTACAGGGTCAGCTCACCTGCAGGCCTTCGCATATAATGTTTTACAGGGTCAGCTCACCTGCAGGCACTCGCATATAATGTTTTACAGGGTCAGCTCATCTGCAGGCCCTCACTTACAACCTTTTAGAGGAAATGAGACAGGAGACAGGAATGAGACAGGAAACACAGGGATGTTCCCCTACTTGACCGGTAGCTACAAATGTGGTCATCCCCTCTGCAAATGCTGTGAAAGCATCACCAATCAAACACACACGTTCTCCAGTAATATCACAGGAGAAGAATTCCCGATAAAAATTTTTGTCAATTGCTCTTCATCGTATGTAGTTTATTTAATAGAATGCACCTGTCGTTTACAATACGTGGGACGAACCATTCAAACCCTCAGAGAACGCCTTAATAAGCATAGATGGAATATAAATAGAGGATTCCTAAAGCAGAGTGTATCTCGCCACTTTTTATCTGTCCATAATAAAGATTCATCAAAACTCTCTATCACACCTATAGAAATAGTGCCTATCAACTCTACCAACAGATTCAGAGAACTCCAAAAACGCGAAATGTATTGGATTTATAGGCTCCAAACCCTGGAACCTTATGGGCTAAATGAGAGCCTGGAGAGTAAATGCTTTTAAGGATACGTCCTCATTTTACCCATTCCCCACCTTGTGAGACCACCCTTCCCGACATTAACAACAATATACTGCTTTAAACCAAGAATCCCGTAGGTTGTCAATTATCACAACCCCCCCCCCCAAAAGTGATGGGCATAATCAATTATTTATTCAATCAATTATTTCATCTCAAGGGTGGGTATATAATATAATATAATATACACTACATGCATACAGGTGATGCCTGTGTCTGGTTAAGCCCCCACTCACATTCAGACTGGCATTTTATTCCTTCTAATCGCCTTTTAATTTATCTATCCTATATCCACCTATTCCTGTCATTTGGTTGCTTATTAATTTATCCTATATCCCACTCATTCCCCTTCCTCGTTCAATCTATCCGTCACAGGTAGTTCTCTTTACTTATTCTCCCATGGGTTATGATAACCTGACTCTCAAATACTCCATTAAAGGCAGGTCATCAGATATCCATCATATCACTTATTCACCTTAGTATAACCCACATTAGTAATGCACTCCACATAACACCAATATTCATTTTCACATATACACATATCCCTTAGTTTCTGTTCTAATGACATCATTGATCGATATGGATTGCATACAAATACTTGAAGGCTTTCCCGGCAGCGTCACCCCACTACATAGGCTTTAGTGATGCTCCCCGCCACACCCCCACAAGCAACCAATCACAGCGCGGCCCCTGTGCGGTCCCTCTTCTTAGGTGCGGCAGCCAAGCGCGCGCCTTTGAAGTCGGCGTCCTCCCACGTGCTGGAGCTGTTGCGGCCGTGTCAGCGCTTGAACTGACTGATCGGCAGGTAAGAAGCCACTACCCAAACAAACAGGATTATATCTTTGAGAGAATAAAATCCCATAGAGACGGTCATAGCCCTATTATACCTAATAATTCATATATATATACATATTTTATTTCTCAGATCTACCAACTAATACATGGGTGTATGTGATTGTGTGCTCACACATGCATTCACAGCACCCTCAACCACTCCCGGCTACACTATAGGAGCCAGCTGAATCTATAAGGTATGGTGTAGGTTTCCACCCCTACATATCATATATAAACAGAATATAGAGATGCATACTTGGTCTAGGATAATCTATTACAGATGAACTAATAATTAGCATTATGAAATATTTATGAATTCAATCAATTTATTTATTGATTTATTATTGATCTATTATGTATTCATATATACGTTTTAATCCATACATATATTAACTTATACAATTTTATTACCATCATTATAAGATTGATCTTATCACTATTACTATCAATACCACCTCCAATAATGCATTCAAAGGCACGTTGCTGTACAATGTTTTTTATATATATTATATAATATCATATTATTTTAATTTATTTATCATGATCTCGCTTATTTTATGTAAATTTGCATGTGTGAATATAGATATATATATATCTATTTGTTTTTAGACTTGAGAAAGGGGTCATTTTACCCCGAAACGCGTCGTCAAATAAAATCTATTGTATTACATCAATTCCTTCTCTGAGTGCGCCTCTGGCTGTCCCACGTCCGATCTGACACATCAGACGCCTTCCCCTTATCAACCTTTTAGAGGGTCAGCTCACCAGAAGATCCTCACCTACAATCTTTTACAGGGTAAGCTCACCTGCAGGCCCTCGCATATAATTTTTTACAGGGTCAGATCACCTGCAGACCCTCACATATAATGTTTTACAGGGTCAGCTCACCTGTAGGCCCTCATCTACAACCTTTTAGAGCAGGGATGGCCAACCTGCGGCTCTCCAGCTGTTGTAAAACTACAATTCTCACCATGCCCTGCTGTAGGCTGATAGCTGTAGGCAGTATTTGCATGCTGGGAGTTGTACTTTTGCAACAGCTGGAAAGCCGCAGGTTGGCCATCCATGCTTTATAGGGTCAGCTCACCAGCAGGCCCCCACCTACAATCTTCTAAAGGGTCAGCTCACCTGCAGGCCCTCGCATATAGTTTTACAGGGTCAGCTCACCTGCAGGCCCTCACATATAATGTTTTACAGGGTCAGCTCACCAGCAGGCCATCACCTACAATCTTTTATGGGATCAGCTCACCTGCAGGCCCTCGCATATAATGTTTTACGGGGTCAGCTCACCTGCAAGCCCTCACATATAATGTTTTACAGGGTCAGCTCACCTGCAGGCTCTCACCTACAACCTTTTATGGGATCAGCTCACCTGCAGGCCCACGCATATAATGTTTTACAGGGTCAGCTCACCTGCAAGCCCTTGGATAAAATGTTTTACAGGGTCAGCTCACCAGCAGGCCATCACCTACAACCTTTTAGAGGGTCAGCTCACCAGCAGGCCCTCACCTACAATATTTTAGAGGGTCAGCTCACCAGCAGGCCCTCGCCCCTAATGTTTTAGATGGTCAGACCAGAAGGCCCTTGCTCCAAATGTTTTTTAGGGTCACCAGCAGGCAATCAATCATCATTTTTCAAGGGTGTGCATGATGCCCTCCTTTTTGTGTAATAAAGGGTGCATTGGAGTGCCGGTTCCTTGTAATTTTTGGTAGCCCTTTCACTTGGTGCAAAAGTGGCGTACTACTTGGACAACATCGTTTCCAGCAGCGACCTGGGAGTCCAAGATGCATCCAGACATCCTCCCCATGCTGTTCCCGAACCATTTCAGTGGTGTTTCCATCAATTTCTTACCTTTTCCTATGAACCAGGCACCCTACCCTCTTCAGAGCAGGGGGTGCCGGTTTAATGCTCTGGTTCTCACATTGACTTCCATTATACTCGGGTGCTCGATCAATACTAATTCTGAGGTACTCCTACAGTGGAAACAACCAAACAGTGACCCCATTTTGGAAACTTCCACCCTAAGGATTTTTTAAAGGGGTGTAGTGAGTACCTTGGTCCAACAGACACTTCATAGAATGTAGAAAGCCTTGGCTGTGAAAATGAAAAATCACCCGACAATTTGTTAGCCATTTTCTCCTGAATATAACAACACCACAAATATGTGGTTGTAAAGTGCTAAATTGGCACACCGCAGGGTTACTAAGGAAAGGAGTGCCATGTGCATGAGGCCTAGTTTGGTCATTTTTACAGAATTGACCAACAACTGCTGAGGCTCTGAGGTTAAATTAGAAAATAGAAACCCCCAAGAAGTGAGCCCATTTTACAAATGACACCCGTAACAGAATGGGTGTAGTGAGCATTTTGACGCTGTTGTGATTTATGCATCACGTGCTGACAACTTTAGAGGCTGTGGGGTGAAATAATAAATGGAACCCCTGAGAAGTGACCCCATATTGGAAACTACATCCCTCAAGGTACTTATTAAGGGGTGAAGTGAGCATTTTGACACAGCAGGTGTTTTGCAGAAATTAATGCGCATGAGACTGTAAGAAATGAAAAATAAGAAGTTTTCCACAAATATGGTATTTTGGTGCCCAATATGCTGTGCCCAGCTTGTGCCATCTGAGCCCCACAATGCTCTTTAAATTATTAAGTGGATTTTACTGGGTACTAAAATGCCATTAATGTGAATTTAAAATGCTGTTTGGGTATGCTGCAGGGTTCGGAAGGGAAAGACCACCTTTTGGCTATTGCAGCGCAGCTTTTGATGCATTGGTTTATAGGCTCCATGTTGCTTTTGAACAGCCACTGTGGTATTAGTACAGCCATTTTCTTAGAACCATACATAAATTTTTCTCTCAATGGACCTGTGTGAAAGCTTATTTTTTGTGGGATGTTACCATCATCATTCGTTCTATTTTGGGGTACATACAACTTTTTGATCACTTTTTATTTTGCTTTTTGGCAAGTAGGATAAAGACATGGCAGCAAGTCTGTCATTGCTTTTTGGTTTTATTGTTACAGCAAACACCAAGTGGGAAAAATGACATTATCTTTATTCTGCTGGTCAATACAAATACAGAGATACGAATTTTATATGTTTTTTTTTTACATTTTGCCACTTTTAAGAAAAGCATTTTAAAAAATATATTTTGTTTTTGCAATTTTCAGAAAGCCATATATTTTTTTATTTTTCTGGTAATGGTCTTTTGAGGGGGCTTAATTTTTGCTGGTCGAGGTGACATTTTCATTTGTACCATTTTGGGCTACATACGACTTTTGATAATTCAATATGAATATTTGTTGTGAGGCAAGATGAACAAAAATATGCTTGTTTTGGCAGTTTCTATGATTGTTTTCTTCTAGTGTTTATCTGACAGGGTAACAGGGGCATTGCTAAGTTAAAACATTTGGGGCCTGGGCCCCTGATGTTTTGTCCCTGGCCCCAAATGTCCTGCCTGCCAGCTACATACAATTGTATTGCCCTCCTCAAGACAGCAATAGAATTAAATCTAATGCACTGGAAGAGCTGAAGGACCTCTGATGACATCATAGGTCATGTGACCAGTAAAACAGGCAGTGGTTGAGAAGGACTTGCTATAATTTGTCACCATCATGTGACCAGTGCAGGAGAAGATGGCAGTGAAAAGGAGAAGTCCTGGGGAAAGAAGTTGTGGTCTTGTCTGCTACATGAGGAGAGGTAAGTAAAGGGAGAGCCAGAGGAATGCTGGGATTTGTGGTTATTTAACTGAGACTGTATGTGAGGGCTGAAGGGAGGGATGTTATTTATATAGAACTGTGTGTTCAAGGTGGTTGGGGAGGGGATCATGTTATTTACATGGGACTGTATGTTGATGGTGGCTGTAGGAGGGAGTGATGTTATTTACATGGGACTGTATGTTGGAGGGGGCTGGGCGAGGGAGTGATGGGGGTATAATGTTATTTACATGGGACTGAATGTTGAGGGGTGATTTTTACATGGGATTGCATGTTGGAGGCAGCTGGAGAGAGGGTGATGCTATTTACGTGGGACTGTATGTTGAAGGCGGCTGGGGGGGTGGTGATGTTATTTACATGGGACTGTATTTTGGAGGGGGCTGGAGAGATGTTATTTACATGGGACTCTATGGTGGAGGGAGGGAAATAATATTATTTACATGGGACTATATATTGGAGGGGCTGAAGGGAAGGGAGTGATGTTATTTATATAGGACTGTATTTTGAAGGGGGCAGGAGAGATGGTGTGATGTTATTTACATGGGACTGTATGGTAGAGGGATGAGTATAACTATAGGGGGCACTGCAGGGGGCATTATAAATACTGGGGGAACTTCAGGGTAAGCATTATAACAGTAGGGGGCAGTATAAATTCTGGGGGCACTGTAGGGGTATTATAAATACAGGGGACATTATAGGCATTCTTATTGCTAATGGGGGCTCTATTGGAGGGACTTATAGATCACCACACCAATAGCTACAAGGAGGTGAGCCGCTACAATTAATTTTATAGTACTTATAGATCTACCTTATTTCTACTAAGAGCACTATGGGGGGCCTTATTACTAGTGAAAGATCTGTAGACCACTTGTGGAACAAAATGGTCCTTATTTCTACTGGGGGCTCTGTGAGGGTATTATTAATACTAAAGGGCTCTTCTATTAATGGGGGCACTCTTGGGGAGCGTTATCACAGTTGGGGGCAGTATTACTAATGGGGTCATTCTTGGAGAGCAATATCACTGTTGGGGCCATTGTAGGGGGGCGGTATTACTAATGAGGGCATTCTAGAATGGAATTACTATAGGTGGGACTATGAGGAGCACTATTACTATGGGGGCACAAATTTTTCTTCAGGATAGTATTTGGGGTATTGGGGAGCACAGCGAACAGCAGGATAACAGGTTGGCTCCAGGTTGGGAGATGATGATAGAAAAATGAGGAAGCTAAGATGTCTATGTCTTACACTCTGCAGAGACGAGGCACGGCTGAAATAAGTTGTCCAGACCAAATGGAGAAGATGATGACAGAGAAGATCTACATCAGAGGAGATGTCACCTGGGAGGCACTGGATGCAGTGGCATGTAGAAAATGGGGTTAAGACCGCGCGTCCAACATTCAGGTGCCTACTTCTTTAAGAACAAAGGATCCAAAGGTGGAGTAGAATCCCAGATGCCTTCACCTCATAAAGGGCTCTGCGGATATCGAGAAATACATATAATCGTGAAATACCGTTGAGACACTTTCCCCACGATATTTCACGATTATATGTATTTCTCGATATCCGCAGAGCCCTTTATGAGGTGAAGGCATCTGGGATTCTACTCCACCTTTGGATCCTTTGTTCTTAAAGAAGTAGGCACCTGATGTTGGACGCGCGGTCTTAACCCCATGTTCTACATACCGCATAGTGTGAACTGATCTCCACACACAAACATGACCTGCAGCGCAGTACCATAGAATCTTCACTGGTGACTAATCAATTGTTTCTGACTGGATGCAGTGGCGTAGGAATCGCCATATCAGCCATAGCAATGGCTATGGGGCCCTACACCACTGAGGGCCCGGGCCAGCGCAGGGTTGTGGAAATCCTATTGCCCGACGCCCGGACATGCAGTTCTGGTCCCGGGCAGGTAGTTTGTACAGTAGTTTAGCCCTGCTGCGGGCAAGTATCAGGGCTGAGTAGTTGAGCGGTAATAGGGGCGGTCATATGCGTGCTGACCGCTCCTAAATCTGTGTCAGCCTGCCCCTGTATTGTGTATCTGCGTACCGTACATATGACTTCCTGCAGCGGCCGCCCCTGACTCCTCCTCGCTCCCATATCCAAGTCTCCACCCACCTGCCGAGCACAGGAGCGAGGTGGGCACAGTCAGTCAGCACAACATGTCCAAGCCAAGATGGGAGAAGAGTATTGAGAGACCCTAAGCACCTGAGTGTCAGAAATAAAGGTTGTACTTTCTGTCTTCTGCGGCCCTGGTCCTGCCTGCAATCTGCACTGCACATGGTGATCACTTGATAAACTATAATGTCTCCCTTTTGCCCCATACAGGAGCAAAAAGATGACATTACTGTATGGGGGCCACAAGAAATTATTATACTGATGGCGGAGGGGTTACAAATTGTTGTCCCATACAGTATAATGTCACCTTGTGGCCCCCTTACAGTTTGATTCCCGCTGCCTGCCCATACACTCAGCTGGTTAACTCTTTGCAGATCTCACAGTATATAATGTCTCCTTGTGTCCTGCTGCCTGCCCATACAGTATATAATGTCTCCTTGTGGCCCCATACAGTATATAATTTCTCCTTGTGGCCCGCTGCCTGCCCATACAGAGCATATAATGTCTCCTTGTGGCCCCCATACAGTATAATATCTCCTTGTGGCTGCCCCCATACAGTATAACGTCTCCTTGTGGCTGCCCCATACAGTATAATGTCTCCTTGTGGCTGCCCCCATACAGTATAACTTCTGCTTGTGGCCCCCGCCCCCATAGTGTATAACGTCTCCTTGTGGCCCCCGCCCCATACAGTATAACGTCTCCTTGTGGCCCTCCATACAGTATAATGTCACCTTGCGGCTGCCCCAGTGTCCCATACAGTATAGCGTCTCCTTGTGGCTGCCGCAGATTATATAGCATCTCCTTGTGTCTGCCCCAGTGCCCCATATAGTATAACGTCTCCTTGTGCCTTCTCCAGATAATATAGCGTCTCCTTGTGGCCGCCCCAGTGCCCCATACAGTATAAGGTCTCCTTGTGACTGCCCCAGATAATATAGCATCTCATTGTGGCTGCCCCAGTGCCCCATACAGTATAATGTCTACTTGTAGCTGCCCCATACAGTATAACGTCTCCTTGTGGCTGCCCCATACAGTATAAGTTCAGGACAAGTAGATTGTCATGGGTGGGGCATACATTTTTTTTGCTATGGGGCCCAGTTATTTCTAGCTACACCCCTGACTGGAGAGCTGGGCCATATTCACTGGGGCTTGGGCCCCAGATCTTTTGAGACCCTAGCAACGCCCCTAAAGGGTAGATCATGTGATATTTTTGAGTCCGTCACTAGGGACGAGGCAATATGTAATATGTCTATTTTTTTTTTACTTGAAACTTAAATTTTTTATTATTTTTGCACTTTTTCTTAAACTTTTTTTTAACTTTTTTAAAACTTTTTATTTTTGTCCCACTATAGGACTTCAACTTTTGGGGGCTTGCAATGTACAATGCATTACAATATATAATGTATTCTAATGCATTAAACATCAGTATTACACTGACAGCGTGCCTATCCAGCCTGGGGGCTGGGTCTCAGGCCTCCATAGCTGGCAGACTCGGGAGCCTTTGTAAGGCTTCCGGGTGCCATTGGATAAGACAGGGAGCGGGGATGCTCTGCAGACCCCTTTGATGACGTGGTCAGCATTGACTGTGGCAGCTAAAGGGTAAATCTGTCAGAATTAGAGTTTTTACCTTTGCCTGTGTATACAGCAGGGTCCTGGCTGTCAGTAACAGCTGGGCCCGTGTTGCACAGCACTGCTCCTCCACCCGCCTGGTCAGCGCACCGTACATTTATGGCGCTGGGCTTTTAGATGCTGCCCACAGCACCATACATGTATGGGATTTTCCATGAGAAATATTGATGACCTATCCTGAGGATTGCTGGGGATCTGACACCCGTCACCCCACCGATCAGCTGTTTTGGACACTTGTTTTGCTGGCACCTGAACCTAAACAGTGGATTGAGCCTTCTGCTTCCACCCCCCACCCACTGTGTAGTGGCTGTCCCAGGGTACTGCAATTCAGCTGCCAAATGGGAGATCAGCTGCAGTACTCCAGGGCCAGAAACTACACAGTGGATCGAGCCTTCCTTAGATATCAGTCTGTTCTTGGTCTTCAGCAATGATCTATCCATTTCAAAACAAATTGAACAATGTCAAGTAAAAAACACCATTCTGCCGTTTTATTTTCAGTTTATTTGACATTGTTAATCACTGACCTGCATTAAGTGCATATCTTCATAGTGTATGTTGTGATAGGTATAGGTATACCAAATACAGCATATGGGGTTTTTTATAGACTTCCTTCATAGTCATCAACCCAGTCAATCATGTAACCGGGTCAATCATGTCCTTACCTTGTAAAATGCTGCCTTCACTGAGAGGGTAAACTGCTGGTGTGATTACTACTGTAATATACTATCAGAATCGGATCCTTTATGAGTGGCGGTCCCTCCTTGTGACACTAGGCCACGCATCAGGATGAGGGTGCTGGCGGGGTGTCATGAAACTCTCCCAGGCCTTGGAGAGTGTTGCCCTGCCTCTATTGGAACTGCTGTGTGTTCCCCTCATCTCCCCTCCTCGGTTGCCCAAGGAACTACGTACTCTGCCGCCAGCATTGTCAGCTGGAAATTTTTGGAGCAATTTTTCCACAAGGACCTTCTGGTATTGCACCATTTTGCTAGTCCTCTCCACCACAGGAATGAGAGATGAGAAGTTCTTTTTGTAGCAGGGGTCGAGAAGAGTGAACAACCAGTAATCGGTGTTGCCCAAAATGCGTACAACGTGAGGGTCATGGGAAAGGCAGCATAACATAAAGTGAGCCATGAGTGCCAGAGTCCCAACAGACAAGACTTTGCTGTCCTCATCAGGAGGATGACTATCAATCTCCTCCTCCTCTTCTGCCCATCCACGCTGAACAGATGGAATAAACCTGCTATGGGTACTACCCTCTGTAGCGGAGGCAACCGTCTCCTGCTCCTCATCATCATCATACAATTCGCTATCACCCTGTGTATTGTCTTCCCCAATTTCCACCTCTCCCAAATGCAAAGTGTTCACCTTCATTGTGAGCAGCGAGCGTTTCACTAGACACAGAAGCGGGATGGTTACGCTGATAATAGCGGCATCGCCGCTCACTATCTGTGTTAATTCCTCAAAGTTGCGTAAAACCTCACAGAGGTCAGACATCCATGCCCACTTGTCGCTTGTGAAGAGTGGAAGCTGACTGGAAAGGCGACGACCATGTTGCAGCTGGTATTCCACTACTGCCCGCTGCTGCTCACAAAGCCTGGCCAACATGTGGAACGTGGAGTTCCAGGGCGTGCTCACGTCGCATAACAGTTGGTAAGCTGGCAATTGCAAGTGCTGCTGCAGTGTTGCCAGACCGGCGGCAGCTGTAGATGACTTTCGGAAATGGGCATACACGAAGCGCCGCTTCACCAGTAGCTCAGGAAAATTGGGGTAGATTTTGAGAAACCGCTGAACCACTAAGTTGAACACGTGGGCTAGGCATGGTATGTGTGTGAGCTTGCCGAGTTCCAAAGCTGCCACCAAGTTACGGCCATTATCAGACATAACCATGCCTGGTTGTAGGTTGAGTGGCGAGAGCCACAGCTCAGTCTGGTCCCTTATACGCTGCCACAGCTCTGTGGTGGTGTGCTGTTTGTCACCTAAGCAAATAAGTTTTCAGCACGGCCTGTTATCGCTTCCACACTGCAGTGCTACACTGCTTACAGCTGCTGACTGAGGTGGAGGAGGAAAAGGGGGGAGGGGGGTTGCAGCCACTAATGTAAGTGGTGGCGAAAATCCTGATGGAAGTAGGGCCTGCAATCCTTGGCGTCGGTAGCACCCTTGCCATCCAAGGGTGCGACTCGCTCCTGGCCTCCACTACGTTCACCCAGTGTGCAGTCAGGGAAATGTAGCGTCCCTGGCCACAAGCACTTGTCCATGTGTCAGTCGTTAAGTGGACCTTCCCAATAACTGGGTTGGTCAGGTCACGGGTGATTTTACAGTACACATGCTGGTGTAAGGAGGTGACGGCAGACCGGGAAAAAGAGTGGCGGCTGGGGACTAAGTAACGAGGGATAGCCACTGCCATCAGGCTGTAAAGCCTCTGTGTCCACAAGCCTAAATGGCAACATTTCCAGGGCCAGCAATTTGGAAAGGTGCACATTTAGTGCTATGGCCTGTGAGTGGGTAGCTGGGTATTTAGGCTTTAGTTCAAAGACCTGGGGTATGGACATCTGTACACTGCGCTGGGACACAGAAGTGGATGTGCTAGCTGATGGTGCTTGCGAAGATCTAGGTGCAGGGCGGGAGGCATCTGGGACTGCAGCTTGGACAGGGGATTGACCAGCATGTAACACAAGGGAAGAGGAGGCAGTGGTATGATCCGCAGACACTGATTGTGGACCCAGGCGTTCGGCCCACCTATTAGGTTGATTTGATGCCATGTGGCAGATCATGCTGGTGGTGTTGAGGTTGCTAGTGTTCACACCCCTGCTCATTTTGGTACAGCACTGGTTGCAAATGATAATTCTTTTATCGTCCGCACTTTCCTCAAAAAAGTGCCAGACTGCGGAACACCTACCCCTTGGAAAGGGAGATTGCCGCAAGGGGGTGCTCCGCGGAACAGTTGCGGGCCTGTTTGGTGTGGCCCGCCTTCTCCCTTTTGCCACCCCACTGCCTCTTCCAGCCTGTTGTGGTGCTGAGGATCCCTCCCCCTCTGTACTGCTGTCCTCACTCGGCTTACCACCATCCCAGGTTGGGTCAGTGATTTCATCGTCCACCACCTCCTCTTCCACTTCCTCACTCTGGACATCCTCCTGACTTGTTGACCTAACAAGAACCTTACTTATTGACAACTGTGTCTCATCCTCATCATGAACCTCTTGAGACACTAATTGCGGTTGACTTATTGGCAACTGTGTCTCATCATCATCCACCTCGTTCAACACTAATTGCCGTTCCCCACTGTCATCTTTTACTGACTGCGGATGCTCAAGAGTTTGGGAATCAGTGCACAAGATCTCCTCATATCCTTTTTCAGGCGGGCTTAGCGAGAGGGCCAAATCAAGGAATGGCAATGAAAAGAGCTCCTCAGAATATCCGAGTGTGGGATCACTTGTTTGCAAAGACTCTCCATGGTGGAGGAAGGAGGATCAGGGTGAGGATTTTGTTGACCAGACTCTTGGCTACAGAGACTGGACTTTGTGGAAGGCAGGCTTAACTGACTGGAAGCATTATCTGCTGCAATCCAACCGACCACCTGGTCGCACTGGTGTGACTTCGAGTGGTGTCCTGCGCTGCCCTGCAAACTGGGACATGAAGCTAGGTATCGTGGATGAGTGTGTTTCTTGTGCTCTGGCAGCAGGCACAGTTTCACCGCACCCAGGGCCACGGCCTCTGCGTGCACCATCAGCAGCATGGCCACTTCCCCGTCCCTTACTGTTCACCTTGAGAATATTAAATGGTATATATGCTTGCAAGTATGTCACACATACAATAGTGCAGTTTTGGTATGTGTATGCGCAAATAAAGTACACTGAATGTGACCGATATTTAGGATGTGCAAACCTTATACAGAAGATGTAGCATAGGTAATGTAGCTGTCACCAGCTGCGAAAAAATCAAACTGAATGTCACTGATATTTATGATATGCAAACGTTATACAGGACTTGTAGAGCAGGCAATGTCGCTGTCACCAGCGGCGAAAAATTTAACTGAATGTCACTGATATTTATGATGCGCAAACGTTATACAGGAGATGTAGAGCAAGTAATGTCGCTGTCACCAGCGGCAAAAAAATGTAACTGAATGTCACTGATATTTATGATGCGCAAACGTTATACAGGAGATGTAGCGCAGGTAATGTCGCTCGTCACCAGCGGCTAATAAAAAATTACAGGGAATGTCACAACTATTTGGATGCGCAAACGTTATACAAGAGATGTACCACAAGTAATGTCCCTGCTATCACCAGCGGCTAACGTTATACAAGAGAGGTAGCGCAGGTAATGTCTCTGCTGTCACCAGAGGCTAATGTTATACTGGAGAGGTAGTGCAGGTAATGTCGCTGCTGTCACCAGCAGCTAATGTTATACAAGAGAGGTAGCGCTGGCAATGTAGCTGCTCTCACCAGCGGCTAATGTTATACAGGAGAGGTAGTGCAGGTAATGTCGCTGCTGTCACCAGCGGCTAACGTAATACAGGAGATGTAGCGCAGGTAATGTTGCTGCTGTCACCAGCGGCTAATGTTATACAGGAGATGTAGCGCAGGTAATGTCGCTGCTCTCACCAGCAGCCAATTTATGCACGTTGTGCTAATATATTTTGCAGCCAGATAAAACAATAGTCCTTAAAAGGACTGTTGGGTCTCTAGCAAAGTTTCAACACTCAAAACTCCCTAAAAAAATAACACAATTTTCTCCCTACACAATCTGTCCCTGCTGCTGCAGCTTGCCCTTACTAAGTGTGAGCCAAACCACGTGTCATCGGGTGGTATATAGCACCCGATGACGCGTTCCGGACAGCCAATCACTGTAATGCTAGTAACCAACAAGGCTACGGCATTACAGTGAGTGGCAGTTTGGCCGAGCATGCTTGCTAAACACTAGTAATCAATTGCACTTGGTCGACCAATCTCACACTAGACCTTGTCGTCCTCTCTAGTTTGACTAGGTTTCTTGTGTCTCCCCCTTCCCCCCTTATCAGGGTATCGAGGGTTGGGCTGTATTGGCTGACAGTGCAATGGAGCTACTCCCCTGGCTGCCCAAAGTGGAGTGGCTGCCATATAGCAGCATTACCGCATCATCAGATATCTACTCCACATGAATTAGACAGCCACGTGCAGTTTTTTATTTCGGTGACCCCCCATGCCCAAGAACTATTTGTTCAAGTCCTCTAGGCATGCATTCACCACACAGCTTGCATGATTTGGTCTCTATTACGTTAGGGTGATCTTCCTCACCAATTTTAATGCATATCTAATAAAGTGTGTACTTTTAGCGTCCCTACTTTCTCTTCCGTGATTCTCTGTCAATATAGAGATGCAATATCCACATATTTGTGGGCTCAACAATAGTATATATACAATCAGTATAAAAATCTTGAAAACCCCAGTTCCCAGTCTTGCCATGGTCTTTCGTACGGCCTCTAGTATTCAAGTGGCAGACATGACTTTTAAAATACTGTAGCCTAGAACAGAATAGAAATCAAGTCGAAAATATATCTATTAATTGATTAAGAATCATTATCTTCAATGTAAAATATGTTGTATTCTTTCGTACCTGAATAGTATGGATAAGGCCTCATGCACATGATCGTATGTGTCTTGCGGTCCGCAAATTGCGGATCCGCAAAAAAAAATGGATGATGGCCGTATGGCATCCGTTTTTTTTTTTGCGGATCTGTTATTTTTGCGGATCGATTATAATAATGCCTATTCTTGTCCACTCTTGTCCGCTCTATTTTTTTTGCGGGGCTACGGAACGGACATACTGATGCGGACAGCACATGGTGTGCTGTCCACATTTTTTGGGGAACCATTGAAATGAATGGGTCTGCATCCTATCAGCAAAAAAAAAATGGAACTGACAAGGTTGTGTGCATGAGGCCTAACTGACATGTCACTTATGTTCCACATCAGTCCTGGTCTGAAGAATTGAAGAAACGACACACTCCAGGCTGAACACCAGTCTTTCATTAAGGCATGGGGTGGATCACACAGTTTGCCAGATAACTAATGTTGGACATTCTCATTAGTGAAGCTAAATGTCTTCCTTGCACAATATTCGACAGTGCACTTTCATCATTTTAGTATGAACTCATATGTTAGACATTTAAGCCAAATGTGGAAAAACCAAAGTAAGTTTTGCTGTCACTGAAGAGTCCCAAACATCATCCTTGTTGAGAAATCTAATTTCCAAAATACTTGACATCATCGTATCGGATGATCACTTGGATACTAAGGAAGCACATCTTTTCTTGACTGAAGCCTTCTTCAAAAAACAAACTGTAAACGTAAGCAAAGTCTCAGAAGTGATTAATGTGAGAAATAACCATGGCAAATGCTGTACTAATAGTGTATAGAATAAACCATCCCTCAGCTCTTGCCAACAATTTTTTTTTACTTTCCTCTATGCCAGAACTACTCATAGTTGTTTGATTGTGGTTGCCAAACTCCCAGTCACTTGGATAAAATCTCTAAAACAAATAAATTCATAAGTATTTGCTGGAAATGTGGAGGAGATCCTACATAAAAGATGGGCAATCAGGATCAAGTAAAATGATACAATTATGATGGATGAATTTTCTGTATGTTTTTTTCATTGATTACTCTGTCCATCGATATCCTAGACTTGAATAACACTCTACTCATCCTGTCAAGTAATAACATTGGGGAGAAATTGTACACCAGTTTTCAGAGTAAAAAAGTTATTGGCTCATGGCATGTTTGTGTAAAAAATTTGATTTTTTTTGTGATTTGACAATGCTTTGGCCAGTTTTGAAACATGAGTGGGAAAGTGAGCATGTTAGCTAAGCAAGAGGGTTTCTGCTAGATGTAAGAAATGCAACTTTTTTAAAGTAGCAACAAATGTTGCAATTTCATACCATGAGGGGGAAGAGTAACATCTCCACACATATTTAACCCCTTAAGGACCGGGGGTTTTGGGATTTTTGCATTTTTGTTTTGCGCTCCCTGCCTTCCAAAAGCCATAACATTTTTATATTTCCGCTCACATAGCCATATGACAGCTTATTTTTTGCGGGACAAGTTGCACTTTTTAACGCTACCATTCATTTTTGCATGTGATGTAGTGGGAAACGGGAAAAAAATTCCAAATGGGGTGAAATTGCAAAAAAAAAGCAATTTCACCACAGTTTTACGGGTTTTTAAATTACAACGTTCGATTTGCGATAAAACTGACTGGTTAATTTTATTCTTCAGGTCAGTACGAATCCGGCAATACCTAATATGTATAGTTTTTCTTGCGTTTTGATAGTGAAAAAAAATTAAAAGTGGGAATTTTTTATTTTATTTTTTGTTGCCATGTTTTGACCCCTATAACTTTTTTGTAATTATGCGTACGGAGCAGTGTAGGGGCTCATTTTTGCGGGGCAATCTGAACTTTTAATTGATACCATTATGGGGTGTGTATGATGTTTTGATCACTTTTTATTCATTTTTTTAGGAAATGAAGCGTCCAAAAATGGCGAATTAGCCATTTGGACGCTTTCTTTCCGTTTTTATGTTTACCGTATGGTGAATATTTTTTAATATTATTATATTATGGGCGTTTTCGCACATTGCGACACCCATTATGTGTAATTTTTTATTTTTTATTTATTTTATTTTCATTTTGGGGAAAGGGGGTGATTTGAATTTTTAGATTTTTTATTAAATTTTTATTTTTAAACTTTTTTTTTTTTACCACTTTCTTATAGTTCCCATAGGGAACTATAAGATGCAATCATCAGATTGCTATTCTCATATATTCCAATGCAATAGCATTGGAATATATGAGAAAATCACATATTTCTATGGAGCCTATTACAGTCATAGGCTCCATAGGAATACTAAGTAGTAACCTAGGTTTCATTCACAGAAACCTAGGGTACTAAATGCATGCTCCGGCTCCCCCTTGTGGCCATCAGGGAAGCCGGAGCAAAAACCGAAAGTGAAACTTTCGGTTTTTGCGCGATCAGATGCCGTGGTCAGGATTGACCACGGCATCTGAGGGGTTAAATGTCCGCGATCGGCATCGCTGCCGGTCGCGGACATGAGCTGCGGGTGTCAGCTTGATGAATCAAGCGTTTACCCGCAGCTCATGCGCCCGCTCCGTGCGGGAGCGGGCGCCATCTTTAAAGTGCGGACGAAGGGCGTACATGTACGCCCTTCGTCCTTAAGGGGTTAAGGATGTGCCACTTTATTAAGTCTACTTTCACATCTGCGTTTTCCTTTCTGGTTTTGAGATCCGGCAGAGGACAAAACGAAACAAATCAGAACGGAGTGCGCCAGAATGGATTCCGTATCATTTTTTTGCGTTCCCATGCCGGACACAAAACTGCGGCAACATGGCGGCATCAAAAACAACGTTTTTTGGACATGAAAACGGATCCGGTGCCCATTGACTTACAACGGTGCAGTATTTGATGCCAGATATGGCATGTTCATTTTTGATATAATACAACCGTATCCGTTCTGAATGGATGCAACTGGTTGTATTATTCAAACAGGTACGTTCTCTGCTAGATCTCAAAACCAGAAAGGAAAACGCAGATGTGAAAGTAGCCTAAGCAAAAGTGTGACACTTTACACATTTGGTGCAAATTATAGCAATGCAGACTCAAGCAAAAATTGCCTTGAAAATTCTCCTCATGATATATCTCCCCCATAATAGTTTCCTGAATCCAGAATTCAGGAAACTTTTCAGTACTTGATTATCGTTAGTTAAATTAATGTCCTATATTAGAGGCCAGCTACTGGCTCCTGATGGCTAGTGAAGTAATCAGCATTCTTCTGGATGGGCACTGGTGTTGCCTGTGTCCATCCCTAGCTGCCAATGATAGCCACAATGCAGGACCTGGCAGTCACTAGTAATTACAGCATCTACAGAGGCAGAGGTGTAGCTAGGCTTTCCTGTACCAGGGGCAAGGATTTAGTAAGGCGTCCCCACCTCCCGCACTTCCCACCCAACTTTATTAGATCAGATTCAGAAAGAGGGAAAATATCAGTGGCATGCACAATTTTTTTAATACTAAGCTACATGTCTAATTCTGCCCAATACATAGCTATACTCATACAATACCACCCGGTGCCCTTAGGGATATGTCCACATTGTGACCCATCACAGTAGTGTGATTTTTTTCATAAATGTTGCCAGGGACAACCGTATATTTATTTATCATATCGTGCATGATGTTTTTATCTTTGTTTTTTTTATCGTGCTTTTTGTTTATTGTCCATCACAGTTGTAATGCCCACATTGTGTCCCATCACAATATAGTATATCTTCCATGTACTTTATCATTTAGCTATAATAGCCTGTTTACATTTAGTGCGCGGCCTCTGCTGTTTATAGTGCACCCTGCGCTGATATATGACATGAAAAGTCTAGACTTTTTTTAAGGGCATGGGTGTCCACAGAGAGGACTCTGAGTGCCCCCTCTGGCACAGGTGCCATAGGTTAACCACCACTGATGTATGAGGAGGCAGATTTCTGGGCCTGCACCTCTCCTCCTACCCCAGCAGCTTGATGTGTGGCCTACTGGGGAGCGCCAAAGCTCAGCTGAACGGTGAAGCAGGGAGTGGAAGGCTCTTTGCTTCACCATCTAAATGAATGCACCATCAACCTCGCATACCCCCCCACTAAGCCCCTGTATCTATCTATCTATCTCCTATCTATCTATCTATCTATCTATCTATCCTTCATAATCTCAGAGTTAAACAATAGAAGCACAGCTGGACTGAAGGCAATTAAGCACCATCATTCTTCGACAGACAGACTGAGTGATGTAAGGGGAAACTAATGTGCTGTGCAAGACATTATGAAGCAGGCAAGAGAATCATGAAAAATTACTCACCTAAAATATATTTGGTCTGTTCACCAAACACTGTTGTAATGCTATAAAGTCCTGATAAAGCGTTAGTGTGGGATCAAAGTATAGATGTTTGCCCTTTATCTCTTTCTGTTGCCAGATGTGGCAGCTCTGTTCTGGTGCAGCTGATAAAATACATGAGTATGGGTTCAATTAGGGACTGCGGCCTGACACAAGGCTTACACTATTCCTCTGTATTTCTTCGGCAGACTGTTTACTGCAGCATATCTATAAATTACACGTTTGTTCCGCCTGGAGAACATTATTCTCTGGTCAACATATACTGTTTTTTGTACATATCAGGGAGATCTTGTTCCAATCAGTGACAAGTTACCTTTCGTTTGCTTCAGCTAAGCTCATTTAGTTCCACAGAAAACAAAGTAACTGCAGACTTCAATGACTTTTTACATCTTAGGTGGTGGCAAGAACAATTTCTTATAAACAGCCTTGTAAGCATATACAGTATATTTATGAAACACGTATGCTACACATATACATTCCTATTCTGATTCAGTGGGAGATCTCAAGCCAACAATTATTGCACACATTGCTGTGATTGATGTCCACAATGGATACAAGAATTCCATTCCTCCGTAAAGTAAGCAGTGTTTTAAATTTTAAGGTCAAACTTTAAAGGCCACATTTGACCTTATTATACTATGCAGACTACTGACAGAAATATATCTGGATGTCAATCCAAATGTCGAGACAACACACTTCAAGGCACACCATGGAATCTTTAATGGAGTGTATAAAATTGTCTAAATTCATAGCTCTAAGTCAATCTTCCCTGCCATTAACACATGCATTGTTGACACTTCACATATGGTTCACAGGAACTCAAGAGTCCTCTTCAGCATGTAAAGCTGGTCATACACGTTGGCCGAACGCTTGTTTGTGTGATAGTTATTCCGACCAGCAACTATATACATGCATGCTCATGTCAGCTGAGGGGGCATGTGTTCTCAATGGAATAAGACAATGCCAGATGCAAACGGTGGTGGCTTACATATCTGCAGGGTGAACAAACATTTTAACTAATGTGAATGGCCACCTTAAATGCTTTTACCCTGCTGTATTTTTCATTGCTTCTTCCATTATAAATTTTTGCATTTCTTCAACTTTTCTAATTTTTATGATATTGACCTTCTGCAGGGCATACTGTCAATGAAAGCAGATCACACAAGTTCCGGGGCCTCACCAAACTGCCCTACCCGCTTTGAGAGGTGGTAATGAGTCCCTTCTCTTTCTATGAAGTCCAGGAGTCAGAGCTCTGAAATGAAGGGGGATGGGCCTTCAACATTCTGGACGCCCCTATATATTTAACTTTTATTACTCTTTTTTTCCACATTGTCGTTGCTGGGTCTTGACCTGAGGACCTGCTGTATTGGAGGCAGACCACCTATTGGGTATGTTCCCTCCCACCTTTTTCGTTATATAACCTGACTGATGTAGTCATCTAGTAACTTTATGATTAAGGGTGCTAAAGACATGCACCCAAAACGCGTCAGAGAGATGTAAGGCCTGGTTTGTACTTATAATTTTGTAACTGCTTTTTAATGGAGAAGAAATAAAACTGAATGGATTTTACCAACACCGGTGGCTGGAAATCGTTTACATTTGTTGCAGACCACTACTGGGTATGCCCCTGACCTTCAGTATTGAACAATTCTATAAATTGTCTTAGAACTGATTCCTAAAAAAATTAAAACAAATTTGCGAGCCTGGCCTTAGAAGTCACTTGTAAACTCCTTGTCCCACAGGGAAAGATATACCATATGTGTGACCTGTGCAGCTGCACAGGGGTCCAGTAGGTGTAATGGTGGTGGTGGGGGGAGGCTTTCATCATAAAAGTAGCTTACTACTGTCTGTTAAATTGTATGTAAAGGACTAAGTTAATGAATTCCATAGTTCACAATTACTGGTGAATTTTTTTTGAGACAACCCCTTTAAAAGGTACTATGTGATAAATATGGGGAAGTGTAATATTTATGTGTGTTAATGACATAGCAGAGCTAGAGAGGGTTCAGAGGAGGGCAACTAAAGTAATAACTGGAATGGGGCAACTACAGTACCCCGAAAGGGTATCAAAATTAGGGTTATTCACTCTAGAAAAAAGACGACTGAGGGGAGATCTAATAACTATGTATAAATATATCAGGGGTCAGTACAAAGATCTCTCCCATCATCTATTTATCCCCAGGACTGTGACTGTGACGAGGGGACATCCTCTGCGTCTGGAGGAAAGAAGGTTCGTACACAAACATAGAAAAGGGTTCTTCACGGTAAGAGCAGTAAGACTATGGAACTCTCTGCCTGAGGAGGTGGTGATGGTGAGTACAATAAAGGAATTCAAGAGGGGCCTGGATGTATTTCTGGAGCGTAATAATATTTCAGGCTATAACTACTAAAGATGGGTCGTTGATCCAGGGAGTTATTCTGACTGCCTGATTGGAGTCGGGAAGGAATTTTTTCCCCTTAAGTGGGGAAAATTGGCTTCTGCCTCACAGGGGTTTTTTTGCTCTGGATCAACTTGCAGGAAACAGGTCGAACTGGATGGACAAATGTCTTTTTTCGGCCTTATATACTATGTTACTATGTTACTATGTTACCATATGCATCACTCATATAAACATTCTTTTCCACTGTCTGAGCATAGTATGGGTAATGCATTACCAGGATTTTACATGTCTGGGTGCTACCTGACATTATCTAAATAATGTGTGAGAGAATGTTTGCCTCACACTTTGATAATCTATACAGAAGGTTAAGTACTTGTGTGACTACATTGAAATACTTCATGCGTCCTCCTTCTGCACCTCAGTGCTTGGTTAGGCATCTCAAATATGGTTTAAAATTGTCTCAACATTTCTTTGAAGACTGTCGATGCTATCCAATTTTCCCTTACCTGGTAATTTTAGGCCTCTTGTATTGTATGCAGGGGCATTACTAGGGTCTGAAAAGATCTGGGGACCGAGCTCCAATGAATATGGCCCAATTCTCTAAGTTGACACTCAACAGCCCCCCTCCCCCCGCCACACCGCATTTTGCTGTACTTGCTGTACAGCAGTACATACCTGTCACATCCAGTGCCTCTCAGGTGACGTCTGGCAAAAATTTGTGGAGAAAAGTAGGCCTTTGTAAACCTTGAAGTAATTATACAACTGTATATAAATTTATATTATGACATATATAATGAAAGATAGTCTGCCACCTCAAAACTGCTGACAGAAAAACGACCAAAAGAAGCAGGCTGAGGAGCATAGGATACCACAGAGCTTCTTTATTCATGTAACGCATTTTGAAAGTCTGCCGCCTTCTTCATCAGGACCTGTACATGAATAAAACAACTCTGTGGTATTCTATGCTCCTCAGCCTGTTTCTTTTGGACGTTTTTCTGCTAGCTTCAGGGATCTCTTTGGGTTACCGGTAGGCAGTGCTGTGGTTACCTTCATTCCATCGCTTGGAGGGTCCATGTGCCTCTCAGTGTTGTGCCTGCATTTGCACAACTCTATACAGTGAGCCTCATTACTTACCTGTTGTTCTAGTGCATGAGTACTTCTCCATGGAGCTCTGTGTTTTTTTCTTTCTTTCATCAAATCTGCTGACGGCAGTAGATAAGTGACGTGTGACTCTGAAACATTCCTATGTCTATAGCCATACTAGTTACTTCAGTGAAAAAAAGAAGTCTCACAATGCTGTGAGTCTGCTTGACATTCCCAGCTGTGATGTGGAAAAGGTTCTCTTTGGGCAGCATGGTGGCTCACTGATTAGCACTGGTGCCTTGCAACGCTGGGGCCCAGGTGTTCACATCTGACCACAGACAACATCTGCATGGAGTTTGTATGTTCTCCCCCTGTTTTCCTGGGTTTCCTCCGGGTTCTCCGGTTTCCCCCCACACTCCAAAGACATACTGATAGGGACCTTAGATTGTGAGCCCCTTTGGGGACAGTGTCATGCTAATGTCTGTAAAGTGCTGCAGAATATGTCGGCGCTATATAAGTGAGTATAATAAATAAATAATAGTGGTAACAATCCCCAACGTAAACAAACGGGAAAAAAAAAAAAAAAACGCCCACAAGGGAGAACTAGATGAATGCTTCCCCCAAAACTACCACAATTAAATCAGAAAAAAAGGGAGTGGAGATAGTAATATGCTAAAACTTAACATTTATTCAAAACTGTTGAAAACGTTAACGTTTGCATTTGCACGCTTGCGCCCAAATACATTAACACAAAGTGTGTGCACACCAACACGCATGCCACAAACACAACAAATGATTGCCAAATGTCCTCTATATCAAGCAATCCCAAAGGCATAGCAACAGTCAACCTACCAACCAGAGACGTAAGGGTTTACAAGTAAAAAAGGAACAATCTTACTGGTCGGTAGGTTGACTATTGCTATGCCCTCGGGATTGGTTGATATAGAGGACATTTGGCAATCATTTGTTGTGTTTGTGGCACGTGTGTTGGTGTGCACATACTTTGTGTTAATGTATTTGAGTGCAACCATGTAAATGCAAACGTTAACGTTTTCAATAGTTTCATATTTATTTTTAAATAAATGTTAAGTTTTAGCATATTACTACCTCTACGACCCTTTTTTCTAACAATCCCCAACACAACACATGAAGTTATATTGGTTTAAATCTAATGTAATGTAAAGTACTGAGTTTATCCAGAGAACTTTTCAGACTACCCTTTTGGGGCCAGTGAGGAGTTTTCTTTGTCTCATGGATTTTTCATTCCGCTTTCTCTGGATCTCCTTTTTCTCTCAGTGAAGTTTAACATGATCGACATGTTTCTATGTAACAATGCCAAATATCTTACCAAAGCTACATTCACTTTAGAAAACACTAGCTATGGCACTGAACTAACTTTTGAAGGTACTGTAGAATGACACACTGATATTCTACCATCAAATCACTGATTTACACTGTATGATCGTAGTTCTTCCAGTGTGTAGATCAGTTTTGATCCAGAAATTTCAAATCTACTGTAATACCTTTTTAATATATCAATGATCTACAATGAAAATATCTTGAAATCCAGAATAACAATAGCCAGAACCCTCTAAAGAAGCACTTGGGTCATTCTAAGTTCAAACCTGAATAGATATTAGCAAGATCATTTTAACACTTCAATTACTTTAAGATATAACTTATGCAACCTTAATAGAATTTAACTTACAGGGTACCATGGCTAGACAAATACAGCCATAGGGATAAAATGGATATCTGTACAAAGCCTGGTAGACATAATCAATATCTTAAGTAGTCAGGTACAGTGTAACCTAATAAATGTCTGGAAATGTCATTAAGAAAATCCTGTAAAATAATGGTGTCATTACAAAGGTATAGGGCAAATCCTAAATGCTCATAATATCTGTTCCTTTCCATTGATGCATATGGAAGCTTCTCTGGGATCAAGATTGATAAATAGCTATGGTACTTTGAACTTGGGAAACACTTGCAGAAATTAGCTGTTAAAGCTATTCTACTTGACAGTTTAGCTTCTGTTCTTTTGTAGAAAGATGAGGTATGTTCCTGCATTTATTAAGCCATACATACACAGGATTTCCTAGAAAGACTGGTTTTCCAGTGGAGTTTGATCGCTAATTGTATTTACCTTGAATGGAAATATGCATGACATTCATATTCATTACAGTCTTGAAACAATATTATTAAAGTTGGGAACATTTTGTGGACTTTCTGTTTTTTTTCCTTATGTGTTGACCATGTTTCCTTCTGTGAAACTGTCAATGGAATATAGAATTTAAAATATTCATGGAAAATTGAAATTAACCATTCTTTGTAAGTGTTATATGGCTGTGCAAAAGCAATGAATGTATCCCAAAGATATAGAAAACATCAAGCTGGCTAGGGGAGTTGCTAGAGACCCTGAAGAATGCCCCTTTAAGGTAAGAACTGAGTCACAGCCCTTCAATGAAGATGTGCCATCCTTCATGTGGCGTATTAGCCACAAGGAAATTTCCCAGTGGGCTGATGGGTACATACTGTCTGATACTCTCCAATGCACCTAGTGCCCTCCTGAATTAAAATGCATTGCTGTCCTCAGGATGCCGATACAGTTGAATACTGTGAAGCAGGTGGCAGTTTTATGTGCTGCACTGTGGTATTTAGTTCTGCTGGGGCAGTATATTGTTCTGCACTAGGGTATTGCTGGCTCTGCCTACTTGTGTTGCCCCACCGTCTGTCAATTTGGACCTGCCTACAAAATGGGGCCATGTTTAAGTTTCTTCCAGGGTCACTTTAAGTTTCCAGTCCACTCCTACATCCTTCATATGCATGCTCTGGCAGGAACACAGGACAGGGATGCTTGTAGAGTAAGGTTTGTCGTCTGTGTGCTTTGATGGAGAACCTAATGTTTATTATAAATATATATAATTGAATACACAAATGTGAAAATAATAATGACAGTTACATCTAAATCTGACAACTCCTATTGTAGTTGAATGAGAGAACACTATTCACCATTGACTGTCCGTCATGTGAATTGGTCCTGGAAAGAGTAATGTTATATGAGGACAGCCTATGTTAATATGTTGCTGTAAGCCTAAGTTTCCAATTGCTGAGTCAGTCTATGTAATCATATTCTGCCACCTGCTACATTATAATTATTTTCCACTCATCACTAAATGATTCTGTCTGCTTGATTCTTTGAAAAATGGTATTGGAATGCAGACAGTGGTCACACAGATTTCCTTCTTTAAGTTATGGACTAATACTGTGAAACCAATGAAGGAATTTAGGCCATCTGTTGTAGAGAGACTGGGGGCGGAGGGGATACCCCCTGAGGTGTTAGAGCATTTAAATGCACTTGAAGTTATTTCATTTGATCCAGAAAGTAGTAGAAGGCCCACAATGACACCTCTGCTTTTTAAATACAATGCTTTGATAGTTTTTCTGGCAAGGAAACAATCTGGCAAGTTTCACATCTCCCGAATATTTATTCATCAACATTTTGGTTTAATTGTGGGGTTTCTTTTCGGTGCTGTTTATGCTGTCCAGGCTATGAATTAAGTACCTTATTGAGTGGCAGCCAGAAGCCCTCTAGCTTCACTTGCCAATGTCACCAGCTGCTACTGTAAGTAAATATAAAGTACAGAGACATACTGATGATGAAAAATGACAGGAAGTCCAAGCATAAAAAGGGTTTGCAAACAGCAAGGATTATTTTTGAAAGCTAAGGCAGAAAAAAAATAGTTATGAAGTATAGTTAAAAAAAAGCAGCGATCCAATTTTTTAAGACGGAGACTTAGAATTTATAATGCGGCTCTGTTTGCACTTAATGGGGTCCATTGGATTCCTGTCAGACTTTCCAATGTGTTTGACAGCAAGAACAAACTAATCTTCAGCGCTGTTCTTGTGTTTATATGTAACAGAACCTTAACAGAACCTCCACGGATCTTATTAAAGTCATTTAAAGGAATTTACCTGTATCTGTTTCAAAACAGAACTACCATGGCTCCATTATTGATAGAAGCTATGATTCCAGTGTAAGAAAAGTCTAAGGTCCCACTTACATGGCCAGATTATTTGGCCAATTATTAGGAACAAAAATGCTACCAATCACCTCACAACCGAGCAAAATGCTCCTTTGTCGGGTGATCCGTCATTTATGTGGCACATAAAATAATAGCTTGCTGGCAGTTCATTGCCCAGTGTAAACAGGGATGACAACCTGGATGAGGACAAATGATCGTAGAAAAGATTATTCATCCCCAGGCAGCAGAAATCATTTCTGCTTGTAAATGCTGCTGAATGAGCAGGCAGTGAGTGGGAACATATGGTTGGTTACCGATCATCAGTCCATGGGCCCTTAGACTTAAAAGGCTTAGAGATGATTTATAACAGATAGGGCCCATTCACGATGGCGGAATTTACTGCTGGAATTTTGGGTGGGGAAGTTTCCACTGCATGCAATGGGTGGCAGGTCTGCCGCTCACGCGGACATGTCCCTTCTTGGCATGGATGCAGTTGAACAGCTGCCTCATCATAAGTGACACCTGAAGTGCCAGCAATTGGCTGGGGCAACTAGGATGCGTGTGTGCTGGCCCTATAAGACATGGGGAGAAAGCATGCCCTAAGGGCAGTGCAGGAGGACTCAGTGGCAGATCCAGAGCCTGATTTTGGGAGGGGCACTTCCCCGGGCAAAAGGAGATTATGGGGCCCCTGTGTCTCTGCCCACCATTAAGCCACACCCACACACAGCCCCACCCATATATTGCGGGACGTCTCCTTTGATGTAGATGTTATCTTCTCATCTTCTCCTTTCAGTTCTCCTTTCAGCTGCTTTGCTGCCGTGCTGCCGCAGTTTCCTTTTGAATGGGCAATTCTATGACACTATTTTCAGGTGGGACAGTGTGTGGTGCTATTTTTATAAGGCACTGTGGGTGGTGCTTTATTTTCGGGGGGGGGGGGGGAATTTTATATGACATGGTTGTATTCAGGTGCACAGTGTATGGCGCTAAGAGGAGCTTATGTTGGCATATACGTGCAGTGTGAATGTGACGTGAAGAGTTGAAGAAATCTGGGCTGCAGAAAGTCGTGGCTGGGGAAGTCATGATGGTGGTCTGAACTGGATGGAAAGAAAAGGAAAGAGACCTCAACTGTAAATTAATAAATGTAAATGTTTATTCTGCCTCTCACTGTGTCTGATAAGTACTGTAGTCACCTGAATGGTATAGATTAACTACGTTATATTCTGTAAGCCACACCCCTCAAAAATGCTGCTCCCGTTTATGCTATACTTGCTGTTTGAGTATGATCCTATAAAGGGATCTTCCAGATTGACACTTCGGCTTTTGTGATAAGAAACAGAAGTAATGTAGTATTTATAATAAAGCAAGAAAAAGCTGAACATGTCAATTGTAAGGTAGGGCTATTTGTAAAGAGTTACTATTTAGCACCACTCCATTTAAAAGAAACCCGTCACATTGTACATGCATTTCTGCCTGTACGCATGTTATAGAACAGAAATAGTTCTGTGGGAAAAAGTTAATATAATCATTTTTCATTCATAGCAAAATCTGCTCTTTCTCAGTCCAGTGGGCAGTCCTATTCAGCGACTGACAGGTATCCTTGTATAATTGCCCAGAGAAAGCTGTCAGTCAATGATCAGGGAAGATCAGAAAGATCAGGAATTAAAGGGTTTCTGTCACCTGATTTAACCCTATTAAACTGGCTGACATTAGCAGTCCCTAACTCTCCTATTCTTGAGGTTCTGGATGCCCCCATTACTGCGCAATTTTAACTTTTACAATATGCTAATTAGGAGCAGGGGTGGGGGGCGTTGCTCCTGTTCCTAGCAGCTTCGTTTGCCCACCTCAAGTCACGCCCTGCCGTCCTTGATTGACAGGGCCAGGCAGCGCTCATCTTCTCCTGCCGGCCCTGTGTGCATGCGCAAGATTTATCCAGCATACAGGGCCAGCCGGGTGAAGACGAACGATGACCCTGTCAATCAAGGACGGCAGTGCGTGACTTGAGGTGGGCGAACGGCTGGCTGGTTTCAGACAAAATGTGGCCCCAGGGCAAAATCAAAAGAAGGGCCCACATCTTGTAATAATGTACTAAAAACATAGTTCGACATCCGACAGCCCCGCCGATCAGCTGTTTGACATAGACATACAGCAGCAGAGCAGGAAAAGTGGAGGGAGACAGACGGGCGCACATCGCTCCCCGTCTCCTCAAACAGCTGATCGTCGGGAGTGCCGGGTGTCAGACCCCCACCAATCTAATATTGATGACCTATCCTAAGGATAGGTCATCAATATGAAAAAAACCCAGAGAGCTTCTTGAAGCTACCCCCAAGACTGTGCCTGTTCTGCTCCCACCCCATGTCCACAAACACTATACTATACTATATACTGAGACTGCCCTCATTAGTAATGATGCCCCCAATAGGGATAATACTTCCCAAGATAGCCCCCATTTGTAGCAATTCCCTCCATATTGTATCAAATATTAATAACGCCCGTACAGTACTCTAGTAGTAATAATATAACCATAATGCTCCCAGTGGCTCTAATGTGCCCCTGTAGTGCCCCCCACTAGTTCCAATATATAATGCTTCCCCCCATAGTGTCAATATATATATATATATGTATATAATGCTCCTCCATTCCTCCCCAGTAGTGCCAGGTATATAAAAGGATCTCCTTCCCCCCCTCCCTGGTGCCCCCAGCAGTGTCGACATTTAGTATAAAAAAAAAACTGCCTCCCGTCCCCCCACCGCTGTCTGCGATGCAGACCACAGTTTGGTCTGTGGCTTGTGTTGCTGCGTCCTGATGCATGCTGTCCCAATGACATCACCGCTCCTGTTCCGGTTCTCACGTGATGACGTCATTTCGGCTTCTTGCTCTGTTCTAATGCCTCACAGGCTTGAGGCCTAGCGGCCTGAGGCTTGTGAAGTTGGACCGTGCCCCGCCTTTATGGGGCGAAGTAACACCCTAGGCGGATGACTACCCTCCCCTCTCCATCTTCCGGGCTCTAAGGCCTCATGCACGCGGCCGTCGTTCGGCCGTCCGGGGAATTAGGGACCCCTATGTCCGTATTGTGGCCTGTTTGCGGGCCACAATATGGCCACGGCTGGGCAACGGCCGTGTGCTTGAGGCCTTATTCAGAGCACAGTACTGCAGGAGGTACAACAGAAGAGGACTATAACTCCCAACATGTCTAAGCTATGTTTTAATATCAGAGGGGAGGTATAAGAGGATGGGACTACAACTCCCAGCATGTCCAAGCCATTATTATGTAATATCAGAGTACATTATAAGCAGATCCAGGGTGTTGTAATGTACCCTGTTATTATATAATAATGGCCTGGACATGCTGAGAGTTGTAATCCTTTCCTCATGCCTACTCTTGGAATGTACTCTCATATTACATAACAGTAGGTATAAGAGGAGAGGACTACAACTCCCAGCATTTCCCTAGCACTTACATTGAATCCATACTTCTTCCCATGCATCGCTGGTCTTCTTCTTTACTTTACTGCACTGCTGAGCTCCGCCTCCTGTTCTGGTCACATGATGGTGAGGTCATCGCAGGTCCTTCATCCCATCTTCTCTGCTGAGGTATGCAGGTCCTGTCAGCACGGTGCTAACGATTTATTTTATATGTGAGGGAGGGGACCGTACACTGCATTGTAAAGTGCAGCTGTTCAGCTGTCTGCCCGTTTGCTTCCTCCGCGTTCAGCTGAACAATAGCACTGAAGCAGGGGCCTCTGAGACAATTGGGGCCCTGGGCTATTGCCCAGTTTGTCCGCCCCCCTAACGCCGCCCTAGGAACAGGAGCAACGCCCCCCCTACACATAGAGGCTAATTAGCATATTATAAAAGTTAAAATTGTGCGGTAATGGGGGCATCCAGAAGCATAAGATTAGGAGAGTTAGGGTCTGCTGACAGTAGCACATCACTAATGTCAGCCAGTTTAATAGGGTTAAATCTGGTGACAGAAACCCTTTAAAATGAATGAATTGAAATTATACCAAATCTTTTCCCACATAACTATATATCAACCTGCACTGTTCCCCCTGCTCTATAACGCGCTGCCTGGAGATAGGACAGCATGGTCAATGCGACAGGTTCTCTTTCATTAAATCTATCCTTTGTGCAGTAACTAAAAAAATCATTGTGTGCAGAAAATCAAGTACATTTTCGAATGTTTCGTTTGCATACCATAAAGTCATGGTGCTACACCCTTTAAGAAAACAGGGCATTGTTCCAGCGAGCTTAAATATTGTAGATGGAAACCACGATTCTATATCTCTAATTCCGTAATTTCCCTTGATGGAGAATAACTGTAAAGTATATTCTGCTCTCCTATCATTATCACAAACTATGGTAAATCACTCATTATTGGTAATAAGTGATATCTCGAATTCTATCGTGGCCTGCGGACCGTCAAATTATATTAAACACTTATGCGAGTTATAATGGCAGAAACATTACACGGATCACAGGAAAGTATGTATTCATCTCCTTTGATATAAATACTCTGACATAATGTGGCTAACACCCTTCCACACACAGTACTCATACTGACTATTTAACAGTGAACTGCCAACTGGAATTGCTAGAAAAATTGAGGTAGGCAACAACACCTTTCAGATTTCATGGACGTAGCGGCTGGTTTAAACAATAGTGCCATTTATGTTGCGAAATCCAAGGTATTATGGGCCCAACGATTGAAATAGGCTGGAGACTAGAAACACAGAATGCGGTATTTGGATAAATTTACCAAAAGTTTGGATACACAATAACTAACTGTATAGATTCACCCAGTTCAGTTGGTGTTGTTACACATTTGGATTTAATTTAAAAAAAAAAATCACTTGGTAACTATGCTTTCTGAAGTTATTAAAGCGCCAAAACTAAATGGATAAGTGCTTCATCACTATACAGTATGTACGGTGAAAATGATGCTTTTGACGAGAGAAAAGAGTGCCACCTCAACTAGCATCTACCATTCCAGAGAACCATAGAGATTTTCCCGGAATAATTACTCTAATATCTCTAGCCTGCCTCAGTAAATATTAAATTCATACTTACCTCTCCCTGCTCCCCAATCCTTCGCTCTGCCTCTGCTGTGTCCATATTCTGGTCCCTGCTGTATTGATATCTGAAGCAGCATGACATGGTCACATACGCTGCTGCAGCCAATAACTAGCTTCATCGGTGATGTGGCCACAAGCATTGGCAGCAGCGGAGAATGTGACTATGCTCATGCAGCACCGGATGTAAACACTGCGGGGACCGGAACATGGACACAGCGGAGGAAGTGTAGAGGATTAAAGCAGAGGACCGACTCGGCATCGGTATGAATTTTCTGTTTATGGAGGCAGGCTGCAGGCATTAGAGTAATTCCTGAAAAGCTCTTTAAGCTGCCCTAGAACCGTACAAAAAAAAACTCCTGAACATTTTGCTGTGGTAAAGGAGCTGCCTGCATGAAGACCTCTATCGGTCTTCCATCAGCAGGAAACACGTAAGTATTACTTTGGGGATGAAGTGGCTGCTTTCTCTACAGGCAAAGACATCAATTTTAATTTCTCATACTCAAACTATAGGTCTAAAATATACTTTCCTTTTTTACTCTTTGAAGCTGCAGTGTTTTACATAGTGATAATACTCTGGATGAGATGATATACTTTCAGTTTTGTTTTTTGATGCGTTGTACATTGCTGGTGTTACTCACCTGTCTCAGATCCAGCTTCTAGAACTGCATCGCTCCTTCTTTCTAGCTGGTGATGCTTCCTCTCCAATGCATCATGTTATTCCCACAGCAATCCAGGGGGTGTCTATGATGTCATGCTGTCAGGTTATTTGAACCTGGCTCTAGGGCCATGATGCTGCCTGATTATTTGGCAGAGTCCACAGTTTTCATAATCTTAACCAGTTGTCCCTTGGCTCCATATAGTTTTATTTCACTGCTGCCCGTGTCAGGTATATCAGAACTCTGATATAAAGATGTGCTACTTTCTGCTGCTACAACCCTGCTACATAAGTCTCTGCCATTTAACTCTGCTACTTCCTTCTGTTCCAACTCAGCTACATGGTCTTTGTCACTAGTACTCTTCTGCATCACCATCTCAACTCTGTTTCATTATTGCATCAATTCTGCCACATCATGTGGTCCAACCTCTATATTGCATTACTGCCTCAACTCTGCTTCATCAACTTCCTGTTGTATCTCCTACACAACTCTGCTACCTTACAGCATCTTTTTGGGTATTCCACAGTTACAATTCCACTTCTCCTATTCACACTACAGCACCAGGTCCATATGCCACCATATTGGCCTTCAGGCTCTGCCACATCTGTCTCTCTGCTCTGCTGCACTAGTGCTGCCTGCCCATGAGGCTCAGAATTCACCCAAAACAGCATTTCACCTATACAAGACTCTTTAGTTTGAATAGTAGGAATCACTGTAGATCAGGGATCTCAAACTCAATTTACCTGGGGGCCGCAGGAGGCAAAGTCTGGGAGAGGCAGGGTCGCATAAGGGATTTCACAAAAAAAAGTCCTCAAACGTCATTATTAACAGTTTTCTTGAAGAAATCTTGTTGCCTCATTAGACATGCTTTAAGACTGGCAACCCGCTTGGCTCTCTCATTTCCTTGATATTTTGCACATTCCTCAGCATGTTTAGTTGAATAATGGCGTTTCAAGTTGTATTCCTTGTGCACTGCAACTTTCTCTGAGCAAATAAGACATGTTGGGATGGCTCTGTGCTCAACAAAGAAATACTGCGTCTCCCACTTTTCCTGAAATTGTCTGTGCCCGTCATCAATCTTTCTCTTCACTGCAGGCTTTGATTAAGTCATGATAAAGGTATCTAATTCTGTAATATATTTCTCTCCCTTCTTTCCCTTCTCTCCCTTCTCTCCCTTCTCTCCCTTCTTTCCCTTCTCTCCCTTCTCTCCCTTAGGCCTCCGATAATGCAAGGGACAGCGGGCAGGAGCTGCGGAAATGACGTCTGCGCTAGGCGCGATGTATTCGCGATTATTCGCTTACCGAATAATCGCAATAAAAATCGCATTAGTAAGAAAAAAAATTGCATTAAACATTTGCATACCCGAATGGAACCGCTCGGGGTATGCGAATGTTTAATGCGATTTTTTTTACTAATGCGATTTTTATTGCGATTAGGCCGCGAGTTTGAGACCCCTGCTGTAGATACTTCCCCTTAATTACATTACAAGAATTCAAATTACAATGTTTAAGTCTCGTTTCCATAATCACTACTAAAGTTAAAAATATAGGTCTAGGCAGATAATCAGGACATAATCAGCAATAAACTTGTCTAATTATTCTGCCACCAATGTACGTGAGACTGTGATGAGTGTGAGTGGCAATCTCTTGTATAAACAATGGTAGAAATTGAACTCGGCTTAATTAATACCCTAGCAACACCAGTTGTATGTAAAATCCCAGTGAAGTAAATGCAAAGGATATGCCTTTAGGTAATTTATTTAATGATTAAAGAAGTCAAAGAAAAATCTCTCCAGCTCTGTGAAGCATGTGTGACAAACAGAAAAAGAATGAAGGACACAGGATATGAGATTACAGGAGAGGAGGGGTTAGATGATGAATAACATAATAAAAGATAGCATAGATAACTTCATAAAACCAAATACTGTATAATAATAGCTATTATAGGGCAGCAAAGTACATTTAGTATAGTGGATAAACATAACACAGAATACAATAATGAATTCTATATGAGAGCTATTAGCTGGGACAGCACACTCCCCAACTGAAATCAAATATTTTTTTTTTATATGAACTGAAATTAAAGAGTAATGTCTGTTGGATGTTCGACTGTTCTTGCCATAATCAAATGGATAACTTCTTCTTATAGAGAAGCTACCCTAGTCATTGTACAAAAGTGAGATTTGGGGTACATATTCAAGGATGAACACCAGAGATGAGCGAAGCGAGCTTCAGATGTTATATCAGAAATCGCTTTTTTCAAAACTTTGGATTATTACTGTATAGAGATCCATCTCAGTACAGTATTAAAATGTATTGGCTCCGATGACCCGAAGTTAATTATTTGCGAAGTCACGCGTGACTTTGTTGAATAACTTCGGTAATTAATTTTTAAAGTGGAAAACCACTTTAAAACTTGAAACGGCTTCGGTTCTGACACCTAAGTTGAATGAAAGTTTGGCATTGATTTACTCTTCTACAGATAAGAGCAAGACAACTTTGGATATCAGCTTGATTAAAAATTTGGAGCCACCTTCTTTTGCATCGGTAACGTTAAGATTACCAATCTTGCCATTTTAAGTCCTATGGGTCATACATTAGTTTCCACTTTCTGGTCCTTCATGAGAACAAGTTGCTGGAGTAAGAATTAAAGGGGATTCTGGATCCATGAATACATTAATAAGAGACCTTGAGTTGGCAATAGTGGACACTTCAGGTAAGAGGGTGCTTAAAGTCTCATAAGTAAGCCTTGAGAAATTTGAATTTATGAGCACAGAATCCAATATTCAATAAGTGATCCCTATCATCCTTTCCCATGAACCACCCATAAGAGATGCATGCAGAGTGGTAAAACCCAGGTGCAACTGTTGTCATCCAAGTAATCTTGGACTGGCTTAAAGTTAATTTGCAATTCTTGACAAGCACCTGTGAAGCTGGTTTCACAGTCGTGTGTTGTACAAAACACTGATCTCCTAATCATCATAAGGCATAGGAATAATATCTGGCACCTGGATGAGGATAGAGAGCCTTTCCTTTACCATATAATGATGAGAGTGTGGCTTAAAGTGAGTTGTACAAACATGTTTGAGCACATACAGTACGTTTTAAAGGAGTTAACTTCAGATGGATTGTGGTCTAAGCATACATTGCTTACAATTACCCCGCCTAAATCAAGTCTTTGTGCATATGGGGCATTGTCTTTACCACTGCATTGTTGGCGTCCCTTATGAACTCTCAGAATATCTCTCCTGAGTAGTTAGAATATCAGCATTCATATCCATAGGATGAATTTCATTAGCTAGATGCTTTGAGTCGGGATGATGATGTGCAGCTTCCGTACTAGGAATTTCTTCTCTTTCATCTGGTCACATTCCATTAATGTTGTACCCAGTCAATTAATGTACCCAGTGGTTTTTCTACCGCAAGTTTTTCTGTATATCAAACATCTCAAAGAATTTAGGTTTTGCTAGAGATATGTTGCTTTGTTCATCTATAATGGCTACATTCTGGTGGCTTTCTTAGATTGTCCTTCTGGGTAGACTTTGACTACACACCTTGGAGCAGCATATTTGACAAGCATCCTTCCTACATACATTCCATGCTTTAAGCGGAGACAGTGGTTGTAGCTAAATCTTGAACTTTTGGCTTCCCGCCATTTTTTTTGTGATGGGGTTAGATGCTGCTGAAGGTTGTGAGGTGTCAGGAGGTGAAGTAAAATGCATAGCTGTAGTATGTTTGTCACTACTGCATCAGTAACTTAATGACAGCTTTATTGTCCTTTGCAAAGTGGTTTGAGGAGGCGCAGCAATTCTAACACACTACAAGCTCTTTGAGAGTATCTCTGTACTCTTGAATAGTCTTTGCCCTAAGCCCATGACATTCATTAAGAGGGTGACATTTTTTGTGGGTAGGTGCTTGTGCAACTGGGGTTCCTTTCTTTAAAAGCAGGGGCATCGTGCCTAGAGGTGGAGGTTGTGGTAAGAGGAATATAATTATTTATAGCAGATAATATTCCACTTAAGTATTTATGTTTAGTTGTTGGGCTATCATACCTTAAGGATAATAATTAAGCTAGTGGAGTAGGTTCAGCAAAGTCGAAGTTGAGATCAATCTTCTTGTGAGCTTAGTCACTGATAAATCTAGTATAATAAGAGAAAGGGGGAAAGGACACTCTATGTTCTGTTTTGTAACTTGACCCCTAGTCTGCCCATTTTTCTTGCATACTATGTAGTAGTTTGGACACCACTCGATTCATGCCATGTGCAGTATCAAGATAACTCAGTCCTGACAGATGAGGGTCTGATTTAGCCAATTCCAGTTCCTTTAGCAGGTCACTCAGATTCTGGAAGTTGCAGTTGTCTTTGTTAGTTATCTTTGGGAAAGTTTGAAGTCTTTTAAATTAGGCACTTTCTTTGACTTTGTAATTGCCATAGGTTTGTTCAAGTCTCTCCGATGCTGCAGCAATACTATACCTTCCTCTAAATGACTCACGTGAACTGCTTTTAATGCTTTGACGTGTTCTGTAGATTCTGGGCCTAACTGGTTGACGAGCAAGTCCTTGGTGGTGAGGTCAAGTGGATTACAGCTTCAAATTTAAATTTCAAGGCCCTATAGTTCTCAGCACAGTCATCAGATTTTGAGAGACTGTTGTACAATAGCTCCCTGCATATTATGTATCTGCCAAAGTAAGATATGTCTGATCTCTCATTCCTTGTAACCTGTGGGTCTCCTGGTGTGTTTAAGTTCTTTGGTATATAAGGCTGAGATTTATCAGGACAAAATGATGTAGCATAAGGGTTAAGCTTTGGTTTAGTCTCTAGAGGATATACTGGCTTGATGCTGGAAGTTACTTTGTCAATGATAGGCGGTAATATCTTTTGCTGAATGGGTATATCCATGTAGATTGGAAGAGCTGGCATGTGCTACTTTGAGGTTTCTGTTTTGGAGTTAGATCAATGTTGCTAGCAGGAGATATAGATGATGATTGCTTAAGCACATAATCAATACTGTGATCAGCTGGTCTTCTACATCTTACAATACGAAGCAGTACAGATCAGTATGCTGGCTTAATGCTTGTTAAAAGGCTTTCAGTTAAGCTAAAATTACCCATTCCTGGTACATGGGAAAATTAATAGAAAAATTATTACACTAAACAATCTGCTAATTAATATATATCTTTATTACTAAATAATTAATAAATAGCCATCACAGTTTAAAAAGTTTAAAAAGCATTTAAAATATCACATGTAGGATCATGATCGCAGAGAGAAACAATTATAGTGAATGTTACAATTAATTGGTCCATATAATAGCAGAAAAGGCTAATACAGTACTTCAAATGAAACAGTGAAACATAATTAAGATAGCTGAAAAATAATAAAATAAGGTACAAATGGAATAAAAAAATGATAATACCAAGCCGTAAGATGTACTTGGCCTAAGCACCAGACTACCACCTCATCATCCCACCAGGTGCATTCTATGGTAAACTTCTTCAAAGGGGTATTAAGGTATTGTCATGCACACTGGCTATATATACTATCTTATCAGGGTGGAAAAATAAATGCAAATAGAGAACTAATAATCACTGACCAATGGGGATATGTGGTACAAAGATTCATGAATAACAGAGAAAGAAATAAAAAACGAAATTTCATAGCGTTTGGGAATTATGTATATACCTGTCGCTAATAAAGGATACACTCACTATCTGGCACATATTCACAGCCTAACACGCTACCACCCCGAGTGTGTCACTGGCATCTGGAAGATACGTGGTGTGCAGGGATCGATAAAGGTCCTGGAAAACCTCTGAAAGGGGAAAAGAAATATTGGATGAGAGGGTTAAGAAGGGGAAGGCCTTATCCACAGTCATGCCCAGTAGGAGAAAAGTTCCCACCCCTCCTTCCTGAAGTATGTTTCCTATTTTGGTTACCTAGTGTGGTAAGGTGCAGGGTGCCGTCGTGGATGGCAGGTACGTGTCACCGAGGTTCATAGCCTCGGTGAGGTAAGAGCCGTTTTGTTGATGTCAGCAGCAGGTAGTGCTACTGACACAGTTGCTAAATAGCATGGCTGCAAAGCCGATCCGGGCCGGCTCTTACCGGGAGCAGCTAAAGTGTAGGGTGGGTGGCTGCTCCCCACGACCCAGTCCTGGTTTTGGGCTGGGTTTAAAACACAGCCAGCACCAGCAGCTGTGAGTGATCGTCCTGGAGCTGCTGTTAGTGCTGTGGAGCTCTCTGGGCTGGAAGCAAGAGCCCAGCAAGGAGGAGTGCAGACGGCCTGGAAGCCTGATGTGGATTGTCTTGCGGCTGGGCTGACAGCCAGGTGCGAACCTGCACCTAAACCTCCCAGGTGACTGGAACCTGTATTGGACTGTTTTGTTTTGCCTCACGTTTTTCTGCTGTGTGTGAATTAACACCAAGTGACTGTTCGCTGTGTATTTTGTGCAAGTGTGAATAAAACACTGTTAACTGCACTTTCTGGACTCCCTTTTGCCTCTGTACTGCACCCGCACCGCTATCTACCAGAGCGACTCCCCACATTTGGTGTCGGATGCGGGCATGCGCAGTGAGGCTGGCCTGAACGCCGAAACTTTTTGTTTTTGCTGTGTTGGACTGCATGTCATATATCAGGCCTGCAACTTTTGTGGTTTCTGGCAACATGGAGGCTGCTGTGAAAGCTCTCATGGAGGCTAACGTACAGCAGCAACAGGCTAATGAGCTACAGCAAAAAAGACATGAGGAGGCTATGTGTGCACAGCAGCAGACGAACAATCTCCTAATGCAGCATCTGATAGCCTTGCAGGAGTCGGTGCGAACGTCCCAGCAAGGAGTTGCAACCACGACAGCCCCGACTGTGTCTACCGCCAGGGACAAAGTCCGATCCGCCCTGAGGAAAATGGGTCCGGAAGACGATATAGAGGCATTCCTGACGGTGTTTGAAAGAACCGCCGAGCAAGAGAGGCTGCCATTGGAGCAATGGGCTGAGGTGGTGGCGCCTTTTCTGGTGGGGGACGCACAAAAGGCCTATTTTGACCTCAGCTGCGAGGAGGCAAAGGACTATGAGAGGCTAAAAGGTCAGGTGTTGGCATTGTCAGGACTGGGGACATGTGGCCGCCAACTGCCCTAGGGCATCCGAACCCATGGACTGCGGGTTCGCTCGCCGGTCCTCACTTTTTGCCCAACCAGTGTATATAGCTGACCCTCTGTTGGCCGCGGACACCCCTCCGATGTGTGACATCATGGTTAATGGACACACCGTGCAGGCCCTGCTGGACTCTGGGAGCCTGGTAACTCTGGTCCATGAGTCGTTGGTAACGGAAAAACTCCCAGAGGGGCGAACCCTTACCATTGTCTGTATACATGGGGATCGCCGGGAGTATCCCACTACTAAGGTTACCCTGACGGTGGGTGGGAGAGAGGTGCCACATGTCGTGGGAGTGGGAAGACGGCTCCCTTATGCCGCAATATTGGGGAGGGACTTTCCCCTGTTCTGGTCTTTGTGGAGGAATGGGTTGCCTACCTGTGGGGAAGAAAAATGTCCGGGTCCCGAACCCGAGGAACCCGAGGCAGAGGCACCAGCAGTAGGGGTGACCACTAATTCTGTGATAGAGGAGGAGACAACCCCACTGAGTGTAATGGTGGGAGACATGGAGGGCTTGCCACCGGGGCCTGAGTTGGCAGACCTCAGTGTCTCCAGAGAAAATTTTGGGACCGCGCAACACCGGGACCAAACCCTAGCCAGGGCCTGGGAGAACGTTGTGATAATTGATGGTAAACCCCAAAAACCTGGGGCTGAGTTAATGTTTCCCGCTTTGTTGTTCACCAGGAAATGTTGTATCGGGTGAACAAAATCTGGGTGAGCTTATTGAACAGTTGGTGGTGCCCACAGCGTATCGCAAGCTCGTTATGGAGCTTGCCCACCAACATGTTCTTGGGGGACACTTGGGATGGCAGAAAACCCAGGACCGCATACTGCAGCGGTTTTATTGGCCCAGTGTGTTCAAGGAGGTAGAAAATTATTGTAAGTCCTGTCCAACCTGTCAGGTAAATAGCCCCCAGCCACATTTCCGTAGTCCTCTGGTACCTCTACCAATCATAGAGGTACCATTTGAGCGAATCGCTATGGATCTAATAGGGCCCATACCAAAGTCCGCTAGGGGCCACCAACACATTCTGGTCGTTCTCGATTACGCCACTCGGTATCCGGAGGCGGTGCCCCTGCAACATACATCAGCTAAGCTCATAGCTAAGGAGTAAATGGAAATGTTTTCCCGGGTGGGTCTGCCTAAGGAGGTTCTGACAGACCAAGGGACCCCTTTTATGTCCAAGGTTATGAGGGAACTGTGTAAATTGCTGCGTATTAAACAGTTGCGGACGTCCGTTTACCATCCCCAAACAGACGGTCTCGTCGAAAGGTTTAACCAAACTTTAAAAAATATGTTAAAAAGGGTGGTGTCTAGAGATGGGAGGGACTGGGATCTGCTTCTGCCCTATCTCATGTTCGCAGTGCGAGAAGTGCCCCAGGCCTCTACTGGGTTCTCGCCCTTCGAACTGCTTTATGGCCCACACCCTCGGGGCCTGTTAGACATTGCCAAGGAAGCGTGGGAGCAGCAGCCTGTCCCCCACAAAAGTGTCATTGAGTATGTCACCCAGATGCAGGAACGGATGGAAAGGGTGTTGCCGCTGGTCCGGGAGCATATGGAGGCAGCGCAACAAGCCCAGAGTAGGGTGTATAATCGTCAGGCTCGGGTACGGGATTTCAATCCGGGAGATCGGGTTTTGGTTCTGGTACCTACCCTTGACAGCAAGTTCCTAGCTAGGTGGCAGGGCCCCTATGAGGTGATCGAGAAGGTAGGGAAGTAAATTACAAGGTACACCAGCCAGGGCGGCGCAAGCCGGAGCAGGTGTACCATGTGAATTTACTAAAGCCGTGGAAAGATAGGGACTCGTCCGACAACAGCCCCCGGCCAGGGCTCCTAGGTGAAAAGGGTCCAGCCCCACAGTTTGAGGCCTGTGAAGCAGTAACCACGGTAAAATTGCAGACAGCCTGTCTTCCAAACAAGTTCAGGAAGTCAGGGAGTTCATCAGTCGGAACACGGATGTGTTCTCGGATCTCCCTGGCCGCACTTTCCTCATCCAACATGATATCGTCACGGAGCCTCAGGCCAAGATCCGGTTAAAACCATACCGGGTACCCGAGGCTCGGCGACGGGCCATCGCGGAGGAAGTGCAATTAATGTTGAAGCTCGATGTCGTTGAGGAGTCGAAAAGTGAATGGGCGAGTCCCATAGTCCTAATACCCAAGCCAGATGGGACGTTGCGGTTCTGCAACGATTTTCGCAAGTTAAATGAAGTGTCCAAGTTTGATGCATACCCCATGCCCCGGGTAGACGAGCTTGTTGAGAATTTAGGGCAAGCCCGTTATTTTTCTGTGCTAGACCTCACTAAAGGGTACTGGCAGGTACCCTTAACGGAGTCGGCCAAGGAAAAAACTGCTTTTGTTACCCCACAGGGCCTGTATCATTATAAGGTATTACCCTTTGGCCTGCATGGCGCCCCCGCCACCTTCCAAAGGTTAATGGACATTGTGCTGCGACCTCATCGTCGGTATGCCTCGGCCTACTTAGATGATGTAGTCATCCACAGCACCGACTGGGAATGCCATTTGCCCAAAGTGCAGGCGGTAGTGGATGCCCTTAGAAAAGCTGGTCTAACCGCCAATCCAAAGAAGTGTGCAATTGGGTTAGAAGAGACCAAGTATCTGGGATATGTCATTGGGCGGGGAGTCATCAAGCCTCAGGTAAATAAGGTAGAGGCAATACGGAGTTGGCCCCGACCGGTCACCACCAGGCAGGTAAAGTCGTTCCTGGGAATTGTGGGTTATTACATGAGGTTTGTGCCCCACTTTGCCACTATAGCTTCGCTGTTGACAGAATTGTTAAAGGGGCGTAAGACGGGGACGGTCCGTTGGAATGAGCAGGCAGAAAAGGCTTTCTCCGCCTTGAAATCGGCCCTGTGTGGGTCCCCAGTTTTGGTGACACCCGATTTCAAGAAGGAGTTCGTAGTCCAGACCGACGCCTCTGAGGTTGGCCTTGGTGCGGTGCTATCGCAGGAAGTCAACGGGGAGGAGCATCCCGTTGTCTTCCTCAGCCGCAAGCTCACCCCAGCCGAGACCAGGTACAGCATAGTGGAGAGAGAGTGCCTGGCCATCAAGTGGGCACTCGAGGCCCTCCGTTATTACCTGTTGGGCAGAAGCTTCCGCCTGGTGACCGACCACTCCCCACTCAAGTGGATGAGCCAGGCCAAAGAGAGGAATGCCCGGGTCACCAGGTGGTTTCTGTCTCTACAGAATTATAAATTCACGGTGGAGCACAGAGCGGGCCGGTTGTTGAGAAATGCAGACGCCCTCCCCTGGGTACACTGTTTTTCGTGTGTCCACCCCCTCAGGGTTGAACAAAGGGGGGGGGGTATGTGGTAAGGTGCAGGGTGCCGTCGTGGATGGCAGGTACGTGTCACCGAGGTTCATAGCCTCGGTGAGGTAAGAGCCGTTTTGTTGATGTCAGCAGCAGGTAGTGCTACTGACACAGTTGCTAAATAGCATGGCTGCAAAGCCGATCCGGGCCGGCTCTTACCGGGAGCAGCTAAAGTGTAGGGTGGGTGGCTGCTCCCCACGACCCAGTCCTGGTTTTGGGCTGGGTTTAAAACACAGCCAGCACCAGCAGCTGTGAGTGATCGTCCTGGAGCTGCTGTTAGTGCTGTGGAGCTCTCTGGGCTGGAAGCAAGAGCCCAGCAAGGAGGAGTGCAGACGGCCTGGAAGCCTGATGTGGATTGTCTTGCGGCTGGGCTGACAGCCAGGTGCGAACCTGCACCTAAACCTCCCAGGTGACTGGAACCTGTATTGGACTGTTTTGTTTTGCCTCACGTTTTTCTGCTGTGTGTGAATTAACACCAAGTGACTGTTCGCTGTGTATTTTGTGCAAGTGTGAATAAAACACTGTTAACTGCACTTTCTGGACTCCCTGTTGCCTCTGTACTGCACCCGCACCGCTATCTACCAGAGCGACTCCCCACACTAGGATATTTCTAGGGGGAAACAATTTTAGTAAATTCACTCTATAAAAGATTGCTATATCGCGCACCCTCCAATCCAATGTGAACAAAGGCTGCAGTATACCACAGGGGACCGCACCGCCCGCTGTAATCAAGGTACACACTGAAAACAAAAGAAGGTGTATACTGCGCCAATACTATTATGCCCAGAGTATCTGCACGCCGATCGTAACTCCAAAACACCAATATGTGGTCCACTATAACGCACACAGGTACAATAGGGACTGGCACCGCTCTCTCAGGAACACGAAGTACCTTGTAGATGACTGTCCCCATGCCTTGGATCCTCACGGTGTCTCTGTCCTATCCCTGGTGCGGTTTTTGAGTGGATCTCTAAACTTGCCGCTGGTGAAAAGGATCGCGTTCGCGTACTCTGGAGCCGGCTCGTGACGTCACTTACTACAGCTACGGTGTGTTGTAGTTGCCAGAAGACCTCCAACGCGTTTCGGACAATAAGCGTTGTCCTTCCTCAGGGAGTTCCTGGGAAGGGAACTCCCTGAGGAAGGACATTGTTTATTGTCTGAAACGCGTTGGGGGTCTTCTGGCAACTACAGCACACCGTAGTAGTAAGGAGCATCTTCTAAGCTTTTACTCAGAAAGAGCTCAGGTCTTAAGCAGCACAGACAGGGGATGCTGGTGCTATCACTGAATATATGTATTTTATCATACTTATCAAAAAACAACTGTTTCAATCACTTGTATGAATGGAGGCAAGTAGGTTTTAAAACCATCTGAACAGTTACAGATGTTCTTATGCAAAGCAGAAGCAAGTGTCTCATAGTGAGACTGTAGTAACCATAATCAGGATTACACCATATAAGCAATGTGTGTGGTTAAATTGATGTTATGTCTATTTCCTCTAAAGGCTATTTAAAAGTGTTAAGTATATGTTTTAGATGTGTGCATAATATGTAGTCTAAACATGTACATGAAGTGCTTTATAAGTATACCATTGCCCAATTTGTGGGGGACACATCGTCTTTTTTTAAATCTCAAGCAATAAGCATCTATTTTCCACTACATTTTCATAATTTCCAGTACTTATAAATAGTTACCGTGTACAGTTTATATATATATATATAGATATATATAGTATATATATATATATATATATATATATATATATATATATGTCACTGTAAAATAACAGACAGTTATTAACATTAACTAATAAGTCTAATTTACACAAACTCATTTTTAATGGGGATGGGGGAATTCAAGGTCTATAAAATAAAATAGAAGGCAAGTGAACTGCTTGTTGTCATTGGCCAGCTTCATAGTCTCTCTCTACTAGTTTTAATGGTGGGTTTCTAGTTCTACAAATATGGAAACTGAGGTCACATCATTAAATTCTTCTGAATATTTTTATAAGTCTATTCTGAATTTGATTGAACTTAAAGTGAATGAACTTATTGGTACTCGCCTGGCATATATATCTCTTCTTTGTAAGACCTACGTTTGTATGTTTTTACACCGTATTTTTTTTAAAATATTGTTGTATCTAATCATCATACGTCATCAAACATTATTTAACTCCTTCCAGACCCTTGCCATATATGTATATATGGTTCAGAGAGAAGGGAGTTAAGGATCCTCACTGTACTATTATCGTACACTGATTTGGCACACAGGATCAGTGAACCCTCAATCAGGACAGGCACCTGGCAGTTATTGATAGCCTGGCCCCACTTCTGGCATCAGTGAAAACTCTCATGCCAGCAGTGTTACCCCTTAGATGTTTTCGTCAATGCTGACCACTGCATCTAAGCAGTTAACAGAGGGAGGGGGCTTCCTCTCTCACCCACCGACTCCCTGCAATGAGTTGCAACGGCAGCCTAAAGCTTTACAAATTCCTTCAGGCCTGCCGGCTATGGAAGCTTATGAGGCCCAGCCCCAGGCTGGGTCTCATAGGCGAACTGTCAGTTTAACACAGTGGCAGTTACAATGCATTACAATACAGCATATATTGTAATGCATGGTAAAAGCAGTAAGATCCTCAAAAGTCCAAGTTCCCTAGCTGGACTAAAATAAACTGTGAAAAATTGTTAAAAAAGTATTCCTCCCATCAAGTGATTTACTATTGAAACAAAAACTGAAAAATAAAAATACAAATAGAACCTAGGTATTGGCACCTCCGTAATGATCAGCTCTATAAAAGTTTCACGTCAGGTGAATGGCGTCAAAAATAAATAAAAAAAAAAACAATACCAGAACACCCATCCCAAAAATCATATCATGCAATCAAAATGTCATATGTTCCCTAAAATGTTACTAATGAAAATATTACTTCATACCACAAAAAACGAGTCCATACTCAAGACTAGGGATAAGTGAATTGACTTCGGATTAAACATCCGAAGTCGATTTGCATAAAACTTTGTTAGAATACTGTATGGAGCAAGCGCTCTGTACAGTATTAGAATGTATTGGCTCCTATGAGCCAAAGTTATTACTTTGTGAAGTCTCGCTCCGTACAGTATTCTAGCGAAGTTTTATGCGAATCGACTTTGGATGTTTCATCCAAAGTCGATTCGCTCATCCCTATTCAAGACCATAGCCAAAAAAGAAAAACAATATGGCTCTCAGGAAATGGCTACCACTTGGAATTGAGCCTAAGTTCAGGAAATGTTTTTTTACAGTACAAATTAATTTATGAAGTTATTGTGTGAAGTCTCGCGAGACTTTGCGAAGCAATAACTTTGGCTCATCGGTGCCAATACATGCTCCTGCTCTGTACAGTATTAGAACGAAGTTTTATACGAATCGACTTCGGATGTTTCATCCGAAGTTGATTCGCTCATCCCTACTCTGGAGCAATGGCGAGAAGATAGCCACCATGATAAAATGTTATGGCCAGAGCCACTGCCACAATCACCCTTCACTCCAGCTCCTCCTGGGCCACAACACCTCCACCACTGCAGGGATAAGTACAGGAAACTTGTGATGTCATATGGGAACATCTGAAGACCTCAGTGATACCTCAACCTACACCTGTAATGTGGCTACACCTGAAATGTGGCTTAATATTGACCAAGGTTTCCAGGATGCAGTACAGTTTCCCAAATGCATAAGGGCAATGGTTGGGAAACACATGTGAAGAAGTAGCCGCACTCAAGCTGCTGATTCTTTAACAACAAACAGTATTTTGGTAGTGCTTTTGGTTTTGGCTGACAGTAATTATCATTTTGTAATTGTGGACATCATGGCTAATGGAAATGCTGCAGAGGCTTGCATCTTCACGGCTTCCAGAACAATTACAGGCAACACTTTCCGGAGCAGAGTTCCAAACACTCAAGGATAAAATAAAAGACAATCTCGTAACTCACAGACGGGAAGTAGAAAACCAAAAGAGGAGAAAATTTCAGAGGGACGCAGAGGATTACCGAATGAACAGAGTTTATCGCTGACAGGAAACTTCGCTTCCAACACAAGATTCTAGGAGAGAATATCCATCCTCCTCTGAGTCTTCATTCTCCAGCAGAGAAAACCTCTACAGGAGAGACAACACCCCTCCATCTTACATGGGACTCAGGAGGACCCACGGACGACGTCCAAGACGAGAGGCATCTGGACCGGGCAGGGATTATTCCCAAGGGCATACTACACGATCCCAGGTAACGACCGATCCACCACAACCTCTAGTCATTAACATCTCCTCTAAGACACTTACATTGGCACAAATACATGTCCTACAAAAGGGCCTGTCCTTCTGTCCGTCCTATAGATTTGACACGTTCCAGTTAGATCTGGATCTGTTAAGATTCTATAGGAATTTGCGCCTTAAGGCATTTTTTAGCACCAAAGATAAGGAACCACTTCCCAAGAACTCTGGAGTATCTATAGAGAAAGGACTCCTATCTATTAAGGACTTAAGCCTGAAACACAAGAGTTCCTTTAACTCCCCAAGGAACTCACACCTAGTAGAGACCTTTATATCTTTGGTCAACCGGGACATAGAGGTTCTCAGAAGAGACATGGAAATGGGCAGGTATAGCTGCCAGTCCAATCTTACAAGGGTAGAAAAAGAGGCCCTTCAATCATTAAGGAAAGACAGGCACCTAACTATTAAACCCGCTGACAAGGGCGGTGCTCTGGTAGTCATGGACAGGAGGGACTATCTAGAGGAAATCAATAATCAACTCAAAGATACGAAAGTATATGAAAGTTTGCGAAAAAATCCCACACCGGATATTGCTCTTAAAATTAAACAGGTACTGCTTGTCCACTTTCAAAATAATACCATTGATCAAGACACAGTATCCTATCTCACTAAGTCCAACCCCATCATTCTAGTTCTATACACCCTACCCAAGGTACACAAAAGATTACACAAACCACCAGATAGACCCATAGTCTCCTCTTCTGATTCCATTCTTTCCCCACTATCCATCTTTATAGAAAAAATACTTACACCCCTAATTAAGAAAACTAGTTCTTTTCTACTGGAAACTACCTCTTTCCTCACAATAGTTAGGAATATCAAACAGTTTCATCCGGATTCTATCCTGGTGACTTTCGATGTAGTCAGTCTCTACACATCCATTACACACAGCAAAGGCATATCGGCGGTCTCTAGGCTACTTGAATCTTCCAATGTTGACCCCCTAGTGAGGGTCCTCTGGCTGGACCTTCTTGAACTAGTATTGACTGAAAATTATTTATTTCAAGACAAATACTACGTCCAGAAGCAGGGGACCGCCATGGGGGCCCACATGGCACCACCCTATGCCAATTGCTACATGGCCTATTTTGAACATGACTATATCTATGCAGACCCTGCCTTCCAACAGTACGTTCGGGTCTGGAAAAGATACATACATGACATTTTTTTGTATCTGGCCTGGACCCAAGCAATCACTACTGGATTTTCACAACAGGATTAATTCAGTCTGGCCTAACCTTAAGTTCACCTTACACCATGACTCAGTTTCCGTCAACTTTCTTGACACATTGGTGTATAAGGGGACAGAGGGACACCTGTCCACTGACTTGTACACCAAGACTACTGATCGTAACAGTCTGCTACACTTTACTAGTTTCCACCCATCCAGTACCAAGAGATCATTACCCAGATCACAATTCAAACGTATAGAGAGGATAGTGGATGATCCCACTATTAAGGCAAATAGACTCCAAGAGATGGCCACCAAATTTCAGAATAGGGGTTACCCTGTTAAGGTTATCAAGGAGGGACTCGCACCTAGAGCAGACAACCCCAATCCATCTAGTAGGAGATTACCTTTCGTGCATACCTTTCACCCATTCTCGGGGAAGGTAAGGAACATCCTAAACCGTCATTGGAATCTCCTACATAAGGTGTACCCCAGTGTTGAGGAATTTGCCTCCCCTTTTCTCCTATGTAATAAATGTCCCAAAAATTTGAAGGATCTACTGGTCAAAGCAGATGAGGGACCCAGTACAAAAGTACCTAGGCAGTTACTCCTTAGCACCCAACGCAAAGGTACATTTCCATGCCTACGATGCATTCAGTGCTCTCACGTCACGAAAAGTGACAAGGTATATCACCCGTTCACTGGCAGGGGTTACCCTATAAAAGGTTATTTCATGTGCGATTCAGCAATTGTTATTTATGTCATCAAGTACCCTTGTGGTTTGGCATATGTTGGTGAAACTACCCAGAGTATCAAAGACCGTATCAGCCAACACAAGTCTAACATTAGATGTGAACGCGGTCATCTTCCAATCCTGGCCCATTTTTCCACTAAACGCCATACCATTTCACAACTGAAGTTCCAAGTGGTCGAACAAGTTTTGGCCCCAAGAAGAGGAGGTGATATCAGCAAGATCCTCACCAATAGGGAAGCCTTTTGGATCCATAGACTTCAGACCTTGGAACCAAAAGGGTTAAATCGGGAATATGACCTTAATTGTTTTTTTATGACTTTTGTTGTGTATGATTTCTGCTATGACTGTTTTTCATGATTTTTTATGATTTCTTTACCTTGTCTTATGTATATCATTTTTAATTGTCTCTGCAGACCAAACACCGAGGAACGCCTGTTGATGTTGCCGCATTCCATAGTATCCTTTTTTCAATAACTACCCATTCTTGATCTATGGGATACTAACCTGTGTTGTTCATCTATAACCTTTTCTTACTCAGGCCCCTGAGAGCGTGCCGTTATTCACATAGATATAAAAACAGCTCATGGACCCATACACAGCATTTCTTTAAGCATATCCAATCGCTTTCTATTTTTTAGCAAGCTTCTCTCTGGAGAATAATCTAACAGCGCTACTTCCGCCCTTTCTCTGGTGTCACGTCACTTCCGCCCTTACACCGGCCTGACGCATGCGCATACTGCATAGTCCGACGTCATATCCGGGCAGCGTGTCACGTGATGGGGAAACACACTGCTATCAGCATGTATATATTCCTCAGTCGCCATTAGCACACCATGGCGGCAAACAGCGGCTCACTATAGCCCTACAAGCATTGCCACACGGCCACTGAGCCCATACCCACATGACTTGGTTTTTTCTCATTGCGGCACATCCAGGTGAGTCCTCAGTATAGAGTATAGACATACTATCAGCTTCTCTGCCCAGTGAGATTTAGCACTTGTCTTTGACTATACCATGTAATATCCCCACGGTTTTGGTTCCTACTAAATTATGCAATGACATCTTTCATTTGTATGCACAAATATTTATTTATTTTTGTAATCATTTCCTTATCTGTTGTTCCAGCTCGTAGATCTACATTATATCTTTATACAGTTAATCTATGGAGTAGTACCACACAATGTGTTGGACTATTGATCTACTATAATCAGCATTTTTATGCCTCCCTAATACATTATCATGGAATCTAATGATGTTATATTTACCTGTGATTGTGTTTTCCCCAATTATGAATTTTTGTATGAAATTTGACATGTTACTTTGCTAATTATGCCACATGAAACTTAGTTACTGTATCATCTATATTTACATTGTCCTGATGAAGGCTAATGCCGAAACGTCACTACTTTCTGTAACTGGCAATCCGCAATGTATATAATAAATAATGATTGAGCAAGATTAGTGGTGTCCAGGAACCATCTTTTTCTTTCCAGAATGGGGTGGCAGCAACCAGCTGGGTCTCCCTAAACAATGCCAGTTTCCCAGATCTTTGGGACCCCTTACTATTTTGCTATTTTTGCTGATGAGGGTTTTGTCTCAACCTCTTACGTAATGCGCTCCTTTGCATACCATAGCCTGGACTAACCATTCTAACAAATTCTGCCTTCAAAAAACCATATGATGCTTCTTCTGCTTCTGAAGCCCTGCCATGTGCCTATGCAGCATTTTACGACTACATATGGGATGTTTCTGTAAACTGAAGAATCATGGTAATAAATATTGAGTTTTGTTTTGCTGTTAACTCTTGCTGTGTTACAGAAAAAATAGATTAAAATGTGCACAAAAATTTTTAGATTTTCAATTTCAACTCCATTTTGCTTAAATTCCTGTGGAACACCTAAAGGGTAAACAACGTTTCCTAAATCAGTTTTGAATAATTTGAGGGGTATAATTACTTAAACGTGTTTTTCATTGGTGGTATCTATTATGTAAGTCCCTCAAAGTCAATCCAGAACTAAATTGGTCCTTAAAAAAGTTGTTATGGGAAACTTTCTTAAAAATGTGAAAGATTCTAACATCCTAAAAAATAAAATGACATTTACAAAATTATACCAACATAAAACAGACATATGGTGAATTTTATCGGTACGAGGTGCTCCTGGTCAATCAGCGGCAGGGGCCCGGCTGTTCCTGACAGCCAAGCCGCTGTTGAACACACCCGCATCAGTGAATACACTAATGCTGGCTTATTAACCTCTTGTCAGCGTTGACCACAGCATGCACGGAGTTTGCAGAGGGTACGGGCACCCTCTACGACCCCATTGGGTCCCCGCACTGCGGTGATGGAGATCCGATGGCTGGTATGGCAGCCCAATGCCATCCACAGGTATCGGAGCCTGCCAGCTATAGAGGCCTATAAGATCTAGCCCCCTATCAGTGTAAAAGCTGACAGGCAATACATCAAAATACACAATGTATTGTAATGCATCATAGAGGGGATCAGACCTCCAAAAACCAAAAGTAAGTAAAAAGTTTTTCATAATAAAAAAAAGCTTCAAGTAAAAAACAAACCAAAAAACACAGCCCTTTCCCATAAAAGGCATATAAAATTGTAAAAAAATAGAAAAAAATAAAAACAGACATATTAGGTATCACCGCATCCATAATGAGTGGCTCAATGAAAATATCACATGATCTACCCCGTCGGGTGAACGCCATAAAAAAGAACTAAATAAAAAATGTGACAAAACTGCCATTGTTTGTCTCCTTTCCTCACAAAAAGTGTAATACTGAGTGATCAAAAAGTTGTATCTACCCCAAAATGGTACCAATAAAACCGTCACCTCATCCCCCTAAAAAAAAGAGTCCCTACATAAGACAATCGCCTGAAAAAATGGCTTTCAGACAAAACACAAAAACAAGATTTTTTTATTTTCAAAAATGCTTTCACTGTGTAAAACTTAACAACAAAAAAAATATTAGAAATATTAGATATTACTGCATCCATAATGACTACCCCCTCAGGTGAATGTCGTAAAAAAAAATATACATATTTGGTATCATCACATCTTTAACGACCTCCACTATAAAAATAACACATAATCTATCCTGTCAGGTGAACACCGCAAAAGAACAAAAAATAAAAACTGGTTACCCTGCCTCACAAAAAGCATAATATTGAGCGATCAAAATTCCCCAAAATAGTACCAACAAAACTGTACCTTATCCCATAGTTTTCAAAATGGGGTTACTTTTTGGGAGTTTCTTCTATAAAGGTGCATCAAAGGGTCTTCAAATGCAATCTGGCAACTTAAAATTATCCCATTGAAATCTGCCCACTGCCTCCAAAAACCACATGACGTTCCTTCTCTTCTGAACCCTGCCTTGTACCAATACAGCAGTTTACGACCACATATGGGGTGTTTCTGTAAACTGAAGAAGCAGGGTAATAAATATTGAATTTTGTTTGGCTGTTAACCCTTACTGTGTTACAGGAAAAAAGGATTAAAATGGAAAATCTTCAAAAAAAGGGACATTTTGAAATGTCACCTCTATTTTCCTTTAGGCTAAAAGGTTAAAGTTTGTAAACTCAGTATTGAATAACTTGAGGGGTGTAGTTTCTAAAATGTGGTTATTTATAGGTGGTTTCTATTATGTAAGCCCCACAAAGTGACTTCATAATTGAACTGGTCCTTACAAATTGGGTTTTAGAAATGTTCTTAAAGATTTTAAGAATATTCTAAGCCTTCTAATGTCGTAAGAAAATAAAATATAATTTACAAAATTATGCAACCATAGAGTAGACATATGGGAAATGTAAAGCAATAACTATTTTATGAGGTATCACTATCTGCCTTAAAAGCAGAGAAATTCAAGTTTCGAAAATTGCTAATGTTTCCAAATTTTCTAAGTTTTGTATTTCTGTATCTCAGGATGGCTTGGATAAGTAAAAGCATTACCACGTAAAATTAAAATCAGCCTGGGATTTAAGGTGAAAAGTGGCTTAGTACTGAAGGGGTTAAAAACACTGCACTGTTGGATTTGTTATGCTTTTTTAAATTAAAAAATGATCCAAAAATAGATGCCTACCCATGCTTATACACACACAGTGGTAATGGAAGAAGCAATGGTTTGTTGTGTTTAACAAGTGGCCCAAAGATTTTCCCCTTTAAGAAGTAGAAACAGGTCTGGTGTTATAATATATTTCAACATGGAAATGAAGGATCGATTTTTACAAAAACTGTCAATTATTCTATTTTTGAGAGCAGTTTCAGGTTTGTTATGCAGGCAGGTTAGGATATACAGCAGCAGTAGCAGCAGTACAGTATGGAACATAATGGACAAAGCAAGGACATTGAACAGGTAATACAGTATCAGCACCAGCACTACAATTGTAAAAGATTTGTTGTGATTTCACATTAATAATAAATTGAGCTGTATAGCTTACAATGCTGCCTGCAATTTTAACTAACACATCATGGCTGCTAAAGTCACTGAGCCAGCCTCCCTGTCTGTAATTATGAAATATATGATAAAGATTGGGCTGATTCACATTGGTAATAAACAGAGTAGTATAGCCTTAAATAGTGCACACTAGCAAAAGCAATCTAAAAAATGGTTGACAAAACCGGCCTTTCTGAGGAAGTCTGAATAAGTTACACAATGACACACTGACTCCTGTCTCTAAAGTTATTTCTAGGTTGGATCTTATATAATGCCCACTGATATCTCAGCTATAGTCCCTCAAAATTGGCTGAGTCTGACTGCAAGACATTATGCACAAGTCCACCGGTACATTGTCATATGACCCTCCTTTATTTTCACATCTCCCCTGTATTCTTATATATAAAATGCCAGATATCATTTTGAGCAATTCATGTGGGATAATTGCTAAAACTTTGAATTTGCTATAAACCAAGGTTTTGGGGAAATTGTAATGAATTTGATTTGTGTAGAATAAATTTTGTTCTCTCTGCAATTTTTTTTTTTAAAGTTGCAAATAAGTCGCATCCATATTGGTGGCATATAAACAGACTGAACCTTTGTAATAGGATTAGACTTTAGCCTGAAAAATCCTCAAAAGGTATTTTGTGCGACAAATTTGAGACAAACATTTTGTAAATTTGTCTAAAAAAGTGGCTTCATTTTAAACAGACAAAGCCAAAAAGCAGTTTATGCCATCTACAAGCCTAGTAAATATGCCCCACAGGGTCTGCAGTTTGCACCTCAATGTTTCTATTTGTAATCAATGAATGAATCCATGTACTGAGCATAAAGTTATGTGCTCATACACAAAACTCCTTTGTAATGTAGCAACTCAGCATATATATAGATGTGTAATGTGTAATTTTAGCCATTGGAGAATAGATTTCCATTGTGATTGGATCCCTGAAATGTTGTGGTCTGCAGTAATAGTTTCCTCTGCCAATTATATTTGACAGGGGAATGATGGACTATGAAGCAAAAAAAAAAAAAAATGGTGCTGCTCCTCATATTGGAATTTTGGCTCTGCTTTCAATAAGTACAGTACTACTATATTTGGCTTTTGTCTACCAAAATATTCTGCACTTTTATGAAGCTTAGAAATAGTACAGATTTCTGTAGAGTTTCCAGGTGATAAAAATAACTTTTATTTCCACTTAAGATGAAAAATTCACCACTATAGGATCACCGAGTTTTGACCCAACATGTCCAGGCAAAGGCCTCTTTTGAATGTTATATTCTAAAAAGAAAGTTGGAACAGGGAGAAAATGTGAATATAATATAATATCTGGTCCCTGATTAGAAATATTTGTCTTAAAATATAATCTTCCTGAGATCCGGTTGGAGACAACAGTTAAAGGGGTATTCCCATTTAAGACAATGGAGGCATATCGCTAGGATATGCCCCCATTGTCTGATAGGTGCGGGTCTCACCTCTGGGACCTGCACCTATCTCGTAAACACAGCCAGCATAGACCCGGAGGGTGCACCACACATGCTTGGCTCTTTCCATCAGTCCCATAGAAGTGCGCTCCCATTCACTTCTATGGGTAGAGCGTTTGGTGGTGGCCGAACCCATTCTTGATATAGGTGCGGGTCCCAGCAGTGAGACCTGCACCTATCAGACTATGGGGACATATTCTAATTAATAATTTGGTAAAAATTTCCCCAAAACTTCAGTTTCCAATAAATCTAAGGTTTGGGGATTTGTTCTGCACAAATCTATCAAAATGCCAGAATATAGGGAAGATGAGAATATGAAGTAGGAGAATCACACACAGGATATCAGCATCTTGGCACTAGCAGTGCAATGCTGTATGTCATCACTGACAACCTGTGTGTGCTCTGATATCCTGTAGACCAGAGGTCTAAAGTAGCCTGTGGCTTGCAAGATGGAGACTTGAAGATTAAGGTTCCTGTGACTGCCTTCTGGTTGCAAGCATTGTCTTATTGCTTATAGCCATTTGCTTCTGATAAATATGCTCTGCCATTCACTGGATCACAAATTTACCAAAGGCATGAATTGTAACACCAAAATAGGCAGGTTTATCAAAGTGTTGTAAGTTGAGAGTAATGAAATTTATCAAAGATAATTTGTGTTTATCAGCTTAACAACTAGTTATCATAATTTAAAATGTTTTAACCATGATTCCATCATTCACCTACAGATCAGAATGTCCTAGTTATGCGGCAATTGTAAAAACTCTTGATAAAAATAAAGACATGTTCTTGTTTATAGTAAAGGCCTAATAAATCTTATTATAGTGATATCCATTGAGGAAGAAGAACATTACGTTCTCTGGGAATATTGGGTACTGAAACAGTTCATTTTACATAAAAGAAATAATGAGATCATGTGCAACACACAAATCTTTGTTACTTCTGCCAAGCAGCTACTTTTTGTAGATGTTTTGTTGGATTTGATGATAATTAGTGCTGGTATACGGTATAGGATCAAACAAATCATATTCTTGGCAAGTATGCCTAAAGGACCATCACAAACAGAATAAATTGGATAAAGGTGCACAATGTATTGAACTGTGGTTTTCTAGATGTTGCTGTTGCTCCTACAATATATTAGCATAATCCCTAATGACTGATAATTGAAGGATGGGATCGTTTTGTTGAAATATTACTTTGTGTGTATACAATTCTTTTCCAAATCCTTTAATTAATTTGTCTGTTTTCTGTTATTTATTCCAGATGGAAGACATATATAATATACATTTCTTATGTTAAAAACAAGGCTTTTCTGAATTTGGGTTTACCTTTTCATTTAAAGAAACACTAAACCAAGAAATGTATGATCTGTGGTCTGATTTAGGGGTCTGGTTAGGAATATGAATAAATTTAGGTGTATGGTCTGTGGTCTGAATTAAGTTTAGAATCTGGTTGTGGGTTTTAATTAATTTTAGTTTCTGTCTGAAGTCTGAATTAATTTAGAGGTCTGGCTTGGGGTCTGAGTTAAAGGGGTTGTGCCACTTCAGCAAGGGGCTTTTATCATGGTAAGAATGTTAATACAAGCCACTTATTAGTGTATTGTTATTATCCATATTGCTTCTTTTGCTTGCTCGATTTATTTTTCCATCACATTATACGCTGCTCTTTTCCATGGTTACGACAACCCTGCACAGTGGTGGTTACTCTTGCACACTAAAGAAAAAAGCGCCACAGCCGCCCTCCTGGCGGCTGTGTCCATGAGAGTGTACATGGGCTAGTGTTTTTTCCTATAGTATGCAAGCATGACCACCACTGATGGATTGCATGGAAATGAGCAGTGTATCATTTGATGGAAAAATGAATTCAGCCAGCAGGGAGCAATATGGATTATAACCATACATCAGTAAGTGCCTTGCATTAAGTTTGTCTACATGATAAATGCCATTTACTGAAGTAAGACAACCGCTTTAATTTAGGGGTCCAGTTTGATGTCTGAACTAATTTGGAGGTCTGGTTTGGGATTTGAAGTTATTTAAAGGAACACTAAAACAAGAAATGTCTGATCTGGGGTCTGATTTAGGGGTCTGGTTGGGGGTATGAATTTATTTAGGTGTCTAGTCTGCGGTCTGAATTAAGTTTGGGGTTTGATTTTATTTTAGGTTGTGATCTGGGGACTGAATTAATTTTGGGAATCAGGCTTGGCGTCTGAATTAATTTTGGGGTCTAGTCTGATGTCTGAACTAATTTAGGGGTCTGGTTTGGGGTCTGAAGTGTGTCCTCACCCTAACTTTAACATAGAATTGGTAAATACTGGGGAGAAAAGGAGGCATTCAAATCTTTGTTATGGGGTCCCACATTTTCCAGTTAAGTCTGTGCATGTATGTAGTGTGATCACTGTTATAGTCAGTTACTGCACACTGGAATGATATAAACTGTATCTGACTCTATTATTTGAACTCTATGTATATGCTTTTAAAGTCTTATTATGCCAATACTGTATGATGTTATTTAAAGGGGTATTTCGGGATTTATAATGGATGGCCTATCCTGAGGGAAGGTCGTCAATATCTTTTCAGAAGTGGTCCTGAACTCCGTTGATCAGCTGTTCCAGTGTAGCTCCGGATTTTCATGTATGAAGAAATGTTCTCATAAATTTTGCAGTGGGTTTGTTACAAATTTTCATTTTATTCATGCCAACATAGTAACATAGTAACATAGTATATAAGGCCGAAAAAAGACTTTTGTCCATCCAGTTCGACCTGTTTCCTGCAAGTTGATCCAGAGGAAGGCAAAAAACCCCTGTGAGGTAGAGCCAATTTTCCCCACTTAAGGGGAAAAAATTCCTTCCCGACTCCAATCAGGCAGTCAGAATAACTCCCTGGATCAACGACCCATCTTTAGTAGCTATAGCCTGAAATATTATTACGCTCCAGAAATACATCCAGGCCCCTCTTGAATTCCATTATTGTACTCACCATCACCACCTCCTCAGGCAGAGAGTTCCATAGTCTCACTGCTCTTACCGTGAAGAACCCTTTTCTATGTTTGTGTACAAACCTTCTTTCCTCCAGACGCAGAGGATGTCCCTCGTCACAGTCACAGTCCTGGGGATAAATAGATGATGGGACAGATCTCTGTACTGACCCCTGATATATTTATACATAGTTATTAGATCTCCCTCAGTCGTCTTTTTCTAGAGTGAATAACCCTAATTTTGATACCCTTTCAGGGTACTGTAGTTGCCCCATTCCAGTTATTACTTTAGTTGCCCTCCTCTGAACCCTCTCTAGCTCTGCTATGTCTGCCTTGTTCACGGGAGCCCAGAACTGTACACAGTACTCCATGTGTGGTCTGACTAGTGATTTATAAAGTGGTAAGACTATATTTTCATCACGGGCATCTATGCCCTTTTGATGCAACCCATTATCTTATTGGCCTTAGCAGCAGCTGCCTGACACTGGTTTTTACAGCTTAGTTTGTTATTTATTAAAATTCCTAGATCCTTTTCCATGTCAGTGTTACTGAGTGTTTTACCATTTAGTATGTACGGGTGACTTGCATTATTCCTTCCCATGTGCATAACTTTACATTTGTCAGTGTTAAACCTCATCTGCCATTTCTCTGCCCAAGCCCCCAATCTATCCAGATCCCTCTGTAGCAGAAAACTGTCCTCTTTAGTGTTAATTACTTTACACAGTTTAGTGTCATCTGCAAAAATTGATATATTACTGTGCAAGCCTTCTACAAGATCATTAATAAATATATTGAAGAGAATAGGGCCCAATACTGAACCCTGAGGTACCCCACTAGTGACCGTGACCCAATCTGAGTGTGTACCGTTAATAACCACCCTCTGTTTTCTATTACTGAGCCAGTTACTTACCCACATACAGATATTTTCTCCTAGTCCAAGTGTTCTCATTTTATATACTAACCTTTTATGTGGTACAGTGTCAAATGCTTTGGAGAAGTCCAGATATACGACATCCATTGATTCGCCGCTGTCAAGTCTAGAACTTACCTCCTCATAGAAACTGATTAAATTAGTTTGACATGACCGATCCCTCATGAAGCCATGCTGATATGGTGTAATTTGCTTATTTTCATTGAGATACTCCAAGATAGCATCTCTTACAAAACCTTCAAACAGTTTACCTACAACAGATGTTAAACTTACCGGCCTATAATTTCCAGGCTCTGTTTTTGGACCCATTTTGAATATTGGCACCACATTTGCTATACGCCAGTCTGGTGGAACATTCCCTGTCAGTATGGAGTCCGTGAATATCAAAAATAAGGGTCTGGCTAGGACATCACTTAATTCCCTTAGGATACGGGGTGTATGCCATCCGGTCCTGGCGATTTGTCTATTTTAATCTTTTTAAGTCGCTGCTGTACTTCTTCCTGGGTCAGACAGGGCACTTTTAAAGGGAATTTACTTTTACATTTTGCATTTCATCTGACAGTTTATTTTCCTCAGTGAAAACAGTGGTGAAGAAAATATTTAATAGCTTGGCTTTATCCTCGTCGCTTTCTGCAACTCCCCTCATTGCTATGTAGAGGGCCGACTTCTTCAGGTTTATATTTTTTACCATTTATATAATTGAAAAACATTTTAGGGTTAGTTTTGCTCTCTTTGGCAATTAATCTCTCGGTCTCTAGTTTGGCAGTTTTTATTAGTTTTTACATATTCTATTTTTTTCCTTATAGTTTATCAGTGCTTCCTGGCTCCCCTCCTGTTTTAGTGATTTATATGCTTTCTTTTGTCATTTATTGCTTTTTTACGGTTCTATTTATCCACATTGGTTTCTTCTTATTTCTTAGCCTTTTATTTCTATAAGGTATGCATCGATCACAATTAGATGTTACAATGCTTTTAAAAATCTCCCATTTTGTGGTTGTATTTTTATTTTTGAGGACTATGTCCCAGTTAATTGGGCCTATGGCCTCTCTTAGTTGGCTAAATTTTGCTTTTTGAAGTCCGGTATTCTTGTTCCTCCCTGTAGAAACTCTCGTTTGAAGGATAATTGGAAGGTTATTACTTTATGGTCACTATTTCCCAGGTGTCCCCCGACCTGCATGTCTGTTGTTCTATCAGGTCTATTGGTTAATACTAAGTCCAGTATGGCCGTCCCTCTAGTTGGGTCCTGAACCATTTGGGAAAGGTAATTGTCTTTGGCTATTGCCAAGAACCTGTTTCCTTTATGGGATGTACAGCTCTCAGTTTCCCAGTCTATATCTGGGTAGTTGAAGTCCCCCATAATAACCACCTGATTATGGTTTGCCGCCTTGTTTATCTCGTTTAGTAATAGATTTTCTGCGGACTCTGGTATATTAGGTGGTTTATAGTAAGCTCCTATTAGTAATTTATTATTGTTTTTGGCTCCATTTATCTCCACCCACAATGACTCCACATTTTTGTGTCCCTCACAGATGTCTTCCCGGAGTGTGGGCTTTAGACAGGATTTTATGTAAAGGCAGACCCCTCCCCCTCTCCGGTTTTGACGATCCTTTCTGAACAGATTGTAACCTTGTACATTAACAGCCCAGTCATAGCTATCATCCAGCCATGTCTCAGTTATTCCCACTATGTCATAATCATCCTCACACATCACTGATTCCAGTTCCCCAGTTTTATTAGTCAGGCTTCTGGCATTAGTATACATACATTTGAGAGGTTTATGCATATTTTTTGCCCTACACCTTTCCTTCTGAACTTTTCTAGTTTCTCCTTCCATTTCTCCCCCAGTCCCACTACCTTGCCCCCGGTCTCTATCTGCACTATCTTCCCCTCCTGTATTGTAATTTCCCTCCCCCCAGTCCCTAGTTTAAACACTCCTCCAACCTTCTAGCCATCTTTTTCCCCAACACGGCTGCCCCTTCCCCATTGAGGTGCAGCCCATCCCTACGATAGAGCCCGTAGCCGATAGCAAAGTCGGCCCAGTTCTCCATGAACCCAAAACCCTGCTTCCTACACCAGTTCTTGAGCCACTTGTTAACCTCTCTAATCTCCCGCTGCCTCTCTTGTGTGGCCCGTGGTACAGGCAGTATTTCGGAAAATACTACCTTTGAGGTCCTTGCCCTAAGCTTGTGACCTAAATCCCTGAAATCATTCTTAAGGACTCTCCACCTTCCTCTAACTTTGTCATTGGTTCCGATATGGACCATGACCGCTGGATCTTCTCCAGCCCCTCCCAGTAATCTGTCAACCCGATCTGCGATGTGTCGAACTCTAGCGCCAGGAAGACACTGTTCGGCGATCACGATCTTTGTGACAGATCGTCCTATCTGTTCCCCTAATAATTGAGTCTCCCACTACCAGCACCTGTCTGGCCTGCCCTGCTCTCCTGGTCCCCTGCTTACTGGAGCTGACATTCCCCTGACCGGCAGAGGAAATGTCTGGCTGCAGCGGTGCTGTCCCTGAGCTGCCATCCCCCTCATCTGCCAAACGTGCAAACTTGTTGGGGTGTGTCAGATCAGGGCTAGCCTCCCTAGCACTCTTCCCTCTACCCCCCTTTCTTACTGTCACCCAGCTAGCTACCTCACTTTCCTCAGCCTCCTTTCTGTCACCCTCCCCCACATCTACCTCAAAGACTGCTTGCTCGGTGAGCAGCAAACTCTTTTGCAAATTGTCAGTGGCTCTCAGTGTTGCAATATGCCCGTTTAGAGACTCGATGTGCGATTCCAAACGGGTAATTTGCTCACATTTTGAACAAAGATATGCACCCTCAAACGGCTGTTCCAGGACTGCATACATCATGCAAGATGTGCACTGGACGGCATTGTCAATTGTGCAAGACATACTAATGGGGATTACACCACAAAAACAAAAAAAAATACAATATAATCTAGTTACAAGAACTGACGAATTTCAGTCCCCCACTGAAGTCCCTGAATCTGAAGTCACTTAATCTTAAGTCACACTTACACAACCACACACTTAATCAACCACGCGTCGCGACCAACCTCGCGTTATATATATATTGTGGGGAGTCGCTCTGGTAGATAGCAGTGCGGGTGCAGTATAGAGGCAAAACGGAGTCCAGAAAGTGTAGCAAACAGTGTTTAATTCACACTTGTAGCAAATACACAGCAAACAGTCACTTGGTGTTAATTCACACCCATCAGAAAACGTGCAGCAAAACAAAATAGTCCAAAACAGGTTCCAGTCACCTGGGAGGCTTTAGGTGCAGGTTCGCACCTGGCTGTCAGTCCAGCCGCAAGGCGATCGACCTCCGGCTTCCAGGCCGTCTGCACTCCTCCTTGCTTGGGGTCTTGCTTCCAGCCCAGAGAACTCCACACAGCACAGCATGGATCAGCACTCCCAAACTCAAGTGATTCCACAGCCTAACAGCAGCTCCAGGACAATCACCCTCAGCTGCTGAGGAGGCTGCCTTTTAAAGGCCCGGATAAAGTCCGGCCTGGACCGTGGGGAATAGGCACCCACCCAACTCTTTGCCTACCCCCAGTAAGAGCCGGCCCGGATTGGCTTTGCAGCCAAACTAAAAACAAGGTGTCAAACAGCACTAGCTGCTGCTGACACACGAAAACCCGGCTCTTACCTCACCGAGGCCAGGAACCTCGGTGACACGTACCTGCCATCGACCACGGTACCTTGCACCCTCTTACAATATCTACTTATATAAGTATGCTGTAAATGAAACTCAAATACACCAGCCTGTTTTTTTTTCCTCTTGATTCAAAGGCTGAGTTCTCCTTACTGCTGACTTCTAAAAGGCTCCTAATTAGGCAGCCACACCCTAATTACTCACCTGTGCAACCCCTGTTTTTTTTTCCTCTGGATTCAAAAAGGATCCATAAACTCTGCTTCGTGTGGACAAACCTTCACTAGCTGTAAAGAGGAACAGCATATTATTTTATCATTTTGGAATATTCTTTTTCATACTATTTAAAGGGGTTTTCCAGGCTTTTAATATTGATGACCTATCCTCGGGCCCCCCTGCCAGTCAGCTGTATGAGGAGAAGGCACACCATGCACGCATGCAATTTCCTGTCTCTCTTCCTGCTTGCCATAGGCATAGCAGCAGCAAGCAGGAAGAGAGACAGGAGACAGCACACCTGAATAGTGCATTTAGTTTGACAGGGCTGATACCTTATGAGTCACAAAAAAAATAAAAAAATAGTGTTTTCCATACATTGCATTTGTACAAATGTGGCCTTTCTGTTCATATCATTTTCACCCACTTCTCATCTAAAAGAAGTGGAGGCGTAGGCATAGCATAGCAGCAGTGAGCAGGAGACAGGAGACGGCACACATGCACGGCGAGTCCCTTTTCCTCATACAGCTGAACGGCGGAGGTCCCAGGTGAACCCCAACATTGTTCAGTAAGGTTTGCTCTAGATGGACAATATTTTCTGATAAAGATTTTGACATACATACTACAAATTATTTACTTTAAAGGATTTTCGAGGCTTTTAATATTGATGACCTATCCTCAGGATAGGACATCAATATAGGATTGGCGGGGTTCGACCCTCGGGACCCCTGCCGATCAGCTGTATGAGGAAAAGGGACGCGCCCTGCATGTGTGCCGTCTCCTGTCTCTCTTCCTGCTCGCTGCTCCTATGCCTACGCCTCCACTTTTTTTAGATGAGAAGTGGGTGACAATGATATCAACAGAAAGCCCACATTTATACAAATGCAATTGATGGAAAACACAATTTTTTTTGCGACCCATAAGGGATCAGTCCTATCAAACTAATTTAATCAATTTCTATGAGGAGGTAAGTACTAGACTTGACAGCGGCGAATCAATGGATGTCGTAATTCTGGACTTCTCTAAAGCATTTGACACTGTACCACATAAAAGGTTAGTATATAAAATGAAAATGCTTGGACTGGGAGAAAACATCTGTATTGTAAGAAACTGGCTCAGTAATAGAAAACAGAGGGTGGTTTTTAACGGTACACACTCATATTGGGTCACTGTCACTAGTGGGGTACCTCAGGGGTCAGTACTGGGCCCTATTCTCCTTAATATATTTATTAATGATCTTGTAGAAGGCTTGCACAGTAAAATATCAAATTTTGCAGATGACACTAAACTGTGTAAAGTAATTAACACAGAAGAGGACAGTATACGGCTGCAGATGGATCTGGATAGATTGGAGGGTTGGGCAGAGAAGTGGCAGATGAGGTTTAAGACTGACAAATGTAAGGTTATGCACATGGGAAGGCATAATGTAAGTCACTAGTACATATTAAATGGTAAAACACTGGGTAACACTGACATGGAAAAGGACCTAGAAATTTTAGTGAACAGCAAACTAAGCTGCAGAAACCGGTGTCAGGCAGCTGCCGCCAAGGCCAATAAGATAATGGGTTGCATCAAAAGGGGCATAGACACCCGTGATGAGAACATAGTCCTACCACTTTACAAATCACTAGTCAGACCACACATGGAGTACTGTGTACAGTTCTGGGCTCTTGTGAATAAGGCAGACATAGCAGAGCTGGAGAGGGTTCAGAGGAGGGCAACTAAAGTAATAACTGGAATGGGGCAACTACAGTACCCTGAAAGGTTATCAAAATTAGGGTTATTCACTTTAGAAAAAAGACGACTGAGGGGAGATCTAATAGCTATGTATGAATATATCAGGGGTCAGTACAGAGATCTCTCCCATCATCTATTTATCCCCAGGACTATGACTGTGACGAGGGGACATCCTCTGCGTCTGGAGGAAAGAAAGTTTGTACACAAACATGGAAGAGGATTCTTTACAGTAAGAGCAGTGAGACTATGCAACTCTCTGCCTGAGGAGGTGGTGATGGTGAGTTCACTAAAAGAGTTCAAGAGGGGCCTGGATGTATTTCTGGAGTGTAATAATATTACAGGCTATAGCTACTAGAGAGGGGTCGTTGAAACAGAGAACTATTCTGATTGCCTGATTGGAGTCGGGAAGGAATTTTTTTCCCCTAAAGTAGAGAAAATTTGCTTCTACCTCACAGTTTTTTTTTTTTTTGCCTTTCTCTGGATCAACTTGCAGGATAACAGGCTGAACTGGATGGACAGATGTCTTTTTTTAGCCTTATAAACTATGTTACAACAAAAATTTATGTAATTGCATTAATATACACTGAAGAGCAAATGGGTAACAATGTTTTGAACTTTTGACTTACATATCTCACCATCCACTACAGTTTCTAACGTGAGAATACCATCATTTTATAGACAATCATCTTTTATAGACAATCTCATATATAAATTGGACTTGCAACTACTTAGCACATCATTAGTTTTGCAGATTCTTGTCATGTAACTGCATTATGCTCCTGGTGGTGGAATAATCTTTTTCTTCTTGTATACTACAAATTAAAACCTGTTCTCACATTCTCTAATAGCTCAGTTTGTTACTAGGTTGATTCCCAAGCGAAAAGTCACTGGTTCGAATTCAGGAGCAGCCATGAAGAAGATTTCCCAAGAAAAGAGAAACAGCATTATCTAGCTCATCAATAGCAGTATCTCAGCCAAGAAAATTGCCAAACTGCATCATGTGAGTGCTATGACAGCTGGAATAATATGAAATGAAGTCCTTATATCCATTTCAAAGCCAAGAGGTGGGTGTCCAGGCAAAATATTGGAGTCAACAAGTCGGCTAATCACAAGGTCTATCAGTTCTGGCGTGGCAAACATGGCAGTGGAGGTGGCTCGTATGCTTCGCAATAGTGAGATCACAGATGTCCATGGAAGCACCATGTCACTCTCATTACACAAGTCTGGAATGGTGGCGTGAAAAATGTAAAGGATCCCCAACTTCAATATCCTCAAAAGAACTGTCAGCTTGAGTTTGCATAAAAGTTCGAACAGTGGACAGTAGAAGATTGGAAATGGGTGATTTGGACCAATGAGACGAAAGTCAATAGACTGGGCTCTGATGGTTGCAAATGGGTCTGGATGAAACAAGGGCATAGGGGAATAACAGATCGAGAAATTGAAGGAACTGTGAAGTTCAGTGGAGGAAACCTGACGATATCGGGTTGTTTCACATCCAAAGGCGTTGAATACTTGACCAAGATTGATGGTAGTCTCAATGCTGAGATATATGTGAGCATCCTAAAAGACAAGTTACTTTGTACACTCGAGTACTATGGGCATAAAAAGGACAACATTGTGTTCCAGCAGGACAATGACCCGAAGCATACATCGAGATTGGCAAAGAAATGGTTCAATAATATTGAAGCATAGGCCCTGGATTGGTCCCCAGACCTCAACCCAATCGAACACTTATGGGTAGAGTTGAAGAAAAAGTTGTATACGTAGTTAAATGAGTCGACCAGTATGCACCAACATTGGTAGCGTGTAGAAGAGACCTGGGAACAGATTTCGGTCGAGACATGCTTGAATGTGATCGAGAGCATGCCCTGAAGGATTCAGGCAGTGTTGACAGCCAAAGGTGGATTTACAAAATACTAACAAAATAATAAACATAAAAATTTTAATTTTAGGAGCAAAACAGTAACAGTGCAGTTACATGACAAGAATCTGCATAGCTAATCATATGCTAAATAGTTGCAACTCCAATTTATGTATAGGATTGTCTATAAAATGATGATAGTCTCACATTTGAAGCTCTAGTGGATGGTGAGATACAGTATGGAGCCTGAAAGTCAAAAGTTCAAAACATTGTTACCCTTTTGCTCCCTTGACTGAACTAGGTGCATACTCAGTCACAGTTCCCAGGCTTGGTCTGGCCCACATTGGAGTCGTTATGTATGTGTGTAAAAGTATGTAGCTATGTAGCTAAAAGTGTAATATTGTGTGTATTTAAAAGTGCTACGTTTTGAAATGTATTCCTTTTTCCCTTGTTCTTTGTATACCGCAACTGTAACTGTTTGCCAGCTATAGGCTCATTTTGATATATCTGTACACAGCGGCATACTGTTTTGATCTATTTGATGGATCTTTTTTAATGATAGAAGTGAAAGTCTTTCATCTGACAGAGGCAAACTTAGTCTGTGCAAATGTAACCGGTTAGGTTTTGATATGTCTGCCATGTTGTTGATATGTCTGACATGTTACATATTAACGCTAGTGTTTTTTTTTAATAAAATAGTGACACACAGTATTCTTTCTTGGTTGCCAAATCACTCTTATGGTGAAATCTTGTTTTAGTCTGAACATATGTATTTTTTTATCCAAATTTTAAATATATGCAACTCTGTGGGTTGTTATGGGCTCCTTAGATCACTGTTCTCACTGTCATCTATTTTGCTGATAGAGAGTTTCCATACATCAATCACAGTTACTATAGACTATAATTTCCTGCAATAACTACTTAAACCCAAATGCAATAAAGAACATGTTCTTGGCTCAAGTAAAGTGGTGGTACTGTGAATCACTGCTTTTAGAACGCTATGTTCCAACTAGGTGAAAATAGTGGCTGTCAAAGAGTGCCTACATGTTCTGCTTAAGATTCAAATCATGTGTCTACTGAGAATAAGTGGAGTATTTACTATACAAACTTTGAGAGAAAAGATCGCTTTTCATTGTAACCAACTTCTCCTTTACAAAGCTGATCTTAGCAGAATAAGTTGGGTCTGCTCTTTATTACTTTCTATATGGGAACATAGTAACATACTGTATATGTATTTTACATTTAGGTGATCAACCAAAGCATTATTATTAGAGATGAGCAAAGTTTTGAAAATTCAATTTGGCAGCTTTGATTAGTTCCGAATTACTTCATAACAAATCGCTTTTTATTGTATGGTGCAGGTGCAATGGTGGGGAACGGTGATCGCACCTCCCCCATAATTTGATCTCTCAGATGCTTCATTCTACGTTGATCGCAGCATCTGAGACTCACATTCAGGTGCTCACGGGGTTAATCAGGGGTTAAAAAAATTACACTCACTTTACACTCATCCACTTGATTGCAGATCCTTTGTAGAAAACTTGCTAAATGACCTGCGGCAAGCGTGAAGGCGTCACCACGTGATCATACTGGTGGTGTGCGGTGATGTCAACACCAGGGACCGGTGCACTCCCGTACACCCTCACCCTAGAATGAAGTTTTTCACACAATAGTGAAGTTCCACCAGGAGAATTTCTGGAGTGTAATAATATTACAGGCTATAGCTACTAGAGATGGGTTATTGATCCAGGAAGTTATTCTGATTGCCTGATTGGAGCCGGGAAGGAGTTTTTCCCTTAAAATGAGGAAAATTGGCTTCTACCTCATAGTTTCCCCCCTCCCCCCCTCCTCTGGATCAACTTGCAGGATAACAGTCTGAACTGGATGTATGTATGTCTTCTTTCAGCTTTACAAACGATGGGGCTCATTTACTATGAGTTTTCTGGCGTATATCTGGTGCCGATTGCTGCGTAAAGGTTATTTTGGCCGCAATCTGCGAGTTTTTCCAGCTAACATCAGGTCTAAAAAAGGGGGGCGTGGTGTGGGGAGGGAAGAAGACAGTCTGGCAGACCTATCTCATTTGTCATTTCCTACACCTGTTTTAGGCATAGAAAAGGGTCCAAATTTAAGCCAGCAAGGATGCTTCCTTCCATTTAGAGAGGCAGTGGATACACCGAAGTTATGTAGAGCATAGCGCCTCTGCAAAACTTCGGCGGATCCACCGCTAGCTAAAGGGGCTATTAAGATGGGCGTCTAAAACGCCAGTCTTAATATATGACCCCCTATGTTCCTATGTTACACTTGGGTGCAGGCAAAAAGCCACTAATTTATAAATGTATCTGCTATCCAACAGATATTGCTGGTATATCACTATCCCAATATACCATTTATCTAAACTGCCTCATTCTAAAGATATTAGTCTTTTAAACTTGCAGACTAGTGTGTTCTTTTTACTTTATTGTACAACTATTATATGTGAGTGAGCAATAGAAGTCATACTCATAAGTCGCTGGTACAAAACATTTTGTTTATTTTATTTTAGTTTATTTTATGGTACATCATGAGGGACACTGAGACGGACATCGTTTACACCTTCTCCCCTTCATGTGATGTTTCAGGAGAACACGCCCCCTTACTCATGCGTAAGGTAATGGGCCTTGTTCTCCTGAAACGTTTCGTGGAGGGGAGGAGGTGTAACGATGTCCGTCTCAGCGTCCCTCATGATGTACCATTTTATATTGGAGTGAAGTAAAGAAATAAAAATAAACTAAATGAATTGAATTCTCTGGAAATATATACCTTAAGATTCACATAAAAAAAAATATTTTCCTCTTTTTTTCTATTTTTTCAGTGCAACTGGCCTGGAAAGGGGGTTGTGTACATGAGTGGTGGTAGCAATGATAATGGTAGTAGTTACAGGGTGGTCCTCAGTCTGGAAATCCCTGGGGCTATGCAGTGATGGGTAGGGCATGCCTTTCATCCCTCAGGACACTCCCTGGCTTTAGGGCTCCTCCTTGGTGTTAGATGTTGTGCCCATGATGTAGGAAAATTTTGAGGTGCAAGGTACCTCTATCGTGGCAATTCAATACTGTAGTGGTGCTGGTGCACATAATAATGAGGCCAGTTTTAGTGCAGACAGTTCACTTTACTTTACTTAGGGGGGTGGGTGGTTCACAAAGGCACTTCTAAACATAAGTACAGTCCTTATAGGTAGTTTCAACAATTTCCCCAGAGGCTGTGTGTGGGGGAGGGTAGGCAGTATAACATACCCTTCTGAGTTTCACTCTCTCTGATTGTGTGGTACAATCTCTTTAACCCCTTAAGGACCACCGTTTTTTATTTTTTAAGGGTTTTTTGCGCTCCCTGCCTTCCCAGAGCCATAACTTTTTTATTTTTCGGTTCACATAGCCATATGAGAGCTTGTTTTTTGTTGGACAAGTTGTACTTTTCAACGCCACTATTTAATATTGCATATGATGTATTGGGGAAAAAAATCCAAATGGGGTGAAATTGCAAAAAAAAAAAAGCAATTCCACCACAGTTTTGCGGGTTTCTAAATTCCGAAGTTAAATGTGCGATAAAACTGACCAGTTACTTTTATTCTACAGGTCAGTACGAATCTGGCAAAACCCTATATGTATAGGTTTTCTTGCATTTTGATAGTGAAAAAAAAATTCAAAAGTGGGAAAATCTGTTTTACTTTTTTGTCGCCATGTTTTGACCCCTATAACTTTTTTGTAATTACATGTACGGAGCTGTATGGGGGCTCATTTGTTGGTTCATAATCTGATCTTTTTATTGATACCATTCTGGGGTGTGTATGAATTTTTGATCACCTTTTATTTTATTTTTTTGTGGAAAATGAAGCGACCAAAAATGGCAAATCCGCCATTTGAATGCTTTTTTCAGTTTTGCTGGAGAATATTTTTTTTATATTTTTATAGTATGGGCGTTTTTGCACATTGCGACACCCATGATGTGTATTTTTATTTTATTTTTGGCTAAAGGGGGTGATTTGAACTTTTATGTTTATTTTATTAATTTATTTATTTTTTAACTTTTTTTTTTACACTTTTATATAGTTCCCATGGGGGACTATAACATACAATCATCTGATTGTGATTATCATACATTCCAATACAATACTATTTTATTACAGGGAAGGCTCCATAGGAAATACTACAGAGCAGCCTGGGTTTCATTTATAGAAACCCAGGCTACTACAGGCGCGCTTCGGCTCCTCCGATCGCCACACGGGGAGCTGGAGTGCAAACCGAAAAATGCCATGGTCCAGATTGACCACGGCATCTGAGGGGTTAAATGTCCATGATCGGCATTGTTGCCGGTTGCGGACATTAGCCGCGGGTGTCTGCAACAAGAACCATGCGGACACCCGTGGATAAGGCGCCCACATGAATCAGGAGCGGGCTCCATCCTTAGGGACAGGACACAGGACGTAGGGGTACGTCCTGTGTCCTTAAGAGGTTAATACGGCCTAAGGTGCACTTTATTTTCAGATCTATATATTCATAGTACCCTCAGCAAGGTGTAATCTTCTGACATTTAGGCAGTTTGTTTCTTTAATATAAGAGAATACAGCCACTGCTGCAATCTTGCTTATACAGCACACTCGCCCTAGGCAGGGGCGTAACTACCATAGTGCCAGACCTTGCAACTGCTCTGGGGCCAAAGGCAAGAGGGGGCCCATTTGGGATCATCTGCTCTTCTACTGGGGGTGAAAACTTGGTCAGGACCCTACCCTCTAAAAGAACAACTTTTAGCAAAGGAAGCAGTGGAAAAGGGTCATTGAAAGGAGTTTAGGCGGAAACCCTTCTGTCCTTTGTGGGGGGCCTGGTTTGATCCTTGCTATGGGGCCCTTACTTCTGTATGTACTCCACTGGTACTGGGCATTAAACCATTTTCCAATATAGATTTTTCTCTGTACCATTTTATGTGCATTCTGGCACAGTACTCAGAATCATAACATCAATGTCAAGCTTTGCCTGGGCCCGAGCTGATGCCAGCATCTCCTACATCCTGTTGCTGAGTGACCCTGACAGGCACCATGACATATGTGTACTGTATACCCTTACTACCTCAGGGCAACAGTTGCACAATTAAAGTGAGCCATAACATGGCATATCACAAGTTATGATCGCACCAATAATTTTTTCTTAAAGTAACAATCACAATTATTTTGCATAAGAGGATGAATAGTTGGTTTGAACCCCCCCCCCCCCCCACCCAATGCTCTTTCACATCAAAGATGTAACTTCTGGACTGCAGGAGTGATCATTAATCTATCAGACACTGGGTCTAGATGCAAAACCCAGGTGCAACAAAGGCTGAACATAAACCAATCTATACAAGGGATGGGATACTCTCCATGGGATCATCAAAAAGGTTAACAGGAGAAAGGCAGTAGGAAGGCTCACACGTTTTGCCAAATTTGTGTTGGAAGCCAAAACAGCGTGTCCTGCCTCGGTTCACCTGCGTAAATATGTGATATTCCATCGTAGATGTTACTGCTTCGGTACTCCTTATCTTCTTTGCAAAATCATTAGGCTTGAACGATTCTCTTTTCTGTCACTTTAATTTCTAGTTCATCAATAGACTATAAGTTATACCATATAACCATACCTTAAAACTTTGCAGCTGGTCAAACCTGTACACATAGGATTTGTACAAATTACATTTACAGACATGTCAGTTGCAGTCACAGATATGCCAAGTAGCTCAGTAAACCTTTGCATACAAACTCATAAAGCACAGCTCATGGTCCAAACCACAAAATACTAAAACAAATTAATATACAGGGTGGATGTTTGGATTCGGACATGTTCTGGAGCCAATGACGCAGAGAATGCAAGTAGACCAATACATTAGACATCCCCAAAGAGAGAAAGATTGAAATAGTTGGAAAATTTGTTCCAAGACAGTTCTTTTTCTACTTACTGAATATATTTAAGCTAAAAATAAAAGTACGGTACCTGTTATACCATAAAGTTGTTTATTTTTATACTTTATATGAGGGAATGTATGTGATACACCGTGTGAGTGGTCCTAGTAGGGAATAACAGCTATGACAGTAATCCATATTATAGCAAAATCCCATTGCTTGCTGGTAAGTCATATCATAGTGTTCATTACATATAGTATTATGTCTAGTACACAGTAATGCAGTTCATGCCACAAAAGACTGATATGATGGGCTTAGGGGTAACACAAAAATCATTGGTTCTTTTTATGCTGCTTCCTCCAATCTCCTCCTTATCCTTCCTCCTTCGCAGCTTCTTAGTCTCTGAACCAACGAGCGGTAGTGGTATGATTCTCACGCAAAATCGTAATCTAGAGCATCACATGGAACGTATCATGTTATCATATGTTCCATGTGATGTTCAAGATTATGATTTTGTGTGAGAAGTAGAGATGAGCGAATTGAAGTTGACTAAGTGGAATTGGATCCGAATTTCATGAAAAATTCGATTTGCACCGAAGCCGAATTTCCTCACGCTTCGTGGTAACGAATCGCATTTTTTCCTAAAATGGCTGCTGCACGTGTGAAGACATGGAGAAAGGAATTCTTGGAAGGCGGGATCACCCATACTGACATGCATGCAGCCAATCAGCAGTCAACCAGCCCTGGGATGTCACAAACCTATAAATAGCAGCAGCCATCTTAGATTCTGCCATTCACCAGTGTGCTTAGTGCAGGGAGAAACGTGTCTGCAGGCACTAAGGACAGTGATAGGAAAGACTTGATTGTGGTGAAAAAATGATTTATAAGTGCAGGGAAAGTATAGGTAGGAATCGTTCCAGAACATTTATGTAGAACAGGGTTCAGTAAAGGAGGTGGCAAAAAAAAAAAATATATATTTGTCCTTGGGTGGTGCAGTGATATATTCAAAGGAACAGTTTGCCGTGTTTTAGTGGTGAAATAAAAATATATTCACCGTTCTGCGTTGCACTTATCTGTTGAAAAGCCTTTTGTGTTGTGTAAAAGTTTTTAAAAAAAAGGGCCTAAGTGCAGTTCTGCGATGCAGTGATATATTCTAAAGCCCAGTTTGCCGTGTACTAGTGGCGAAATAAAAATATATTCACTGTTCATTGTTGACCTTATCTGTTAAAAAGCCTTTTGTGTTGTGTAAAAGTGGAAAAAAATTGGGGCCTAATTTCCGTTCTGCAGTGCAGTGATATATTCTGTAACCCTATTTGCCGTGTATTAGTGGCGAAATAAAAATTAATTCGCCGTTCATGATTGCACTTATTTGTTTTAAACCCTTTTGTGTTATGTAAAAGTAGAAAAAAATGATGGCCCAATTGCTGTTTTGCGGTGCAGTGATATATTCTGAAGTCGTTTGCCATGTATTAGTGGCAAAATAGAAATATATTCACCGTTAATTGTTGCACTTATCTGTTTTAAAGACTTTTGTGTTGTGTAGAAGTAGAAAAAAATTAGGGCCTAATTGCTGTTCTGCGGTGCAGTGATATATTCTAAAGCCCAGTTTACCGTGTATTAGTGGCGAAATAAATTTATATTTTTCGCTGTTCATTGTTGCCCTTATCTGTTTTAACGCCTTTGGTGTTGTGTAAAAGTAGAAAAAAATTTGGGGCTAATTGCCGTTCTGCAGTGCAGTGATATATTCTGAAGCCCTGTTTGCCGTGTATTAGTGGAAGAAAAAAAATTATATTCGCCATTCATTGTTTCACCTATCTGTTGAAAAGCCTTTTGTGTAAAAGTAGAAAAAAATCAGGGCCTAATTGACGTTCTGCGGTGAAGATATGTTCTAAAGCCCAGTTTGCCGTGTATTAGTGGTGAAATAAAAATATGTTCACCGTTCATCGTTGCCCTTATCTGTTTTAGCGCCTTTTGTGTTGTGTAAAAGTAGAAAAAAATTTGGGCCTAATTGCCGTTCTGCGGTGCAGTGATATATTCTGAAGCCCTGTTTGCCGTGTATTAGTGGTGAAATAAAAATATGTTCACCATTCATCGTTGAACTTATCTGTTTTAAAGCCTTTTGTGTTGTGTAAAAGTAGAAACAAATTTGAGACTAATTGCCGGTCAGCAGAAATATTCTAAAGCCCAGTTTGCCGTGTATTAGTGGCGAAATAAAAAATATGTGATCTAACATTAGATTATTTGATCTAACAGTATGTCAGACAGAGAAGTGCCAGGCCCTGCACAGAGGAGTAGCAGAGCCCTAAATGTTTCTGCTGCTGGCAGAAGTCGCAGCATTGTAAGGGGGCAAGGCAGTAGGGGTTGCAGCAAGAGGCCTGAGCACCCTGTGACATCTAGCGGTCGTGTCTTGACCAGCAACCCAGCGGTTCTTGAACGGCTACTATTATTGCCACCCACCTCCACACTCTGTTGTCGTGCCACTCTGTGGCCTCCTCCTGATGCTGCTGCTTTCACCTCCACACTGTCATACCAAATGGCTACCAAATCATAAGCCAATTCTGATAGGACCACACAGGCCTTACAGGCTGGACCACCAGATCGAAGCCACGGTTCTCCAAGGCTACTTTATGGTGACCCTGCATATGTTGACGCAGGGCCGTGGGGCCAGCATTGGCACCCTTGCCACGTCTCACCTTTTGCCCACAGCTTCAACATATGGCCATGTTCACCTCCTCCAGTGGCGTAAAAGAAAAACTGCCACACCGCAGAGTAGGTGATTTTACCCCTAACACTACGCACTGACTGACTGACATCGCCTCTGCCTCCGTGAACCCATGCACCGCTACTTCCCAACTACTACCCCATGCACGTCCCTCTGCTTCGACCCTGCTGACTCCTAGCCACGCTAGTGATTTGCTGGCTCCGCTGCTGGTTCACCGGCAAGCTGCCACCCTTTTCTACCAAGGAAGCCTCTTCATCACCCGGCTCCCAAGTGCGATCAGCTGCATCATCATCATCGAGTTCTGTCTGCACGTCACTAAAGTCCTCCTCAACCGTATCTGGGTCAGGAGCCTGACCGCTCGCAACACCAGCTGCCACGCCACTCTCCTCATCAGTACTTGCCCGCCTAGCGGAGGAAGCGGTGGATGTCTCCTCCAGATTGGCTGGGCAGTAGCTAGCTCGTCCTCGCTGAAAAGTGGAGCAGAGCTAAGGGAATTTAATACTCCTCGCGCTCAGGGAACTGAAAATGACAGAGGAACATTTAGGACAGGTGGGGGCACAGGGACTGCTTCCGGGCCATGCCAACTTATCTTCGTGTCAGAAGAACCCACCGACTCTTGACTGGGGGTGTTTGATGTCACTTGGGACGAAAAGGATGACCGAGTCAAAAATTCAAGAACCGCTGGGTTGCTGGTCAAGACACGATCGCTCAATGACACTGGGAGTTTAGGCCTCTCACTGCGACCCCTGTTTCCATGCCCCCTTACTCTGCTGCGACCTCTGCCTGCTCCAGAAACATTTAGGCCTCTGCCACACCCCTGTGAAGGGCCTGGTATTTCTCTGTGTGACACACTGTTAGATCCAATAAATAAATAAAAAGGAAATTAAAACACCTCATAAAAGGCTTCACAACAGATAACTGCACTGCCAAACGGCAAATATATTTTTTCTTTTTCCGCTAAAATACCTCACAAAAGGCTTCACAACAGATAACTGCACTGCTGAGCGACAAACATATTTTTTCTTTTTCACTAACACACCCCACAAAAGGCTTCACAACAGATAACTGCACCACTAAGCCGCAAATATATTTTTTCTTTTTCTGCTAATACTCCCCAGAAAAGGTTTGACAACAGATAACTTCACCGCTGAGCGGCAAATATATTTTTTATTTTTCAGCTAATACACCCCACAAAAGGCTTCACAACAGATAACTGCATTGCTGAGCGGCAAATATATTTTTTGGTTTTTCCTGCTATTACACCCCACAAAAGTCTTCACAACAGATAACTGCACCGCACAAGGGCAAATAAGATATAGAAATATTGCTTTGTAATAAACCCTGTTAATGCATGTATCAATCAGCACTTGCACCCTAATAACAAGAACAGTTTGCTCGAATTACAGAGCTGTAAAATGGCAATTTGGATCCCCAGTCAGCGCTGCAAGGTGTGATAGGAATGTTTCTATTACTCAAGCTGTAACCTCCCCTACTGAACACTTTTCAACATAAATGCTTTGCAATGATTCCTCCCTGTCCGTTCCCTACACCTTGAATAATCTTTCTCTTCACTGGTAAATCATTTCATTTAGCCCAAATATTGTTTTTTTTAACACTGTCCCTAGTGCCTGCAGACTAAGTATACAGGTAAATAGCAGAATCTAAGATGGCTGCCGCTATTTATAGGATTGTGACATCAAAGGGCTGGCTGGATGCTGATTGGCTGCATGCATGGAATTATGGGTGATCCCACCTTCCCAGAGTTCCTTTCTCCATGTCCTCACACGTGCAGCAGCCATTTTAGGAAAAAATGTGATTCTTTACTACAAATCGCAAAGAAATTCGGATTCGGTGTGAATCAAATTTTTCCTAAAGTTCGGATCGAATTCCACTTCGTCAGCTTCGATTCGCTCATCTCTACTTCTGATAGGTCCTCTTTAAGGCCCCTTTGCAAATTCCTGACAGTTGTTTAATAAAAAGCATCCTTTTTTTTTAACATGTTTATTGTAGATTTTTGTTTTGTTAATTACAAAAAAAATATATGAGCAATTAAAGAAACAATGACTAAACTGTATTGTTACAGCATAAATGTAGAATATGGCTCATAAAGCAGTAATCATTTAATTTTGTAAAATAAACATGGTAGACAGATGGTGAACATACTGGTTGGGGAAGGGCCTCTCGTTGGATGGTGGGCATAGTATAGTCGCTTATCAGCATGGATAGATAGATGGGCTGTTTAATAGAGAGCATGGTTCTGTTCTGTAGATCTGTGAAAGAGTACTTCTAAAACCAGTCATGACAGTCTGTTAGAATGGAAGTATATTTTTGTTATCATATAGGAATCTCGTCTACGTTTAACTTCTAAGGCTACTTTCACACCACTGGTGTGAATTCCAGCAGGCTGTTTTGGCAGAGGACAGCCTGCCATAATTCTCCGGATCCGGTGCTGCCGGAATGTCCACCGGCCCCATTACATATAACGCATTCCAGCAGACAAGCAGAGAACCAGCCGGACATGAACCACTGCATACAGTACCCCTGATTATGGGGATAGACTTTCACCAGAGGAACACCAGGTTGCTACCTCTTGAAGAGGATTGGCACACGAGGCAGCTGGTCCAGGTGGACCAGGAGGTATCTGAGCAAGGTAGCAGAGGATCAGATGTTGTCAGCAGGCTGAGTTGTAAACAGGAGCAACAATGCAGAACCGAAGGATGAGGCAGAGGGGAAGTCAAACAGGTCAGGGCATGGCAGTACAGGTACAGGTCAGGCAATCCGCATCGGCAACAGGAGAGTCAAGGCAAGCAGGCAGGGATCAAATAAGTAGCAGAGTCCAGGAATACAAGCACGAGTCAGGATCACAAGCAGATATCAGGAACCTTAACAGGACACAAGGACCTTGACATTGAGGCATCTGGGAAAGGGGCTGAGCCACTTATATATGTGCAGCGAGGTCACATGATCCAACCCATAAAGCACAGGAAGTGACGTGCGCCGGCCCTTAAGGAAATGCTGCAGGAAACAAACAGCAAGCATGCTGTGGCCAGGGCTGATAGGAAACAATGCTAGCAGATCACCGTTGAACACGGCGCCTGGGACAGTGGCGGTAAGAAGGGTGACAGCGGCGCACAGCAGCCGCTGTTACAAATGCTGCTGTTCGTGTCCAACCGGTCTTCTGCTTGTCTGCTGCAATGGCCATGCCAGAGTTTCATACTGGAGGTGTGAAAGTAGCCATCAAAGTCTAAGAAGGGTATTTCTGAGGTCACCACAATTTTCTGTTTTGTGGCCAAGAAGAAGAAGAAGAGACTTTCAAGTAATGCCTCCCAGGAATCCTTCTTGATATTATAGCCCATTACTGAGTCGACAGTAGACTCTAATCCAAAGCCTTTTTTTTAAAGGGTCTCACTAAAGCCACAAGTCTATGCCATCACTTGCTGATCTATGGGGGACTAGAGATAGCATTGCGGTTCAACCGGCGGTCATTTCACGGCGAACTTTGCGCATTCGCCAAACATTCTTTTGCATTGCAGCGAACTTTGACCCATGACACATCCATCAGGTGGGACAGGTCAGCCAATTAAGATGTTTCAGCACATGGACACACCCACCCCCACCCTATAAAAGAACCCAATCTGGCAGCCATTTTACATTCTGTGTTATGCCAGTATAGGGAGAGGTTGCTTTGTGAAGCAGGGACAGGCTGTTAGAGACCCAAACGCTAGCTAATAGGGCCACAAAAGTCCTTTTAGGACTGGTATAGGTGTGCTATCGATAGGTGTGATATACTGAGGGGTGTGATATACTTATATTATAATATACTTTCTAACATAGAAAGTATATTATAGTGCATTTGTATTGTGCAGCAGTTCTGTGTGGTTCTGCTGCGATACCGCAGCTATTTAGAGGAACAAACGCTATTGGAACAACTAATTGCAACCGGTGGTGATATACATGTTGCCCCCAACTAAACTGATTGAGGGGTGTGATATACCTATAATATACTTTGTAACATAGAAAGTATATAGTGCATTTGTATTGTGCAGCAGTTGTGTGCGGTTCTGCTGCGATACCCCACCTGTATAGAGGGACAAGCTCTACTGAAACAACTATTTGCAATGGGTGTCATATACCTGTTGCCCCCCCAAAAAACTGATTGAGGGGTGTGATATACCTTCTTCCACAAATTACTGATTGAGGGCTGCAATATACCTGTTGTCCCAAATAAACAGGATGGTGTGATAAAACTGTTGTGGCAAAAAAATAATTGAGGGGTGTGATATACCTGCTTCCACAAAATACCGATTAAGGGGTTTGATATACCTGCTTCCACCAAATATTGATTGAGGGGTGCCATATACCTGCTTCCACAAAATACTGATTAAGTGGTTTGATATACCTGCGTCCACCGAATATTGATTGAGGGCTACGATATACCTGCTTCCACAAAATACTGATTAAGGGGTTCAATATACCTGTTTCCACCAAATATTGATGACGCCTGCGATATACGTGCTTCCACAAAATACTGATTAAGGGGTTCGATATACCTGTTTCCACTAAATATTGATTGAGGCCTGTGATATACCTGCTTCCACAAAATACTGATTATGGGGTTTGATATACCTGCTTCCACAAAATACTGATTGAGGGCTGCAATATATACCTGCTTCCACAAAATACTGATTAAGGCCTGCGATATACCTGCATTCACAAATTCTGCTCTTCTCTAGAAACTTAGGCACAGGGTCGTTTTGAAAATGATAGGCAGAGGAAGAGGCAGGCCGTTCCGCAAGGGTGGTAGGGGTCGGGCATGTGCACCAGGCCGGAGCCTAAGTGGGAAGTTGGAGAAGGCGCGTGTGATTACTTCAAAGGGCGCACCAGAGTTGGTTGAGTGGCTCACTCAGACTTCTGCTTCTGCACTCTCCTCATCCTCTGTATCTGCACCCTCCTCACTCTCTGCTGTCTGCACCCCCTAATACACCACGAGCACCACAGTCAGAGGAATTATTTTTCCATCCATTCCCAGACCTTACCGATGCGCAGCCATTCTTGACACCGGATGAGGAAGAGGAGGTAGCAATGGCCGCCACCCAGAAGTCTGGCAACAGTACCCAGATCAGCCCATTGGGGGAGGTCGCTGCTCTTGCTGCCTACTCTGAGATCTCAAATGTCAGTGGTGGTGAAGGTGACGATTATGACGTGTCAAAGGAAGTCACGTGGGTGCCCACAAGAGAGAAAGAGGAGGGGAGTTCAGAGGGAGAGACGGAGCAGCAGAGAGGGAGGAGAAGGAGGAGAAGCAGGCAGAGCTTGCAGGGCACAGGAGGCAAAAAGCAGACTGCAAATGTATCTGGAGCTAGCCATCCACCTTGCACGGTCACTTCAGGCGCTTCCAGGACGCCGGCACATGGCTCCGCATTGTGGGCTTTTTTTAATGTGTCAGCTGCTGACAACAGTGTTGCCATCTGCAGCCTGTGATGTCAATGCATAAGTAGCGGTAAGCCCAACACTCACCTAGGGACGACAGCCTTAAGAAGGCACCTGGCCTCCCATCACAGAGCCCAGTGGGAGCAATGCCGTCAGAACCCACAAAGCCACACTCCCGGCACTCCATGTCCTGCCTCTTCCCCTCTCTCCTCCCATTTGTCCTTCACTTCACTCTACCTTCCACCACGCCATCGTCACGTTCATCTGGCAGAAGGCAGGCTTCCGTGGCCCAAATGTTCGATCATAAAAAGTTGATGATGCCGGATAACTATCTTGCCCAACAGCTGACTGCTGGCTTGTCGGAACTGCTAGCCTGCCAACTCCTGCCATATAAACTGGTGGCCATTGGCACACTGCAATGGAAGATCCCCGGAAGGAAATATTTCTCCCAGAACGGCATCTCAGAGCTATATGGTCAGCGGCAAGTGAATATATCTCTGGCACACAGTGCCGGTGCCAAGATACATCTGACCACAGACACGTGGTCTAACAAACACGGGCATAACTTTTACTGCCCACTGGGTGGGCCGTCAAGCATTTAACCCATGGCTCCCGTGTGCGATTGCATGCAGGCCTGCCTCTTCTTCTTCTCCTCCTACTCCATCCTCCGTCTCCTTCTCGCCTGACTCCTCCTTTTCCACTGCTACCGCCTCTTCCGCTGCGCCCCCCAGATTCCCCAGAACATATTCGACGTCCCAGGTGAGACGTTGCCATGCTGTGCTGCGGCTGTTGTGCCTGGAAGCCAAGAGCCACATCGGTCCTGCACTGCTTTCAGCTCTGCGGTCACAGGCCGATCAGTGGCTAACCCCGCTCAATTTAACAAGTTGGTAAAGTGGTATACCCCAGGGTCCAGGACGTCTTGCGGCAGGCCAGGAAAATCTTTGGCCATTTTAGAAGATCTTACACGGCATAGCTCCATGGCTCGCCTTGCTGACGTTCAGCACCGACACCACTTGCCCGTCAGATGTCTGATTTGTGACAGCCCGACGCGCTGGAACTCCACCTTGTATATGCTTGATAGGCTGCTCCAGCAGCAACATGCCATTAACGACTACCTGTACGAACTCTGCAGCAGGACAGGTTCTGGGGAGCTTGGTTTCTTTTCACCGTGCCAGTGGCTGCTCATGCGCCAGTGGCTTTCTCCGGCCATTTGATGAGATCACCAAACTGGTCAGTCGCAGTCAGGGCACCATCACTGACATTGCATTTTGTACCTTCTTTCTGGAGCGTGCATTGCATTATGTCATTGATCAAGCCGTCAAGGAGCGGGACCTGGAAGATGAGGAAATCGAAATGCTGAATTCCCAGGGGGGCTACTCCATCTGAGACAAGTCGGCAGGAGTCTAAAGAGGAGTCAGAGGTGGATGGTGGCTGGGGGGTGGAGGAGGAGGAGCAAGAAGAGCAGGTTTTGAGGGGGACTTTAAAGTTTTCAGGGATCCCTGGTGTTGTCCGTGGCTGGGGGAGGAGACCGAGGACAATATTCCCCTGGGCGATGAGCAGGAGCCAGGGCGCTCCACCGCTTCCAATTTAGTGCAAATGGGGGCCTTCATGCTCCAGTGTTTGAAGAGGGACCCCTGTATGAAAAGCATAAAGGGCAAGGACCAGTACGGTGGCATTGAGGAACCCCTGGACTACTAGGTGTGCAGGCTTGACCTGTGGCCAGAGCTGGCACAATTTGCCATGGAACTCTTGGCTTGCCCCTCATCGAGTGTCCTGTCCCAATGGACGTTCAGCACAGCAGGGGGGATGGTGACCGGTAAGCACACTCGCCTAGCTCACAACAGTGTAGACTACCTCACATTTCTAAAAATGAATGAGGCATGGATCTCGGAGGAATTCAACACCTGTGACGACCACGTGTAATTGAATTTCCTCATGCTAGCCCACACATATCCGCCACCACCCAGAACAAAGAATGGTCCTTGTCTTATGTATATACAGCGGCATAAAAGGCCTTTTCTCTCAGGTGAATGGCTAATTTTTGGGGCGTGTACTACAGTGGCTTACAGTAAAAAAAATTCCAGTGACCGCCTAATGTACCTCCAGCCACATAATCACAAGTTCTTTTCTGTCAGGTTAATGCCTAATTTTTGGGGCCTGTACTGGCCTACAGTAAAAAATGTTGCCAGTGACTGCCTAATGTACCTCCAGCCACATCATCACAAGTTCTTTTCTGTCAGGTAAATGCCTAATTTTTGGGGCCTGTACTGGCCTACAGTAAAATATTTATCCAGTGACCGCCTAATGTACCTCCAGCCACATAATCACAAGTTCTTTTCTGTCAGGTGAATGCCTAATTTTTGAGTCCTGTACTGGCCTACAGTAAAATGTTTATCCAGTGAATGCCTAATGCACCTATAGCCACATAATCACAAGTTCTTTTCTGTCAGGTGAATGCCTAATTTTTGGGGCCTGTACTGGCCTACAGTAAAATTTTTAGCCAGTGACCACGTAATGTACCTCCAGCCACATAATCACAAGTTCTCTTCTGTCAGGTGAATGACTAATTTTTGGGGCCTGTACTCCTGTGGCCTAAAATAACAGTTTTCTAAGCTACAGCAGGGCACATTTTTTATTTTCCCTTTTTTTGTGGGACTTTTTGCCAATGATCCCCCTCTGGTATGGCACTGTCCATGTTGTGGGATTATTTGTGCATTTCTAGTAAGTATTTGGTGGCTGCAAATATGACCTGAAGGTTTTTCAGGTTTGCCTGCCATTAAAGTCAATGGGGCCCGCCGCGAATACGCGGTTCGTGAACATTTGATCGCGAATGCGCATTCGGGAGCCGTCCCGGCGAATGTTCATCCACTGGGCGGACTGACTGAATCATCATATTTTTTTAACATAAAGAAGCTACAAGAAGGTGCATTCACTGAATGTCTCTGCACAGCTCCTGGAAACCCTCTCTATTCAAGCCCCACTCACTTGAACAGAACTGTGATGCAGTTCCATGCACAGAAAGTAGCTTAGAGCACAACCGTGAAGAAGAAATATAGAAGGGACCTCTGTCCCGTAGTTCTATGGATCAGTGAAAATGGAAACAAGGAAATACTCCTTCAAGTTCTGGAATACTGTTTTTATATTCCCTTATCTGCATTTCAAAGACCAGGAAACAGCAGGCATTTGATTCGAGCATCTCACTTAATGGGTGTTTCAAATCGTTTACAGAAATGTGCTCTCCATATCATATTTCCCCTGGAGACTTCTAAAAAAACATCTTAGAACTGAACATTAGCTATTGACTTCCTCTTCCATTACTAACCAAGGCCTCGTTCACATTTCCATGTTCGTTTGATGTCCGAGGAAAACCCATCCATGTTTCATCAGTGAAGATGTCCATGAAGAATCCATGTGTATGTTTTTTGCCCTCTGTGTGTCGTCCATATTCCATGGACACTGCTCAACTGAAAATTCATTTACAGAGAGTTTCCTCCAATGGTCCGTGAAACACTGACAGAACATGGAGGTCCTCATCATGGACCAAAGTATGCATGTCTCCATGACTTTTCTACCTGTGTTCGAAGAAACACATTAAAATCAATAAATACATTTGCTGTCTGTGGAAAATGTGGACAGCATATGTCCATGAAAAATGTGAATGTGGCCTTAGGAAAACTTCTTTCTACACCAAATGAAGATTTTGGTAGTTCCAAAATAATTCACTTTATAAATTAGATTCAAGATTAGTATTTACTACTTACCAACTGGACTGCCATACAGGCCTTATTACAAGTGTGTGTGCATCGGGTATTTCAACATAAACTTTTGCTCAATTGATATTGTACGCTCGCTCCGTACAGTATTAAAACAACGTTTTCTGCGAATCGACTTCGGATGTTTCATCTGAAGTCGATTCGCTCATCCCTAATTGTAACCCAAATAAACTAGTTAGGATTTATCCAGAAGTAAACTACTATAGTTTGTAGAGGTTGTGGTTACCAGGACGTCTTGTCCTATCTACCTGCAGATTCTCTGTAAGTGTAAATCATCCATACTTGGATTAAGAATCTCTCCTAATTCAGAACTGTCTATTCTGGGAATAAAACATGTACACATGGCAACTAATCTTACGGCGAAATACTGTAAATCACAAATTCCTCTGGAGTTAACACAATGAGTGTCTGCTAATTGTTAAATGGAAAATATGTTGTTTTTCATAAAAAAGTTGCATCATGGTCTCGTTCTTCTGGAAACCAGATGTAACTTGCTAAATGTTGTTTAGAGTTGAATACTCCATATTGTTTCTACTTACTCAGATACTAAAAGATTAATTATTATTGATTGGATCGATTGATTATTACCTTCCTGACTGATGGATTTATGTATGGTGCTTTATATAGTGCAAAAATATGGAAAAAACTTTGTCTTTTCCATATTTTTGCACTATATAGAGCACCATACATAAAGGGGTTCTTCGGGAATGATTTAAAATTGCCACCAGCAACCTGTTCTAGAATGTGAGCAGGACAGGTTGCTTCCACTTGCAGAGCTCCCTAGGTCGTGAGGGGAGGGGGCAACATATACTACATTTAGGTGGGTTTTCCTGTCAGGCTGTTCACCCATGGCAGATCATAGACAAGATCACATCACTACCATCTACTGTAGAGCAGTGTAGTGAGGCCCTGTACCCTCACTCCCCTAGGCAGCTCTGCAATTAGAGGCAACCAGTTCTGCTTACATTCTAGGACAGGTTGTTGGCAGCCATTTTAAATAAATTCCAGAGAACCCCTTTAACCCCTTAAGGACTCAGCCCTATTTCACCCTTAGGACTTTGCCATTTTTTTGAAAATCTGACCAGTGTCACTTTATGTGTGAATAACTTTAAAACGCCTTTACTTACCCAGGCCGTTCTGATATTGTTTTTTCGTCACATATTGTACTTCATGACACTGCTAAAATTGGGTCAAAAAAGTTAATTTTTTTGCATAAAAAAATAAAATTTTTACCAAAAATTTTGAAAAAATTTGCAAATTTCAAAGTTTTATTTTCTCTACTTCTCTAATACATAGTAATACCCCCAAAATAGTTATTACTTCACATTCCCCATATGTCTACTTCATTTTTGGAGCATATTGGGAATGCCATTTTATTTTTTGGGGATGTTACATAGCTTAGAAATTTAGAAGCAAATTTTGAAATTTTTCTGAAATTTTCCAAATCCCACTTTTTAGGGACCAGTCCAGGTCTGAAGTCACTTTGTGAGGCTTACCTAATAGAAACCACCCCATTTTAGAAACTACACCCCTCAAGGTATTCAAAACTGATTTAAAAAACTTTGTTAACCCTTTAGGTGTTCCACTAGAGTTAATGGCAAATGGACATAAAGAAATGGACAAATGGACATTTAAGAAATTCAATTTTTTTGAAAATTTTCCAATATAATCCATGTTTTCCAGGAACAAAACAAGGGTTAACAGCCAAACAAAACTCAATATGGGTTGCCCTGATTCTGTAGTTTGCAGAAACACCCCATTTGTAGTCCTAAACTACTGTTTGGCCAAACGGTAGGACATAGAAGGAGGGGAACGCCATATGGGTTTTGCAAGGCAGATTTTGCGGGACTGGTTTTGTTTATACCATGTCCCATTTCAAGCCCCCTGTTGCACCCCTAGAATAGAAATTCCCAAAAAGTGACTCCATCTAAGAAAGTACACGCCTCAAGGTATTCAAAACTGGGTTTACAAACTTTGTTAACCCTTTAGGTGTTCTACTAGAGTTAATGGCAGATGGAGAAACAATTTCGGAATTTCGATTGTTTGGAATATTTTTAATGTTAACCCTTACTTTATTACTGGACAAAATGGGTTAACTGCCAAACAAGACTCAATATGGGTTGCCCTGATTCTGTAGTTTGCAGAAACACCCCATATGTGGTCCTAAACTACTATTTGGCTAAACGGCAGGACATAGAAGCAGGGGAACGCAATATGGTTTTTGGAAGGCAGATTTTGCAGGACTGGTTTATTTACACCATGTACCCTTTCAAGCCCCCTGCTGCACCTCTTGAGTAGAAACTGCATAAAAGTGACCCCATCTAGGAAACTACAGGATATGGTGGTTGTTGTTTTGGTACTATTTTAGGATAAATAAGATTTTTGGTTGCTCTATATTAAACTTTTTTGAGGCAAGATAACAAAAAATTTTAATTTTAAAATTGTTTCTACATTCACCATTAAGTTTTGTCGAACACCTAAACGGTTAATACAGTTTGAAAAGTATTTTTTAAATGGCGTTCCCTTTGTTCTATGCCCTGCCTTGTGGCTATATAGCCATTTACGACCACATATGGGGTGTTTCTGCAAACTACAGAATGGGGGCAATAAATTTTTAGTTTTGTTTGGCTGTTAACCCTTGCTTTATTACCAGAAAAAATGGATTGAAATGGAAATTTTGCCCAAAAAATTGTGTTTTTACACGTTTTTTTTTTTCATCCGGGGGGGTTGGGTTAAATGTTATTTTTATAGGGCAGATTGTTACGGACGTGGAGATATCTAATATGTCTACTTTATATAATTTGTTTAGATTTTACACTATATTATCAGTTGAGGAACACAAATTAAATAATTTTAGTGACTCAATATCCTGGGAGCTACATTTTTTTTTTTGGTTGGGTGACTGTCTAATATAGGGACTCATTTTTTGCGGGATGAGATGGCGGTTTTATTGGCACTATTTGGGGGTGCATATGACTTTTTGATCACTCGCTATAACACTTTTTTGATGTTAGGTGACAAAAAATAGCTTTTTTTTACACAGTTTTTATTTATTTTTTTAACCCTGTTCATCCGGGGGGTTGGGTTAAATGTTATTTTTATAGGGCAGATTGTTATGGACGCGGCAATACTTAATATGTCTACTTCATGTAAAATCTAAACAAATTATACTATATCATCATTTGAGGAACAAAAACAATTATTTTAGTATCTCCATAGCCTGGGAGATAATTTTTATTTTTTTTTTAGTTGGGCGACTATCTAATTTAGGGGCTAATTTTTTGCGGGATGAGATGGCGGTTTGATCTGGAGGGCCGCAGTTTGAGGATGCCTGCACTAAAACTGAGTCTGAGAGCCATAGTTTTTATGTTCTCTAGTGGACTGTTGGGAATTATAAAAATTTAGTACTCCATGGAAGTGTGATACTCCCTGAAGCAATTGATAACGCAGAGGCCCGGATGATCAGGGCAAGTGTCACACTGAGTGGTGGTGTCCTTCCGTATCCCCCTCCTGTGACACACTCTGCATCTTTTTTGGGTTCGTCCCTTCTTTCCAGTATGGGGGACCACACCTGGAAAATGTTGGCCAGGGACGATCCGGGCCCCTCCAATTCCCGAGGTACTCCGACCTGCTCTTTCCCGGTCTGAAAAGATCAGGTCCTTGAGGACTGCCTCATAGAACTGGAGGAAAGTCTCTGTGCTGCCAGCGCTTTGGTATAGTACAAAAGCGTTGTACATGGCAACCTGTACCATGTAGACTGCAACCTTTTTGTACTATGCCCGGGTTTTCTGCGTGGCATTATATGGTTTAAGGACTTGATCAGATAGATCAACTCCTCCCATATACCGATTGTAGTCGACGATACAATCGGGCTTGAGGACCGTTGCCGTGGTACCTCGCACAGAGAATGGGGTGGTGTAGGGTTGGGCGATATCAAAAATATTGCCACGATAACGATATTAAGAAATTTATCGCGATAACGATATATATCACGATAAATGCCCATTTAGAAGAAAAAAACACTTGGAGACATTATACTGTATGGGGGCAGCGCAAGGAGACGTTATACTGTATGGGGGCAGTGCAAGGAGACGTTATACTGTATGGGGGCAGCGCAAGGAGACGTTATACTGTATGGGGGCAGCGCAAGGAGACGTTATACTGTATGGGGGCAGCGCAAGGAGACGTTATACTGTATGGGGGCAGCGCAAGGAGACGTTATACTGTATGGGGGCAGCGCAACGAGACGTTATACTGTAAGGGGCACGGGGGCAGCCGCAAGGAGACGTTATACTGTATGATGCACTGTTATGGGGGCACTGTGGCTGACGCACTGTTATGGGGGCACTGTGGCTGACGCACTGTTATGGGGGCACTGTGGCTGACGTACTGTTATGGGGGCACTGTGGCTCACGCACTGTTATGGGGGGCACTGTGGCTGACATACTGTTATGGGGGGCACTGTGGCTGACGTACTGTTATGGGGGCACTGTGGCTGACGCACTGTTATGGGAGGGCACTGTGGCTGACGTACTGTTATGGGGGCACTGTGGCTGACGCACTGTTATGGGGGGCACTGTGGCTGACGTACTGTTATGGGGGGCACTGTGGCTGACACACTGTTATGAGGGGCACTGTGGCTGACTGCACTGTTATGGGGGCACTGTGGCTGACGCACTGTTATGGGGGGCACTGTGGCTGATGCACTGTTATGGGGGGCACTGTGGCTGACGCACTGTTATGGGGGGCACTGTGGCTGACGTACTGTTATGGGGGCACTGTGGCTGACGCACTGTTATGGGGGCACTGTGGCTGACGCACTGTTATGGGGGCACTGTGGCTGACGCACTGTTATGGGGGCACTGTGGCTGACGCACTGTTATGGGGGCACTGTGGCTGACGCACTGTTATGGGGGGCACTGTGGCTGACGCACTGTTATGGGGGGCACTGTGGCTGACGCACTGTTATGGGGGGCACTGTGGCTGACGCACTGTTATGAGGGGCACTGTGGCTGACGCAATGTTATGGGGGGGCACTGTGGCTGACGCACTGTTATGGGGGGGCACTGTGGCTGACACATATATAGCATCTTATGCTATATATGTGTCATCCACAGATCCCCCATAACAATGTCAGCCACAGACCCCCAACACTGTAATCTCTTTAGAGGTAGCCGGACCTTAATAACTATTGTTGCGCAGGCTCCCCGGGCAGCTCTCTGCTCCTCCATGCGCCGTCTGCTCCTTCATTCATAAAGTGGGCGGAGCATGGAGGAACAGAGATTAACTACATAAATACTGGATATGAGCTGCGGGGCCGGTGCAGTGTTACTCTACAGTAATACACCGGCCCCGCAGCTCTGATCCAGTATTTATGTAGTTAATCTCTGTTCCTCCATGCTCCGCCCACTTTATGAATGAAGGGCAGACGGCGCATGGAGGAGCAGAGAGCTGCCCGGGAGCCTGCGCCACAATAGTTATTAAGGTCCGGCTACTTAAAGAGATTAACTACATAAATACTGGATCAGAGCTGCGAGGCCGGTGCAGTGTTACTCTGCAGTAATACACCGGCCCCGCAGCTCTGATCCAGTATTTATGTAGTTAATCTCTGTAGAAGTAGCCCGACCTTAATAACTATTGTGGTGCAGGCTCCCGGGCAGCTCTCTGTTCCTCCATGCTCCGCCCACTTTATGAATGAAGGGGCAGACGGCGCATGGAGGAGCAGAGAGCTGCCCGGGTAGCCTGCGCCACAATAGTTATTAAGGTCGGGCTACTTACTACCTGCCCGGCGCCCGGCACTACATGTCCCGGGCACCAGGAATTCGGCCCTAACATGGATGTTTTAGGAGCGGTCGGCACACGTGCGACCGCTCCTATGACGTCATTAAATACCGCGGTTATTAGGAAACTGTGATATCACCATATTGCAGTTTCTTAATACCGCGGTATATCACAGCCACCGGTATATTGCCCAACCCTAGGGTGGTGCCGTTACCATGGATTGTGGTCAGGATAAGGACATCCCTCTTGTCCTTATATCTGACAGCAACAGGTTGTCGCTGGTAAGGGCATCGGTCTCACCCCTGGGGATAGGTACCTGGAGGAGGGAGGTACGGAGGCCGCGCAGATTTTTCCGCACGGTCCCACAAGCGAACGTGGATCTGGCGGCAAGGGACCTGAACAAGGGAATACTGGTATAAAAGTTATCCACGTACAGGTGGTAACCCTTATCCAGCAGTGGGTGCAAAAGGTCCCACACGAGTTTCCCGCTAACACCCAGAGTGGGGGGACATTCTGGGGGTTGAATACGGGAATCTCGTCCCTCGTAAACACGAAATTTGTAAGTGTACCCTGAGGTACTCTCACAAATTTTGTACATTTTCACGTCATACCTCGCTCACTTAGTGGGAATGTATTGGCGGAAACTGAGTCTCCCCTTGAAAGCAACGAGAGACTCATCAACCGCGACCTCCCTTCCAGGTACGTAGGCCTGTGCAAACTTGGCCCCGAAATGATCGATGATCGGCCGTATCTTATACAGCCGGTCATAGGCAGGATCACCTCGGGGGGGACATGCTGCATTATCTGCATAATGCAGGCATTTCCGGATGGCCTCGAATCTGGGACGCGTCATGGCCATACTGTACAGTGGGGTCTGATAGAGGACGTCCCCACTCCAGTAATGCCTGACACTGGGTTTTTGCACTAGACCCATGTGCAGCACGAGGCCCCAAAACGTCCTCATCTCGGCTGCACTGACTGGTGTCCAGCCACCGGGTCTAGCCAAGAAGGAGCCTGGGTGCTGAGCGACGAACTGTTGGGCATACAGATTCGTCTGCTCCACCATCAGATTCACCAGTGGGTCACTGAAAAAAAACCTAAAAAAGTATATTTCAGTGAACCCCACTGTGGGAATCTGGATTCCAGGATTGCCAACAAAATCCGGAATCGCAGGCTCATAGTCCACTGGGGGACACCAGCTAAGTTCTCCGGTGGGGGGCTCCGGTGCGCTTATTTGGTGGGCCAAGAAACCAGTACGAACCCCAGGGCTGCTCGTACTGGTGTGGGCCACGGGGTCCCTAGCATGTGGGGGCCCTGGCTCCGCCTGGCGGCGTCTCTGCCGCCTTGGGGCTCATCGTCATCAGATGATGATGAGGAGGATGCGGATGAAAGGAGGAAGTGCTGTGGACCCCAACCACCACAGGCAGCACTGAAATAAATGTTTTTTTTTTTTTTCCCTAAACACTAACTGTCTCTTCTAGCCCTGCCTAATATACCTCTCCCTCACTGACCCTAACCTACCTGATGGCGGAGGGTGATGGGAGCCGTCGGCGGGGGGGAGGGGGAGAGGTCACAGGAGCGGTGCTGGAGCTGTGCGGGTGTGGTGTGGGAGCGATCCCCACTCGGCAGCAGCAGCAGGAAGAGGAGGGGAGAGAGGAGCGCCGGGAGTTTGAATCTCCCGCCTCTCTCCCCAGACCAATCGGATCCCAGCACCGCCACAACCGTCCCCAATTCAAGAACGGTGATTGGTGGTGTGATATCACACCACTGATCACCATTCTTTTCCGGTTCATCGGGTCGCCGGAGACCCGAATGGACCAGAAACGCAGCAAACTGCAGGTCTGAATTGACCTGCTGTTTTCTGCGATCGCCGATTCGGGGGGGTCAAATGACCCCCCTCGGCGTTGTGACAGGATGCCTGCTGAATGATTTCAGCGGACATCCTGTTACTATCAACCCCCGCTGCGCCGCACTTACATTTTAAAGATATGACGTACCGGTACGTCATGGGTCCTTAAGGACTCGGAAACCATGACGTACCGGTACGTCATGCGTCCTTAAGGGGTTAAGGAAACATATACCTCGTTGACTTTCACTGGTCTCCATGATAAAAATAAAAATAAAAATTGAGCACTAGACTAAAAAATATTCATGATATATTCAAGACATATCATTAAAGGATACACTTTTTGAATGCATTTAGCCCAAACATGACATTTTCAAAAAGCATATAAAATAAAAATTGGTGCAAAATGTGCCTTTTTTTTTGCTACATGTAGCATACTGTACATTTCAATGGCAAGGGTTGATGAGTTCATGAGTAAATATGAGAATCAGCAACAAAGTATCTCATCACTCATTATTTGTAGATGGCCTTTGGAGCCAGCGATCTTACCCAAATCCCACATTTTACTTCCTCATAGTAAAGGTGTGACTAGTCTCCAGGCCTCTATAAATTTAAGCAGGGTGTGTAGCTTGCCAGCTAAGACCTGTCCTAGGTTGCTAATATGGCTTATATGTTTATACAGCTAGACCTGCTAATAATCATAATACAGTTTATATGTTAAATACAGTGGAGAGAAGCTGAACAGACATTCACTCCACTGAGAGTTCAGTTTTATGGAAACAAAGATTCTAAAATAGGTATTTAATGCAGTTATAGATGTTCCTATTGTTAATGTAGTGATCAAAGCTGTATACTAAACTGGCTATATGTGTTTACTTGCAGTTCCACCAAATGAACAGTATGCAATAAACAAATGAACAGACCAAATAGCAAATACCAAATTGTGACCAAACTACATACAGTCTGCGAACTGCTTATACCAGATCATATATAGCAAGTAAAACTATTGGTTAAGCCTCAGATATACCTCTCAGAGAGATCATAATGTGCTTAAATAACTTAAAGTGAAAGTACAGATGCTGAAGAGAAAAATATATCCACCATTTTATGTTGAACTGCCATTTTGTGATACTTTATGCAACCCGTGTTTTGTACATGGACTGTCTGCAGTGGAGGCGACAGTTTTTTATATGAAGAACAATCTAAGTAAATAAAGAAGTTATTTTAAGTATTTGGCGTGTTCTTTAAACTTACTGCTTCCATAGAATGGCGCTAGAGGAATTACAGAGTAATAAGCAGTCTAGTTAGACTAGAAAAGTCTGAGATACCAAAATTCTTCTAATGCAACAACGCATACGGCACTTCAATGTGCTCTCACAGGGTGAGATTGTAGACCCAACACTTTGCAATACTCAGCTCGTGTTTGAAAGCAATGTATTTATCCAATCTTTAAAATGACTATCAGAATTTATTTTTACATGCTGGATTATATTTTCTAACTGAGGGTTTATGGCACTCTAATGCATTTATCACACCGAGTGCACCACAAGCATGTCATTGTAAGAATGCAGAGTCTAATAGATAAAGCTGCCCTGGCTTCCAAATGTTTAGTATGTTTTCACTTCATGAGACTGATACAAGACAAAGGGGATCTTGCATATACTAAGGAGGCATAAATCTCTCGTATGTTTTCTTGCATAAATAGAGTTTGAGTCAAGTATGTCAATGATGCTTGTAATGAGCCTCGGTGGAGTTTTAAGAACGTAACTGAAATGCAAACGTCTTCAAAGGTACTTAGTAAAAGAGACTGATTCTTCTACGGAGACCTGGATGTATTAATTTTCCATTTTCCTGATTATTCTCAAATACATTTATTACAGTCTCTGAAGGACTCTAAAGCTCAGAGGGAAGAACTGTGAAGGTCTGGGATACATAACACTAGGATAGGATTAGTAACAGAGGTCATGATTAATTTCCTTAAATGCAGTTAGAGAGCTGGTAGGTTTAGCATACGTTCACATGTGTTTGACATTCTGCGACTAAAAATCTGTTCCATATATCTGAAGGGATTTATGCAAGCTCCATTCAAATAAATGGGACAGACAAAAACATTATTTCAGCAAGTTCTTGTCTTGTATGAAAATCCACTTATTTGGACAGTTTTGACAAAAATTTGCCCATTTAAAGGGGTTGTGCAGGGGTTTTATATTGATGACTTATCCTCAGGATAGGTCATCAATATCTGATTGGCAGGGGTACAGAGTGATCAGCTGTTTGAAGAGGAAGTGGTCCTCCATGCGAGCACTGTTTCCTCTTCATTACGCTATGCGTTGTCTCCCTTGCAGCGTCAGCGTAGTGTAATTAAAAGCTCTTTCTCTCTATTCAAGTGAAAGGATTGTGTACTTAAAACTAAACTTGCTTCCGAGGTGACGAGCAGTGTAATGATCAGGAAGTAACACTGACTGACCCCCACCGATCTGATATTAATGACCTATCCTGAGGATAGGTCATCATTATAAAAACCCTGCACAACCAATTTAAGCATTCCAATGCAGCCTGGGAAAGGAGCAGAAACTGGGTGCACTATGCATTTACCTTTTTCTTTTGTTGCAGAACTATTTTTCTGATGCTTTCAAGCACAAAAAGATATTAAGTATTTTTAAAAATGTATATGGTTCCCATAATATCAATGCAATGACTACTGAATTGACCTCTCTGCTGTATTAGGACATTGCCAAACAATATGGCCATAGTCAAAACACAATTTAGTCCTCAAGAGCCAAAACAAATTTCACCTGGAATTTTCATCAGAATGTTTTAACTGAACCATTTATATTTTGTGCCATATTTATGAATAGTGTATTCTGTCACAAAGCAGGTATAAACCCATTGTGTCACTGAACAGATATGGCTTTGGGCCACATCTAAAGACGTTATCTAATTGGCCCCCTGGTCTTCACCCTTTAACCCCTATACAAGGAGGAGTAAGCTGCAGCATGGAGTCGACAGAGCATTGCCCTCTAGGAAGGACATGGGCCACCAGAGTGCTGGAGCTGGAGACAGGGTAAGTGTTCTGGATGCCATGCCTGCCAGGGGCAGGAAGGGTATGAACCACCAGCTTCACATATTCTATATTTGTTAAATGTGCCATAAATTTTAAATGATGCGTAAAATGTGTTTATGTTGCTAAATGCTCTGAAGATTGTGAAGAATTGTTGCATTTTTTTGGTTTAAGGCAGCCTAATAGGGAAGATGCAATGAAATGCATTATGTGAAGGAGTAAGAGGTGATTGTGTGACACAATGCACCACAGAGATGTCTGTTTGTAACACAATGCACAGATATTTCTACTAACAGAAGGTTACATGATTTCTATACCCCCTTGGAGCTGGTGTACTTTTAGACAACCAGATGTGACTCAAAATGGCTTAGACTAGAACAAGACAAGGGGCAAATTACGTTTAGCATGGCTCACTTCAGAACACATTAAAAGCATTTTAATATATGCCATGCAAGGGACATGCTCCAGAAATCCTGGAGCAATGGCTGGCAGGTTGGTGTAAGTACTATCATATCTGCCACATTCTCTTTAGGATGCATTGTTCTTTATGTAGCAGGGACCTAGACACATGTCTATAAATCATGCATTTTTTTTGCCATGCACTACTACCACCTGCACTCTTCTATGTGTGAACCTCAGTTTTTCATAAGTAGGTGGGAGTAGTTTCTACCATTCCCAAAGCCTAGGTTTAATGCCCTACATTTTGTCAAATATAAATACTTCAGTTAACATAGTAACATAGTAACATAGTATATAAGGCCGAAAAAAGACATTTGTCCATCCAGTTCAACCTGTTTCCTGCAAGTTGATCCAGAGGAAGGCAAAAAACCCCTGTGAGGTAGAGCCAATTTTCCCCACTTAAGGGGAAAAAATTCCTTCCCGACTCCAATCAGGCAGTCGGAACAACTCCCTGGATCAACGACCTATCTCTAGTAGCTATAGCCTGAAATATTATTACGCTCCAGAAATACATCCAGGCCCCTCTTGAATTCCTTTATTGTACTAACCATCACCACCTCCTCAGGTAGAGAGTTCCATAGTTTCACTGCTCTAACCGTGAAGAACCCTTTTCTATGTTTGTGTACAAACCTTCTTTCCTCTAGACGCAGAGGATGTCCCCTCGTCACAGTCACAGTCCTGGGGATAAATAGATGATGGGAGAGATCTCTGTACTGACCCCTGATATATTTATACATAGATATTAGATCTCCCCTCAGTCGTCTTTTTTCTAAAGTGAATAACCCTAATTTTGATACCCTTTCAGGGTACTGTAGTTGCCCCATTCCAGTTATTACTTTAGTTGCCCTCCTCTGAACCCTCTCTAGCTCTGCTATGTCTGCCTTGTTCACAGGAGCCCAGAACTGTACACAGTACTCCATGTGTGGTCTGACTAGTGATTTATAAAGTGGTAAGACTATATTTTCATCACGGGCATCTATGCCCCTTTTGATGCAACCCATTATCTTATTGGCCTTAGCAGCAGCTGCCTGACACTGGTTTTTACAGCTTAGTTTGTTATTTATTAAAATTCCTAGATCCTTTTCCATGTCAGTGTTACTGAGTGTTTTACCATTTAGTATGTACGGGTGACTTGCATTATTCCTTCCCATGTGCATAACTTTACATTTGTCAGTGTTAAACCTCATCTGCCATTTCTCTGCCCAAGCCCCCAATCTATCCAGATCCCTCTGTAGCAGAAAACTGTCCTCTTCAGTGTTAATTACTTTACACAGTTTAGTGTCTTGTTAAAGAAAATCTGTCACCACAATTTTGGATTATCTTTTAAAGTAATATATGAGTAGTGCTGCAGAAAAGGATTCTAGATTGACATTTTTTTTTATTATCCTACTGGCCCATGTACCCTCACTGTTGGTACTCAAAGCTGTGCTGAAATATATTGATAGGACTGCTGTGCCATGCAAGCATAATGGAGAGGACTCGTGTGCATGCACACGAGTCCTCTCCATATACTTTAGGGCAGCTTTAAATGCTGACCATAGGGGATTTATAGGCAGTAGGAAACTAAAAATTTGTAATCTGAACTCCTTGTCTGCAGTGCTACTCATGCATTACTGTAGTTAATAGTCTGAGATTGTGGTAACAGATTCCCTTTAAGATTTGTAGTTTTATGATACTTTTTATTGGCTAACTGAATAGACTACATATGGAAGATTTTTTTTTAGATAGTTTAGGTCTCATCCTCTGGAAAAATGCCTGAGAAAGAGACCTAAGCTTTCGTGAAAGCTTGCATCTGTAAACTCCTCCGCCAAAAAAAAAAAAAAACCATAATATAGCTACAATTCTTGTCTCCATGGATGGATTACATATTACAATACTCTGCTTCACATTTTATTATGTTAAAATGTATGAAATGGGATTTTATAAAGCACACCCTATCTTTTGCTGATCCCCTATTCACTACAATATGGATAAAAAAATCTGTATAAAAATAGTATTAGAAATACTGTTTTCCAAAGAAGCAGGTGTAGGAACATGACTTTTGGATATGGTATGGACCCTTAAAATTCTATTTTTTGTTTGTCTGTGTATATGATTCACGTTAGGACTTTTCTTGGCCTATTACCCATGTAAAAATTAAAGGTATTTTTAATACAGCACGTTTAACCTAGATGTTTAATTACCTACATGTGTAGCATTAATTATCATATGACATAGTTTTGATACGTCTTTTCTATGGTATGGACCCTTACCCAACTTTAAACAACCCAATCTACAGTACAGTAAACGTAGGCTTGAAATAAATTCACAAAATACTTTATTTTTGGGTGTCACAATGGCCACAGCTTTATTTAAATTACAGGACTGAAACACTCACAGAAGGAATCAGGTGAAGTGCTAGGCCATGAGATTCACAAATACAGCGAGATCCTCAACTGTCATAAAGCATCCAGCCAGACATCAATAAAGGGGTGACACACTCAGGCTTACCATTCTTTATAACTTTAAGGGCACCTACTATTACCATTACGACATCTTTCTTGCTGGCCACTTCCAAAGAGCCTGTTTACCACCATGGGGTTCAAAGGGGTTGTACGGGTTCAGAGCTGAACCCAGACATAACCCCTTCTTCCCTTAACCCCTTTAACCTTCTCCATTAGTTAAAATTAGTCTACTACAACTGGCCTGTAACTTTCACCTGACTCCTCAACTGTGATACAAACACGTGACAGTTTCTAAAATATGCCATGTCACAGTTTCTTATGTAAAATTGACTCCCATTCTTTCAGATGTTTGTTTTATCTTTATCTTTTTTTCCTAATATGTATATACATGTATATACATACATACAGTACCTTGCTAGTTATACTTGCTAATAATTCTTGCTACTTTGTGTTGGTCTAACAGATAAAATCCCAATAAAACACCCAGTTTGTGGGTGTAACTTGAAAGAATGTGGAAAAGTCCAAGGGGTTTGAATACTTTTTCAAGGCACTGTATATATATATGTGTGTGTGTGTATATATATATATATATATATATATATATATCAGTGTCGGACTGCGGTACCTAGGGCCCACCAGTAAAATTTATTTTGGGGGCCCACCATACGGATACATTCAAATATAAAAATAATCTAACAAGTTTTGTTATATGAAAGTGGCTGGTTGAGGTGCTGTACATTGAATATATGTATGTAGTGCAGTAAGTCTAATGTGTTATGTGCCACTTGTGCAGGAGGTGGGAGACTAGGGTCCCACTTTGCCCAGGGGCCCATCGGGGTTTCCCCTGTACCCCTGTGGACCAGTCTGAGCCTGTACCCCTGTGGGCCAGTCTGAACCCCTTACTCACAAAAAGTCATCCTACAGCACTCAGGAAAGGGAAAAAAACCCGGTGGAGGAAACTTCTAGGAAACCATGGCTGAAGGACTGGCCTTCCCTTAGGCTTAGCAGGTTAATGCCAACAGGTAACATCATTGTTACAACGAGATTTGCACATGGAACCAGTTATACAAGGGCAAAATGAAATAATTGTAACTTGTTAACATGATTGTGCCAATGTACAATCACGTTGAGAAAAAGCAGCTTCTGGAAATTCTATTCTCTGGCACCCAATAAGGTTTCGGTCTGCTTTGGTTCCCATTCATTTAATTCAGCTGCTGATCTTTTGAAATTTACAGCCCTGCCTGAAACTTCATCTACATGGAGGTATTTTCCAGACACCACAAAAACAAATGCAATCATTTTAGTTTCAAGGTTGTTTATATGCTGAAATAAATTATTCATCTATTTGTTTGACTGACTGATATTAATGTAAATGTTTAATAATATAAAGCTTTTAAGGTTAAAAAAGCAAAACAAGTATAAATATTTGAACCAGGTTTACAGGACACGGATGCAGGCGATGGTATGTTGGCAATAAAAGACAATATATTACTGCATGCTCAGACCTTGAATGGAATCTGACTATGAAAACACAATGAGAAAGATTTATCATACCCCCTGCAGCATCAAAAAGTGGCAACAAAAAATGCGTGACTTTTTGCCCCTTCTCCACCATGCTTTCTACATTGTACGTAGGGTAGATCCTACGTATTTACTGTTTCTGACACCAGTTTTCTTGTTCAAATAGTGCCTGAAACCTATGCCAGCTCCTACTTGGCATACCTTTCACATTCTTGCGCATGAACAAGCCAAAATGCACAGTACCAGAATTATTAAGTGGGATACGACTTAATAATTTTGCCACATCTTGTACACCTCAACTCAAGGTCGTCTGGTGTTAGCAACAGCAGTCTTGATAAATCTCCTCCAGTGGCTTCACATATAAAAACGGTGTTCACAAAAAGCTGCTGTATGTGTGCAACTAATCCACTTTTTATTTGAACTTTGCTACTCTAATATAATACACTTTTTGAAATGTTTGTCCACTTTAAAGGTGTTTTCAGCATTAATTATTACACAGTTCACATTGACATCAATGTGCAGTGAGTCTGGTATGGAGGTGGAGAGGATAAGAGCTGTACTGCACATGGGAGTTGCAGTAATCATGGCGGTTGTCCTCCCCAGCGATTCCGGGCAGCGAAAATGATGAAGGAAAATGCAGTGTGGTGCAGTATAAAACGAGACCAGCTTTGGTGCAACAAATCCACAGAACTTTACTGAAGCCGGTCAACAAGTGATCCACACAAGCACTATTCACATTACTCAGCAGTTGACTCGAGTAATTCCCAATGGTTGTATATGGAGGCTAGTTTCATTCTCTTACAAACAGACTGTTCAATCTCTCTTTTTTCCGGCCTCTCTCTCTCTCTTTCCCTCTATATATATATATATATATATATATATATATCCTCGAGGAATTACAGTCTCTGAACAGGGGCGCCTTCCTGTCCTTTGGTTATGGTGGGCAACTTTTTGCTTATAGTGTCCCCACCACATGCAGAGGAGGCTATAGTCAGATTAGAGGTGGTTACCTTATGGGACTATATATATACCAATTTTGATCACCATGGCTAACCACTGAGGAAGGGGGCTGTCCCCCGAAATGCGTTTGGGCTAGAGCACGGTGATCTATTACAAAGAATAAGCTGGATACAGACACTACAACTATTGCCACCTTCTATTTTGCTAACAAGGAAAAATCCCGATATCATCGAAGCCATAGGTCTGGCAGTAGGACCTAAAAAGACACCTCCACCCCCGACGCGCGCTTCACGTCAGGGTCACGTGGGACGCCGTGATACGGCCCAGGACACCACGCGGGACGCCACAGGTGTCTGACGGAACTCCCAGAAGCTGCGCTGCAGGAACTACTACACGGAGGGGGTAAGAAGTCCATGTTTTGTCTAACAAATACTAAGTGTCTTTCGAATGAACTATTTGAGGATCACCTTTTCTTCAACAAGGTTTATTGAAACGAGCCATCTGGCATACGCTGGTGTATATTAAGTTCAATACTACTTGCAACTTGTAGGACGGCATCAAAGGGGTCCATATCAGAGTACAGAGAGGACCAGCCTTTTTTCACCAGCACAGTCCTATTTAATATTGACTGTTTTTTTTCACCAGCACAGTCCTATTCAATATTGACTGTTTACATCAACACTACATTCTCACACCTGAGTGACTGCCTGGCCACACAAGCTTTGGGTTTCTCATGTGGGTTTATATTTTATGCTTTTATATGTTTTTTATTGCATTGTCATTTTACTGAATTGTCTATTATAAAATTGGTCCAATATATATCACAAATGCTGAGTGTGCCCTCCATATTGATTTTCTACAAGGCCTAAATTTGCCTTAGGAGCTAAATCCATTGGCATTGTCATTTCTAGATTCTGAGAGTAGATTAGAGTTTGATTCAGCTCAAAATAGATTGAGATTTGCAGGGAGAATAGATACTGCAGCTATCACGTCTGCTAGTTGTTTGACCATTCATATGACCTCATTAACATTTGGAACCACTGTAGTTTTTAATTTATATTAATACGTAAATACTTCATCAACAAGACCAGTCAAAACGGCATTTCTAATACTCTTCTAGAGGGGTGGTCTTCATAAAGGAGTTCTTCAAGACTGGTTTTAAATGGCCACTAGCAACCTGTCCTAGAATGCGAGCAGACTGGTTGCCACCACTTGCAGAGCTTTCTGAAGGGGTGGGGCCTCACTACATTGCTATACAAGGAATGGTAATCATGCGATTTTGCCTATGATATGCTATCATGGCTGAACAGTCTGACAGCAGTGCTCACCAATTTGGAGTATTTGCAAGAGCCAGAATGTAGTGTGTAGTGAGGTCTCATTCCCCCTTAGGCAGCTCTGCAAGTTGAGGCAACCAGTCCTGCTCACATTCTAAGACAGGTTTCTGGTGGCCATTTTAAATCATTCCTGGAGAACCCCTTTAAAGAAGATGACCAGTATGTATGGAAAATGATGGGAATGTCACAGGAAATCTTGTCTGGATATAGGGATTGTCATTTGTAAAGGTTTCACTGTATAAATTATTCAAGCAGAATTCTGTGTCCTGCTGCATCAAGGTATTGGGCACAAAGGATTAGACTAGCCACTATAAAGTATAGAATCCTAAGCAATTGCCATTTTAATTTGAACTGAACTGGAGAACGAAAAAGTATACAATAAACTGGTCTATTACAGAAAGGACACAGTATCCTGACTAGGAGAAGGTTGTGCATCATCTAATGACCCTTATGTAATACTATAATAATATGTGGCATGGTGAACAAAATTGAAGTGCAACTAACCAATAAAATACAACTTTGTGGAGCTGTTGCTAGGACCATTATCAGTTTACCAAACCTACTTCTATTGCAGGTGCTTTCAAAGACCTACAAAGGTTACAGGCTTAAACATTAACATATTCTTTCAATAACTCAGTGCTGTGCCTTTTGACCTACCAGCTTTTAACTCTAATTATTTCCAGGTTATCCAATAGTTGTTCACTGTTTTTTCTTCATATTTTCACACTGGTGTGCTTTCTTTAATATAAAGTACCCATATAATGAACCAAATTCAATCCAGATGAAAGGTTGCAACTTGATATCCCATTCTTAAATCATGGTTCAAGCATTACGGCAAACACTCCTCAACCATATTCAGCCTGTGTGTGGGACAGAGACCTAAATTCCACTAGGTGGAGGACAGCCACGACAGCACAAGGAAATAATCTACTATGACAGGAGAGTCAAGGTTCACCGTTGTTTGGATGAATGTGTTTCCCCTAGATGTTCTCTTATTAAAAAGGAGCATTATAATTAGTATTGTGTCTTTATGACAGAAGAAAGGATTTGGAACAAAGCAGACTTTACAAAATAAATTAAGCCATCTCAAGATACTTCATAGGACAGGAACCTGGATGCTAAATTTATCCTTAGGCATATATAACATGTTTTATGTGTTTTGTTTTTAAATAGGCATCATTGTCAATTTTTGTTCTGTTAGATGACATGGGAGATTACATTCATTGACACAATACAAGACAAGACATAAATTCATGTCCAAGTCCAAAAACAAAACAAACCCTTAACTGAATATGCTTTTAGTTAATAACACTATTAATTTTAACTGGTAAAATTCTAATATTTTTTATGGAGCAGTAGATATAAAAGATATAATCATTAGTATATGATGCTGTCAGGGTCTCTAACGTGACAGGTGTCAGAAGATCGAAGAGACTTGCTGCATGTGATGTGATCTGACAGCCTCTTTTGGTTTCACTTGTTTCAGTGTTGTTGCTGGTAATGATCACACCTCTTGTCTTAGGTGTAGCTTAGTGGTTATTCCAACTCCCCTATTTAATCTGGCTTCACCCATCTTGCTATGCGGTTAATAGCTCAACACTGTTGGGAGAAGTGTTAGTGCTTGGATCTCCACAGAGTTCCATCTCGTCCACTTACTATTTGGAGTTAAGTGTCTTTTCCTATTTCTTGTTTATTGTATTCCCCTATCTTTTGTATTAGGCCTGAGGGGGTCCCCTGTTCCTTCAGCTGGGAGGGAACCGATCATTCGTTCTCATGACACTATTTCCAGGGCCCTATAAAGTGAGATAGGGTTTTAGATTCCTGCGTATGAACATTCCTACCATCGAGGTCTGTTCATACAGATAGCAGTTAGGGCTCAGATTAGGCATTCACTAGGTGGTGACCATCCCTCTTTCCCTAGTTTCCAGGCCTAGTACCTTTCCCCTTTCCTCCTGTGTTTGGTGTGGAGTTTACTATCTTCCCAGCAGGGTTAGAAAATGATTCAAGTTCATTCTGCCAGAGCCTTGGTAATTCTGAAGTGGTTAGTGTGGTTATAGCACCATCTAGCGGTGTTACGTTGTATTACACTTTGTTTTTCCTGTTACAAAGACTACTGCATTGTGGGTGGTGCACTGCATTGTGGGACTGGAAAGCATCCTGGGAAAGAGAACCCTCCAGTCTCCAGGACAAATCAGCAGAGCTGTCCTTTTGCATATCTCCTTCTCAAACTCCAGAGAGATCTACCTTTGTTTCAGGGACATATGTTATGCAGAGATGTTCAGCTAGTTGTAATTTTTACTCAGTGACTTGTTACTACTATTAGCTAGACATGTAATCTTATGAACAGGCAGCCATTTTACCATGTTTTACTAATAAACAAGTTAGACTACAAAGAACAGTCCTCTTATTTGAAAAACAAGAATGGTTTATGCTAAATGTCAGACTGCACACTGTGTGAACGTGTATGAAGACAGAACAGTAAAACAGATGCTAGTCTCCAGCGATAGTGGATCTGACTATACAAAGCCACCATCACACATGTGGTCCTGTATGCAAGATTGCAGCAGCAGCCATACAGCCACAAGAAGTGAGAGTGCAGCCCCCAGCAAGTGCAATACGATCCAGACCACGCTGAAGTTCATTTCTACATAGACTGAGTCCGCATAGAGACATTAAGCAGCCAGCAAACAGGCACACAATGTCCACTAGCCAGGCATCATCATACAGGACCAGGTCACGAGCAAGCTTCTCTAGCAAGTCCTCAATAAAAGAAAAGGCTGCTCTCGCCCGTGCAGAAGATGAGGTTGAAAAAGTAAGTTCTTCTATTGCTGCACAAGAGATGCAACTAAAGAAAGAGAGAGCGTTAAGAGAAAAGGAGAGAGCACGCCTGCAAGCGTCAAAGGAAAAAAAGGGAGCATTACTGGAAGAGGAGAGAGCACGCCTGCAAGTGTCACTAGAAGAAGAGACAGCATACCTGCAAACATCACTGGAAAAACTCGCCGCAGAGAAAGAAACGACAGCCACAGTGGCCAAGGCAGAGTTCCTAGAAGTTCCTTGGAGTTCCCCGAATCCAAGAAACACAGCCAAGTACTTGGGCCAGACCTATATCAACGAGATCCAACACAGCTTGTCTCAGAATACGTCAATCAGCATCTCAAGACAGAAGATGACTATGATCCAGAATATCAGACAACTTATACAGAGTGCCAAAGATCCTACCTTGAACCGCAGTACAATGCTGACCACAACCAGCGCCTTACAGAACAGAAGCTACAACCTTCCCTTTGACTTACGGGGACAACCTTTGCGTCAGAACAGTATTATACAGACTTCCCTAAAAGGTATAGTGGTACACCACACATGCAGCATAACAACAACACACCGGGTAGTATTGGCGCTAACCAGGCTGCCATGGACTTTGTTAAGTTCTTTGCTAAATGGTTACCAAAGGACATATAAGGTTCACTGATCGCCTCAAGAACTACAGGGCATGGCGAGCCTCCTTCCAGAACCCCATAAGGGACTTAGATCTTTCTTGCAGTGAGGAGTTAGATCTGTTGGTAAAGTGGCTTGGAAGCGAGTCTGCTGACCATGCCAAAAGAATTAGAGACATTAACATAAACTATCTGGGCAAAGGCCTAATGATGGTATGGGAAAGACCTGATGAGTGTTACGGGTCAATAGAAGCTATAGAAAATGCTTTATATAAGAGAATTGATAATTTTCTCAGAATAGTGGGTAAAGGTTACCAGAAGCTCAGAGAACTCAGCGACTTCTTAATAGAGGTACAGGTTGCTCAGGCAGAAGGAGATCTGTCAGGGCTAGCATTCCTGGACACCGCCAGAGGTGTCAATCTGATTGTCCAAAAACACCCATATAATCTACAAGAAAAGTGGATCATGCATGGTTCCCATTATAAACAGGTTCATAATGTACCATTTCCCACCTTCGTGGTGTTTGTAGACTTTGCTACTCAACAGGCGAGGAATAGAAATGATCCCAGTTTTTACTTTACATTGTCATGTCACACTACCCCTGTTGTCAAACCTCATAAAACACCAGTGGCAGTACACAAAAATAACGTTGCCTCCACAGGTTCTCCTTACAGGCTGTTTAAGTCTTCTCAAGAAGAAAACATACCCAAAGATCTTACCAAAATATGCCCCCTGCACAAAAAAACACATTCTCTACTAAAATGCAGAGCCTTCAAGAAGTCTTTAGAGGACCGCAAAGAATTCTTCAAAGAAAACAACATCTGTTTCAGGGGCTGCGCTACAACATCGCACTTCGCCAGGAACTGTAAGGTCAGTGTGACATGCACAGAATGCGGTAGCACAGAACACAACACGGCTTTCCACCCTTGACCACCCTCTCAGGTATCATCCCAAGCAGAGGAGCATGACGGAAAGCAGATAGACACCCAAGTATTCACTTTTCACTGTACACAGATCTGTAAAGGACTCTCAGGAGGGAAGTCCTGCTCAAAAATCTGCCTTGTTAGAGTTTATCCAGTTGGCCACAGAGATAAGGCGATCAAGGTATATGCAATCTTAGATGATCAAAGCAACAGGTCTTTAGCTAAATCCACCTTCATCAACACCTTTAACATAGTAGGGTCCGGTTTTCCCTACTCCTTTAGGCCATGTACTGGTATCGTTAGATGGCGGGGAGTAGAGCAACTGGGTTCAAGGTAGAGTCCGTAGATGGTCTGACCTGCTTGTCACTGCCAACCATACTGGAGTACAATCACATACCTGACAACCAGTCTGAGATACCTACGCCAGAGGTAGCTGCATACCACCCCCACCTGAGGCATATACAGTGCCTTTCAAAAGTATTCACCCCCTTTGACTTTTTCATGTTTTGTTACATTACAGCCTTAAGTTCAATGCTTTGTTAATCTGAATTTTAAGTTGGTGAAGTGAAATGAGAAAAATATATAAATAAAACTTTTGTTTAGAAATAGAAAACAGAAAATTGGCGTGTGTATGTATTCACCCCCTTTGTTAAGAAGCCCATAGAAAGCTCTGGTGCAACCAATTACCTTCAGAAGTCACATAATTAGAGAAATGATGTCCACCTATGTGCAATCTAAGTGTCATATGATCTATCATTATCTATCATGGCACAACAGCAAACCTGTCAAGAGACTGCCGCCCACCAAAACTCATGGACCGGGCAAAGAGAGGCAGCACAGAGACCTAAGGTAACCCTGGAGGAGCTGTAGAGTTCTACAGCAGAGACTGGAGTATCTGTACATAGGACGACAATAAGCCGTACGCCCCATAGAGTTGGGCTTTATGGCAGAGTGGCCAGCAGAAAGCATGTGGGAGACTAACAAAATGTATGGAGGAAAGTGCTCTGGTCTGATTAGACTAACATTGAACTTTTCGGCCATCCAAAAAAATGCTATGTCCGGCGCAAACCCAGCATATGACCCAAAGAACACCATCCCCACATTGAAACATGATGGTGGCAGCATCATGCTGTGGAGATGTTTTTCAGCAGCCGGGACTGGGAAACTGGTCAGAGTTGAGGGAGAGATGGATGGTGCTAAATACATGGATATTCTTAAAGATTGCTGTTCACAAGCGAAAACCATCCAACTGGAGCTGGAGCAGTTTTGCAAGGAGGAATGGGCAAAAATTCCAGTGGTAAGATGTGGCAAGCTCATAGACACTGATCTAAAGCAACTTGGAGCTGTGATTGCCACAAAAGCTGGCTCTACAAAGTATTTACTTTAGGGGGGGGGGGGGGGTTAATAGTTATGCACATTGATTTTTCTTTTGCAAGGCACTGTAGCTCACCTAATACCAGAACTGGACCCAAAAGCCTCGATAGTCTTACTCCTTGGAAGAGACATACTATGAGTTCACCAGGCTAGAGGACAGATTAACAGTCCCTAAAATGCTCCATACGCCCAGAGACTTGACCTAGGATGGGTCATCATAGGAGATTTATGTCTAGGAGGATCACACAAACCGACCTCAGTCAATAGTATGCTTACCAACACACTTGAAAATGGATGTCCTTCCTTATTCCAGCCATGTCAAAGCAGTTTCCTAATAAAAGAATTGCCACACAGCACTTTTGTGCCTTGTCCTTTTGCAGATACCATCTGTGAAGACCATGTTTGTGATGGTGAGCAAGATCACTTAGGGTGCACAGTTTTCCACAGGACAAAGGAAGACAACAGAATCGCAATTTCCATAGAAGACAGGATGTTTTGGGATATCATGGATCAAGGAATAGTAAAAGACAAGTCAAAAAGCTGGGTCGCACCTTTACAGTTTAAAACCCAGAAACAACGCTTACCTAACAACAAAGAACTTGTCTACAGTTGATTCATCTCTCTCAAGCACAAACTTCAGAGGACACCAGAGACGAAAGAACATTTTTTTACCTTCACGGAATAAATATTCCAGAACAACCATGCAGAAATGGCACCCACGCTCCAAGACTCCGAGGGGTGTTGGTACTTACCCATATTCGGCGTGTATCATCCTAAAAAAACAGGAAAGATACGAGTAGTATTCGAGCGCCAGGTGCGAAGGAGTCTCGCTAAATGATGTCTTACTCAACAACAGACTTCTAGAGGTACTTCTCCGTTTCCGCAAAGATTCCGTAGCATTCATGGCAGACATACAACAGATGTTCCAAAAACACAAAAACTACTTGAGGTACTTCTGGTACCGCAACAACGACCCCAATTAAGACATTGTAAAGTACCGAATGAGAGTGCACATATTTGTAAACAATCCTTCCCCTGCAGTCGCTTTCTACAGTTTCAGACATTCAGCCCGAGAGGGTGAAGCAAACTATGGGTCAGATCCTTTGTGGAAAAAGATTTCTATGTGGACGACTGTTTGAAATCCACACCCACGAATGAGACCGCAATCAGTCTCCTGAAAAAGGCTCAAGAGATGCTCGCTTTATCTAATTTGAGGTTGCACAAAATGGCCTCCAACAGCCGTGAATTAATGGAGGCCTTCTCACCCCAAGGCCATTCAAGAGATCTAAAAGACTTGGATCTTAGCACGACTCCCTTCCCATGCAGCGGAGCCTCGGTCTGCTGTGGGACTTAAAAGCAGACACATTCCCCTTCCAAATCAGCAAGAAAGAAAAGCCCTTCATACGCTGAGGAGCTCTGTCACACCATAAACATTGTAGCACCTGTTACCATCCAAGGGAAAATGATGTTAAGAGACTTCACCACAGAGCCGTCTGATTGGGATGATCTGCTTCCCGCGGAGAAAAAAGACCTGTGGACAGGTTGGAAGAAGTCTCTCGAAGCTTTGACCAGCCTTCACTTGCAGATGCAAAGACTGTATATCTTCTGCGATGCTTCAGTCAAGACGATTGCAACCGTAGCATATCTGAAGACCATTGATGTCGAAGAACAATGCCATATAGGGTTTGTCATGAGCCGGACCAAACTAGCGCCACTCCGCGAACACACGATACCCAGACTGGAGTTTTGTGCTGCTGTGCTGGCAGTGGAGTTGGCTGAACTTATAAAAACAGAAATGAACCTGGGAATCGAGGAAGTCGAGTTTTACATGGATAGCAAGGTAGTCCTAGGATATATTTGCAACAAAACCAGACGCTTTCGTGCTATAGCCTGTCTAGTTCATATATGGATGTAGTAGAGTTAACACACATGCTTTATGAGACATGTTATCTAAACTAAATGCGTTAAGCAAACACCTTCAATTGCTTTTCAATGGCTTTTGTTTCAAGATAACACGAGTTAAGAAATTTAAGTAAAGAGTTTGTGTGTTAACCCTACTATATCTGTAGCTCAGTCTTATAAGTCGACATTACCTGTGAGCCAGAAGCCCTGCAAAGGTTGGCATCACTGCAAACACGCCTTTACCGCTGCTAATCTGGAAAAGTCCAAAAACATAATAATTCGCACTGTACAACATGAATGTCATACTAAGGAAATAGACTATCTCAGCAGAGATCAAACAGCCTCCAAGGATAGCACTTTGAAGAAGCTTGATCCCACCATGGACCAAAATGGGTTGATAAGAATAGGAGGCCATCTTCAAGAAGCGAAAGTGGATTTCGTGGAGAATAATTCCCAGACATCATCACGTCATGACTAGTGTTGAGCACGAATATTCGTATTGCGAATTCTTATCACGAATATCACCACTTTGAGAATTCGCGAATACTTATAATATAGCGCTATATATTCGTAATCGCGAATATTATAATTTTTTTTTTTTTAACAGTACACATGATCCTTTCCTGCTTCTAGCTTGGAGAAGACTGCAATATCTTTGTCAGTGCTTATCAACATCCCTAGCTATATGTACCCCTTATATTATAAGGGGTAGGAAAGTTGCCTACCCCTTACTATATAAGAACGTCCCCAGCAGCCCTTTTGTGCTGTTTCATGCAGTTGTGAGAGAGGGAGGAGTGTGATTTCTCTGCTTTGCTGAATTACTGTGTCATATTACATTTGATACCTCATATATATAATCCAGATAGTTAGTGGTAGATAGTGTAGGTTAATTAGTGAATAGTGTAGCTGATAGGTTCCAATGCAGGGTGTTGTGTATGTTAGATAGTGATATAGTATAGTGTAGTCTTTTGCTGTCTGTTTAGTCTGTGAAAAAAAAGTCTTTTGCTGTGTTTTAATGTTACTGATTTAGAGTTTCGTGTGCTAGGGAAGGATTATTTTTAGTGTCTTTTGTCCGTGAAAAAAAAACAAGAAAAAAACAAAAAAAAAGTCTTTTTCTGTGTTTTAGTGTTACTGTTTTAGGGTTTCGTGTGCTAGGGAGGGATTATTGTCATCGTCGTTCATCTGTGAAAAAAACAAACAACAAAAAACAAAAAGTCTTTTGCTGTCTGGTTTTCTGTCATTGTCTTACCCTAACCCTGGGTTCACACCTGAGCGTTTCTGAGATGCGCGTTTTACAGCGCGTTTTTGCAAATAGGAAACGCGCGTCATACGCGCGTTCGTGACTCTGGAGACCAATTGAAAAAGATATATCTACACTTTAATGCGTGTTAAACGCGCGTTCCTATTGAAGTCTATGGGTGCAAACGCGCGACAAAACACCCCAAAGAAGCTCAAGAACTTCTTTGAGCGTAGGGTGTTTTACAGCACGTTCAAACGCGCTGTAAAACGCTCAGGTGAGAACCATGCCCATAGGGAAACATGAGTTTTCTCCTGTTGAGCGTTTTACAGCGCGTAGGACCGCGCTGTAAAACGCGCAAGTGTGAACTGAGGGTTAAGTTCACACCTGAGCGTTTTACAGCCTGTTCAAACGCGCTGTAAAACGCTCAACACATTAAAACCAATGCTTTCCTATGGCCCTGGTTCTCACTTGAGCGTTTTACAGCGCGTTTGAACGCGCTGTAAAACGCCTGACGCATAAACAAGTACTTGAGCTTTTTTTGGGGCGTTTGTCGCGCGTTTTGTGATCGACACCACAGTAGTCAATCACAAGAACGCGCGTTCGTACGTGCGTTTCCTATTTGCAAAAACGCGCTGAAATACGCGCGTTTCCAGAACGCTCAGGTCTGAACCCAGGGTCAGGGTTTCGTGTCCCTGATGCTGTTTGCCCCATTTTCCCAAACCCAATAAAGTTAGCCCAACTTCGCTCTTGATTTTTTTTCTATAAGTATGATATAAATATAAATATCACCGGCCACTCCTCTACCCACTAAGGGGTGGGCGCAACTGGCAGGGCATGTCCGCCTCATCAGAGATTTGTTTGGGCGTGGCAGCCGCCCCATTTCATCTCAGGACGCCGAGGCAGTTGTGTCATTTGTGACATAAGCCAGTGGCACGGGGTCCTCTGCCCCGACTCTGAGCAGCAGCAGCTCTCCGCCTCCTGCAGGACCAGCCCCCAAGACTCATCCCTGATGCTGTTTGACAGCGGCAGCAAGAGGGACATCTTGGGGGAGGTAATGCAGGAGAGTGAGCTGCAGCTTGGTCTGGATGCTCAGGATCTTTTGAAAGGGATGGAGGAGGAGGGGGTACCGCCCGTCAGTACCCCAGGTACAACCCTTCCAACTTGTTTCAGCCACAGAACCCCCGCACCTAGTCAGAACACGACGCTTACTCAGCACCTGAGAGTCAACCGCTGGTCGGAGTGGGACCAGAAGCAGGGTGGTAGTAGCAGCGCCAGCAGCAGTGCGCAGGGGACAGCAGCTCCTGCTACTGTCCTGCAGCCTCCTCACCCCCATCCAACAATGCATTCCCACTCCCTCACTGCTTATCCTAGAGGTACTGGTACCAGCAGTCAAACCTCTGCCTCCTCTGCACCCTCCTCTATCACCTGCACTGCCGTCCAGCACCAGCCGTCGGTCGCAGAGTCATTTGAACGCACCACGGCCTACGCACCCAAGGACCGACGGGTGCGTTCACTCAATGGGCTCCTAGCCAGGGTTATCGCCCAACATCTGCTGCCCTTCAATATTGTTGACTGCAATACGTTTCGGCATATGTTGGAGTAGGCCCAACCCAGATGGCGTGTCCCCAGCCGCCATTTATTTGCCAGGACCGACGTCCCTGCCCTACACCAGCACATTGTGCAGAATGTATCCCTGTTGCTGGATCATGCTGTCAGCGACAGGGTGCATCTGACAATGGATACCTGGACCAACAGACATGGGCAGGGAAGCTACATCAGCTTCACAGCCCATTGGTGTCCCTCCGAGGCGCTGGGGAGGGATCATCAGATGTAGTGGCATCTCAGTTTGTGGTGCCGCCCCGGGGTGGCCATGGGAGAACTGATACTCTCCCTCCAGCCACTGTCTCCACCGCTGCTGAGCCCCCCCAGCAAGCATCCCCATAGCTACACAAGTTTGGGGTACATCCGCTGCCAGGCCATGCTCCAGCTTGTGAGCTTAGGGGAATGGAGACACACTGGACCTCATGTTCTGGCTGCCCTCTAGGCTCATTTCCACAAGAGGCTGTCACCCCGAAGGCTCCAGGCAGGTATGGTTGTCCGTGAGAACGGCAGCAACCTTCTCGCCGCCCTCCATGCTGGCAGTCTAACACACATGCCCTGCATGGCACCTGTCCTCAAACTTGTGGTAAAGAAGTTCCTACGCACATACCCAAGGTTGCGTGACATCGTGCAAAGGGTACGGAGGATTGACAGCCATTTCCAATGCTCCCCAACAGCCACCGTGTCCCTGTCCAAACTGTAGCAGGTCAACAGCCTGCCACCTCACAGGCTGATTGTGGACAGTGTAACACGGTGGAACTCTACTCCCCATATGCTGGAGAGGTTGTGGGAGCAGCGACGGGCGGTGAAGGAGTACCTGCTGGACCAAGGCACTTCCGGGCCATCACAACCACTCCCCTACATCACCAATGCGGAGTAGGGGCAGATGCACCAGGTCTGCCACGTGTTGGCCCCATTCGAGCAGGCAACCAGGATGGTCAGCGGGGAGCATGTCTCCCTCAATGACATGCACCCCATAGTGTTTCTGCTGGATAGGACAATAGAATGCCTGCTCGATGCTGGGGAGAGTGCCTTGGTGGAGCAAGAAGAGGCAACACTGCTTCACCAAGACCAGGCCCAGGACGAGGAGGAGGAGGAAGAATTATTTGAGGAGTTTGTTAATGTCCAGGAGTCTGGGCCTGGTCAGGAGGGAGAGCCGGTGCTGGGGACAATGTTAGTCCGGGGGTGGGGTGTCTCCCAGAGGGAGCAGCAGGAGGACAAAGATGTTATGTCCTGGCCAGCTAAGAAGAGTCACAGCGGGCTGTCCTCTTCCCCATGGCTGCCCACATGCTGCACTGCCTCCTGAGGGAACCCTGGATCAGGAAATTTAAGGAGAGGGATGATTTTTGGTTGGCCACCCTTTTAGACCCTCGCTGCAAGAGGAAACTGGAGCAGTTCATCCCAGCCAGCCGGAGGGATGCCCATATGCAAAACCTATGGGCCTGTCTGCTTTTACAGCTGGAGCAGACCAATCCTCTGCCTCCGCTCATCTCACCCAGCAGGTGGCTGGCCCAAGCAGCTCCAACCGAGCAGGTGATCTTATGGGTGAGATGAGGTTGTTCTACCATTCTCCACAATCTAATAGCAGTAGAAGCAGTCAACACCAGCAGCTGACCCACATGGTGGCAGACTACATGGAGCACCGACGACCCCATGGAGTACTGGGTTGCCAGACTGGACACCTGCCGTGAACTCGCTCAGTATGGAAGTACTGTCTTGCCCCCCTTCCAGCGTACTGTCTGAGCAGACATTCAGCTGGGCAAGTGGGGTGGTCACCGACAAGCAGACCCGTCTGACTCCGTGGATAGACTGACATTTATCAAAATGAATGAGTTCTGGATCGGCGGGGACTTCTTGGCCCCTGCCGTCGGTTCAGGGCACTGAAGGGTCCCTTGTCAATCCCTTTCCTTGGTTCTCCCTCCAAAACATTATTGTTTTTAACTTCTGTATATATTTCTGATTGAATTTATTTATGTATTTATTTATGTATGAATTTATTTATGTACTTATTTATTGCTGACTTTATTTATATATTTCTGTATTGATTAATTTATTTCTGTATTTATTGATTATTTTATGTAAGTATTTATTTATTGATGACTTTATTCATATATTTCTCTATTGATGAATTTCTTTACGTATTTATTCAGCGAATAATTAATTTTTCTTTTTATCAATCAATGAGTTTATTTATCTATTCTTGAATTCATTTATTAAACCTCTTATTTATTTATTCATTCACTCAATTAACTAATTATTGAAATATATATATATATATATATATATATATATATATATATATATATATATATAAGAAAAAGAGCAGCACACTGTCAAAAATGGATGCAAATTCCAGCAACTGACCAGCGCCAAGGTCCAATTCAGTTACATATAGAAAAAAGCTCGGCAGCACTTCAATATTCGGAAAGGAAAAAACTGTGGTTTATTCAGCCCAGTGTCATCAGCAACGTTTCGACTGCTTGTTGCAGTCTTTCTCAAGCCAAAGTAACATGTGCTCACATAGTGATATATAAAGGTACAAATCAATTAAGTGGTGCAATCTGTCACTTTTTATTTGTAATCATGGGATTATTATGTATGCAATTGCACTTATATGGAACTATTGTATGAAATGATGTTATGAATTCACTATATGTATTACCTTTTTTTAGATTATGTATACTTGTGAGATGTATATTTGTGAGATTAATTGGGAAGGTGGCAAGCCGAGCGAGGACAGCAGTACAGAGGGGGAGGGATCTGCAGCACAGCAACAGGCTGGAAGAGGCAGTGGGGTGACAAAAGGGAGAAGGCAGGCCACACCAAAAAGGCCCGCAACTGTTCCCCAGAGCACCCCCTTGCGGAAATCTCCCCTGCCAAGGGGTAGGTATTCCGCAGTCTGGCGATATTTTGATGAAAGTGCGGATGATAAAAGAATTGTCATTTACAACCTGTGCCGTACCAGAATGAGCAGGGGCTTGAACACTAGCAACCTCACCACCACCAAAATGATCCAACACATGGCATCAAAGCACCCTAATAGGTGGCCGAATGCCTGGGATCCACAATCAGTGTCTGCGGGTCACACCACTGCCTCCTTTTCCCCTGTGTTAAGTGCTGGCCAATCCCCTGTCGGAGATGCAGGCCCAGATGCCTCTCGCCCTGCACCTGGACTTTCGCAAGTACCATCAGCTAGCACATCCACTTCTGTGTCCCAGCGCGAAAAATTTTGGGCCCTACTTCTATCAAGATTTCCACCACCACCTACACTAGTGGCTGCCAACCCCCCCCCCTCACCTTCTCCTACTCCACTTCCACCTCTGAATTCACATCTTGCAGCACCAGTCAGCCATCAGTCAGTAGCTGGAAGCAGTGTAGCACTGCAGTGGGGAAGCGGTAAACAGCCGTGCTGAAACTTATTTGCTTAGGTGACAAACAGCACACTTCCGCAGAGCTGTGGCAGGGTATAAGGCTGAGCTATGGCTCTCACCACTCAACCTACAACCAGACATGGTTGTGTCTGATAATGGCCTTAACTTGGTGACGGCTTTGAAGCTCGGCAAGCTCACGCACATACCATTCCTAGCCCACGGGTTAAACTTAGTGGTTCAGTGGTTTCTCAAAACCTGCCCCAATTTGCCTGAGCTACTGGTGAAGGTGCGCCGCGCGTGTGCCCATTTCCGAAAGTTATCTACAGCTGTAGCCGGTCTGGCAACGCTGCAGCAGCGCTTGCAATTGCCAGCTCACTGACAGTTGTGCGATGTGAGCACCCGCTGGAACTCCACGTTCCACATGTTGGCCAGGCTTTGTGAGCAGCAGAGGGCAGTGGTGGAATACCAGCTGCAACATGGTCATCGCCTTTCCAGTCAGCTTCCGCTCTTCACAAGCGACGAGTGGGCATGGATGTCTGACCTCTGTGAGGTTTTACGCAACTTTGAGGAATCAACACAGATGGTTAGCGGCAATGCCGCTATTATCAGCGTAGCCATCCCACTTCTGTGTCTACTGAAACGCTCGCTGCTCACAATGAAGGCGGACGCTTTGCATGTGGAAGAGGTTGAAATGGCGGAAGACAGTACACAGAGTGATAGCCAGACCACCCTCATTTCATCTTCTCAGCACAAATTGGATGATGATGAGGAGGAGCAGGAGACGGTTGCCTCTGCTACAGAGGGTAGTAACCATAGCAGGTTTATTCCATCTGTTCAGCGTGGATGGGCAGAAGAGGAGGAAGAGAATGAGGAGATTGAGAGTCATCCTCCTGATGAGGATAGCGAAGTCTTGTCTGTTGGAACTCTGGCACACATGGCTAACGTTATGTTATGCTGCCTTTCCCGTGACCCATGCGTTATACGCATTTTGGCCAACACCGATTAATGGTTGTTTACCCTTCTTGACCCCCGCTACAAAGAGAACTTATCATCAATCATTTATGTGGTGGAGAGGACTAGCAAAATGGTGCAATACCAAAAGGTCCTTGTGGAAAAATTGCTCCAAAAATTTCCAGCTGACAACGCTGGCAGCAGAGTACGTAGTTCCTTGGGCAACCAAGGAGGGGAGATGAGGGGAATACACAGCAGTTCCAACAGAGGCAGGGCAACACTCTCCATGGCCTGGGACAGTTTCATGACACCCCACCAGCACCCTCACCCTGATGCGCGGCCTACTGTCACAAGGAGGGAAAAATTTTGGAAGATGCTTAAGGAGTACGTAGCAGACTGTGTCTGCGTCCTCAATGATCCTTCTGTGCCTTACAACTATTGGGTGTCCAAGCTGGACAGGTGGCACGAACTGGCACTCTACATCTTGGAGTTGCTGGCCTGCCCTGCAGCCAGCGTTTAGTCAGAGCGGGTATTTAGTGCTGCTGGGGGCATAATAACTGATAAACACATCCGCCTGTCAACTGAAAATGCTCACCGGTTGACTCTTATAAGAATGAACAAGGCCTAGATTGCCCCTGACTTCTCTACTCCACCAAAGGAAAGCGGCTGAACGTAAAGGCACTTTAAATGTGGCTTTTATGGTGTATTGAATACACTGTATTCCCATGCACCCCTTCCACCACAAAAAGGGTAAATAATTCAATCTTCCTTTTCTCATCCTCCTCCTCCTTCTCCATCATATCAACATGCTTATTAGGCTGCCCTCGCTCCTAATGTTTTAGAAGGTCAGCTCACCAGTAGGTCCTCAACCATAATTTTTTTTTTTCGATGGTCAGCTCAGCAGCAGGCTCTCGCCCATAATTTTTTCCATGGTTTGATCAGCAGCAGGCACTCGCCTATAATTTTTTCCATGGTCAGATCAGCAGCAGGCCCTCGCCCCTAATGTTTTAGATGGTCAGATCAGCAGCAGGCCCTCACCCATAATGTTTTAGATGGTCAGATCAGCAGCAGGCCCGCGCCCATAATTTACCTGCTGCTGTATGTCCTGATCCTGATGAGTTAGCCCTGGACTAAAGGGGCCTTACTGTAACCTTATCGTTTAAAATTACACAAAAACATAATATTTAAAAAACAAAAGCACATGTTATAACTGAAAAAAAACGATATTTAAAGTTTTGCCAAACTAAAATGGCTCTAAGGTAACTCTTTGAGTTGGTCATGCAGGTCCAATATTTCCTGCATCCCATTATGGTGCTGCTCCTCCAACTGCTGCACCTTGTGAAAAAAAGTTAGCCACTGCTCCCGCATCTTCCGCTGCAGCTCCCACATTTTCTGCTGCTCCTGCTCCCAGAACTCCTTCGTTGCTTTCTGGTGCTCATGCTGCAGCTGGTTTATTTTGCGCTTCAATTTAATTAGTACTGCAATTCAGATTAAGAGCCAATTAGTGCATTGTGTGGAGTATTTTTTTTAAAGCACTGCTGATTTACATCTCAATTCATTAGTTATTGATATTTATGATGATTATGTAGTTGCTTAGTTAGTGATAGTTCAGTAGAGTATAATGTTATTTAGTTGGTTAGTTAGTGATAGTTCAGAAGAGTATAATGTTATTTAGTTGGTAATTTAATGGTTTTTAGGTAGATAACAGAGTTAGTGTCCTGTGTTCTTGTTTTCTATTACTGTCGTGTGAGTTATCCCCTCATTGTTGGCCCTTTTAATGTTTATGTACATGTTATGGATACATGATTATATTGCTGTGTGCACATATTTACCCTCCTGGCGGGGGCTGGTGGGATCCTCCTTCTCCTCCTCATCATGAGCTGGGGCGGTGGAATCCGGTAGATGGGAGGGTCCGGCCTTTTCCGCCTCCACCTCCTCCTCTGGGGAGACCTCCACAACCTCAAAATCCTGGTTTAAAGGCCTGCGGCGGACCGAGCGAACGGTAACACATGTAATCATACAATGTTCAGAATTTAGACAAATAACCCAGAAATCATAACAATTTAAATATCCAGAAATTCCAATATGAAGGGATCTGCATGGAATTAGGATTATCCCAATGGAGGCTTAGGCTCGTTTTGGCGGTAAATTACACACCAAAACCAGTGGTAAAGATGGCTACAAATAGCCTAAATTACTAGGTAAGATGAGGTAGCAGGGGATTGGTTAGGAAGGTGTCCTATAGTGTACTGTTGCTGGGTTATTGAAGTTTAGGGGACCCCAGCAACAATTAGGACATTGGATAAGGGGTTATTGGGTGGTGTTATGGTGGGTATATAATTGCATTGGCTGCCAACGTTATGCTGTCTGCCAAGCCTCATTTTGAAGATCTTGTACCAGCACGCTCTCCCTGTTGATTTTGTTGTCCTGGTCACTTTATTAGAAGGAGGGGTAAAGTCGCTTGCCGATAGGTGGCGAGTGGAATAGATGTTTTTATGGTATTTTTTCGAAGCTTATATCTGGTCTATTAAGTGGTTAATATGTCTTATGGAATTTATTCATTTGTTAAACTATTCTTTAATAACGTTGGCCATGGCCTTATTTATCCATTTATATTATGTGTCCATGTTTGTTCTTTTATTATTGGTTTATGAGGTTAAGTTACTGGGCTGTGTTTATATATAATCTATAATCACATGCTGATTAAGTGGGGGATGTATCTAATGTAATGATGGACGGGGCCTTTTACTGGAATACATAATAATGATTGCAGATATATATATATATATATGTGTGTGAAACGTACGAAATCAACCGGTTACATCATAAATCTCAACCTCACTGTGTGTATAAATATATATATACACTCACAGCGAGGTAGAGATGTATGATGTAAACGGCTAATTTGCTACGTGACACACCAAGTACTAAGTAGTCATTTGTAAAGGGATGAACCCGCAAAAGTTCGGGTTCAGGTTTGGTGTTAGGCGATTTCTTGGCGCTTTTTGAAAGGCTGCATCAACAAGCGTTTCACTAGTCTGCCCTTAGAAGCCATCACAGCCATGCTTACTAATGGCATGGCTGTGATTGGCCAATTGCAGCATGTGACCAAGCCTCTATATAGGCTGGAGTCACATAGCAGCGCACATCACTCTGCTCTTCACAGTGTAGGGATGGGATGCTGCTGCTGTGAGGAAGAGATTAGGGAAGAATTCTGGTGTACTTGGTGTTCAATCTTCAAACTAAAGTGATAATTGAGGGTGCTATGCTACATTTTTGTACCCAGCACTGAGCCCAATGACACTGAAAAATAACTTTTAATCCATCTGCTAGTTCGGTGGGCGTCGGCAGCCATTTTTGCAACTGCAGTGCACTTGTAACTGCATGTGTGCCAGGGACATTACTTTCATTCTGTTCTGGTAGCTCAGTGGAGGACAAATTCTCTTTTTTGGCCGGTCAAGTACCCCTGCGGCCTGCAGTGCATACCTGGCAGTGAAAATTATTTTGATTACATCAGTCTGTCACAAATTTTTGTACCCGAAAGCGATTTTTTATCTGTCTGCAACTGGCACTGCATATCTGACAGTCCAATAAATCCGTTAAATAAAGTAGTTACCTTGCTGATTTAAAAAAGCACACTTTTTTTGCTAGATAGTACATTTACGGGCTATGCTGCATTTCTGACAGTCCAATTAAACTTTTACATACTGCAGTTACATTGCTCCCATAAAAAAGTAACTTTTTTGTGCTAGATAGCAAATTTGCGTGTTACGCTGCATGTCTGACAGTCCAATACAACCGTAACATACTGCATTTACATTGGTGCTATAAAAAAACACACTTTTTGTACTAGATAGGTGACAGGGATGTAAATTTGTAAAAATCGTCTGTTCCATTGGTGGTGACATTTTACCATTTTTGCCGTATACAAACCCCTGCTCTGTATTGGTGAAAGGGAGGTAAATTTGTAAAAATCGTCTGTTACATTATTGGTTGACATTAACCCAGTTTTGCCATATACAAACCCCTGCTCTGCATAGGTGACGGGGAGGTAAATTTGTAAAAATCATTTGTTACATTCTTGGGTGACATTAACCCAGTTTTGCCATATACAAACCCCTGCTCTGCATAGGTGACAGGGATAAAAATCATCTGTTACATTATCGGGTGACATTTTACCATTTTTGCCATATACAAACCCCTGCTCTGCATAGGTGACAGGGAGGTAAATTTGTAAAAATCATCTGTTACATTGGTGAGTGACATTTTACCATTTTTGCCGTATACAAACCCCTGCTCTGCATAGGTGACAGGGAGGTAAATTTGTAAAAATCGTCTGTTACATTCTTGGGTGACATTAGCCCAGTATTGCTATATACAAACCCCTGCTCTGCATAGGTGACAGGGAGGTAAATTTGTAAAAATCATCTGTTCCATTGGTGGGTGACATTTTACCATTTTTGCCATATACAAACCCCTGCTCTGCATAGGTGACGGGGAGGTAAATTTGTAAAAATCATTTGTTACATTCTTGGGTGACATTAACCCAGTTTTGCCATATACAAACCCCTGCTCTGCATAGGTGACAGGGATAAAAATCATCTGTTACATTATTGGGTGACATTTTACCATTTTTGCCATATACAAACCCCTGCTCTGCATAGGTGACAGGGAGGTAAATTAGTAAAAATCATCTGTTACATTCTTGGGTGACATTAACCCAGTTTTGCCATATACAAACCCCTGCTCTGCATAGGTGACAGGGAGGTAAATTTGTAAAAATCATCTGTTACATTGGTGAGTGACATTTTACCATTTTTGCCGTATACAAACCCCTGCTCTGCATAGGTGACAGGGAGGTAAATTAGTAAAAATCGTCTGTTACATTCTTGGGTGACATTAGCCCAGTATTGCTATATACAAACCCCTCCTCTGCATAGGTGACGGGGAGGTAAATTTGTAAAAATCATTTGTTACATTCTTGGGTGACATTAACCCAGTTTTGCCATATACAAACCCCTGCTCTGCATAGGTGACAGGGATAAAAATCATCTGTTACATTATCGGGTGACATTTTACCATTTTTGCCATATACAAACCCCTGCTCTGCATAGGTGACAGGGAGGTAAATTAGTAAAAATCATCTGTTACGTTCTTGGGTGACATTAACCCAGTTTTGCCATATACAAACCCCTGCTCTGCATAGGTGACAGGGAGGTAAATTTGTAAAAATCATCTGTTACATTGGTGAGTGACATTTTACCATTTTTGGCGTATACAATCCCCTGCTCTGCATAGGTGACAGGGAGGTAAATTTGTAAAAATTGTCTGTTCCATTGGTGGGTGACATTAACCCAGTTTTGCCGGTTAAAAACCCCAGCTCTGCATTGCTGACAGGGAACTAAATTCAGTAAAAATGTCTGTTACTTCGGTGGGTGACCACAAAAAATGAGGAGAGCGTCAAATAAGGGACGTGGCCCTAGTCTTGGTGCTGCTGATCTTGGTGGAGCTCCTGTTGCAGGGAGAGGACGTGGTCGATCTGTGCCAGCTACACGCCCAAATGAAACACCTTCCCCAGGCGCACGTTTACGATAGAGCCTTCAGCGTTATTTAGTAGGCCCGAATGCCGCTCTACGAATGGTGAGGCCAGAACAAGTACAGTCGCTAGTAGATTGGGTGGCTGACAGTGTCTCCAGTACCTTCCTATTGTCTCCCACCCAGTCCACTGCGGAAAGCTCAGAGTTGGCACATGCAGGCCATGGGCATCTATCTAGCACCTCTCCCCCTTGCAAATGAGCCAAGCAGTCTGAGCCCCAAGTCATGCAGCAGTCTCTTATGCTTTTGATGACTCTGCTGGCAGGATTTTCCAGGGCCATTTACCTAGCCCTGCCCCAGAAGTGGAAGAGATTGAGTGATGCCCAACCACTTATGTTTGAGGATGAGGACATGGGAAGACAACCGCAGCACGTCTTTGATGATGATGAAACACAGGTGCCAACTGCGGCTTTCTGCAGTGTGCAAACCGACAAGGAGGGCAGGGGTGAAGACTGGGTGGAAGATGATGTAGAGGACGATGAGGTCCTAGACCCCACATGGAATCAAGGTCATGTGAGTGACCTGTGCAGTTCGGAGGGAGAGACAGTGGTCGCACAGAGCCACCAGCACATCAAAAGAGGGAGCAGGGTGCAAAAGCAGAGCGGCAGTCCCCTAGACAGTACGCCTGCTACTGCCCACCGCACCCAGGGACCGAGCACAGATGACAAGCCACAAGTGGTTTTCACGCTGTACAATCAGAGCCTGAAGTGAGGCATAAACGTTCTAAACCTGAGCACAACCTGCATGACCAGGCATCTAAGTGCAAAGCATGAGCTGCAGTGGAGTAAACACCTCAAAAACCAAGAAAGGTCTTAGGCTCCTCCTGCTCCCTCTTCTGCTGCAGTTCGGCCTCTTCCTCCACCTCTGCAGTGACAGTGGCACCATCCACCCCGCAAACAGAGAATGTGGAAGCAAGGCCACCACGTCCGTCACCTTCAACAAGCAGCACCACAATGTCCTATGGCAGCGTTCAGCTGTCCATCTTCCTAACAATCGAGCGAAAGAGGAAGTACCCCCCTACCCACCCGCGATCCTTGGCCCTGAATGCCATCATTTCAGATAATGGAAGAGGATGTGGCACAGGAGGAAGAGGGATCATTTCCACGGTTATCAGGCCAGTCATTCACAAGTGGCTCAGAGGGTGGGTTCCTGCACCAACATAGGCCAGATACACAATTGTCCAGCCAGGGCACAGTTCTGAAGGATGAGGTGGATGAGGAGGAGGGTCAGGATGAGGAGGAACCGTGTTCACAGCAGGGTGGTGCCCAAAGCATCTCAGGGCCAGCGTGGCTGGGGGGATACCGAGGACACAGATGATGCCTCTCCCACAGAGGACAGCTTGCGTTGCCTCTGGGCAGCCTGGCACACATGAGCGACTACATGCTGCAGTGCCTGCGCAATGACCACCAAGTTGCCCACATTGCAACTTGTGCTGATTACTGGGTGGCCACCCTGCTGGATCTCCATTAGAAGGACAACGTGCCATCCTTAATTCCCTCACTGGAGCGTGATCGGAAGATGCACGAGTACAAGAGCACGCTGGTAGACACGCTGCTGATGGCATTTCCATCTGATACCTCAGTGGAAGCACAAGGCAAAGGCAGAGGAGGAGGAAGAGGTCGCCAACGCAGCCGGGGCACTGCCAGCACCCCAGAAGGCAGGGTTAGCATGGCCTAAATGTGGAAAAGCTTTGTCACCACGCCACAACAACCAGCACAACCAGCTGATATGCAACGTCTTAGCAGAAAGCAGCATTTCAGCAACATGGTGCACACGCCACTGTGTGCACACGCCTACACATACTGACTGATGGGTCTGCCCCATTCAACTTTTGGGTCTTCATTGGGCACATGGTCTGAGCTTGCCCTTTACGCCTTAGAGGTGCTGGCCTGCTCTGCAGCCAGTGTATTGTCTGAACGTGTATTTAGCAGTGCAGGGGGCGTTATGACAGACAAGCACAGCCGCCTGTCCAAAGCTAATGTGGACAAGCTCACGTTCATTAAAACGAACCAGGTATAGATCCCACAAGACTTGTCTTTACCTTGTGCAGAATAGACATTTATACCGGCCTCAACCATCCATTCTTGTACTCATTCCAGGTGCCTACTTTTCAGATTGGACCATTTTTTTAGTAAGGCCATCTTACTGTGCCTGCCATTATACTCCCTCCATAGCTCAAAACGGATCCCCCTCACGATCCTCTGCTTGTCAGACTGGACCGGGTGCTGTCATAGCCCTGCTCCAACATGCGCTTCAGGATAAAGATGCAAGCATATAATCCCAATTTTTTTAAATACAAGTATAAATATCTGCATATAAAGAGATTGTTCTGACATGCATGTGAAATGCAATCAAATGCACTGCTGTATTGTCAAATTACTTACAGTGATCAGGAGTTCTTTCTCACTGTCGCGAAAATTGCTGCCAACCATGTTTTCTAATCTCATCAAACTTCGGGTAGTTTGAAAACAGTTGCTAAACTAGTCCACGCTTCTTTTGTGCATGTGCAATATGCCAATATTACATTGCCGATTTTCGCAATGAAGAAAATAATGAATGGAGATCACGAATTCTTGCAATCGAGAATATATTACGAATATTCGCCCATATATTCGCGAAATATCGCAAATTCTAATATAGCCACTGCCGCTCATCACTAGTCACGACCCTGCTTGTGCAACATCACCACGTTCAAGTGAAACACCAGGGACGATTGTTTACCGAAGGGAATCTACAAGCTGTCGGACTATGGACAGTTGGAAAGAGGTGTGTGAGCAAGCTCATCTTCAACTGCATTACCTGTCTCAAACTTCTTGGCATTTTCCAGAACCCAAAGATGGCCAGTCTCCCAACTGAGAGACTCAGTAGAGATCATCCTTTCATTAAGGTTGGTCTGGATGTATTCGGTCCTTGGTCAGTGGCTACACAGCACACTAGAGGTATTCATGCTAGCGCAAAGCGCTGAGCGGTCATGTTTACTTGTATGTCCAGCAGAGGTGTTCATATAGAAGTGATCGAATCCATGGACACTTCAAGTTTTATAAACGCACCTCGGCGGTTTTTTGCCATTAGAGGGCCCGTGAAGCTTATTCGTTCAGACAGAAGCAGGAATTTTGTTGGGGCAGTGAAACTTCAAATTCCTTCCAAATTGGACACTACCAACATGGAAAGATAACGAGCAAGGATGCACCTGGACCTTTAATCCACCGCATTCTTCTCACATGGGCAGCGTCTGGGAAAGGATGATAGGGATAGCAAGTAAAATCTTGGATTCAATCTTTTTGCAAGTAGGGAGTACGAGACTTACACATAAAAGTTTGACCACATTCTTGGCGGAAGTCTCAGCCATCATGAATGCAAGACAATTGACTATCCTTTCCAGTGACCCCGAAGATTTGACTATCCTCACCCCTGCCATGTTACTCACATAGAAGACCAGCACCCTGAATGCTCCTCTTGGAGAATTTAATGACAAAGACCTCTATAGATGACAATGGAGGCAGGTGCAAAGTCTTTCCAATGCCTTCTGGGACAGGTGGAGGAAGCAGTATATCTCTACCTTACAGTCAAGAAGGAAGTGACAAACTAACAAGCTGAAAATCAGACCTGGGGATGTCGTGCTCATGAAAGACAGCCATTCGCATCGGAATGAGTGGCCATTGGCCTCATCACCAACACATTCCCAAGCAAGGATGGTAATGTATGCAAGGCCGAGGTCAAGGTTTGGAAGCTTGGCGAGTGTAAGCTATTCCTTAGACCAGTAACAAAGCTTGTCATCTGAGGGACCTAGTGGTGGCATCTGTTGATGCCAGACGGGAAGTGTTCTGACTAGCAGGGTTAGAAAATGATTCCAGTTCATGCTGCCAGAGCCTTGGTAATTCTGAAGTGGCTAGTGTGGTTATAGCACCATCTAGCGGTGTTAGGTTCTATAATACTTTGTTTTTCCTGTTACAAAGACTACTGCATTGTGGGTGGTGCACTGCATTGTGGGAGTGAAACGCATCTTGGGAAAGAGAACCCTCCAGTCTCTAGGACACATCAGCAGAGCTGTCCTTTTGCATGTCTCCTTCCCAAACTCCACCATCCTTGTAAAATCATATCTGGTTAGATATCTACCTTTGTTTCAGGGACATATGTTATGCAGAGCTGTTCAACTAGTTGTAATTGTTACTCAGGGAGTTGTTACTACTGTTAGCTAGACATGTAATCTTATGTACAGGAAGTAATTTTACAATGTGCTTCAGTGTTAATGCAAATGTTATAGTACATGCTATCTATACTTTATGCTTATGCATGCTATTTGTATTCCTGTAGTTTTTCCAAACAATACTGTTTTGCCAATCAACAATCCTGTTTTACCAATAAACAAGTTAAAAAGTATCTCATGATATACCCTATCAGATGAATGCTGTAAAAAATGAAAATAGTGCCAGAATAGCAATTTTTAGGTCACCCCGCCTTAAAAAAACCCAAAATATTTAGAGATAAAAGAATACTACATACACCAAAATAGTACCAATGAAAACATGAACTTATCCTGCAAAAAAATGAGCCCTCACACAAGATCATCATCAGAAAAATAACAAAAATATGGCTAAAAAATTGTGACACAAAAACATGATTTTTTTCAAAAATGCTTTTATTGTGTAAAACTGCAGGATAACAGGCTGAAATGGATGGACAGATGTTTTTTTTCAGACTTACAAACTATGTTACTATGTTACTATGTATGATCTATCCCATCAGGTGAGTGTCATAAGAAGAAAATAATAATAACGCTTCCAGAATAGCCATTTTTTGTTAACCTTACATCACATAAAGCATATTAAGCAATCAAAAAGTTCTATGTAACCCAAAATTGTACCAATGAAAATTACACTTTATCCTGCCAAAAACAAGCTCTCACACAAAACCACCACCAGAAAAAAATGGCTTTCAGAAAACAGCAAAAATATGATTTTTGTTTTCAAAAATGCTTAATGTAAAAGTGGTAAAATGTTAAAAAAAAACTACATAAAATTGGCATGTTTTTAATCATACTGAGCAGCAGAATAAATATATGATAAATAAAGAAAAGATGTCATTTTTCCCGCATGGTATAGGCACAATAACAAACTCTAAAAAACAATGACATAGTGCCTTTTCTTTTTCCTGCTTCCCAAAAAGTGAAATAAAAAGTGATCACTAGCAAGCCACTGAGGAGCTGGTGCAAAGGACGGAATTGGTAGTGCACCTGATAAGATGATGTGTCACGGTGAGCTCCCTCAGGCTGTTGCTCCCTAGAGATCAGTGCAGTGAAAAGGTGGCAAAGGAGGAATCAGGACAGATGTAGAAGAATAAAAGTCTCTCCAGAAATCTTTCTGGTTTCGTGGCCTCACAGATAAGTTGGTTCTTTGCTTTCTAAGGTCCTTGGAGCAAAAGCAATAGGCCAAGCTTGCACACCGCTCCCCTGGCAGCCCAATCTTACTATGAGGGGAAGAATCTGGTGGTTAGACACTTTCCTGATGCCAACGATAGGTGTACAGCGCAAATATTAAACATTACAAGCTAAACATTTACAGATACAAATAGAACCCATAATAATGGCAACTCATCCCATAAAAAAGCCCTCACATAGCTCCATTGAGAGAAAGATAAAAAACATATAGTTCTCAAAAAAATTGCCGTACTACTACCCTGGGGGTTGTCCAAAACCAACATGGCGCCAATAAACCAATCTATCAAAATTTACACTGCAAAAGACAAAAGGTGGTCTTCCCTTCTAAACCCATCAGTTTATATCCACATTTATAGCATTTCAGTACTCTTTAGAACCTGCCTAGAAATTTAAAGGGATTGGTATGAGTCCCAGATGGCACAAGCTAGGCACAGTATATAAACCACTGAAATACCATATCTGGGGGTAAGTTGCAGTTTTCATTTTTCACAGTCACTGCTCATTAATTTCTTCAAAACACCTGTGGTGTCTAAATGCTTACTCCACCCACTGATAAATAACCTGAGGGGTGTAAGTTTCCAAAATTGGGTCATTCATTGGGGGTTTCCACTGTACAGAAACCTCAAGGCCTCTGCAAATGTGATGTAGTGCCTGAAAACCATTCCAGCAAAATCTGTGCTCTAAAACAAGTTTTCCCTCCTTCCCTTTTGAGCCCTGCTGTGTGCCCATAAAGAAGCTTACGTCCACATTTATGGCATTTTTGTAACCATTAGAACCTACCTATCAAGTAGTGTGCTATGAGTCTCAATTTGGCTTTGCGGCAAATTTAATTTTCCTTGAAATTCGGATCGAAGTCCACTTCGGAAACTTCAATTCGTTCAACACTAGCCATAACTGCCCGATATAGCAGCAATTGGAGAGAATGCCATACATTCAAGGGAGGATGGGGGCGGGCGGCATTTTTCAGATAAGATTGGGTTCCAGGGGTGGGGCACCCACACCTATCAGACATTTATGGCATAATCTATTGATATGCCATAAATGTCGTAGACATGACAACCCCTTTAATTTTACTATAGGAAATTCCCTGTATTCTCCATGAAAAATTTATTTACTAGGTTTTTATCCATGTCATTTACAAAGTTATCTAAAAATTTCATATCCCTCTCAGCCTTCTCCTTCCTAAGTTAAATAACTGAAATGTTCCATGCCACATATTAAAGGGGTTTTCCAGAATGCAGCAGCCATCTTTCGCTTTCAATGTATTGAATTTCTGTTCCCATTACCAGATCTGAAATGCACTCATGTGACCTCTTCCGTTCTCCTCTCTCCAACTTATTCTAACATCATGTCCATTTGCTTATAGCTACTGTAGGTCTTCTTCTGTGTGCTCTGTTCTGGAGCATGAATGTTCCTCTAATTAGCATGGGCGTGTCCCTCAATCCTCTTGTTTCCTAGCTGTGAAGCAAAGAAGATCTGGTGCATGTACAGACACTTGAGGTTTAGTACAGCTTTAGTACAGGGAAACAGGAGGATGGGAAGGACACGTCTTCTCCCCACCCATACTAATCAGATAAGCATTTATTTTCTGGAATACAGCACAGATGACAAGGTTGCAAGCAAATGGATGTGATGTTCCAGGAAGTTTGAGAAAGGAGAATGGAGGGGGTTGCGCAAATCAATTCCAACTAGTACAATAGCGTCAAACATTACAAAACCAAAGATGGCTATACATTAAAGGGGTTCTCTGGGAATTAAGATGAAAATAAATAAACGAATATTCGTTTTTTTTTTTTCATCTGAACCTATTAGAGTAGTAAATGTAATGGGTTCAGATGAAAAAAAAAAGACGAATATATATCACACTTGTAACAACACGGGGTCATTTAGCTCTTCCAGATCGCCGTCTTATCACCTTAGACGGTTGGCACACATCAAGAAGCCACTCCACCACTGTAAATTCGGGTGCAAACTGGCCACGACCAGCTTTATTGTCACAACAGCAGTACAACAAAATCATAAAAATAAATCCTCGGCCGTCTGGCCACTGACTAAACAGTCTTTCCCTCTCTATCAGGATCTGGGTCTACCACCCAGCTCCCCAAGACACATCACCAGTGCTTACCCTACACACAGGGTTAGAGGGTCCCGGCTCCCACAGGCCTTGACACAGCCTGCTCCTTTCCCAGACTGGGAGCCCTGATTGAGAAGCTCAACCCACATTAATCCAAGCTCCTCAGCTGGCTGATAATTATCCCCATTACCAGCCTGACTGCTGCAGACAGTGGGAAAAAAACTATTTTCCCAACCGTTCTTGTTCTCACCCAGCTTTCTCTGGGTGAGATATGCCACTTCAATGGCCTTCCTATGGCCTTTTGGCAGCTCCACTGCCACATATCCTCCCCCCCTGATAAAGGCCGTAGGACTTTTCACCTTACTTAAGCCCCCTCCAGGGTCAAAGCTCCTACGTTGGGAAACATCTGAGATTTTTACCCACTCCAACTCAACGGCCTTAGTTTCTTCAGCCTTTGAGACTCCTTTGGAGTCTTCATCCACTTTGTTAGCCTTCTCAGACACGGAATCATATACTTGCATTCTTAACTCCTCCTCCTCATCAAGGTTGGAGGTACTGGGGACATCAGGGTCTTCAGACTCGTCGTCTTCTGGCAATCCCTGCAGAGGTTCACCCAGGATATGGTTCTCCTTTCGGGCAGGATTCAGGAGAGCCAGCCCATCGGAGTAGACAAGACCCTCATACTGGTCGTCGGTCCCCCCGTATTTCTTCCCCAGCAGACTGCTGGCTTTATGGAAGGCGTTGACAGCAGAGGGAATGTCGTTCATGACCAGGTCCTGGCCACACACCTCCACGAGTCTCTGGGCTTCTGCATTCACCTCAGCACCATCATCTGGTTCAGCAGATACATCTTCCATCTTCTTCTCTGCCTCAGCTGGCACCACAGCGCCACCACCTCCAGACCCATTCTTAACGGGCTCTGACTTCTTGGCATCTTTTAGAGGATCTTCCTCTTCAGGTATCTTATTTTCTTCCACCTGCTGCGCAGGAGCGCGCTTAGGCCTCTCCAACTCGTAGACTTCATCTTTTGAGCTCCTGAGATCTTCCATCTCTGCTCTGAGTTGCTTGTTCAGCCTCTCCAATTCATCTCGCTCCTTAAGCACTTTTTCAAGGGCTCTAGCTAAGGAGAGGGCCTTGGTCTTCTTATTTTTTCGCACCAGCTTGTTAGCAGCGCCCCACTCTTGGGCCTTCTGTTCCAGCTGCTCTTCACTCTGTTCTGATGTAACAGCAGTTGTAGGAGTACCACCATTCTTCCTTAGACACTCTGTGGGATTTCCACCCAGGGACTCTTCAAGCCCATTGTTGATGTCTACTATAGACTTTTGTGTCTTTCTGGAGTCTTTTCCCTTCCCCAGGACACCAGGCAAGAGACCCTTCAGTTCACTTATCTTTTCCGGGGTCTCCTCTTTTGACCCTTCTGCAGCCTTCTTTAGTGACTCCGTGACGACAGCTAGTCCCTTCTCTATCGTATCTAGGGACCGTGTGGCGAGAGTGAGATCAGCCTCCTGTTTGCAGCTGTAGTGTCCTGTCAGGTCATCCAAGACTGACTGGATATGAGCTTCAGACACTAGGCTGACGTCACCTGACTGAACTCTCGTCTCGTCAGATATAACAGTCATCTGGTCGCTACTAGTAACCACTTTAGTTTGGCAAGACCTCGACATGGAAGCCTCTCTCTCCGAGTTACTATCGGTCACAGAACATGCGTTATATATATCACTCGTGTCATTCTCAATCCTGTCCTCTAGGGGCACCGATGAGCTAATCCCCACCTGGCACATTTTATTAATCATAGAAACCTGTGGAGACTGCATATCCACTTCTAGTACGTGTGGTACACCCTCTAGGACTGCCCAATGTACTTGCACATTTTTCACAGTGGTTTCTCTCAGTTGTGAGCTCTCAACATCAAATAGCATTTTTATACCATCCACATTTTTACCAACAGGGGGAGCTTCTTCCCCAATCACAGCCTGCAAAGGAAAAAGACTGTCATCATCCTCATCACTTCTTGCACATAGATGCACATTATCATTATACATTTCAACAAACTCTGCACCTTCACTTGGCACCGTGTCTGCACCATTGTTTCTAATGGTCATTTCACTTAAACCATTGCTTTCTATCTGCATTTCCCTTACACCTGCATTTAAAGGGACAGGTACAGGTTCTGCAGGAGCTTCATTACTTCCTACAGAAGTGTCTCCATTGCCCCACATTACATCATGTATGAGCATATTTGCAACATCAAGTCCATAAGTCTCTGTTCCCACCATGGTCTCACCCTCCGTGAGGACCACCGGATAGTCCACAGTATTCACATAATTGTCCTGGACAGACATCATTCTACCTCTTACCCAGGCTAGCATGGGATCTCTGATTTTCGCCATCCCAAATCTAGCCTTGGTCACAGGCACTTTAGACAACACATTGACCTTCTCCCCTGCAGATTCCTGCGAGAGAGCAACTGCAGCAGGCTTACCCGCCTGTTCAGACACAGCAGTTTTCCCATAGTCACTAATTTTTGAGACATTTTCACGCCGCAGCGCTTTATCACTCACCGGCCCGGCAGGTAGCAACTGCCGCCGGCTCACTGCCACAAAATTATCAACAGGAACAGTCTTACCAATTGTCGTCAGTGACTCAGCACTCCCGGAAGATAAGGGTAGTCCCGGTATATCTCCAGCACGGTCACCTCCCTTCTCCTCAATGCAGTAGTTGCCACGGGAGACACCTTGGACTTGTCTCCTGTCTTTTTCTGGACGGACATTCCAGCCGCACCCTTTAGGATTCTGTGCACAGTCGCAGGGAAAATAGGCACTCCTGAAAAACGCACCACTCTCCACCTCTTTGTCTTCCCGACGGTTGCCCTTGGCAACGGCAGACTTCCGCTTGTCCTCCGGAACTCCAACTGCAGAACTTGAAGTACTCCCGCCATACCATATCTGCCAAAATAAGGGAAAATCCTTGCCCAGTACGAATTCTAGCCCCAGGGTCTCACATTTCAACAGCTCCCACTGCACAGAGCCATAGTCCGTCACAAAGGTCAGTGACACCTTAGTTTTTGTCTCTGGACCTCTTGTTACAAAGTTCAGAATTTCGGGCAGCACCCGAGACACTTGCTGGCGGGAGTCCAGTATGACACCCAAAGGGATCCCCCCGATCACCATCTCGCAGGACTTTTCCCACGGGCTCCACCATGTTGCAGCCATTTTGACAGGTCAGTTTCTTTTATTGTGCTTCTGGCCCTTTAAATCCGCACACAGCTTGCACCACAGAAAAAAACAGTCCACTATCGCATGAGCAGCACTTGCTCCACTAGACAAAAAAGGCTTCCGGCCCTTTAACTTCACACACAGCAAAGAAAAACTTTCAGCAGCACCTGCTGTCTCGTCGTTGCCCCTAGCAACCAAGTGTTCCGACCAGCAATCCCGCAGCATTCAGCACAGACACCGCTTCCTGGTGCCCTTAGCAACCGGTTGTCCTGCCCTTTTTGCTCTGCAGCACCCAGCTTCGTGTGCCATTTTCATGCCATAGCATCCTCCACCATATGTAACAACACGGGGTCATTTAGCTCTTCCAGATCGCCGTCTTAACGCCTTAGACGGTTGGCACACATCAAGAAGCCACTCCACCACTGTAGATTCGGGTGCAAACTGGCCACGACCAGCTTTATTGTCACAACAGCAGTACAACAAAATCATAAAAATAAATCCTTGGCCGTCTGGCCACTGACTAAACAGTCTTTCCCTCTCTATCAGGATCTGGGTCTACCACCCAGCTCCCCAAGACACATCACCAGTGCTTACCCTACACACAGGGTTAGAGGGTCCCGGCTCCCACAGGCCTTGACACAGCCTGCTCCTTTCCCAGACTGGGAGCCCTGATTGAGAAGCTCAACCCACATTAATCCAAGCTCCTCAGCTGGCTGATAATTATCCCCATTACCAGCCTGACTGCTGCAGACAGTGGGAAAAAAAACTATTTTCCCAACCGTTCTTGTTCTCACCCAGCTTTCTCTGGGTGAGATATGCCACTTCAATGGCCTTCCTATGGCCTTTTGGCAGCTCCACTGCCACACACTATAGTCTACATGTTCGCGAATTCTAGCAAGCCAACCCAATAGGAAAGTTGCCTATAACCCGCCCTTACTCGATTAACATGCATATTACATTGCAGATTTTTCGCATGAGCTAAAATAAATTAAATAATGAAGAATATTCTAATTCAGTCAGGATAAACTCAGGAAACTTCTAGCAGCTTGAAAAATGTAGCCAAAGTGACCCATACCTGTATTTCGCGTTACAAATTCGCATTATGCGATTTTTACATTGCCAATTTTTGCAATCAAGAGAATAATCTCGAATATGAATATTCGCGAATTTATGACGAATATTCTACCAAATATTTGCGAAATATCGCAAATTCGAATACTGCCCCTGCCTCTCATCACTATTCCTGACAAGTAGGAGAGGAGGATGAGGCAGCTCTTTACCTCAGTGTTGTGAAGTAACTTATCCTCATGTGTGATCTGGACAGGTTTTGTGTGTACTAATAGGACAGCGGCCATTTTATTTCTCCTGATGAAACGAGCCATTATAACTAATGAAAGTATATGGGAATATATTTATAATAAAGTAATATTTACATATTTTAATTTTCTTAATTCCCAGAGAACCCCTTTAAAGTTAATGAGAGCTTATTGCTGCGTACTGGAAAACAGCTTTAATTTGCTCTTTTTTGATTTCTCTCCAGGCATCTAATTTTATTTTATGAACTGGTGCCCAAGATAGGATAAATTAGCAATGAGGTCTTGTTGGCTTTTGATACAGTATACTGGCACTGCATGCTATAATGTAGCGTATTATTCGCAATTACACCTCAATCCATTTTAAAGACCTGATTATGACTGATTAAGGGTATGAATACCGTGTTTATTTTTAATCCTAAAATGTAGAAATTGAAGCATCCAAAGTAGAATTCGATACAAAATTTAGGAAATATTTGATTTGCAACAAATCCAAATTTTCTTGCGCTTTGTGGTAATGATTCAATTTGCCTGAATTGGTGGTAACAAATATCATACTCACCTCATCCTTTTGAGCACGAAGATAAACAATTCTATTAGGCCTTGAGTCTCAAATTGAGTGAATAACCTGTCTCCTTCAACTGTTTTTGGGGAGTTTCCCTTGTTTAATAGATAAGCAATTCTATTAGTCCTTAATTATCAAACTGGGGTGAATAACCTGGCTAATTCTACTGTTATTGGGGCATCCACCTTGTTTAATACTGTAGATAAACAATTCTATTACGCATTGGGATGAATAAGCTGTCTATTTCTTCTGTTATTAAGGTGTCTACCTTGTGAAATAAATAAGCAATTCTATTACGCCTTCATTCTCAAATTTGTGTGAATAAACTGTCTACTTCTACTGTTATTGTGGTGTCCACTTTGTTTAATAGATAAGCAATTCTATTACGCCTTGATTCTCAAATTTCTATGAATAACCTGTCTCCTTCAACTGTTATTGGGGTGTCCACCTTGTTTGATAGACAAACAATTCTATTATGCCTTGATTCTCAAATTGGGGTGAATAACCTGTCTAATTCTTCTGTTATTGGGGTGTAGTTACCCCAAAGAGAACTGGCCTTTCAACACAAAATGTTGAGAGATTAAACTTTATAAAGATGTATCTGGAGTGGATCAGCAAGGATTTTCACACACCGGTGCCTGATGCATCAAACTAGATCATTCTGGCAGTAATGATCTGACTGCAGTGTGCTGCCTTACTAGAACATTGTGAAAAATTACCAGTTTCTGCTGCCCACGTGCTGCTGCCACTAATGCAATGCTGTCACCCACCTGATGCCATATGCCTGCTGCCTCTGCTGCCATCTTCTCCTACTGCCAACATCTTGTGCTATTACTGTCACTACAGTTGCCCCCCTTCCCCATTCTTTGACTGGGCCACTATGTTGATTCCTCATGTTGTTGCAACCCTGCCCGCTCTGTGACTGGGCCACTAATGTGACTCCTCATGCATTTACACCCTCACTAGTCAGTTCTGGGGCCACTAGTGTCCATGTTTGGAATGGTTGACATCACTGTTTATTTTATCATTCTTCTCATCTGTCAGAAGAACCAAAAAATAAAAAAACACAACGGCCTCGATCACAAGGTCAGTATTTTGCATCAGGAATTCATCATGATTTGGAAGCCAAAAGTAGGAGTGCATGCAAAACACAGAAGACATGGAAATATTTCCATGACATTTAATCTCTGATTTGGACCCACTCCTGTTTTTGCTTTACAAATACTGATCAACTACTGACCAAATACTGACCGTGTAAAGGCAGATCCTTTAAAATACAGGATCTGATTTTTTGGGCTGTTCTTCTGATGGATCAGAAGAAGGGAAAATGGTAACACAGCCATACAGCTGACACCCTCCCCACTCTGTCACTGGGCCACTACTTGAATCAGTGGCTAACAGAATAGTTTATCTATCAATCAATGTGGACACAGCAGACAGTGTAAAATAAGACAGCTCTTTCCCACTATATTAGAATCTTGGGCCACTGCACGTTTAAGTAAATTAGACCTGATGCTAACATTGAACTATAAGGCCACTCTTCAGTTTAGTTCACACTTCAGTTGTTTGGTCAGTCATGAAAAGATCTGCACATGTATTTTTGACCCATAACTGACCAAATAAGTAAAGTGGGAATTGAGCCTAATAGTGATGCACAGTCATTCTACAGATAACAGACATGAATCAAAAGCATGTGTTTGCACTGCCACAACATGGCTTAAAATAACCTTTTTCCCTCCACTACTTTATTGACACTGCCTCCATGTGCTTCTTTTGTTCCACTAAAGAGTCATTGGAACACAGCTCCTGGAAGGGCACACAGTGTTTTTCTCCTTTACTGAAGGCTGCTATATGCTTTTCTTTTGGTTTTAGCTAGGGATTAGCTAGGACTGTTGGTGGCCTCTATGACAATGCGTATGTCCTTATACTGTATGAGACCTGCCTGTCACAGTAACTGTTTCACTACCAGAAAGAACTAGCTGTGCATGTTGCTGAAATGTACAGTGATGTACACCGAAATACACTCTCCTACAGTTTAACTACAGGCCGGGCTATAGCTGTTTTAATGGGCTTCAAGATGAATTAATTTAGAATGAAGCAAATTTCGTGGAGAAATTCGGCAAAGCATCCGAATCAAATTATTCAAAACTTGTATAACCACACACTTACAGTATGAACGTTGAGTACTATCCGCCATTTTTTGTCCCATCTGACTACTTTATCTAGGTCAGCGTGTAGCGATTGGACTACTGTATCAACACTAATAAGTTATTAATCCAGCCAAATAAGACTGTGTGTGTCTGTGTGTCATGAAGACAGTGCTCATTCCAATTATTTTGCCTTATCTCCATTAAAGAAAATGAGAAGAATCTGAACAAAAATTCAATCTACACAGGGGTTGAAATGGAACTAGTTAAAGTGGTTGGCCACCTTTTTCGGTTCTTGACAAACCTCCTTTCTGGCCAGACCTACAAAAAGGAATCCTATTTACCTGCTCCTTGCTGCTGGTTCCTGCCTTTTCCCCCCCCCATCCTTTGCTGACTCACTCAGGTCCCCGCTGTCATTTACTTTGATACTTCTGCAGCTAATCACTGGCTGCAGCTATGACCTGCCCCCAGGTCATCACTATGGCCAGTGATTGGCTTCAGCTGTGTCGAAGCGGATCTTGACAGCAGGGGACCTAAGTGAAGGAGTCGAGAATGTAGAGCAAAGGAGCAGGGTGAGGAGCAGGTAAATATGCTTCTCCTTTCCTTTGGCCAGAAGGAAGGTTTGCCAAAATCCCCCAAAATGTGGACAACTTCTTTGAGAAAGTGGAAAGTGTACTGAAAAAGGATTGGGGCATTTTCGATATGGCAGGTTCCCTTTCATATGTACACAAGTTCATGGACACTGTACTATTTGTGTTGAAACCTCAGCTTCCATAAAACATTCACATAACTGGAGTAATACCTTACATTAGGTATACTCTAGAAAAGGGAGAATTAAAAGGTGTAATTAGAAAAACAGGATTTTCTAAAAACTGTAACTAAACAAGGCAAAACTGATGCATTTAACTTATTTACCGTGTCGCTATTTATTACTTCATAATCTATTACATCTGAAAACTAAGCAGACTGTTAGAATGGCATTTCCTGAAATGTATCTTTATATCTCCTGGTTACCACAATGGAATGAATATTCAGCAGCAGCAAACCAGCAGACATGTTTTCTCAAATTTGTGTGAATAAACTGTCTACTTCTACTGTTATTGTGGTGTCCACTTTGTTTAATAGATAAGCAATTCTATTACGCCTTGATTCTCAAATTTCTATGAATAACCTGTCTCCTTCAACTGTTATTGGGGTGTCCACCTTGTTTGATAGACAAACAATTCTATTATGCCTTGATTCTCAAATTGGGGTGAATAACCTGTCTAATTCTTCTGTTATTGGGGTGTAGTTACCCCAAAGAGAACTGGCCTTTCAACACAAAATGTTGAGAGATTAAACTTTATAAAGATGTATCTGGAGTGGATCAGCAAGGATTTTCACACACCGGTGCCTGATGCATCAAACTAGATCATTCTGGCAGTAATGATCTGACTGCAGTGTGCTGCCTTACTAGAACATTGTGAAAAATTACCAGTTTCTGCTGCCCACGTGCTGCTGCCACTAATGCAATGCTGTCACCCACCTGATGCCATATGCCTGCTGCCTCTGCTGCCATCTTCTCCTACTGCCAACATCTTGTGCTATTACTGTCACTACAGTTGCCCCCTTCCCATTCTTTGACTGGGCCACTATGTTGATTCCTCATGTTGTTGCAACCCTGCCCGCTCTGTGACTGGGCCACTAATGTGACTCCTCATGCATTTACACCCTCACTAGTCAGTTCTGGGGCCACTAGTGTCCATGTTTGGAATGGTTGACATCACTGTTTATTTTATCATTCTTCTCATCTGTCAGAAGAACCAAAAAATAAAAAACACAACGGCCTCGATCACAAGGTCAGTATTTTGCATCAGGAATTCATCATGATTTGGAAGCCAAAAGTAGGAGTGCATGCAAAACACAGAAGACATGGAAATATTTCCATGACATTTAATCTCTGATTTGGACCCACTCCTGTTTTTGCTTTACAAATACTGATCAACTACTGACCAAATACTGACCGTGTAAAGGCAGATCCTTTAAAATACAGGATCTGATTTTTGGGCTGTTCTTCTGATGGATCAGAAGAAGGGAAAATGGTAACACAGCCATACAGCTGACACCCTCCCCACTCTGTCACTGGGCCACTACTTGAATCAGTGGCTAACAGAATAGTTTATCTATCAATCAATGTGGACACAGCAGACAGTGTAAAATAAGACAGCTCTTTCCCACTATATTAGAATCTTGGGCCACTGCACGTTTAAGTAAATTAGACCTGATGCTAACATTGAACTATAAGGCCACTCTTCAGTTTAGTTCACACTTCAGTTGTTTGGTCAGTCATGAAAAGATCTGCACATGTATTTTTGACCCATAACTGACCAAATAAGTAAAGTGGGAATTGAGCCTAATAGTGATGCACAGTCATTCTACAGATAACAGACATGAATCAAAAGCATGTGTTTGCACTGCCACAACATGGCTTAAAATAACCTTTTTCCCTCCACTACTTTATTGACACTGCCTCCATGTGCTTCTTTTGTTCCACTAAAGAGTCATTGGAACACAGCTCCTGGAAGGGCACACAGTGTTTTTCTCCTTTACTGAAGGCTGCTATATGCTTTTCTTTTGGTTTTAGCTAGGGATTAGCTAGGACTGTTGGTGGCCTCTATGACAATGCGTATGTCCTTATGCTGTATGAGACCTGCCTGTCACAGTAACTGTTTCACTACCAGAAAGAACTAGCTGTGCATGTTGCTGAAATGTACAGTGATGTACACCGAAATACACTCTCCTACAGTTTAACTACAGGCCGGGCTATAGCTGTTTTAATGGGCTTCAAGATGAATTAATTTAGAATGAAGCAAATTTCGTGGAGAAATTCGGCAAAGCATCCGAATCAAATTATTCAAAACTTGTATAACCACACACTTACAGTATGAACGTTGAGTCCTATCCGCCATTTTTTGTCCCATCTGACTACTTTATCTAGGTCAGCGTGTAGCGATTGGACTACTGTATCAACACTAATAAGTTATTAATCCAGCCAAATAAGACTGTGTGTGTCTGTGTGTCATGAAGACAGTGCTCATTCCAATTTTGCCTTATCTCCATTAAAGAAAATGAGAAGAATCTGAACAAAAATTCAATCTACACAGGGGTTGAAATGGAACTAGTTAAAGTGGTTGGCCACCTTTTTCGGTTCTTGACAAACCTCCTTTCTGGCCAGACCTACAAAAAGGAATCCTATTTACCTGCTCCTTGCTGCTGGTTCCTGCCTTTTCCCCCCCCCATCCTTTGCTGACTCACTCAGGTCCCCGCTGTCATTTACTTTGATACTTCTGCAGCTAATCACTGGCTGCAGCTATGACCTGCCCCCAGGTCATCACTATGGCCAGTGATTGGCTTCAGCTGTGTCGAAGCGGATCTTGACAGCAGGGGACCTAAGTGAAGGAGTCGAGAATGTAGAGCAAAGGAGCAGGGTGAGGAGCAGGTAAATATGCTTCTCCTTTCCTTTGGCCAGAAGGAAGGTTTGCCAAAATCCCCCAAAATGTGGACAACTTCTTTGAGAAAGTGGAAAGTGTACTGAAAAAGGATTGGGGCAATGTCATATCCTCAGTGGTTAGGAGTGAAGAGATTCTAAAGGGGGCTAAATTATTATTTTTGCTATGGGCTTCCACATTGTCTATGTATGACCTGATAAAAAGTCAAGGAGGTTGTTCAACCTACTGGACTCCTACATCCAGAAAGATTTGGATCTATAAATGACATGTTAGGGCTCATGCACAATGCTTTGCGTATCAGATGCGGACCCTTTCATCTCAATGCAGTCAGCATACCCATGTGCTTTCCGCATCTGTAAGCCAGTTCTGTTGCCCCGCAAAAAAGTAGAACATGTCCTATTCTTGTCCATTTTGCAGACAAGGATAGAATGATTCTGCAGGAGAAAAATTAGGTAGGCTCTCAGTCGTTATCCGTGTTTTGCAGATCTGCACTTTGCAGACTGCAAAAACAGATACAGTCTTGTGCATGAGTCTGTATACTGAATCTTTTCTCAGAGAACTATATATTTATCTGCTCAGCATCTCCTGCTCTATAATATGCTGCCTACAGATTAGGCAGCATTTTCGATATGGCAGGTTCCCTTTCATATGTACACAAGTTCATGGACACTGTACTATTTGTGTTGAAACCTCAGCTTCCATAAAACATTCACATAACTGGAGTAATACCTTACATTAGGTATACTCTAGAAAAGGGAGAATTAAAAGGTGTAATTAGAAAAACAGGATTTTCTAAAAACTGTAACTAAACAAGGCAAAACTGATGCATTTAACTTATTTACCGTGTCGCTATTTATTACTTCATAATCTATTACATCTGAAAACTAAGCAGACTGTTAGAATGGCATTTCCTGAAATGTATCTTTATATCTCCTGGTTACCACAATGGAATGAATATTCAGCAGCAGCAAACCAGCAGACATGTTTTATAAATCATGAATAAATTGGAAATAGTGAGGCTTTCCAAAACCATACCCAGTTTTAAGTTTTACAGTAAAACTTTAGCTCTAAACACAGTCTTGCAAGCTTTATAGTTCATTATAATGAGTGGTATACTCATTTCTGTAACAAGTGTCACCACTAGAGATGTGGATGCTTCTAAAATCTCCTGGAAATGGCATGAAAGGCAGTGGCCATTAACATTGAAATCATACACCTATGCTAATTATCCAGTATATCTCATGAAGCCAGTCTCTGTTATTGGAGTGGTGAACTGCAATGGACTTTAGGAGTTACCTACCTCTAGTGCAGAGGTGAGTTACTGTATTGGATGAGGTTTTGGTACTGGCACATTTTATATACTGTAATATTTGTATGAAATAATGCATCCAGAGGTACAGTAGAAGTTTAATACATCTCTACTTCAACCCTACTTTTCAGTACAGGTTCATGAGGTGTTTAGCTCATCATACACTTTAGATAAATGTTGCTGAACCCACCAATTTTGGTTGGACCAGCTGACAATCTAATGCGTATGGAGTAGAAATGAGTGAATTTCTTGAAATGTGTTTCTGCTCCTATTCGTCTAATTTTTCAAAAATTTTGATCTATATCCGAATCAAATCTGCATGAATTAAATATGCTCCAATTAGCCTGAAAATTGGTATATGACACTCTGAGGTCTCATTGGCTTTTTTTTTTATATCTCATATAAGAAACAGTGGCTTTTTCTGCACAGGCATCCAAAAAATATGCATAAACAGGGAAAGAATGTCTGTCTATATTTATACACATATGTTAATTTTCAAAAAAAACCTGTGGCTTGTTCTGAACCGGCCTGGAAAAAGTCTCCCTTTTAATTAGGATGAGCAGCAGTGCAATGTGGATGTGAAAAAGTTAGGGTAATAATGGTATGTGGCCGCAATAGTACCAGCAGTAGCAGCACAGCATGGAACAGACAAGGCAGTAAATGTATGTGCAGCTGTTTAGGGGCCAAAGTGGTGGTTGATGTGTAGCAATAATTGTAGTGGCAGCAGGGGTAATGGAAGTGGCAGGGAGATTAGCAGCAGGAACTAGCAGCTGAGGTTGCAGCAGCAGCCATACGGTATGGAACATGATGGTAGAAAGGCAGACAGCAGCAGTGCATGATGGCAGCAGCAGCAACACCAGCCAGACACTACTGACAGTGGCGTACTGCCAATATAGGCAGACCACGCAGCTGCTATGGGGCCCCTGGCATGAGGGGGCCCGGAGCGCATTGAAGGCCCCGCCCCCTACATCTGTATACTAGCAATTTATGGGGCATTATAGCAGCCCGCCCACTTGTCTTCCGCACTGTCCCAGGCCCTGCTTGCTTCCCTATATTCAGTCAGATCAGGGCCCCCCCCCCTCATTGTGTGCTCAAGTAGCATGTGCATCTGATGTTCGGCGGCAGCAACCCTCCTCTGACCTGTCCATGACCCAAGCTAGCAGCAGGAGCAGCGCAGCAGGCTCAAGCAGACAGGTCTCTGCTACCATCTGCTCCCCCGGGAATGAAGAACGCTCCGCTCCGGTCACTCAGTTGTGAACACAGCCAGGTTTCCCCCAGCATCTTCTCTGCAGGCACAGCCAGAATAAACAGTACTTGTCTGGCTGCCTGCCCCTGCAGTGTGTGCCAGTGCCACAGCCGAGCTGGCCATCTAAAGTAAGAGCAAAGTAGTCTTAAAAAAAGTTAATGTGGGAATTCTTGATGGTGGGAGGGCAGCAGCAAGCAGAATTGCTGTGGGGTTGTGGGGGGGGGGGGGCCCTATAATCTCATAGAGGACTCAGGATGACAGTGTGCTCCCCTCCCTCCCATGAACTCTGCTTGCTGATAAAGGACAGTGTGCCCAGCAGCATATCCCCACTCAGTCACCTTGCAGTGGGGGAGGTGGGGGGGTGATTGGTGATTATGCACACTAAGGGTCCATTCACACGTCCGTAGGTGTTTTGCGGATCCGCAAAATACTGCCGGCACCCCAATAGAAATGCTTATTCCTGTTTGCTATTAGGGACAAGAATAGGACATATTCAATTTTTTTGCAGATGCAGACAACACACTAGGTGCATTCAACATCTTTTCCATCCCTATTGAAAACGAACGGGTCCGCAAACATTCCACATAATTGCGGAACAGATCCGGACCCATTCATACGGAAATGTGAATGGACCCTAAGCAATAGCAGCAAGGAATTAAATGGGTTATCCAATCCCTCTAATGCCCCCCAAAATGCCTGGGCACCTTAGCTTCCGCCACTGCATCCCCACGTCACACGAAAGAAAACATCCAGCGACGTGGGGGGCAGTCAATAGCAGGCCTTGATGGGAACGAGACTCCCTAGTGTCACCCGTGATGCTCATTTCCATTGCGGCCTGCTATTGCCTGCACCTACCCCCCTCGGGCATGAGTATTATCTGTATGCCGTGCCCGGGCATTTTGGGGGGCCTAATGGGAGTTGAATAACACTGAATAACACTTTTAACCCTTAGGATACCAGAGGATTTTTAGTTTTTGCATTTTAATTATTCTTCCCTATCTTCCTTGAGCCTTACCTTTTTTTTTTCCATTAACATATCCATATGAGGGCTTATTGTTTGCGGGACAAGTTTTGCTTTAATATGACATACAATGTAGTGGTAAGAGGGTAAAGAATTTCAAATGAAAAACTGACCTGTGCCCTTTGATACATATGTGGTACGTTGTAATCCTACTGATCAAGAGAATGGTTGTTTATATCTAAATAGTGTAAAAAGAAATTAAAACTATGGAAAAAAGAAAAAATTTTATATCACCATAATCTGACCCCCATAATTTTTTATATATATACATTGTATTAATTTATTGGCAAATGGGGGGGTGGAAGGGGAGGAGCCAAGGTAGGGAGTGGGATGGGACAGGGGTGGATAGTAGGCGGAGTTAGGGGGCCCGATTCAGATTCTTGCTATGGGGCCCTATGATTTCTATGTACGCCCCTGACTACTGAACATGATGGTAGGAAGACAGACATAAGCAGTAGCATGATGGTGGCAGCAGCAAGGGCATATCTATTCATCGGCCTCAGTGGTTGAAAATCCTCATAGATCCATGTACATTAATTTTGACAGAAGTGATGTTTTGTACAATGGTGGAGATCAAATTTGGTCACAATGCCACTTGCCTAGCTGAAAAAACTTTCTGAGATGATACTGGAGGCTGGATAAGACAGTATAGACAAAGCATACTGGGCCATTTCTGGCCACTGTTCCAATCTGTCTACCCATAAGTCCATGATGGATACCATCATGGAACAGGATTATGAAAGGCCATGTAGGACCAACCCTGGGTTTACAGGCGGTACATCTCTATTTGCATCAGCCTACAGAGATGGCAGATGGAACTATTTCTCCATTATGTTACTGAACTAGTTTCTGCTGCTGTGGCTTCTGCTGCTTGTTATAACAGAGAAAGTGGGAGGTGAGAGACTCTGCAGGGGGCGGAGAGGGGTGTTCTGGTCAGAAGCATGGGTGACAGGTGTCTGCTCACTATAATCTGCGGCAAGTGGCGTACACAGTGTATCCTAGTAAAAAAGCAATTTAGCCTCCCTTTCTGCAACAGGAAAACAATTCCCATCTTGCTTTGATAGCGAGGGTCTAAAAGCATGAAGATCCAGTAGTTATCAGATTGCTTCATGTGAATGATATGCCCGTCAGTATGTAAGCAAGCAAAGATACAGCTTGCCATTCTCGCCATCATGCCTGAGGACCCATTTCTTTATGGCTCCACCACAACTGAGATGAATAGTTATCATGGCTAGTGTCATCATCGTTATTACCGCCTCACCTTCCTGAAAAAGTGACTCCTTCTCTAGTGCCAGCTCCTCATCTACATCCTCCACTTCCTCCTGCATGAGACTTTCTCTATGTAGTTCCACAACAGCCACACGGCGGCCAACAAGATGCGTAAGCTGTTATTCTTCCACTGCCCCTTGTTTCATCAGCTTAAGGCTACTTGCACATGACCATATGTGTTTTGCGGTTCGCAAACCGCGGATCCTCAAGACACGGAAGCTTCTTCTCGTTCCGTTACGCAATTTACGGAACGTGGCCCATTCTAGAAATGCCTATTCTTGTCCGCAAAACGGAGCCACGGAACGGAGTGCTGTCCACATCTTTTGCGGCCCCATTGAAGTGAATAGGTCCGCGCCCGAGCCACAAAATATGTGGCTCGGACGTGGACCAAAACAATGGCCGTGTGCATGAGGCCTTAGTGTTTACTCAAAGATAACAATCAGGGAATGACTTTGTTTATGCTGCAATTGGCATCATAAATTGAGGTGGTCTGTTGCATGATAAAATCATTCACCACTTTTTGCCACTCATACAGATGCTCTAGCATATGCAAGGTGGAATTTCAACGAGTTGGAACATTGTGAGTCAAGCCATGCAGTGACAGTCCATTTTGAAAGTTCAGGAGGGCATTGTTTGCTACAAAAGAATGGCAGAATGGCAGAAATTCGAGGAAAGTCTCCTGGACATGGCCAACACCATCTGCAAGCCACTGTACTTTTTGAGAAAATGTTGCATATCTAAATTCATCACATATGCCATGCAGGGAGCATTTGTTATTTTCCACAACTGCAGTGTGACCTGTATGTTCTTGCTATTGTCGATGACCAACTTGCCAGTTAATGTTGGCACGTGGAGACAGCCAGCAGGATGTTTACTGCTTGACATACTTTAGCAACTGATCAGCTGTATGGCTACTTTGAATTATGCCTTCAATACCATGGCTATAATATTGTATTTTTTTGCAGTAAAATCGCATTAACTACATGGTTTAATGCAGTAATGTGTTCACTAACACAGGTATAACAATGAAATGTTTACAGTAAAATGTCTTTGAACTATGCATTCACTAACACGGGTAAAATAATGTTATTTTTGGTGTGAAATTATTATTAATCAGTGGGTGTGGACCCACTTTGCCCACTAAGCAATTTGGAGTAGGGTTAACCCTAAAGGCGTTATTCTGGTGCTTCCTTAGCATTGACCTTTGCTTTAATCTCTACACAGGGATTTGGACTTTACTGCGCGTTAGTAACCAGTCCTGGTGTAATGGGCAGCTGGCCACTGGGGTCAGGGACTCTGGTGCAGGCACTTGGAGCTCAGGATATAGAAAATGCACCTAAAATGCAGAAAGACTGCAGGTACAGTGTGAACAGTCACTAAGGCTTGAAAGCTGTTTTTTGAGATCCAAGCCATGCACAGTTAATGTGGTTGAGGTTAGACTCAGAATAGAATTGCAGGACGGGTAGTGATGAAGCACACACAAGGCAGGCCAGCTGGGAACTTGAATGGAGCACACTGTGGGTAGACAGATATCGAACTGAAACATAAACAGAACTGAAATGAACCAGAAGTGCAGGAGCACATAGGCAGGATGGGTACTGGATTGAAACATGACAGAAACACAGGAAGGAAATAATGCAGAATAAACGCAGGTAAGCCACAATAGCACTAGATCATCAAACTCATTTGTGGTCACCAGGGAACCTAAAGCTCAGGCACTTTATGCTTGGAGAGGGTGCCTTAAATATTCAGGGACCCTCAGCCATTGGCTCGGAAAGGATTTGGCAGTAAGCATAATTGCTCTTTAAAAGGCACTCTAAGGGAGCATCAAGCAGAAGCATCGAGGCAGCAACATGGATCGGCGACCATGACTCCGGATGGAATGGTGAGTGGTGCACAGTTTGTGTCTGCAGGTGACAGCAGGATGACCACAGACCTAACAGAAATTTCTTTGAACGTAAGTAATGCAACACAGGTATAAGAATGCAATCTTTGCTGTGAAATGTCTTTGAAGTACACAGTCTGATGCAGCAATGCAACAAATATTTTGTAGTAAAAAATGTGTTTAATAACAGGGGTATAAAAATTATGTTCTTGCAGTATTGAGTTTGCTGTATCTACCCATTATCTTGCAGCAATATGCAATGCATTTAATAACACAGTGTCATGGGTTCACGCCGGCATCTTTCCATTTCCATGGCAGCAAGCCTAGCATGCTCGGCCTATCAGGGAACAGAAGCATCGGACAAATCAGACAGGGCTACTGTGTCAGATGCTGTCTGCCAGTTGCCAGTGGAAGATTTAAATAGGAAGCTGCTGGCAACAAGTGCCTGTAATTGTTTTTCTTTGCCTCACTAGCGTGTATTGTACTGTTTGGTACTCTGAATTTTGGATTGTCCCTGACCTTGCTCCTGACTGATTTTTATTCCCTGAAGTGATCTCCTGGCACTGACCTCATTCTGTATTTTACTTTTTGTTTGTATTATGTGTTGGTTCTGACATATCTCTCTGGTTTGGACTCTGGTCTTATTTTGACTTTTTTCTTGGATTTTTATTTGGTCTTGGTTTGCCGATCTGTTTCTGACTTTTTTTTCCGGTCTAATTATTCTTATCCCTCTAGGTTAAGGTCCCTGCACTTAGCTAAGAAGGGATTGTTGATCAATTGTAGGCTGTTACCTGTTACTTAGGATGGATAGTTCAAGTTAGTGAAGACAGTGGTGCAGATGGGGTACAGGGTTCACTGTTCCCTAACTTTACACGGGAATAAAAAAATGGAGTTATTGCAGTATTGCTTTTGCTGTAACTTTATATTATCTTGTAGTAATATGCCACAGGTTCAGTGACATGTATAATGCACTGATATACACAATTCTAAACAGTAAATTTAAACTGTTTCTTAGAAGAAAAGTGTAAAAACATGTTTTTTAAAGCTCTCTATGTACAGAAAAAATATTTTCTTTTTCTCACAGGGGGTTTTGTAATGCAGAACTAGATGCCATCAGCTGTATTAAACCCACAACTGGGTGACCAGTCTCTTACTCCCTCAATGCTTTCCCTGATCACATTCCCTTAAATCTCCCTGTTTTCCACCTATAGTGTACTTAGTACAGCTAGATTACTGGCTTTTGTCTGCAATTGCTTTTTGTCAGACACAGACTGCCACAACACATCTTTCCAGGTCACAAACTAAACACAAAATGGCATTCTATAACGTTCTCAGCAAAGGACCTTCCTAAGTCCTGCACTTATTGGTTGATCCAGGCTGTCTGTCAGCCTCTAAGCCAATGAGAACAAGCCCTGTGTCATGTGATCCTCTATATTCTTCCTCCCTCATGGTTTTCCCTGCTAATATTCACAGTAAAATGGTACTGGGCACGGTTTTTACGAGATCCTCCTGAAAAACTTAAGATTTGAATATTTTTTTTGTGAAATTCGTATCAAATCTAATTAAATTAGAATCAATTCACTCATTTATGTTATGGAGACATCCTTACTTTTCCTAGATGGCAGATGTCGGGGGAGATAAAGAACGTGCAGTATTTTTGTTCTACCCTCTTCTCATACAGGAAACATGCATGATTGACCAAGCAGCATGTGCAATGGGGAGTTGGGAGAGATAGCTGTTTGCCAAACAATTGTTCAGACAACAGCTGTCTAATGGTATTTTCTGGCATCAGTCTGGGGATACAGAAACGATTCATCCAGTATGTCACTAAAATTTTAGAGTAATATTCGAGGAATTGCAGGCCCCTCTAACTTAGACCTTAGTCACTGTTAAGTTCACTACAAAAAAAGACTGGAAAGACAGATTTATGGGAAAATAGTAAATCAAAAACCTTTTCTAGTCAAGATCAATGGCATTTTTTTTTAAAATCTCAAATTAGAAAAAATATTTAAAAAAATAAACATCAAACATTGAAAATTCAAAGGCTGATTTGGTTTACACTTTACAGAAACCATACATTAGGACATTATATAAAAAGACATGCTGGTGATTGTGGATGCTTTGCTGCTTTTGGACCTTTAGGGAACCATACATTGTGCAGTCAGAAAAGATTTTGCTCCTATTCTTCTTTTTTATGGACACTTAGGGGGCAAGCGTCATTCTTGTACACAAGTGCAATTTTTCACGACCCTTGCCACTTTTTACAAAAAGCGAGTGGGGAGTGGCAGGGAGGGGGTCACCCAGACAGAAAACTGGTGCGCATTAAACCTAAAATCTATGATGGCTCCCTTGCTGTGTAGATTTCATTTTCTGGCACATGGAACACCCAAAGATCCATCACTATTATTAATTCTTAATAATTCTGGTGCATCGTATCCCAGTGTGGTTTGTTGTTAACACTGGCATAAGAATCTAGCATAAAAAATATATTTACCCCTTAGGCCTCTTTCACACGAGCATTACGGATTCTCTCTCAGGGTTCAGGAAAAAAAATGATGGTTTTGCACAAACGTTCAGTTAGTTTTGTCTGCATTTGTGTTCAATGTTTCAGTTTTTACTGAATGGGTGCAATCAGTTTTTGATAAATTTTTCATGCACATGAAAAAAACAGAAGAATGAAAATCTACATCTCCTAGCAACCATCAGTGAAAAGCGCAGTGCATTACATCGCAGAAATGATGGTGAAATGAATCAGTTAGCATTCAGTCCAGATGCTATGTGTTTGCTTCACGCATCGCACCCTGAAACTCACTTATGTGAAAAAGGCCTTAGTGTTCGTTGCTTATTTTTATTTATGTATATATATATATATATATATATATATATATATATAAATATAAATATATTTTTTTTACTGCAGCAACAATGTTCTTTGTACGGCTCTTTACTTTTGTATAATGAGACTTCTATCAGGATTTTCAGGATTTCTGACAGCAAGAATAACATAATCGTCTCTGCTATTGTTTTCTTAATAAAAGGAACCCAGACAAACTTTTGATAGATTCTATTATGAGTCAATTTCATCTACAGGAAGAACATACTGTAGCTTTAGTGAAGAGGATTTTCATAAACCCTGTCCAGAATTTTGAAGGACAATCTGGGTTTTCTTTTAATTGCAACATGTCCTATCCCATGCATTTTTGCAATTTTTTTCCTCTAGTGCCTTTAAAAAATAAAAAGCATGGCAGAAAAGCCACATATAAAAATGTGCTAAAAACACTCAAGTGTCTTACAACTGTAGTCAAAAACCATAGAATTTTGTCAGTAGTGTTGCAGCTTTGTGATAGGGTGGGTTCACACTAGCGTTAGGGATTCCGTTATGTCTTTCCGTTATAACATGGTTGTAACGGAAAATAACAGAATCCATAGGATAGAAGGACAAATCTGTTCTTCTGCCCATAGATATGTATTATGACGGAATGCAAAACGGAAGCCTTTAAAAGGCATTCTGTTTGCTTTCCGTCCTAACAGAAGTCAATGGGAATCAAAACGGATCCATCTGGTTCCCGTTATGCAAGACGGAAAACAAAGTCCTGCGACAACCTTATTCTACTACTGCCAAGTTGCTTTATAGCTGCTTTTTATGTTTAGGGCTTAGATACAATTAGGGATGAACGAACCCATACTCATGTGAACCCATACTAGTTTTTTTTGTTTTGCTATATCCTACATCAGGGGCTTGGCTGTGCTTATTGTCACCCCTAGAAACTCAGGATAGAAATTTCTATATTTTATTAAGGGGTTAAATTCAATTGCCAAAATAGCAATCCCCTAAATCTGGTGTTCCAGCTGTGGCTAGCCAAGTGTAATACTGTCTGCTGTCTGGCAAAGGATAGATTTTTTTTCTGTGGTGAAATTCAATTGCCAAAATAACAATCCCCTAAATCTGGTGTCCCAGCAGTGACTGGCAAAGTTTAATAGTGTCCGGCAAAGGATATATTTTTTTTCTGGGGTGAAATTCAATTGCCAAAATAGCAATACCATAAATCAGTGGTTTCAGCTGTGGCTGGCCAAGTTTAATAGTGTCCGTCACCGGATAGATTTTGTTTTGGGGTGAAATTTAATTGCAAAAATAGCAATACCCTGAATCTGGTGTTCCAGCTGTGACTGGACAATTTCCCTAGTGTCCGTTAAAGGATATATTATTTTCTGGGGTGAAAGTCAGTAGCAAAAATAGAAATACAGTAAATCTGGTGTTCCAGCTGTTGCAGGTCTAGTTTAAATCTGTCCGTAAAAGGGTATATTTTTTTCTGGGGTGAAATTAAATTGCCAAAATAGCAATACCCTGAATCTGGTGTTCCAGCTGTTGCAGGCCTAGATTAAATCTGTCTGTAAAAGGGTATATTTTTTTCTGGGGTGAAATTTAATTGCCAAAATAGCAATACCCTGAATCTGGTGTTCCAGCTGTGGCTGGACAATTTCCCTAGTGTCCGTCAAAGTATATATTATTTTCTGGGGTGAAATACAGTTGCAAAAATAGAAATACAGTAAATCTGGTGTTCCAGCTGTGGCTGGCCACTTTTAATAGTGTCCGGCAAAGGATATATTTTTTTCTGGGGTGAAATTCAATTGCCAAAATAGCAATACCATAAATCAGTGGATTCAGCTGTGGCTAGCCAAGTTTAATAGTGTCCGTCACCGGATAGATTTTGTTTTGGGGTGAAATTTAATTGCAAAAATAGCAATACCCTGAATCTGGTGTTCCAGCTGTGACTGGACAATTTCCCTAGTGTCCGTTAAAGGATATATTATTTTCTGGGGTGAAAGTCAGTAGCAAAAATAGAAATACAGTAAATCTGGTGTTCCAGCTGTTGCAGGTCTAGTTTAAATCTGTCCGTAAAAGGGTATATTTTTTTCTGGGGTGAAATTAAATTGCCAAAATAGCAATACCCTGAATCTGGTGTTCCAGCTGTTGCAGGCCTAGATTAAATCTGTCTGTAAAAGGGTATATTTTTTTCTGGGGTGAAATTTAATTGCCAAAATAGCAATACCCTGAATCTGGTGTTCCAGCTGTGGCTGGACAATTTCCCTAGTGTCCGTCAAAGTATATATTATTTTCTGGGGTGAAATACAGTTGCAAAAATAGAAATACAGTAAATCTGGTGTTCCAGCTGTGGCTGGCCACTTTTAATAGTGTCCGGCAAAGGATATATTTTTTTCTGGGGTGAAATTCAATTGCCAAAATAGCAATACCATAAATCAGTGGATTCAGCTGTGGCTAGCCAAGTTTAATAGTGTCCGTCACAGGATATATTATTTTCTGGGGTGAAATTTAATTGCCAAAATAGCAATACCCTGAATCTGGTGTTCCAGCTGTTGCAAGCCTAGTTTAAATCTGTCCGTAAAAAGGGTATATTTTTTCCTTGGGTGAAATTCAATTGCCAAAATAGCAATACCCTTAATCTGGTGTTCCAGCTATGACTGGACAATTTCCCTAGTGTCCGTCAAAGGATATGTTATTTTCTGGGGTGAAAGTCAGAAGCAAAAATAGAAATACAGTAAATATGGTGTTCCAGCTGTTGCAGGCCTAGTTTAAATCTGTCCGTAAAAGAGTATATTTTTTTCTGGGGTGAAACTTTATTGCCAAAATAGCAATACCCTGAATCTGGTGTTCCAGCTGTTTCAGGCCTAGTTTAAATCTGTCCGTAAAAGTGTATAATTTTTTTCTGGGGTGAAATTCAATTGCCAAAATAGCAATACCCTGAATCTGGTGTTCCAGCTGTTGCAGGCATAGTTTAAATCTGTCCGTAAAAGGGTATATTTTTTTCTGGGGTGAAATTTAATTGCCAAAATAGCAATATCCTGAATCTGGTGTTCCAGCTGTGACTGGACAATTTCCCTAGTGTACGTCAAAGGATATATTATTTTCTGGGGTGAAAGTCAGTAGCAAAAATAGCAATACCCTGAATCTGGTGTTCCAGCTGTTTCAGGCCTAGTTTAAATCTGTCCGTAAAAGGGTATATTTTTTTCTGGGGTGAAACTTAATTGCCAAAATAGCAATACCCTGAATCTGGTGTTTCAGCTGTTGCAGGCCTAGTTTAAATCTGTCTGTAAAAGGGTATATTTTTTTCTGGGGTGAAATTTAATTGCCAAAATAGCAATACCCTGAATCTGGTGTTCCAGCTGTGACTGGACAATTTCCCTAGTGTCCGTCAAAGGATATATTATTTTCTGGGGTGAAATACAGTTGCAAAAATAGAAATACAGTAAATCTGGTGTTCCATCTGTGACTAGACAAGTTTAATAGTGTCCGGCAAAGGATTTATTATTTTCTGGGATGAAATTTAGTTGCCAAAATAGCAATACCATAAATCAATGGTTTCAGCTGTGCCTGGCCAAGTTAAATAGTGTCCAGCAAAGGATATATTTTTTTCTAGGACAAAATTTAATTTCAAAAATAGCAATACCATAAATCAGTGGTTTCAGCTGTGGCTGGCCAAGTTTAATATTGTCCGTCACAGGATAGATTTTGTTCTGGGGTGAAATTCAATTGCCAAAATAGCAATCCCCTAAATCTGGTGTCCCAGCAGTGGCTGGCCAAGTTTAATAGTGTCCGGCAAAGGATAGATAATTTTCTGGGGTGAAATTCAATTGACAAAATAGCAATACCGTAAATCAGTGGTTTCAGCAGTGGCTGGCCAAGTTTAATAGTACAATAGTACAAGGGAATAAAGGAAGGCCACTGATGTGAGACGGAGGACGGTAAAGTAAGCATCTATGTTTGTCAGTTACTACCCACTGTGGATCTGATAAGGTACGTCTCCTTCGGAGGACTTTTAATCCACTCACGGTCTTAAGGACGTTACGTCTGGATTATCAATAGACCACCCTCACTCTAACTTACTACAATAGAGACTTGCATCTTAGACCATGACACCATCCCACAAGTGAGACGTTATGCCTGATGGTTTACATATAGAAGGATCTATACAGACACTTTAGAGGTTTAAAGCTCCTACATGGTATTAAACCAGCAGAATATCCATCATTAGACCGTGTGGTTGATGTTTGATTTTATTTTATTTTATTTTATTCTGGGTACCACATAGGATCCCTATTGGATTAGCATCTATTTAGAGAATTTTTATTTCATTTTATATGTTATCACTTTTAATAAATATATTTCCACGCATGTGTGTATAGTCCATTGACCAGATATTTGTGTGCCCCTGCATCTATTTCATTTTTTAGTCTTTCCTTACGGTTAAGGGTGAACCGGCAGGTGTGCACCAATTCATATTTGCGAAGTGGGTGGAGCCACTGTTTACTATTTACTTGTTCCAAGTTTAATATTGTCCCGCACAGTATATATTATTTTCTATGGTGAAATTCAATTGCCAAAATAACAAAACCGTAAATCAGTGGTTTCAGCTGTGGTTGGCCAAGTTTAATAGTGTCCAGCAAAGGATATATTATTTTCTGGGGTGAAATTCAGTTGCAAAAATAGAAATACCGTAAATCTGGTGTTCCAGCAGTGACTGGACAAGTTTCATGGTGTCCGTCAAAGTATATATTATTTTCTGGGGTGAAATTGAGTTGCCAAAATAGCAATACCATAAATCAGTGGTTTCAGCTGTGGCTGGCCAAGTTTAATAGTGTCTGGCAAAGGATAGATTTTGTTCTGGGGTGAAATTCTATTGCCAAAATAGCAATCCCCTAAATCTGGTGTCCCAGCAGTGGCTGGCCAAGTTTAATAGTGTCCGGCAAAGGATAAATAATTTTCTGGGGTGAAATTCCATTGCCAAAATAGCAATACCTTAAATCAGTGGTTTCAGCAGTGGCTGGCCAAGTTTCATAGTGTCCGGCAAAGGATATATTATTTTCTGGGGTGAAATTCAGTTGCAAAAATAGAAATACCGTAAATCTAGTGTTCCAGCAGTGACTGGACAAGTTTCATGGTGTCCGTCAAAGTATATATTATTTTCTGGGGTGAAATTGAGTTGCCAAAATAGCAATACCATAAATCAGTGGTTTCAGCTGTGGCTGGCCAAGTTTAATAGTGTCTGGCAAAGGATAGATTTTGTTCTGGGGTGAAATTCTATTGCCAAAATAGCAATCCCCTAAATCTGGTGTCCCAGCAGTGGCTGGCCAAGTTTAATAGTGTCCGGCAAAGGATAAATAATTTTCTGGGGTGAAATTCAATTGCCAAAATAGCAATACCTTAAATCAGTGGTTTCAGCAGTGGCTGGCCAAGTTTAATAGTGTCCGGAAAAGGATATATTTTTTTATGGGGTGAAATTCAATTGCCAAAATAGCAATACCGTAAATCAGTGGTTTCAGCTGTGGCTGGCCAAGTTTAATAGTGTCCGGCAAAGGATGTATTATTTTTTGGGTTGAAATTCAGTTGCAAAAAGAGAAATACCGTAAATCTGGTGTTCCAGCTGTGACTGGACAAGTTTCATAGTGTCCGGCAAAGGATATATTATTTTCTGGGGTGAAATTCAGTTGCAAAAATAGAAATACCATAAATCTGGTGTTCCAGCTGTGACTGGACAAGTTTCATGGTGTCCGTCAAAGGATATATTATTTTCTGGGGTGAGATTCAGTTGCAAAAATAGAAATACAGTAAATCTGGTGTTCTAGCTGTGGCTGGACAAGTAGTTTAATAGTATCCGTTAAAGGATATATTTTGTTCTGGGGTGAAATTCAATTGCCAAAATTGCAATACCCAAAATCTGGTGTTCCAGCTGTTGCATGCCAAGTGTAAATCTGTCCGTAAATGGGTATCTTACACTCAGCGTGCATCTCCAAGTGTATTTCTTTCCATTAAAGGGTATATTACACAAAGTGTTAAAATACAAGTGCTGAAAGCATAATTCTATATATTTTTTCACACGCTCCTGTGCATCTCTAAGTGTAAATCGGTCCGTAGAAGGATACCTTTCATCCAAGGCCTAAATACCAGGCCTTCAATTGATATTCCCCTAAATCTGTGGTTACTGCTGTGCCTGGATTAGTGTAATACGGTACATAAATAGATAGCCAGATAGTGTTAGGTGCCTGTAAAAAAAGGCCTGAATTTGAATTCAATACATTGGGCCAACTAATTTTTTTCATATTGTGGTGAATGGTAACAATGAGGAAAACATCTAGTAAGGGCCCATCACTGGTGCTTGGCGGGGGGGAAACGGAGGACGATGAAGATACGCCTCCCACAGAGAAAGGCTTGTCCTTACCTTTGGGCAGCCTGGCACACATCGGCAACTACATGCTGCAGTGCCTGCGCAACGACAGCAGAGTTGCCCACATTTTAATGTGTGCGGACTACTGGGTTGCCACCCTGCTGGATCCCCGGTACAAAGACAATGTGCCCACCTTACTTCCTGCACTGGAGCGTGATAGGAAGATGTGTGAGTACAAGCGCACGCTGGTAGATGCGCTACTGAGAGCATTCCCAAATGTCACAGGGGAACAAGTGAAAGCCCAAGGCGAAGGCAGAGGAGGCGCAAGAGGTCGCCAACGCAGCTGTGTCACGGCCAGCTCCTCTGAGGGCAGGGTTAGCATGGCAGAGATGTGGAAAAATTTTGTCACCACACCACAGCTAACTGCACCACCACCTGATACGGAACGTGTTAGCAGGAGGCAGCATTTCACTAACATGGTGGAACAGTACATGTGCACACCCCTCCACGTACTTACTGATGGTTCGACCGCATTCAACTTCTGGGTCTCCAAATTGTCCATGTGACCAGAGCTAGCCTTTTATGCCTTGGAGGTGCTGGCCTGCCCGGCGGCCAGCGTTTTGTCTGAACGTGTATTCAGCACGGCAGGTGGCGTCATTACTGACAAACGCAGCCGCCTGTCCACAGCCAACGTGGACAAGCTGACGTTCATAAAAATGAACCAGGCATGGATCCCACAGGACCTGTCCATCCCTTGTGCAGAATAGACATTTATAACTACCTCCCCTTAACCATATATTCTTGTACTGCAGGGCACTCCTTTATTGAATCCTCTTTTTTTAATTTTACCATTATTTTGCGGGGCAACCCAAAGTTGAATAAACCTCTCCTCCGTCTGGGTGCAAGGGGCCTAAATATCTGAAAGTGGCCTTCTCCAATCTCCATTGGTGGGTGACATGAAGCCTGATTCTCTGCTTTAGGACCTCTCTCCTCTGTCTGGATGCTGGGGCCTAAATAACTAAAAGTTTCCTTCTCCGTTGGTGGGTGACATGATGCCTCTTTTGCTGCTATGGGACCTCTCTCCTCTGTCTGGGTGTCAGGGGCCTAACTTTCACGTACTTGCTTGCTGTCTTGGTGGCAGACTTTTAACTCTTTTTACTGTCTAATGACCGCCCCATTGTCTGGGTGTCAGGGGCCTAAATTTCACGTACTTGCTTGCTGTCTTGGTGGCAGACATTTAACACTTTTTACTGTCTAATGACCGCCCCATTGTCTGGGTGTCAGGGGCCTATATGTCATTTAATCATTTGTTGTCTTGGTGGGAGGTATTTAACTCTTTTTACTGTCATGACCGCCCCAATGTCTGGGTGTCAGGGGCCTCAATTTCATGTACTTGCTTGCTGTCTTGGTGGCAGACATTTAACACTTTTTACTGTCTAATGACCGCCCCATTGTCTGGGTGTCAGGGGCCTATATGTCGTTTAATCATTTGTTGTCTTGGTGGGAGATATTAAACTCTTTTTACTGTCTAATGACCGCCCCATTGTCTGGGTGTCAGTGGCCTATATTTCGTTTAATTGCGTGCTGTCTGGGTGAGAGACATTAAACTCTTTTTACTGTCAAATGACCTCTCCTTTGTCTGGGTGTCAGAAGCCTACATAAATGATAATGGCCTGTTCCATTGCAGGTTGACCTGAGGCCTGTGTTGCTGTTACGGGACCGCTCTCCTCTTTGCGGGTGCCATGGCCCTGAGTCTTTGAATGAGGCCTGTGGCACTGCAGGCAGACATGAATCATTTTTGGCTGTGATGAGAACTTCAACTCCCATAGCATTCCCACCTGATGCCACCCCAACCTCCTATTCCACCTCCTCCTCCAAGTTGCCTATTGATATTGGTTATTTTTTATTTATTTTATTTTAAGTCATTTCCCTATCCACATTTGTTTGCAAGGGATTTACCTACATTTTGCTGCCTTTTGCAGCCCTCTAGCCCTTTCCTGGGCTATTTTACAGCCTTTTTAGTGCCCAAAAGTTCGGGTCCCCATTGACTTCAATGGGGTTCGGGTTTGGGGTGAAGTTCGGATCCCAAACCCGAACATTTTCGGGAAGTTCGTCCGAACTTCTCGAACCCGAACATCCAGGTGTTCGCTCAACTCTAGATACAATGATTCACATCTGTGTGCATATCCTTTGAATCATATAGGTCTATTCAGACATTCAGTTTTTTTATGTGGACTATTAGTAAGCAGGAAATGTCTGGGAGCATGCAGTACTTTGGTACATTTTGTGGACAGAATTTATACAGTCTATTCAATGGGACTATGAAAACCATGGACAACACATAGAAACATAGAATGTGTCGGCAGATAAGAACCATTTGGCCCATCTAGTCTGCCCAATATGCTGAATACTATGAATAGCCCCAGGCCCTATCTTATATGAAGGATGGCCTTATGCCTATCCCCTGCATGCTTAAACTCCTTCATTGTATTTGCAGCTACGACTTCTGCAGGAAGGCTATTCCATGCGTCCACTACTTTCTCAGCAAAGTAATTCTTCCTGATATTACTTTTAAACCTTTGCCCCTCTAATTTAAAACTATGTCCTCTTGTAGCAGTTTTTCTTCTTTTAAATATTCTCTCCTCTTTTACCGTGATGATTCCCTTTATGTATTTAAAAGTTTCTATCATATCCCCTCTGTCTCTTCTTACTTTCAAGCTATACATTTTAAGGTCCTTTAACCTGTCCTGGTAAGTTTTGTCCTGCAATCCATGTACTAGTTTAGTAGCTCTTCTCTGAACTCTCTCCAAAGTTTCAATATTCTTCTGCAGATATGGTCTCCAGTACTGCACACAATACTCCAAATGAGGTCTCACTAGTGCTCTGTAGAGCGGCACGAGCATCTCCCTCTTTCTACTGTTAATGCCTCTCCCTATACACCCAAGCATTCTGCTGGCATTACCTGCTGCTCTATGACATTGTCTGCCCACCTTTAGGTCATCTGATATAATGACCCCTAAATCCCTTTCCTCAGATACTGAGGTTAGTACTGTATCACTGATTTTATATTGTGCTCTTGGGTTTTTACGCCCCAGGTGCATTATCTTGCACTTATCGACATTAAATTTTAGTTGGCAGATTTTTGACCATTCCTCTAGTTTTCCTAAATCCTTTTCCATTTGGTGTATCCCTCCAGGAACATCAACCCTGTTACAAATCTTTGTGTCATCAGCAAAAAGACACACCTTACCATTGAGGCATTCTGCAATTTCGCTGATAAAGATATTAAACAATATGGGTTCCAGAACAGATCCCTGAGGTACCCCACTGGTAACAATACCATGGTCTGAATATACTCCATTGACTACAACCCTCTGTTTTCTGTCCTTCAGCCACTGCCTAATCCATTCAACAATATGTGAGCTCAAGCTCAAAGACTGCAGTTTATTGATAAGCCTTCTATGTGGGACAGTATCAAAAGCCTTACTAAAGTCCAGATAAGCGATGTCTACTGCACCCCCGCCATCTATTATTTTAGTCGCCCAATCAAAAAAGTCAATAAGATTAGTTTGACATGATCTCTCTGAAGTAAACCCATGCTGTTTTTTATCAATCAACCCATGGGTTTTTAGATGTTCCACAATCCTCTCCTTGGGTATGGTTTCCATTAATTTCCCCACTATTGATGTCAGGCTTACTGGCCTATAGTTGCCCGATTCCTCTCTACTACCTTTCTTGTGAATTGGCACAACGTTTGCTAATTTCCAATCTTCTGGGACGACACCTGTTACCAGTTATTGGTTAAATAAATCTGTTAATGGTTTTGCTAGTACACCTCTAAGCTCTTTTAATAGCTTTGGGTGTATCCCATCAGGCCCCTGTGATTTATTTGTATTAATTTTAGACAGCTGACTTAGAACCTCTTCCTCTGTAAAGACACATGCATCAAAGGATTCATTAGTCTTCCTCCCTAACTGAGGTCCTTCTCCTTCATTTTTTTTTGTAAAAACTGAACAGAACTATTCATTGAGGCAGTCAGCTAGTTCTTTATCCTCTTCCATATACCTTCCTTCTTTTGTTTTTAATTTGGTAATTCCTTTTTTTAATTTCCTTTTTTCATTTATGTATCTGAAGAATGTCTTATCACCTTTTTTCACTGACTGAGCTAATTTCTCTTCTGCCTGAGCTTTAGAAGCTCTTATCACTTGCTTGGCCTCTCTCTGCCTCATCTTATAGATTTCCCGGTCAACCTCGTTTTGGGTGTTTTTATACTTACTAAATGCCATCTTTTTGTTTTTAATGATTTTGGCCACTTCTGCTGAGTACCACAGTAGTCTCCTGCTTTTTTTGCCTTTACTGACAAGCCTAATGCACTTTTCTGTTGCCTTCAGTAGTGCCAATTTTAAGTAGTCCCATTTCTCTTGGACTCCATTGAAATTGTTCCAGTCTGATAGAGACTCGTATACCACTGATCTCATTTTAGAAAAGTCTGTTTTCCGAAAATCTAAAACTTTTGTTCTTGTGTGGAGTGACTCAGTCACTCCACACATGGAAACCATCCATGTGTGGTCCTTTTTTTCATGGACCCATTGCATAGAAAATTTATATAAAGTTTGCAAAATAAAACAGGCTAAACAATCATGGTAAAAAAAACTGAAATGTCCCGAACTTGAACCTTTTTGAATACAAAACAGTCCTGGTTTTTGTGTCTGCCCTTTTAGTTTACATGTTATATATAGTGATTTCTGCAGTGACATGAGGCAGCTGAAAAAAAAAAGATATATTTCTGCTAATACACCGACCCATATGATCTAGAGTAGATGTCAGCACTCTCCGGTACTCCAGCTGTTGTGAAACTACAAATTTCAGCATTCTCCCTTTATTTCTATGGGACTTCTGTGAACATGTGTGCCACTTCATAATAAGTTTGGTGCATCCGACTCCCCTTGAGTCTTAGTAACTAAAGGTTGTAGTGGAGCACTCACCTTTTGTTATTTCACACCTATACGTGTGTCAGTTAGTAACTATGCATGGTCATGTGAAATGAATAAGAATTTAAAACACTTCTTGCTATCACTTGTAGTATATTGGAGTGGGAGTGCTTCAAGGTCATTTTATGTAATGGCTGAAGTTTTTCTTGAAAGCAGCATGTAGACAGACTCATTTTGTATACTAATTCTAATGGAGTGAATCACTGACTGGACACGACAGAGGAAAGACAATGTTATTTTTAGATTAATTCACATGAAAACAGAGGGGTCATCATGTATCAACAGTTCTTTGGATCATGCTGTAGCGTGTAAACATACCAGACTTAAGAAGTCCTTTGCTCTCAGTAGGATTTTGCTTTGCAACATCTGATTCATTAATATTCTTTAGAAAGAGACCAGATTTGGATGGAAAGAATGTGATTAGATAACCCCAATGGATCACAGTTAACACAGATTGTACATATTTATGATCTGTGTTCTGATAAAGAGGGTTTCTAAATCCATAGATAGAGCTAATAAAAATGTTTTACATTAACAAATAAGATTCTGATTACATTCTCTCTATACAGATGAGGGAATGTATGCAGAAGTCTTCTAGTTCTGACAACATTCGACCCTTGGTTTGGAGTTTGATCCATCTCTTTTTCGCTAAGCGTGGCTCTAGACTTTTTAGCTGTTTAGCTGTTTAGCTGTAATGGTAATGGTATTCTGCTGGGGAAATACGTACCTCTTCCCAGGTGTCCTCATTTTGGGTAGGATCTTCTTTAATGGGCAAAGGGCATAAGGCATATACGTTCTTATTAGACTTGCCAGTTCTGTACTTGACCACAAAGTCATAGTTTGCAAGACGTGAGGCCCACCTCTGTTTCAGGGCTCCTAACTGGGCCTTACTCAGAAGTGCTAGTGGATTGTTGTCCGTGTAGGCTAAATATGGTGTTTCTGCAAGGTAATGTTTGAACTTTTTAGTACAGGCCACACACGTGCAAGGAATTCTCTTCCCTTGAAGGATCTATAGTTTTGGTTATTTCACTCAGCTCCTCTGAGAGATCAGTTGGCAAAGGCAATCACACTTTCTCTTCAATATTGCATCTGAGACAAGACAGCTCCAAGACCCTTTGTAGCTGCATCAGTGTAGAGAAAGGTTGATTGTAGCCCAGGTAGCCTAGGAGTTGGAAGGGAATCTTTTCATATTTTTTGAGGTGTCTGTTTAGGAGTTCTTGCAGTGGTTCGACAATCTGGCAAAGTGCGGGATAAGGTATCTGCAGTAGCTTGCAAAACTCAAGACATTTTTCACCTCTTTTACTGTAGTAGGGGTAGGCCAGTTTTGGACCACAGCTAGCTTCTCTGATTCAGGTTTCACACCTTTATAGCTGACGATATGTCTTGTGTACTTGACTTCAGTTTCAGCAGATGACGTTTGTAAGGCTTAATCTTGGAATCATGCCTGACGAGGACTTGGAAGACTTCAGCCAGATGTAATAGATTGTCTTTATAGGACTTGGAGTATATGATGACATCATCTAGGTATATAACAACAGTTTCAAAGTTCTTGTGGCCACAGCAGCATTACATTAGTGTTTAGTGTTTGTCCAAAGGGCATGTAGTTGAATTTAAATAGGCCCATAGGGGTGGTGAACTCTGTCTTCCTATGGTCTTCTGGGGTCATAGGTACTTTCTAGTATCCATTTGAAAAGTTCAAGTTTGTTGCAGATCCTAATGCTGCCTGCTACCTGTAGATGGTTGTGACTTTAGAACCGATGTCCAGCAAGGCAGTGAAGGGAACTCCATTTCAGAAGACCACTTCAAATTGGGGCTCCACATACTTGGGCTTCCAACCTAGTTTTCCTACAATTTGTCCTCTGGAAGGATTGGCCTTGGCCTTGCAGATAAATCTCTTTTGTTCATCTAGCAGTCATTAGGCAACCTGCCAGGGCTCTTTTAGTAAGTTTCATTAGGACCAGAAGAGGGTAGTCTTCTAGTCAGTGGAGACTTGCTATGAAGCTGTAAGAGCTTTTCCAGCTGCTCAAATTTTTGGCATTCCCATACTTTCTGTCAGCAGAGAGACTTGGTCTGTTAGAACTGCAACAGCATCTGCAACTGGGGCTTAATCTCATTGGCTGGCTATTAGATTGGTTGGTACAGGGTACTTGCTAGCAGATCATACAGCAGGCTTGGCAGCTTCTTTTTGGGGGTTCTTCCCCAGAATGTTGATGGCTAGTTCTTATAAGTCCAGGAGCGTGGTATAACATTGTATGCTGAGCAGACATCATCTTTGATTCTTTACAGTTTCTGTTCCTGTGCCCTCTACAAACTGTACCCACAGGGTTTTATCCCTATTTTCTGCTTCACGGGAGTCTACTTGCACAACGGCCCTCAAGACCTCCTGTAGAGATAATGCAAAGTTTCTGAGTGGCTCACTAGGCTGCTGCCTCTTGCCGAAAAATGCATCTTTATCTCGGATGAAGTCTTGGTTTCAAAGGTGTTATACAGTCTCTTTAGTATCTGTTCTACAGTCTTCTTCTCTAAAAATGGCCAGGATTTCACTTTTCTCAGAGAAGTACCTACGAACCGGCCAATAAGCATTTCCATCTTTTGTTCTGCAGTAACTGGATATAATTTAAATATGGCAAGAATTTTCTCTTTAAAGAAGTAGATGTTATCAGTGATTGAAAGCATTGTGTGCATAAGTGGGCATACAGATATGGTTAGTCACTGATAACACCTCCTCCCTGTACTGATAGTTGTTAGAAAAAGGAAAGATATAAAAGCATACAATATAGGTTTTTCTGAATCTTTTCCTCTATATATATATATATATATATATATATATATATATATCTCAATCTGCTCAGCTTTTCCTGCTATAACATGGTGCTTTCAGATTACATTGCATTTTGTGGTGATAGATTCTCTTTAAAGTCTCTCAGACTTCTCCGGACTTCTCCCATGTAATGTGGGAGCCATGGTTAATGGCATCATACATGGCGCTGTAGTTGTAGGGGACCCTCTGTGGATGGGCTGCTTAATATCCCCATGGTCGGACATGGCTGCAACATTTTCTCTTGGTCATACAGTTTAAATGAAGCAATTTCAAACATTGGTCTTGCTTTGCTGTGGGTTTCGGCTATTGTACGGGTATAGGTCCCTTTAAAAGGGTTTTCCAATCAGTGGGAGTCTGACACCTGGGGCCCCCGCCGATCATCTGTTTGAGCGCCAGTGCCTTCTCAAACAGTTGATAGGCCGGGGCTCTGGTAATTGACCCCCACCGATCAGTACAAAAATTTTAGAAAACCCCTTTAAGTCTTTTAACTGCAATGCTTCTAGGCAAGCTAAGGTGTGCTGTGATGCTGCCTGATAGATTAGGCAATATTACTTCTCCAGTGCGCACTCCGTGTGCTGTCCGCATCCTTTGCTCCGCTCCGTGGCCCCGCAAAAAAAATAGAGCATGTCCTATTCTTGTCCGTTTAGCGGACAAGAATAGGCATTTCTACATAGGGCTGCGTTGCGTTCCGCAAATTGCGGAACGGAACATGGAGCAGCTTCCGTGTTTTGTGGATCCGCGGTTTGCAGACCCCAAAACACCTACGATCGTGTGCATGAGGCCTAATATTCAGAAAAACACCAATTACATGATGTATGTGTAAGAAACAGCCCAATGATGTCCCAAGTTTCATTAATCTGTTTAAACTGTGTTAAAGTTGAATGTATATGTGTTCCTGTGTGTTTGTGATTCTGCTCCTTTAAGACAGCAGCCATTGTAATATGATGCTGGAGTGATACACCCCCTATGATGTCAGCCTGCCTGTTTTGCAGACAGAGCGTGAGAAGAGAAGCAGGAAGTGACGAGACAGGGAGCAGCAGCCATCTTGGCAAGAGAAAAGACAGGTGTCTGGGCTGTATTGAGAGTGTGTGGAGATATAAGAGGATTTTCCTATACAGCCAAGCTGTATGTATTTCAGTCCAGAGGTGGACAGAGTATAAAGAGACAGTATGTTTAGTGAAGCCACGCTGAAAGGACTGTGCTAAGTGGCTAATCAGTGAAACCGACATTGTGGCTGTGCATATTGCGACCAAAGTTAGAGACTCGCAGTGCTGTTGAGTATTGGACAGCAACTGCAAACCCCGGCTTATATCACACCTCAGTGTATCGATTCTGCAGGACTGTCAGTGTTCTGAGTGATACCTGCTGTTGGACTCCATTGCATCCATTTGGTTTCCTTGCCTACTGAGGAGGATTTCATTGCTTTGGATATTGTGATAACCGTGAGGAAAGGACGCTTCGCTATCAAAGAAAGGAATGACATTGGTTCCCACTGCGCGCTTCTGCAGACTGTAAGCGGTCCACCTGGACCACTGGGAAAAGGGGTGTGTGCACCCAACTGTGAAGTTAGGGTCAGTTAGGGATAGTTTGGGGAATATTGTTTATTCAGTGTCCATGCTGCGGAGGTGGATGTAGTAAAAGTGGAAACTATTGCAGAATCTGTCTTGAATTGGAATGATGGGAACAGCAGACGTGGAGCCTCTGATGCCCGAGTCTGACTAGGTGCGGGGGTTCTGTGGCTGAAACCACCCGTACCAGTTGGAAGGGATGTCACTGGGGTACTGATGTGCGGTACCCCCTCCTCCTCCTCCATCCCTTCCAAAAGGTCCTGAGCATCAGGACTAAGCAGCAGCTCACTCTCCTGCATTACCTCCCCCATGATGTCCCTCTCACTGTCAAACAGCAGCAGGGACGAGTCTTGGGGGATGGGGGCTGGTCCTGCAGGAGGCGGAGAGCTGCTGCTGCTCAGAGCTAGGGCTGAGGACTCCATGCCACTGGCTTGTGTCAGGAAAGCCACAACTGCCTCGGCATCCTAAGACGAAAAAAATCCCGGATGAGGCGGACTCCCCTGTCAGCTGCGCCCAGGGGTGCAGGGGTCCAGCACTGGAACCAAATGCCCTACCAGGACCACAGCTGCCAGCACACCCATAAAACTATACAAAGAAAATAAAGAGGGACTATCTAATGTAATTGAATAAGGATCCATATGACTCAGCAAAGCACAGAGCACAGCAATAACACTGCTCTCTTTCAGAACTGCAAAAAACTGCAGAAAATGGCTGCTGGGGATTTTCTTATATAGTAAGGGGTGGGCAACTTTCATATTGGTTGCTAGGGATGTTTGACAAAAGACAAAGATATTGCAGCCTTCTTATTGGCCCACAAGCAAGAAGCAGTGAGGGTACTGATGAAAAAAAAAATCTAGAATATTTGCAATTACAAAGATATAGCACTATATTCTAGATCTTTGCGAATTCTTGAAGTGCCGATATTCGCAATATAAATTCACGATTAGAATACTTGCGATCAACACTAGAACTAGTCGGCAGCTGACCCACGAGGGTCATAAACACCGATACAAGGGGATAAAGCAATACTCATAGTCAAGAAACGATTCAAGGTCAGGACACCCAGAGTTTGCGCGTATCCATAAAACAAGTCCGAGGTCAGATTGGAAAGCTAAGTGTCAGTATGATAAACAAGCAGTAGTCAGGAAACACAGATGGTCAGCCATTGTCTGGTGAAGATAAAGTTCACTGGCCCTTTAAGGGCCAGGGAGTACACGTGCATGTACGCCTGTGGGACAGAGGAAGAGGCCTAGCAGTCAGGCTGAGACCTCCAATGCCAGACATAGGACCCTGCAGCCAGCCCTGCCACTGGAAGGCAGAATGAACTCAGCAGAGCTGGGCTGCTGAAAAACTGCAGGGTGAGTGGTGCATTGCTCATGTTTGTCCAGCCGCAGGCATGAAGCGCTTCATGATAATTATAAATGATTAAACAGTGAGTTCATAGAGAAGGTGGAGGATAGTTCAAGGAGTATTTGTAATTCATGTAATCTGATTGCCAAGGAAAGCAGCGAGATGTACAGTATGATGTCTGCACAAAGATGACAGACCAAGGATGGTCAGACAGGAGGTTGCATTTTAGAATAAAAAAAGGAAATGGCAGGAGTGAATAATAAGCCGAACAGTTGAGGCTAGTGTGGAACATCATATGAAAAGTAACTGTATTGAGAGAGCAGGTGTTGCAGTGGAAAATACCAAACATATATCAGAAAGTCACAGTTGGTTAACTTCCCAAAATGTGTCAAGATGAGGCATTTTTGTGAAAGCAACAACAACAGCAGAAGAATACAACATTTTCTTAATGAAATTTCATTACTGGGGCTTACCTTGATGGTACATATAGTATTACTTAAGGTGGATTTCCACCTAGAATTTAGACATTGCCATAAAGTGCGAGAGTGTTGATAGTATGATTATAGTTTAATAATTTTCTTTTAATTTCCAGAGGTATTGACATTTTTATTGTCACAGCCATTCTAAAAAATATGACCACAGGAAGTGTAGCCATATTGATTAGTGTTGAGTGCGAATATTTGAATCGCCAACTTTAATCGTGAATATCACCACTTAGAGAATTTGCGAATATTTAGAATATAGTGCTATATATTCGTAAATGATGTTGAGCGCGAATATTTTAATCGCAAATTTTTCGTGAATATATTACATTGCCGATTCTCACAATCAAGTAAATAATGACTGGAGATCACAAGTTCTCAAATTTGCGAATCTATGGCGAATATTCGTCCAAAAATTTGTGAAATATCGCAAATTCGCATATTGCCTATGCCGCTCATCACTAATATTGATTATCTTTTTTAAATTCACTTCACCTCAGCTGGCGGTATAGCCATCGGTTCCTATTTAACATGCCATCAATATGCCAATTTTTTTTATATCTCTCAAAATAAGAGAAAAAGTAGCAAAATATTAGTAATCACCCCATCTTATTTACTACTTCACTTACCAATAGCCCCTTCTTTGTGCAGTTCTAAAGCATTGTCCTTTTTATAGTACATGACAAGTTTATTTTATTTCATTTTTATTTATTTATTTATTTTTTGTAGTTTGGCCTTTTATTTCTATGTAGGCTGAATTCCATCTTGTTGACTAATATACAATGTGCGCCCCTAGCAATGCCATCTGATCTGAATGTGGCCAGATCATTGGTTAAGTTACAACTCTCGTTGATCCTATTTTATATCTTATATTATTCTTGGAAATAAAAATGCATAAGTGGACTTATCTGATAAGCCCACATTTTTAAATAAAATCCTCAAAACTTTTTATTTGGAGCATTTTATGTGATGAGTGGGTTTGGGGGCAAGGAATGAATTGCTCATAGGGAGCTTGAAATACATTTCCACTACCAGCGAATGTCAGAAATTCAGAAGCCAAGATCTTGTTGGCAAGCAGAAGGTTGATAAGATTAAGTTCTCTTTGTCCTACTTGATCTTGCTTGAAGCAGCCTGGAGCTTGTGTAACTAAATACATATTTATGGCAGCTGAACTCATATTTTATTTACATTGTATTCAGGAAGCAGCTTTGAGAACCAGAAAGAGGATGCTTTTTTTTAAAAAAACACATTGAGGTGTTGAGATTAACATGTCTCCAAAGTAAAGGCAAGAGTTTTCTAAAAAATGAAACAGATACATTACTTAATTTCCCCTTGTATTTTCTCTAAATACCAGGAAAGCAAATAAAAACTGCACATCTGTGCATCTATAAGTGTCAATATTTAAGGATATTTATATAGCAGAATGGATGCACAGTGGTTAGCACTGGTGCCTTGCAATGCTGGGTTCCTGGGTTAGCATCGGGCCAAGGACAACATCTGCGCAGAGTTTGTATGCTCTCCTTGTATTGTGTGAATTTCCTCCCATACGTAAAAAAACATACAGATAGGTTAATTTGGAATTTAAATTGTGAGACCCATTTTGGAGAGGGGCTGATGATGATGATCTCTGTACATCACAGGGGAATTTGTAAGAGCTACATAAGTAATTGCACGGTATCATTATGGTCTGCACTGTCCCAAATGATGATGACTTCACCTTTTGTTTCAGATTACACAAATTGGAGTTTCAAAATGTCCTTCAATAGCTTTTTGAGATTTTCTGTTGACCTTCAATAAAATGTTCTTCAGTATGCAAGTATACATGCAGGTCCTGCACTCCTGCCCAAGCAGTGCTCATTTATCTTCTCTTGTGTAGAAGATTTGTAGATAGCTCAGGAGAAGCGAGTGACAGTAGCAAGAATGGTAGTTGCTACTATCTCTGAAGCTCTCCTGGGCTATGCAGTGATGGGAAAGGCGCATCATTCTTCCTTTAAGGGCACATCTTGTTACTGGGGTTTCTTCTACCTGATGGTATTTCAGGGTGCACTTGATGGTGATGAATTGTGAGGTGCAAGGCAGGATCACCTAGCAGCCACAGATGGTATGGCAGTACAGTGTGATGGTGGAGGCAATAAGATCAAGTTAACAGCAGAATGGTTCTTTACTGAAGAATCAAGTTCAGCTACATTGGGCACACTTCTCAGCATGCATGGACTGGCAGTTCGTACACAATGTGCAATTTCCACAATTCTCATGGTTGTCACAGTTACAGTGATAGTTAATTGGCCAAGGCCTTTCTCTGAACCAATATTCCTCATATTGCACTTCTCTAGCTGACTTAAAGAGGACCTTTCACCACGTCTGACATGCCTGTTTTTATACCTCCATGCATTCACCAAGTAATAACCATTCTGGAGCATCTATTCTTATGTCTTTATGTTGTGCTATTCCTGTTTTTTTCCTGCTAGAAGTTATGAATGCATTGTTAACAGTCTGCAGTAAGGGTACAGAGGGATGGTAACCAGTTGGGAGTGTGTACTTACACAAACTCACTCTATCCAGTCAGTGCTACCATTTTAGACTATGCAGGCACCCCCCCTCCCCCCCACAACTGGTCACCACCCTGCTGTACCCTTACTGCAGACTGCTAGCATTTGATTCATAATTCTAGTAGAAATAAGAAAGAAACGGTAAAAAATAGAGCCATAAGAATAGATGCTCCAGATTTATTACATGAGGAATGCATGTAGCTATCAAAACAGACATGTCAGGAGCGGTAACAGGTCCTCTTTAACCGCCTGCCGACTGCTACACGCACGGATGCGTCCAGGCGGCGGCAGGTTTGTTCCTCCTGGACGCATCCGCGCGTCATCTTGCGAGAGGCGAGATTTGCTGTGAACGCAGTGCCCCATCTTGGCTGCAAAAAAGTGGCACACATGTGGTATTGCCGTACTCAGGAGAAGTAGGGCAATGAGTTTTAGGGTGTATTTTTATATATACCCATACTTTGTGTGAGAAATATCGCTGTAAATGACAACTTTTTAAATTTTTTTATACAAAGTTGTCAGTTTACAGAGATATTTCTCTCACTCAACATGGGTATATGTAAAAATACACCCCAAAACACATTGCCCTACTTCTTCTGAGTACGGCGATACCACATGAGTGGCACTTTTTTGCAGCCTGGGTGCGCAAAGGGGCCCAATTTCCTACGAGTACCTTTAGCTTTTACATGGCTGCTCACAATTTAGCCCCGCCCAAAATGCCAGAACAGTAAACACACCCCACAAATGACCCCATTTCGGAAAGTAGACACCCCAAGGTATTCACTGAGGGGCATAGTGAGTCCGTGGGAGATTTTATTTATTTTTTGCCAGAAGTTAGCAGAAATGGAAACTTTATTATTATTATTTTTTCCTCAGAAAGTGTCATTTTCCGCTAACTTGTGAAAAAAATTAAATGATACATGAAGCCACCATGCCCCTCCGCGAATACTTTGGGGTGTCTTCTTTCTAAAATGGTGTCATTTGGGGGGGTATTTATACTATCCTGACATTCTAGCACCTGAAGAAACATGACAGGTGCTCAGAAAGTCAGAGCTGCTTCAAAATGCGGAAATTCACTTTTTTGCACCATAGTTTGTTTGGGTATAACTTTTACCCAAACCAATAAATATACACTTATTGGATTTTTTTTTAATCAAAGACATGTAGAACAATAAATTTTGCGAAAAATTTATATAGAAATGTAGTTTTTTTTAAAAAATTTTACAACAGAAAGTGAAAAATGTCATTTATTTGCAAAAATTTCGGTCATTTTTGATTAATAGCAAAAAAAGTAAAAATGTCAGCAGCAATGAAATACCACCAAATGAAAGCTCTTTTAGTGAGAAGAAAAGGAGGTAAAATTCATTTGGGTGGTAAGTTGTATGACAGAGCAATAAACTGTGAAAGTAGTGTAGTGCAGAATTGTAAAAAGTGGCCTGGTCATTAGGGGGTTTTAAGCTAGGGAGCTGAAGTGGTTAAGCACAAGCATCCAGAAATAGGGGTGCAATAATTCTCTTTTACTATGCAACTAGGGGGTGGCACCCAACATCAACCTAAGTTCTGCACCTTTTTCACATGTCTATATATACACACAGTACATGTATACACATGCATTGGAATATTCTGCTCACATGCTGCTTACACACTGCACACAAAAAGCACATGCCAGTCACTAAAAGGACGCATGCTGTACAAAAGCCACTCACACACAGGACATATGCCACACTTACATGCTGTACATAGGACACATGGTATATACACCACTCACACATAGAGGACATGGCGCCTACAGACCTTTAACACATACAACTTATGACACACTCATTGCACCTATAGTTAGGACACAGGCTGCACATGGCACTCACAACTATACATGCACAAGCAATATTACTGATAAACAAAAAAATAAACTTGCAAAATACATATAAAAATACTAAAACAGACATTACCTGTTAATTCCATGACTCTAACACCAATACTCCTGTGGTCCCCTTTATCTACAGGGCAGCAGCAATGAACAGCCAGATTGGACCATGGTCTGTGCAGACAAACACTGACGGCAGTCGAGCAGTCTATAGAGAAACTGGCTGCAGTGTTTATGTGCCAATATGAATTTTACTTGATGGTCCCCTGTAAGTAAAGACCAGGAGAGGGACCACCAGATCATCATTGCTGGAGCAGCGGAGGATCGAACACTGTGGTTTATTTTGTTATTTTATAATTCTGAAGCCAGATTTTCTTTTACATCTGGACAATCACTTGGGATAGCTAGACATACAGTATGTAAAGGGAGCTTAACATTCAGAGTGTACAATCTGCATCAACCTTTACTACAGAGTGGATGGTTTTTAAGTTAAATATCTTTTATTTTTAACTGTTTGTTTTTTATATTATGGTGACACAGAAACAACTCAATGCACATTTGGTCACATGTGATTTGTTGCACGTTTTTCGACAAGGGAATGGTTAGATCAGATGTTAAGATTACACTGGCTAATGCAAAGCAAATACATTCCTAAAAAGGACCCAAACGGAAAATACCACACTTAAAACACAGCTAGCAGCCTTATTAGCGGCCAAAGTTTGCTTGAACAAATATGCATTGTTGTTTCAATTGAAACCACATGGTAACTGCTTAATATTTGGTATACTGTTGTGCATATTTGTAGATTGATGGATTATTAAAATATAGTCTTCAAAAAACTTTCTTTCGGTTGTAACAGTTCCTAGTCTTATGCCATTATAAAAAAGGAAGTTTTTTTTCTATTGTTTGCTTTGCTTTTATTGCAGTATAAAATCTTCAACAACAAAAAATGTATGTATGTCATCCTTATGTAACCACCATATAGATGTAAGAAATGATTATATGTGCTCTGTATAGCTATTTCATGCAGCTGCTGTATTACATAATTATAGGACTATTATAAATATACTCTACTGCAATATAATGTGTGTACCATGGCATTGGTATGTGGTTACTGAATGACTCAATTAATGATGGTTGACACTGTATATCATAGTTATGTGATCAAAATAGAGTACTGTTACCTGAGCACTATAAATCACTGGGTCTCTATGACATTCTTATATATATACTGTATATGGAAGCACTGAACTCTCATTTACACTAGTAACATAACATAGTATATAAGACCGAAAAAAGACATTTGTCCATCCAGTTCGGCCTCTTTCCTACAAGTTGATCCAGAGGAAGGCAAAAAACCCCTGTGAGGCAGAAGCCAATTTTCCCTACTTAAGGGGAAAAAAATTCCTTCCCGACTCCAATCAGGCAATCAGAATAACTCCCTGGATCAACGGCCCCTCTATAGTAGCTGTAGCCTGTAATATTATTACACTCCAGAAATACATCCAGTCCCCTCTTGAATTCCTTTATTGTACTCACCATCACCACCTCTTCAGGCAGAGAGTTCCATAGTCTCACTGCTCTTACTATTATACATTTGCTGTATGGCACTATTTTAACCCTGCAGACAAAGTTATTAAACTGCGGTATTTGACACTATTATTCGGTTACTGCACCCCCCTATTGTGGACACAATATCTTAGTGTTCTTTAACCACTTCTACCCCAGGCTAGTTTTTATCTTCCTGCTCAGGCCTATTTTTGCAAATCTGACACTTGTTACTTTATGTGGTAATAACTTTGTAATCATCCAACCGATTCTGGTATTGTTTTCTGGTGACACATTGTACTTCATGTTAGCGGTAAATTTGGGTCAATTATTTTGTTCCTTTATTTGTAAAAATAATCAAAATTTACAGAAAATTCGGAACAATTCACAATTTTCTCAATTGAGTTTTAAGACAGATAGTGATACCTCATAGAATAATTATCAGTCAACATTGCCCATATGTTTACTTTATGACGGCATCATTTTGTAATTGTAATTTTATTATTTTAGGACATAAGAAGGTTCAGAATTTTAGAAGAAATCTTTCACATTTTCAAGAACATTTCCAAAACCTTTTTTGAAGCATCAATTCAGTTATAAAGTGATTTTAAGGGGCTTATTTAATAGAAACCACCCATAAACTACACCCCTCAAGATATTCAAAACTGATGTGACAAACTTTGTTAATTCTTGAGGTGTTCCACAAGAATTAGGAAAATAAAGGTGAAATTTAAAATTAGATTTTTTTTGTTGATTTTTCATGTTGATCCATTTTTTCTTGCAACACAGCAAGGGTTAGCAGCAAAACAAACCTCAATAACTATTACCCTGATTCTGCAGTTTACAGAAATACCTCCATATGTGGCTGTAAACTGCTCCATGGGCACACACCAATGGTAAGAAGGTAAAGAAGAGCCATATGGTTTTTGGAAGGCAGATTTTGTTAAAAGGCTTTTCAGACGTTGTATCTGAAGATAAATTTTGAATGGATCCAGTGGGTAAGATTTAATAATTCGTTATTTCATATGCAAAATATTAAAATATGCACACATGCATGGTTACAGTCTGACGCCTTTTGACCTATAAGGTTTTAGTAACAGACTAAAGTGCAAGTAAGGCTAGGTCTACACGATGACATTTGTTGCGCGAGATTTTGTTGCATTAATGTTGCGCGACAAATTTTATAATGGTACTATATGGTGTCGCATTGCAACTGTGACATGCTGCGACTGCGACATGACAGTCGCAAAAAAATCCATTCAGGATGGATTTTTTCTGCGACTGTTGCGTCACAGTCGCAGCATGTCGCGACGCGACACCATAGACTACCATTATTTAAATTGTTGCGTGACATTAATCCAAAAAAATGTCGTGAGACAAAAATGTTTGAATGTAGTTGTGCTCAAATGTTGTCGTGTAGACCTAGCCTAAAAAAACACTTTTTTTTTAAAATTTGTGGTACTATATTAATTATAATAAAGCACACACGTCAATGATAACCCGCCCACTTCACATAAAAACAGCAGTCAGCAATGAAAATATCACAGTATATACAAATATATAGGATACATGATATTATTAATAAAATGTAAGCAAATCTGAATGATAATTAAGGCCCACTGGGAAACTTGTGTTTAAGGTTTAAGTCCAATGAGCTCACTCTAGCAGGCGGTGTCTGTTGTCTTTGAAGAGATCCTGAAGTACCCCTACAGTGGAATCCCCAAACAGTGACCCCATTTTGGAAACTACACCCCTTAAGGAATTTAATAAGGTGTGTGCTGAACACTTTGACCCTACAGACGTTTTACAGAATTTAGATACACTTGGCTTTGGTTTTGAAAATCAAAAATTTCATTTCTTCCAATAAAATGTTGCTTTAGCCCCACATTTTTCATTTTCACAAGGGGCTTTCGGAGAACAAACACCCCTTAATTTGTTGCCAATTTTCTCCTGAATACAGCAACACTCCATATATATAGTATACTGCTGTAGTCAGAAGGGAAGGAGCGCCAAATGGCTTTTGCAGCGCAGATTTTAATGGACTGGTTTACCGGTACCATGTTGGTACTGAACAGTCTCTGGGTACAAGTACAGCTATTTTCTGATAACCATATGCTTTTCTGCATGTGAGGACTTAGGCCCCTTTCACACAGGCGAGTTTTCCGCGCGGGTGCAATGCGTGAGGTGGACGCATTGCACCCGCACTGAATCCTGACCCATTTATTTCTATGGGGCTGTGCACATGAGCGGTGTTTTTCACGCATCTCTTCTGCGTTGCGTGAAAATCGCAGCATACTCTATATTCTACGTATTTCACGCAACGCAGGCTCCGGGGTACCAGGACCATTACAAAAAGGACGCTGCCTGGGTGGAGGTAACCCAGTATCTGTTTGCCCGCATATGGGAAAAGACCCAAGGCCAAAGCCGAAAGAATTTAAGTAAGTAAACAATGCATACATGTTTGATCCTTGCTGTCCTCCCTAGTATATAGGCGTTGTTATACGTTAGTGTCCCTGGTATATAGGTCTTGTTATACGTTAGTGTCCCTGATATATAGGTCTTGTGATAAGTTAGTGTCCCTGGTATATAGGCCTTGTTATACGTTAGTGTCCCTGCTATATAGGCCTTGTTATACGTTAGTGTCCCTGGTAGATAGGCCTTGTTATACGTTAGTGTCCCTGGTATATAGGCCTTGTTATACGTTAGTGTCCCTGGTATATAGGCCTTGTTATACGTTAGTGTCCCTATCACTTTGGAAATTGATACATGCCCCTTTCTTCTATTTGTATTACCAGTTGAAGAGGTCAAGAATCATTGGCAGAGCTGCCGTGACCAGTTCCGCAAAGAAATGAAACAGCATGGGTGGAGCGGGGCTGGTCCCCCCAAGAAAAGACCCTACCTATTCCGGGAGCAGCTGATGTTCCTGATCGCCGTCATGGAGCTGCGTCCGTAAGTCCATTCTACACACTGACCACTACATGTGAAGCTATACACACTGTCGAATTCTTATTTACTGTGAATGGTTTGAATTGATCAATGTGAAATGTCATAGTTGGCGATAGCAAACATTCACATTGCTCCTTTCTTTACCAAAAGTAGGATAATTAAATTCCAAGTGGAGTTAGATTTATGGTATGAATACCTAGGTTAGTGATGTAGCAGGGTTAACCCACATGCTTTATGGGACATATGATGTTTACTAAATGCGTAAAAAAGCGTAATGCGTTATCTTTTATAGTCCTTTTCGTTAAAGATAAGACGATGAGTATAGACATTCTATTTCAGAGTGTGTGTGTTATCCGTGCTACATCTGTACTACCCCAATTACCACATATGTATTATATTTTTGGGCCCAGTTAGTACTATGTGACAAATGTAGTTTGTGTAGCTCATGACAGGAATATGTGCAATGATTATTTATAACCCCACATATTCTTCATATCGTCATGTGCATGTTTTTGATAAATTTTCAAGTTCAAGTTCTAAATTACTTAGCTAGAGCCCGGCAGGAGGATCATCATGACATGTTTGCCCGTAGTCTGGTACATTATATGCGCCAGCTAGCTCCAGAGCAGTGTTGAGCGAACAGTTCGAGCATAGTTCGGGTTCATACCGAATTTTGGGGAGTTCGGGACACGGACCCAGACCCGAACATTTTCAAAAAAGTTTCGGGTCCATTGTTTGGTGATTTCTTCCCGCTTTCTGAAGGGCTGCACAGCAGCCAATCAGCTAGCATTTTACTTCTTGCCCTAAGAAGCCATCACAGCCATGCCTACTAATGGCATGGCTGTGATTGGCCAAGTGCAGCATGTGACCCAGCCTCTATTTAAGCTGGAGTCACGTAGCGCCACATGTCACACTGCTCTGATTAGTGTAGGGAGAGGACGCAGCTTCTGTGAGGGCGATATTAGGCAGGGAAAAGTCAGCAAAAACACCTAATAAAGTGATCGATCTACAGCTGTGAATCATTCAACTTCTGCTAGTTAATTGCTCACTGGTTTTTAAGGCTGCACAGAGCGTTTTTCTGTTAATTTTTTCTGGGGTGATCGGTGGCCATTTTGTGACTTGTGGTGCACAAGCACAAGCTGCCACCAAGTCCATCAATCCATCAATACTAGGTTTTTTTCTGCTATATCCTACATCAGGGGCTTGGCTGTGCTTATTGTCACCCCTAGAAACTCAGGATAGAAATGTCTATTTTATTAAGGGGTTAAATTCAATTGCCAAAATAGCAACCCCCTAAATCTGATGTCCCAGCTGTGGCTAGCCAAGTGTAATACTGTCTGCTGTCTGGCAAAGGATAGATAATTTTCTGTGGTGAAATTGTGTATTTCTGTCTGTTAAAGGGTATCTTACACAAAGTGTTAAAATACAATTGCTGAAGGCATAATCCTACATATTTTTTCACACGATACTGTGCATCTCCAAGTGTAAATCTGTCCATAAAAGGATACCTTTCATCCAGGGCCTAAATACTAGCCCTAAAATTGATATTCCCCTAAATCAGTGGTTACTGCTGTGCCTGGATTAGTGTAATACGGTACATAAATAAATAGGCAGATATTGTTAGGTGCCTGTAAAAAAAGACCTGAATTTGAAATCGATACATTAGGCCAAATATTTTTTTTCTTATTGTGGTGCTTGGTGAACAGTAACAATGAGGAAAACATCTAGTAAGGGATGCCAGCGCGGTCGTGGTGGTGTTAGTGGACCCTCTGGTGCTGGGAGAGGACGTGGCCATTCTGCCACAGCCACACATCCTAGTGAACCAACTACCTCAGGTTCCAGTACCCGCCAGAATTTACAGTGATATTTGGTGGGGCCCAATGCTGTTCTAAGGATGGTAAGGCCTGAGCAGGTACAGGCACTAGTCAATTGGGTGGCTGACAGTTGATCCAGCACGTTCCCAACATTATCTCACACCCAGTCTTCTGCAGAAAGCGCACAGGTGGCGCCTGAAAACCAAGCCCATCAATCTGTCACATCACCCCCATGCATATCAGGGAAACTGTCTGAGCCTCAAGTTATGCAGCAGTCTCTTATGCTGTTTGAAGACTCTGCTGGCAGGGTTTCCCAAGGGAATCCACCTAGCCCTTCCCCAGTGGTGGAAGACATAGAATGCACTGATGCACAACAACTTATGTTTCCTGATGATGAGGACATGGGAATACCACCTCATCGGAGTCCGCACGTCTCTGATGATGACGAAACACAGGTGCCAACTGCTGCGTCTTTCTGCAGTGTGCAGACCGAACAGGAGGTCAGGGAGGAAGACTGTGTGGAAGACGATGCCACTGACTTTCATAGTTCAGAGGAAGAGGCAGTGGTGAGACTGAGCCAACAGCATAGCAAAAGAGGGAGCAGGGGGCAAAAGCAGAACAGCCGCCGCCAAGAGAGTTCGCCTGCTACTGGCCACCGCCACCAGGGACCGAGCACCCCAAAGGCAGCTTCAAGAAGTTCCCTGGCATGGCACTTCTTTAAACAATGTGCTGATGACAAGACCTGAGTAGTTTGCACGCTGTGCCATCAGAGCCTGAAGCGAGGCATTAACGTTCTGAACCTTAGCACAACCTGCATGACCAGGCATCTACATGCGAAGCATGAACTGCAATGGAGTAAACACCTTAAAAGCAAGGAACTCACTCAGGCTCCCCCTGCTCCCTCTTCTGCTGCTGCCTCGGCCTCTTCCTCCGCCTCGGGAGGAATGTTGGCACCAGAGGATGTGCCACCGACACCACCACCTGCGTCACCAAGCATTTCCACCATGTCACACAGCAGCGTTCAGCTCTCCATCTCACAAACCTTGGAGAGAAAGCGTAAATTCCCGCCTAGCCACCCTCGAGCCCTGGGCCTGACTGCCAGCATTTCTAAACTCCTGGCCTTTGAAATGCTGTCATTCAGGCTGGTGGACACAGACAGCTTCAAACAGCTGATGGTGATGGCTGTCCCACTGTATGTTGTTCTCAGCCGCCACTACTTCTCCAAGACAGCCGTGCCTTCCCTGCACAACCATGTATCCGATAAAATCAAGTGTGCACTGCACAACGCCATCTGTGGCAAGGTCCACTTAACCACAGATACGTGGACCAGTGAGCACGGCTAGGGACGCTATATCTCCCTAACTGCACACTGGGTAAATGTAGTGGCGGCTGGGCCCCAGGCGGAGAGTTCCTTGGCGCACATCCTTCCGCAGCCAAGGATCGCAGGGCATCATTCTTTGCCTCCTGTAGCCTCCTCTTCCTATTCGGCTTGCTCCGCCTCTGCTTCCACCAGCTCATCCAGTCAGCCAAACACCTTCACCACCAACTTCGGCACAGCCCGGGGTAAACGTCAGAAGGCCATTCTGATACTCATTTGTTTGGGGGACAGGCCCCACACTGCGCAGAAGTTGTGGCGGGGTATTGAACAACAGACCGACGAGTGGTTTCTGCCGGTGGGCCTCAAGCCCGGCCTGGTGGTGTGCGATTATGGGCGAAATCTCGTCGCAGCTCTGGGACTAGCCGGTTTGACGCACATCCCTTGCCTGGCTCATGTGCTGAATTTGGTGGTGCAGAAGTTCATTCACAACTACCCCAACATGTCAGAGCTGCTGCATAAAGTGCGGGCCGTCTGTGCGCGCTTCCGGCGTTCACATCCTGCCGCTGCTCGCCTGTCTGTGCTACAGCGTAACTTCGGCCTTTCTGCTCACCACCTCATATGCGACGTGCCCACCAGGTGGAACTCCACCTTGCACATGCTGGAGAGACTGTGCGAGCAGCAGCAGGCCATAGTGGAGTTTCAGCTGCAGCACGCACGCGTCAGTAGCACTGCGGAACAGCACCACGTCACCAACAATGATTGGGCCTCCATGCGAGACCTGTGTGCCCTGTTGCGCTGTTTCGAAATTTCCACCAACATGGCCAGTGGCGATGACACCATTATCAGCGTTACAATACCACTTCTATGTCGCCTTGAGAAAACACTTAGGGCGATGGTGGAAAAGGAGGTGGCCCAGGAGGAGGAGGAGGATCAGGGGTTATTTTTCAGGCTAGTCTGTTAGATGTGCCTCAGAGGGAGGTTTTTTGCAACAGCATACGGCCAGGTACAAATGTGGCCAGCCAGGGCCCACTACTGGAGGACGAGGTGGATGAGGAGGAGGTGGAGGAGGATGAGGATGAAGCAGGTTCACAGCGGGGTGGCACCCAACACAGCTCAGGCCAATCACTGGTGCGTGGCTAGGGGGATACGGATAACGATGACAATATGCCTCCCACAGAGGACAGCTTGTCCTTACCTCTGAGCAGCCTGGCACACATAAGCGACTACATGCTGCAGTGCCTGTGCAATGATAGCAGAGTTGCCCACATTTTAACGTGTGCGGACTACTGGGTTGCCACCCTGATGGATCCCCAGTACAAAGACAATGTGCCCACCTTACTTCCTGCACTGGAGCGTGATAGGAAGATGCGCGAGTACAAGTGCACGCTGGTAGAGGCGCTCCTGAGAGCATTCCCAAATGTCACAGGGGAACAGGTGGAATCCCAAGGCAAAGGCAGAGGAGGAGCAAGAGGTCGCCAACGAAGCTGTGTCACGGCCAGCTTATCTGAGGGCAGGGTTAGCATGGCAGAAATGTGGAAAAGTTTTGTCTCCAAGCCACAGCTAACTGCACCACCACCTGATACGGAACGTGTTAGCAGGAGGCAGCATTTCACTAACATGGTTGAACAGTACATCTGCACACCCCTCCACGTACTGACTGATGGTTCTGCCCCATTCAACTTCTGGGTCTCCAAATTGTCCACGTGGCCAGAGTTATCATTCTATGCCTTGGAGGTGCTGGCCTGCCCGGCGGCCAGCGTTTTGTCTGAACGTGTATTCAGCGCGGCAGGGGGCGTCATTACTGACAAACGCAGCCGCCTGTCCACAGCCAATGTGGACAAGCTAACGTTCATAAAAATGAACCAGGCATGGATCCAACAGGACCTGTCCCTCCATTGTGCAGAATAGACATTTATAATGCCTCTCCCTCAACAGTGTATTCTTGTACTCCGGGGCACTTCTTTATTGAATCCTCATTTTTTTAACTTTACCATGATCTTGCGGTGCAACCCAAAGTTGAATGAATTTCCCCTCAATCTGGGCTCCGGGGCCTAAATAACTGAAAGTGGCCTGTTACAATGGTGGGTGACATGAAGCCTGAACCTCTGCCATGCGACCTCTCTCCTCTGTCTGGGTGCCGTGGGCTAAATATCTGGAAGTGGCCTTCTCCAGTTGTGGGTGATATGAAGCTTGATTCTGTGCCATGGGACCTCTCTCCTTTGTCTGGGTGCTGGGGCCTAAATAGCTGAAAGTGGTTTTCTCCAGTGGTGGGTGATATGATGCATGATTCTCTTCTGTGGGACCTCTCTCCTCTGTCTGGGTGCTGGGACCTAAATAACTCAAATTGGCCTTCTCCAGTGGTGGGTGTTATGATGCCTTATTCCTTGCTGTGGGACCTCTCTCCTCTGTCTGGGTGCTGGGGCCTAAATAACTCAAAGTGGCCTTCTCCAGTGGTGGGTGATATGACGCATGATTCTCTGCTGTGGGACCTCTCTCCTCTGTCTGGGTGCTGGGGCCTAAATAACTCAAAGTGGCCTTCTCCAGTGGTGGGTAATATGACGCATGATTCTCTGCTGTGGAACCTCTCTCCTCTGTCTGGGTGCTGGGGCCTAAATAACTCAAAGTGGCCTTCTCCAGTGGTGGGTGATATGACGCATGATTCTCTGCTATGGGACCTCTCTCCAATTGATATTGGTTAATTTTTATTTATTTTATTTTATTTTAATTCATTTCCCTATCCACATTTGTTTGCGGGGCATTTACCTCCATTTTGCTGCCTTTTGCAGCCCTCTAGCCCTTTCCTGGACTATTTTACAGCCTTTTTAGTGCCCAAAAGTTCGGGTCCCCATTGACTTTAATGGGGTTCTGGTTCGGGATGAAGTTCGGGTCGAGTTCGGATCCCGAACCTGAACATTTTCGGGAAGTTCGGCCGAACTTCTCGAACCCGAACATCTAGGTGTTCGCTCAACTCTACTCCAGAGCGATTATTACGAACGAGAACTTCTCTCGAGATCTGTCTGGCGGTAGCAACTCCACCCCATGATCGCACAGAAATGTATGAGGTGCTTGAAAATCTGCGCCTCCATGGGCACATGTTTGCCCCCCACCATCCCCTAGTTTCACAGTCATTACAGGGCCCCAAACAATTGCCCCCCCCAAGGGATCATTATGGGCCACCAATGGCGCCATATGTGCCCCAGTATCAGGGTGATGCCAGCTATGGGCCGCTGAGACTATTGGCCAGTCAAGCTTGCCCATCACAATGCCTGGGGCCCCCTTCCCACTCCCAATATTCTGGGGCTCATTCCCAGGCCCAATATTCTGGGGCTCATTCCTAGGCCCAATATTCGGGGGCTCCTCCCCAGCCCCAATATTCGGGGGCTCCTTATCAGGGCCCCGCAACCAGTCAAGCTGGGCCCTCCTAATACTCCTTATCAGGGACCCTCCTCGCCATCAAGGCATTATGAAAATTTATAAATAGTTTTTTATTTAAATAATGTTTATTTAATATAACAGGGTATATTTGTGGAAATTGTGTGCAATAAAACACAATTTTTTCAAGTTTATAATGTTGCAGATTTGTGTTTATGACGCATCCACATAACACAATATAGATTTATGTTTTTTATTAAACCTTAGTAACCACATATTACACATATTATTTGTTAATTTTGGCCACAAACACTGACGGTCATTCTTTTTGTTATTTTTAGGTCATACATCAAAATGTAGGTAAAACGTATTTCGTCAAAGTATGCTTTATTACACATATATACATAACATGGTAGACCAACAAATCTGTACTCCTAGTACACCATATAACCAATATTACACATTAATTTTATTTTGTATGAGAAATATACTCATTTGCAGATGAAACACTTAATTAGGCCAAAATAGCCCTTGCAAATGTTGTGAAACAAAGTGTAGCTATTATCTAAATGAGATATTAGTACATATTTCACATACCATGTGGATTACACTATCTGTACGCAAAATATGTAAGCTAGCAACCCACGTCAAGGGTCCTCATTATCTTGCGAGTCCCTTACTAAAAAATGAAAAAGCTAACTAAAGAAAAACCATCCTGGTTCGTGCCTAAAACTGGCAAACACAAATGTCCATTAGTATCGGACTACTGGTGAAAAGGTATTGAACCGCTAGGGGACATAAAATAATCTGAAACTCCCTCACTCTCAGTCCAGCATATCCCGATCGTCCAAGTAGTAACGCCTCTCCTCCTGATGGCGGACTGTAGACTTGGGCGTCTTCATTAGGTGTGGCCTCATAGGTGCATATATAGTTATGCAGCACTACACATGCCTTGATCACCACATTGACATTTTGTGGCGCTAGCTGGATGGCCGACTGGAAAACCCACCATTTATTTGAGAAAATCCTGAAGGCACACTCCACAAACCTTCTGGCTCTACTTAAGCAATAATTAAAATTAAATCAGAGCCTCTTTAATGTCCTATTAATGTATATACTGTACTTGTGTTCTGGATAAGATTGCTAATGCCAGCCACTATTGGTCTGGCCCCCAAGGCGGCTAAACCTTTTTGAATTTTCTGTAAGCATTAGAAGGTGACCATAGTAGGGAAGATCTGAATACATAAAGGAAAATTCATTTTGACGGATTAGCCCTATTATCTTTGCACCAGTGACGATGGTCTTTAACTCACTTTCAAAGGGATAATTCTGATTGCTGGACAGTTGAGTGTAACAGTGCCTTTCCAGTAGGGTGTTCACATAAATCCTTATACTGTAATAAAACCTATTCATGATTACCATACTTCCCCATTTATCAGAGGGCTTAATTAGATAGATCATGTCCGTCTCTAAGGAAGGCCTGTCTCTCAGAAGATGACTAATTCAGCAGATAAAGCTGTAGTTCTATAAGATACCAAATCTACAAACAAAAAAAAAGTTAGGCTACTTTCACACATGTGTTTTTGCTACATATCTGGTTTTGATATCTGTATGGGATCTCAAAACCACACAAAATGCCTCAGTTTGAATAATACAACCAACTGCACCAGTTCAGAAAGGATCCGGTTGTATTATATAAAAAATTAACATGCCGAATCCGACACTAAAACTATTGTAAGTCAATGGGTGCCGATCAGTTTTTTTTAGTGTCCGAAAAAAACGGATCCAGCACCATTGACTTACATGGTTTCCCATGCCGCACACAAAAACACTGCTTGCAGCTAAGTAAAATACATGCCTGGTACAGCTGTTTGTTTGTTTAGTTAGATTGGATTTGCCTATCCTTGTGACCTAGATTACAATCAGACCAATGCAATCAATGCAGAAAGCATTTTCAAAGGGTTCACTTACTTTTCTCTCTGCACTGTAGATATTTGCTCAATGTGCTCAATAAAAATGCATGAACAGTACAACTGCTTGTGTGCTATTAATTTATGTAGATTGTGTTTGATATTTAAGTTGCAATTATAGACAATCAGACCACATTTTATTAACAATCAGTGCAGAAATCCAGGTAATTCAAGACTTTGAACTCAGTATTTATGCTGGTATAGGTTTGTAGTAAGGCCAGGAGGGGAGAGGATAAGAAAGGCAATGGTGGCAATGATGGCAGTAGTAGTTCTCACCTTTTCTTCCCCTCGAGAAACAACTTGGCTAGGGGTTTCCATTGGCATCAGTGGGTTTTGAGGTGCAAGGCAGAGTTCCCTTGAAGTACTAGGAAAGGCGAAAAAATGTGGCAGAGCAGTGTGGCAAGGCAATGATGAGGCTGTTTTTTTTGGGGGGAGGGCAGGGTAGCAGGTCCACTGTACTTTAATGAAACAATCTGGCCAACTGGCACACACAGACACTTGAAAATGTAAGTTCATGCTTGTAAACCTATACACACACAAGTCTTGCACACAGTTTTCCCAAAGCTGTATATATGGATATAGGCTGTACAATGTGTACCTCTCTGAGTCCAGTTAATCCCAAGCAAACTTCCCAATTCGGCCAAGAGGCGCAGATTATCTCTCACAAGAATTTCTCATACTCACAGGGCGCTACAATGGCCAGGTGCAGGGTGTAGTAGTTTACCAGATGGCCTGTCTGTATGGCAGGGTACCTGAAGCTTCTCCCCAACCAAATGCAGTGAAGTCCACAGCCAAACATATATGCATTACCATGACAGACGTTTTTGCACATGCACTGTCCCTTGAAATTGCCCTCAACCTTATGTAAAGTCTGAGGGGAAATCCTTTTTCCCCTCAGTAGGTGGCCAGAGTTGGGGTATCCCTGTCTGTTGGTTGCAAATTTTACATTGCACATCCTGAATACAGCTCCTCACTCATCAACTACTTCTTACATACTTTCTTACAATGCTCCCAGCTCAGAGAGGTGGTACCAGCCCACACTTAACTGAATCTAGAGGCATCAAATTAACCCTTTCTTCTATATACAGCTCTTGGGATCACAAAGACAGTAAAAGTACATTAACCCTCTTTAGCAGTGAACCATTGGGCCACTGTAGTTTTACATTTTAAAAGTTTTGGGCTATTATACACATATTTCTTATGTCTTATATTCAATTCCCAAAACATGGGGCCAGTAGGAGAACATGCAAAAAATGGTAACCAAATTCCACATGTATTTGGGTGCCATTTTCTACTGAAAATAATGTATACTCCACAGAACTTCTTGGTTTTTCGAAATGTTCAGCAATCTTTCCTTTTAACACATTAAGAAAACTAACAGTGATCCAACAACAGTAGTTTTCAATTTTTCTTAATGCTTTGTTTGCTAAGTTGCTGGGTTCTAGAAGCATTGCAGAAAACCATCAAACTAAAACCAGTGTCTGAGTATTATTGCATTATTTAGTAGATGTTTTTTGTACCGTACAAATGCAGAGTTTTATTTTAGCAGAATATTTTGTAGACATTAACGTTTCTTATTTTTAATACTATATCATTTCAAAAAAAGTTTGAAGCCAGCAAAGCAAAAATGTAAAGATCCCCATAAAGTAGTTATCTTGGACATTACATACCTTGTTTCCAGCTCATATTATCTATAAAAGTAACCACTAAGTGAAAGTACGGTATATAAATCCTTTGTTTAATGAATTCTGGGCCTGCTCTCAACAATGCACTGCTGCTAGGCCGACAAAAGGAATGAACTGTGTCTGAATTGAAATCATTCCCATTTTTTAATCTTGTGGTCAGAGGCATGTGGTCACCTTCCAGAGAAAACACTGCGTTTTCCATTTTCTTAAACTACAGTCATGAGGTACATTTTGTTTCAATAAAACAAATGCAAAGGAAAGGGAGTTTCTTTAAAAGTGGAAAAGAAATAACTTAACTTCTATAAAGATTTGTATAGAATTCCTGGTATCTAAAACCCCTCATTTCACAGTGTGCAAGCATGCATCCCTCAAATTGTTTTAACTGATCAAGTTTTTATATGTGTTACCATTGTAGGTTAGTTCTGGCAGGAGATGTGTTCCCTTGGTGTTGGGTGCCAGGAGGTTGCCCAAAAGCCACTCTGCCATTATGTGGATACAGGGTTACAACAGCAAACTATGGACATAGACTGGTTTTACCTGCAGTATCTCACAAAAGTGAGTACATCCCTCACATTTTTGTAAATATTTTATTATATCTTTTTATGGGACAACACTGAAGATCTGACACTTTGATACAATGTAAAGTAGTCAGTGTACAGCTTGTATACCAGTGTAAATTTGGTGTATCCTCAAAATAACTCAACACACAGCCATTAATGTCTAAACCGCTGGCAACAAAAGTGAGTACATCCCTAAGTGAAATTGGTAAAATTGTGCCCAATTAGCCATTTTCCCTCCCCGGTGTCATGTGATTCATCAGTGTTACAAAGTCTCAGGTATGAATGGGGAGCAGGTGTTTTAAATTTGGTGTTATTGCTCTCACACTCTCTCATACTGATAACTGGAAGTTCAACATGGCACCTCACCTCCTGACGAAGAACTCTCTGAGGATCTGAAAAAAAGAATTGTTGCTATACATAAAGATGGCCTAGGCTATAAGAAGATTGCCAACACCCTGAAACTGAGATGCAGCACGGTGGCCAATACCATACAGCACCTCAACAAGGCAGGTTCCACTGAGAACAGCCCTCGCCATGGTAAGACCAAAGAAGTTGAGTTCACATGCTAAGCGTCATATCCAGAGGTTGTCTTTTCAAAATAGATGTATGAATGCTGCCAGCATTGCTGCAGAGGTTAAAGGGGTGGAGGGTCAGCCTGTCAGTTTTCAGGCCATATGCCCCACACTGCATCAAATTGGTCTGAATGGCTGTCATCCCAAAAGGAAGCTTTTTCTAAAGATGATGCACAAGAAAGACCACAAACATTTTGCTGAAGACAAGCAGACTAAGCACATCGATTACTAGAACCATGTCCTGTGGTCTGATGGCAACCAGGTGAAGAGTATAAAGACAAGTATGGCTTGCCTTCAGTCAAGCATGGTGGTGGGAGTGTCATGGTTTGCGGTTGCAAAAGTGCTGACGGCTGTAGGAAGCTACAGTTGATTGAGGGAACCACGAATAGCAACATTTACTGTGACATACTGAAGCGGAGCATGATCCCCTCCCTTCGGAAACAACTTCAAACACCTCCAAGACAAGGTCTGCCTTGGTAAAGAAATTGAGAGTAAAGGTGCTGGATTGCCAAGCATGTCTCCAGACCTAAACCCTATTCAGCATCTGTGTGGCATCCTCAAACGGAAGGTGTAGGAGCGCAAGGTCTCAAACATCCACCAGCTACATGATGTTGTTATAGAGTATTAGAAGAGGATTCCAGTGGCACCCTGTGAAGCTCTAGTGAATTCAATACCCAAGAGAGTTAAGGCAGTGCTGGAAAATAGTGGTGGCTACAGAAAATATTGGCACTTTGGGCACAATTTGACCATTTTCACTCAATGGTGTACTCACTTTTTTGCCAGCGGTTTAGACATTAATAGCTGTGTGTTGAGTTATTTTGAGGGCACACCAAATTTACACTGTTATACAACCTGTACAATGACTACTTAACATTGTATCAAAGTGTCATATTTTCAGTCCCATGACAAGATATAATACAATATTTACAAAAATGTGAGGGGTGTTCTCACTTTTGTGAGATACTTTGTATGCTGCCAGTCATAATCTACTTCATTTCAAGTAAGATCAACCTAATGCCAAACTGTGTTTATGCAGCACAATGTTATACAATATACAGTATCCTCTTTATTCTAAAAGGAGTACTCCAGGACTTTGTTATTGATGACCTATCCTCAGACTATGTCATCTATATCTGATCGGCAGGGTTGTTCAGTAGCTACAGTGTCCAAAGTCCATAAGTCCTTCAAGCAACCAAGGGACAGTTGAGGAGGTAAATTTTAGAAAAGGGGAGTGAGATCTTGATTCTAATGTCTGTAAAGCGCTGCGGAATATAGCAGTGCTATAAAAGTGCATTAAATAAATAAATAATTCCAGACTTCTACGCATTAACCCTTTCGCTGCAAGCGCCGTACATGTAAGGCCCTGGTGCAATCTTTAAACATGGCGCCCGCTCACGCGTGCAGCAGTCGCCATAGCCGGCGGGTCTCTGCTGCTTCTCTTACCCCCCAAATTTAATAAAATGTAATTAAAAAGACACACACACTCCAAAATGGTATCAATAAAAACTACAGATCATCCTGCAAAAAATTAGCCCCCACACAGCTCAGCAGACACACTGTAATTATACTAAAGTTATGGGGGTAAAAAACAATTCCACAGATTTACAGTGCTTATGGTGAAAATGCCTTGTCATGCCTGGAGACATAACTTTTTCTTCTACAGGAGGAGGCAGTGCCCTCTTGTAATTTGAGGGAATTTTATATGGAACAGCTTTTCACTATTATTTATACGGGCCATTTATATATTTGTTGATGCTTCGTTTACAATCAGGTTAGTCTAATAACTTCTGTCCTTGGTTAAACCCATACTGGTTATCACTTGTGATATTATTTATGGCCACGCACACCTGTACATAGTCTCGTAACAGTCTTTCAAGCATTTTTCCCACAACAAAAGTTAAGCTTACTTTTCTATAATTGGTGAAGCTTTAAAGCCCTTTTTGAATATGGATACCACATTTTCCTTGCACTAATCGCTTGACTCTGAACCATTTGCTACTCTAGTGTATGGAACAGTCACCATATGATCTCTCTTTTTTACAGGGTAGGCTCATCTATTCACTAATTAAGTTTCTATTAACTATATAAAGTAATACTCAGTTTTATAAGCTCACGTACTATATAGGTATATTTCAAATTTGTTATGTTTAGTATTGCTTGCTGAAGAATTAATGGAACTTGCCAAAATTAAATGATTTTTTTTTATACTTTGGCAGGAAATCCCCACCTTGTCTGACAATTCTCAGAGGAGAAGTTCATAATTTTATTCAATAGTAGTAAATGTTGGAATTGTATGCTGAGTCTGATGCGAAAACCCAATTCTGGGTGGTCAACATGTATTCCAGTTCATGAAAGAGTCTGTCACAGTCCACTTACATGTATGGAAAGCTGCAGGAATCTGGCATATAGATTCATTTACAGCACTGGAAACTACCAAAGAGTTGGTTCAATGCAAAAAAGTTTAACAAGCCCTATTCGCTTTCTCTTTCACATTGCGATGATTATGTAGATACATATTATGTAGTTAATGGCAACACAAATATATCCTCTCCGGAGTCTACTCAAAATGTCTTCATTTATTATTTCTATTATATTACATATGCTGAATGTGTTCATACACTGTAGCATTATATCCTGATTTGGGTGGGTAGACACATTAAGCTGATATATTGACCTTACATTTTTTTATGCACATGTATTTGTAGTCCTGAAAATGAACCATTCATTTATCTTAGCTTTCCAGTAGCAACAATCCAAATAAAAATAATGTGGCTCCATATTTTTTTTAAAAACTGTAGCCTAGAAAAGTTTATGAATGTTTCCATTGTGCTAGCTATATGAAAATATATGGTTATAAGAAATAATTTTTTTAAAATTTAGAATTGAAAATCGTTTTTTTATAGTTTGCAAGAGAAAAGATGACAAGAGAGGTGACAAGAAACAATATAAATATATATAGCTTCTCAGTAATATGGATTTTTATGATATACATAGACCAGTTCATTTTTTTTTTTTATAGTAAATTTGTATCGGTTTATAATGTATTTTAAAGTTACAGTCATTTTCTTTTGTGATTAATATATATTAATAAAAAGAAAAACTTTTACAACAGTTCCTTTGGTTTTGTATTTGAATAGATAAGTTGTAGAATATTAATTAGTTAATAGAGTAAATGTGAATAATTTGGCAATGACATATTTCATTTTGACTTGTAATTATTTTCTCTCTCTCTCTCTCTCTCTCTCTCTCTCTCTCTCTATATATATATATATATATGTATATATATATATATATGTATATATATTATTTATGTGAATATTAACTGCAAATTATCATATAAGTCATTGACTATTCAGATAGCACTTTTTGTCACTTTCTCAATTCTAATACTAATGGCACCTTTGTGAATGGTCAGCAACTAACCTAACCAGTTGACCAAGTATAGTGGACATGGATGCTTTAGTTATCTTCCCCCCCCCCCCCTATGTGTACTGCACTACCTGTTTGTCTGTGCATCTATACCATTTATTTATCTCAAACATTAAATCTTAACATTTTCAGCAATGGAACTCATTCTATCTATCTATCTATCTATCTATCTATCTATCTATCTATCTATCTCTATTTCCATCTACTAACCAGTGAGACCTATAAAATATATAATAGTTTTATTTCTTAAAGAATTAATAATCAGACAATAAAATGTTTAGTGTCTTAGGCACACAAATGCCCTTAGTCATAGCATGTGTGTCATGCTCTGCTCCTCACCTCCAGACTGCAGCCATCTGCCATGGGGTCTTCATGTCTGCCCTTCAGCTCTTCTGTGCATGCTTCTTCTTCAGGTCAGCCATGCTAACAGTTCCATTCCCCACCAGTCACGGACGTAGCGAGACATACGGACGTTCCCGCGACAGTGAGTGGCAAGAGATCTTTAAGACTGGCAACACGTGGTTTGATTTGACATGTTTATCTTGTGGATCAATAGGCATCTGTGTTGTTTCTGGTACTGGCCACACCCTTAACCTCCAGGTGTTGCTATTGTGGTCATTTAACTTTCCCTATTTATAGTTGTTTCCCCCACAATGCTGTGCAGTTTATAGCTTCAGTTGGACCTGTGGATAGCTGGTGTTTGGATCTTGGCTTAGTTCCTGGTGCTGTCATAGCTTCTTGGAAGTTAAGGGTTACCTTTCTCTTTGTATTTTGGCTTTTCTCTGTTTTGCATTTCTTTGTTGTTTTGTATTAGGCATTAGGGAGACTCCCGTTCATCCTTCCTTTTCAAGGAACAGGATGTCTCATTTCTGTTACTAGTACCAGGGTTATTTAGAGTTAGATAGGACTTTAGGTATTATTGTGTATGAACTCCCCTACCTCTGGGGTCTGTTCATACTGGTAGTCAGTCAGGGCTTTGATTAGGGTTTTCACTAGGAGGTGTCCCTCCTCCTTCCCTAAGTCTTCAGGCCTTATTTCCTTTTCCCTTTCCCTCGTGTGTTCGGTGTGGGGTTTTCCTCCGACACTAAAGCGTGACACCACCACTGCTATTCTGGTTCCTCTGCTGCGATGGTGTCTCTCTCATACAGTATGTGTATGCGCTGCCTCTTGGTTTAAAAAATGCTAGCGTTTAACACTGCACCTTCTTTCTAATCAAAGCTCATCACAGGCTTCATAAGGACATCATCTTCTTGTTCCTAATTTTACATTCCGGTATCTTGGTTTGTTCTTTTCTTCTGTTACCTTCATACTTTTCCAGCTTGTAGCTGACATCTACCCCTTCCTTGATCTTCTTCCCTTTTACTGTTGTGCCATAATCCTGTCAGACCTGACTCTGGACCAACTTTCTTTGAAAAAGCACCTTGCCAGCCCTTTTTATATATTTTTTTTACCCACATACAGAATAGAAGAAGGAATGCAGTACACTTATCATATATCAGAGTATTGTAGCATTTTATTCACATAAACCTTAACCCCCCCCCCCTTCCATGTTGGCTGTTGTCGCAGACCACCTCAATTAAAGAAAGCCACATTAACCTAACTCTAACCCATCACCCGTGCCTCTCTCCCTTTCCTTTCCATTTCCTCAGATCCCCATTTTTTTTACTATATTAACTCTTGCAATCATCAGGCCTCGCATCCATGTCCATCTGACCCGAGGCAGTAATGTTTCTTCCGGGTCAAAATGTCCTAGCAACACCATCGGAACATCAGGCCTTTACTGATGAGAGGCCTCCTTTTGTAAAGCCTCAAAAACCTGTTCCCAGAACCTTTTCAGTTTATTACATTCCCAGAGGACGTGTACAAAATCCGCTTCTAGACAACCACATTTCGGACAACAACACTCACGTCCCTATCTCTAAGAAATTTCACTTGGATCTTAGGCGTATAATAAAGTCGATGTATAATCTTAAATTAAATTAATCTATGTGCATTAGAAATTGTTGCCTTTCTGATGTTCCTATAAATAACGGCCCAATGTAACGAGGAGCAACGCAACTCCTGTTCCCACTTACATGGACTTTTAAATTTAGTGACAGCTGCCAATGCCCTACGGAGATTAAACTAAATCTTTGAAATTTCAGTACCTACTTATCCCTGTGCGTAACAATAATCAAAACATAAGTGGTGAGAAAAGAGCAAATAACCTTTATCCATCGTGGTTTCATATGCGTGTTTCAAACTTAAATACATAATCAAATCTAATGAAGAAATATCAGTGCTATTATATTCCAATACGGACTTAAAGTGACCTTGAGAAAAGAGGTGAGACACCCTTACGACACCTTTATGGAGCCAGTAGGTATGGTCTGTGATTTTGAGGAATTCTACCAGATTCCCATTTTCCCACAGAGGGGTAAACCAAAAAGCGTGGGAAACTTTAAGAATACTCTTAAGTTTATTCCAAACCCTCTGTAGGGTCCAGGGAATCAATAGTGCCTTCCTCAATCCCAAGCGACCAGATTCCAAAGCAATAAAAATATTCTCTATAGAGGTATCCATGTCCCGTAAGAGGTATTGTGCTAGTAAACTACCCTTATATTTAAAACACGTTGAAGTTGAGCACAAAAAAAATAACCTTGAAAAATAGGAAGTGACAAACCACCCTCCAATTCAGACAGCCATAAATACCTTTGTTTTACACAAACCCGCTTCCTTCCCCAAATTAAATCATTAACTAACGCTTCTAATCTATAAAAATAAATATCAGGTATCCAAATCGGGGAGGCACAAATCGGGTACAACACAATAGGCAGGATAATCATTTTTACTAAAGCTATACGATCAGTCTGGGCTAATACCAATTTCTGCCAAGCACTGATTTTAGATTTAATTTTATTTAACACCGGGGCCAAATTAAACTCATAAAACCTATTTATTGGAACCCAAATCTTAACGCCCAAATAATCCAGAGTTTCATTAAGAGAGAGAACTCGAACTCCACTGCCATTATCTAAAGCCTTGCGGTTAAGCGGGAGGAGCGAAGACTTAGCCCAATTGATCAAATAACCTGAAAACTTGCCGAACTCCTCTATAATTTCTATCAGATAAGGTAGGATTTTCCAACTCTGTTTCAGGAACAAAATAACATTATCGGCATACAGGCTTATTTTATCGCTCATTCCCGCTACTCCAAAGCCGTCTATACAGTCATCTAATCGGATTTTGCAAGCCAATGGTTCAATAAATAGGGCAAACAGAAGAGGAGACAGGGGGCATCCCTGTCTCATCCCACGGTACATCCTGACCAGAGAAGAACTAACACCATTGACACTGATACATGCTGTTGGATGTTCATAAAGCATTTTCATAACAAGGGCCACTCCATCCTGTCGAAAGCCTTTGCGGCATCCAAGGACAGGATAGAGCGGTTCCGACTCTCCCCATCTAGGAGATTCAAATAGACCCTATAGAGACTCGTGTGTATCTGCCTCCCTGGTATAAATCCTGTCTGATGAGGATGTATCAGAGAGGCAATAACCCGCTTAAGACGATTCGCAAGAATTTTTGCAAATATTTTATAATCTGTGTTAAGGAGCGAAATGGGTCTATTTGACCCCAGATCACTTTCATCCTTATCCTTTTTCAGTACCAAGATGATCACTGCCTCTTTGAATGAAGGGGGCAAAGAGCCAAACACACAGGATTCATTCAAAACCTGCAACATAATAGGGAGTATAGATTTAGCCTGATACCTATACAATTCAAATGGCAAACCGTCTGGACCTGGTGATGAGTTATATTTCAGCATCGGGAGTATCGATCGCAAGTCTTCCAATAGAATCGGGCGATTAAAAATTTCTCTATGTTCTACCTCCAATTGGGGAAACCCCAGCTGTTGTAAATACTGATCTATATCTCCCTTTGTAGCGTTAGAGTCTGACTTGTAAAGCTCAGAGAAATACTTACTCAAACTCTTCTCTAATTGACTCTGGTGCCCTAACCCTTTTACCATTTGAATTCCTAATCTCCCGTATGATTGTACGATCTTTCTTTCAAACGTGCTAAAAACTTCCCCGTTTTGCCCGACTCACAATATCGACTCTGCCCTTGGAAAATAAGCTTATGCTGGGCTTTATTATACATGAATGTCTTAAGCTGTGAATTGGCCTCCTTTAGCTTCTCTGCATTCTGTTCACTATAATGAGATGCCACTAAATCCTGGAGGACATTAATTTTCTGCATTAATTGATTCTCCTCTCGGCGAAGGTTAGATCTATATTTGTTTATTTTAGTAAAGTATAAGCCCCTAATTTGTGCCTTTAATGCATCCCAGACATAATGAATATGAGTGGACCCTACATTTAGATGCCAAAATTCCTGGATGTCCGCATCAATAAGGGATTGCTCTGATATTACATCAAACCAATGCGAATTCAATTTAAATACCCTACCAGGGCTTAAGGATACCGCCTCCCTAAACGAGAGCAGGACTGGAGAGTGATCCGAAACTCCGTGAGGTTCATATTTCATTTTTGCAATCTGATGGATCAAATCCCAGCTTACAAAGGCCAGGTCAATACGAGACATTGAACCATAAGATTCACTAAAACAAGAGAACATTTTTTTATTGCCATAGAGATGGCGCCAGACATCGACAAGCGCCAGCTACTGGCAAACATTAGTTAGGGGAGAACAAGCCCGAATTCTATCAGAGGAGACGGAAAATCGATCCAACTCCGGATCAGGTACAGATTTAAAATCACCAGCTACTAGGAATGGGCATTGATTTTTTGTTGATAAGTATCCAGACAAGGAGGAAAACACAACCGAACTATATGGTGGTGGTATATAAATAAAAGCAAAAATAATCTCCCTCCCATACCAAAAGGCATGCAAAAAGACAAACCTACCCTCCTTGTCTATCATACTATCAACAGGTTGAAAATCAATTCCACCGTGTATGTATACGCTAACCCCTCGTGCATAAGAAGAGATGATATTCAAAAGCAGACCATTTTCTTTTTAATGTATACAACTTATCCTCTGACGCATGGGTTTCTAGTAGCACCACAATTGCCGGCAGGTGACGCACTACCAGATCAAAGACCGCAGTCCTCTCGACTCTGTCTCCCAACCCTCTCACATTCCAGAACAAAATATTACGCACCGAGGCCCATTTGAAACAAATAAACCCCTTAACATAAAGAAAAGCACGTGTGCTAGCAGATCCTGCGACGACAGCCAACCCCTCCCTAATCCACCCCGCCAAAAACCCAATGCATGGTTAATGAAGTATAGAACCTTACCCATCAACCTCTTAAAAACCTCCAGAACCCCCCCCCCTCTACCAGTCTCACCCCAAACCTCCCCACAATATACTCCGTAATCATCGAATCATTTTTAATTATAGACCTGACATATCGAGCCATTGAGCTACTTCCAGAGGAGCCGAAAAATACCAAACTGAATCATTATGCACCACTCTCAATTTATCAGGGAATAACAGAGAATATTTAATATTAGCCAGAGCTAGTCTTTTTTTAACTTCCAAAAAAGATCGTCTTTTAACTTGGGTCTCCCGAGAGAAATCAGGGTATATTGATATTAAGTTACCATCATAAAACATTTCCGAGATCTCTCATTTACGTCTAAGCAGCCAGTCCCTGGAGGTGGTTTCTTAGAAGGGATTCTATGGAGTCCTTTCGGACCAAGATTTTCAACCAGCTATTTGTTAATAAAGTTCGCAGGTTTATCCTGTTCTACCCCCTCAGGGAAACCCACCAATCTCAGATTATATCTACGTGATCTGTCCACCTGTTCTATTACCTTTTTCCTAAGCCAAAGACGATCTTGGTCAACTTCTTCTAGTCTCTTTTTTAATAAACTATTCTGAGTACAGATGAGCTGAGTACAGAAAAGCTGAATACACATAATCTACCAATAAGTTAAAGTAAGTACCAATAAATAGAGATGAGCGAACACCTGGATGTTCGGGTTCGAGACGTTCGGCCGAACTTCTCAGAAATGTTCGGGTTCGGGATCCGAACTCGACCCGAACTTTATCCCGAACCCGAACCCCATTGAAGTCAATGGGGACCTGAACTTTTAGGCACTAAAAAGGCTGTAAAATAGTCCAGGAAAGGGCTAAAGGGATGCAAAAGGCAGCAAATTGTAGGTAAATGCCCAAGATTTTCAACCAGCCATTTGTTAATAAAGTTCGCAGGTTTATCCTGTTCTACCCCCTCAGGGAAACCCACCAATCTCAGATTATTTCTACGTGATCTGTCCACCTGGTCTATTGCCTTTTTCCTAAGCCAAAGACGATCTTGGTCAACTTCTTCTAGTCTCTTTTTTAATAAACTATTCTCTGAGGAAACTGTTGTCACCACTGATTCCAGATCCCTCATCTTCGTCCTCAGCTTTGAAAATTCATCACTTATTATCTTAACATCCCCTTGCAGAGCTGAGAGGGAAGATGAGAGATCTGCCACAGTACCATTGGTGGAATTTACAACAGCCAATATATCTACCAATTTTTTATTAATATTATCCAGTCCTTCATTCTGGTATGCCTTAATTTGAGATACTTCTTGTTCTAGTTGTGCCGTATTGCCTTTTCCCGTCTCAGCCTGCACAGCAGGCCTTTGTAACCCACTTCTAGTTTTCGGTGGTGGCGACTTCAAAAATCTAATCGGGCCTGGGGGCTGCCGACTGCTCCTCCTTTCGGCAGGGACATCCCTCCTGATTTATTATATTTTGGAGGCATTTTGTATCACCCAAAATACTAACTCAAACCCTGCAGGCAGACCCTAAAAGGGTTGCAAACTGAGTGTAATTTAACTGAGTACAAAACAATTAAATACCAATAAACTGATAGACTAGATACCGATGAACTAAGCTGAGTACAGAGCAGCTGATTGCAAACGATCTAACTACGAGCGGGCTGGGTACAGATAGGCTGAGTACATAAAAACTCTTAAACTGCCTACAAATAAACTGAGCTGAGTACAGATGAGCTGAGTACAGAAAAGCTGAATACACATATTCTACCAATAAGTTAAAGTAAGTACCAATAAATAGAGATGAGCGAACACCTGGATGTTCGGGTTCGAGAAGTTAGGCCGAACTTCTCGAAAATGTTCGGGTTCGGGATCCGAACTCGACCCAAACTTTATCCCGAACCCCATTGAAGTCAATGGGGACCTGAACTTTTAGGCACTAAAAAGGCTGTAAAATAGTCCAGGAAAGGGCTAAAGGGCTGCAAAAGGCAGCAAAATGTAGGTAAATGCCCTGCAAACAAATGTGGATATGGAAATTAATTAAAATAAAATAAAATAAATAAAAATTAACCAATATCAATTAGAGAGAGGTCCCACAGCAAGGAATCATGCGTCATATCACCCACCACTGGAGAAGGCCACTTTCATTATTTCGGCCCCAGCACCCAGACAGAGGAGAGAGGTCCCACAGCAAGGAATAAAGCGTCATATCACCCACCACTGGAGAAGGCCACTTTCAGTTATTTCAGCCCCAGCACCGAGACAGAGGAGAGAGGTCCCACAGCAAGGAATAAGGCGTCATATCACCCAACACTGGAGAACGCCACTTTCAGTTATTTCGGCCCCAGCACCCAGACAGAGGAGAGAGGTCCCACAGCAAGGAATCATGCGTCATATCACCCACCACTGGAGAAGGCCACTTTCAGTTATTTAGGCCCCAGCACCCAGACAGAGGAGAGAGGTCACACAGCAAGGAATAAGGCGTCATATCACCCACCACTGGAGAAGGCCACTTTCAGTTATTTAGGCCCCAGCACCCAGACAAAGTAGAGAGGTCCCACAGCAAGGAATAAGGCGTCATATCACCCACCACTGGAGAAGGCCACTTTCATTATTTCGGCCCCAGCACCCAGACAGAGGAGAGAGGTCCCACAGCAAGGAATAAAGCGTCATATCACCCACCACTGGAGAAGGCCACTTTCAGTTATTTGGGGCCCAGCATCCAGACAGAGGAGAGAGGTCCCACAGCAAGGAATAAGGCGTTATATCACCCACCACTGGAGAAGGCCACTTTCAGTTATTTCGGTCCCAGCACCCAGACAGAGAAGAGGTCCCACAACAAGGAATCATGCGTCATATGACCCACCACTGGAGAAGGCCACTTTCTGTTATTTCGAGCCCAGCATCCAGACAGAGGAGAGAGGTCCCACAGCAAGGAATAAGGCGTCATATCATCCACCACTGGAGAAGGCCACTTTCAGTTATTTCGGGCCCAGCACCCAGACAGAGGAGAGAGGTCCCACAGCAAGGAATAAGGCGTCATATAACCCACCACTGGAGAAGGCCACTTTCAGTTATTTCGGCCCCAGCACCCAGACAGGAGAGAGGTCCCACAGCAAGGAATAAGGCGTCATATCACCCACCACTGGAGAAGGACACTTTCAGTTATTCAGGCCTCAGCACCCAGACAGAGGAGAGAGGTCCCACAGCAATGAATAAGGCGTCATATCATCCACCACTGGAGAAGGCCACTTTCAGTTATTTCGGCCTTAGCACCCAGACAGAGGAGAGAGGTCCCACAGCAAGGAATAAGGCGTCATATCACCCATCACTGGAGAAGGCCACTTTCAGTTATTTCGGCCCCAGCTCCCAGACAGAGGAGAGAGGTCCCACAGCAAGGAATAAGGTGTCATATCACCCACCACTGGAGAAGGCCACTTTCAGTTATTTCGGCCCCAGCACCCAGACAGAGGAGAGAGGTCCCACAGCAATGAATAAGGCGTCATATAACTCACCACTGGAGAAGGCCACTTTCAGTTATTTAGGCCCCAGCGCCCAGATTGAGGAGAGGTTCATTCAACTTTGGGTTGCACCGCAAGATCATGGTAAAGTTAAAAAAATGCGGATTCAATAAAGAGGTGCCTCATAGTACAAGAATACATGGTTGAGGTTGAGGCAGTTATAAATGTCTATTCTGCACAAGGGAGGGACAGGTCCTGTGGGATCCATGCCTGGTTCATTTTTATGAACGTCAGCTTGTCCATGTTGGCTGTGGACAGGCGGCTGCGTTTGTTAGTAATGACGCCCCCTGCCGTGCTGAATACACGTTCAGACAAAACGCTGGCCGCCAGGCAGGCCAGCACCTCCAAGGCATAAAATGCTAACTCTGGCCACGTGGACAATTTGGAGACCCAGAAGTTGAATGGGGCCGAACCATCAGTCAGTACGTGGAGGGGTGTGCAGACGTACTGTTTAACCATGTTAGTGAAATGCTGCCTCCTGCTAACACGTTCCATATTAGGTGGTGGTGCAGTTAGCTGTGGCGTGGAGACAACATTTTTCCACTTTTCTGCCATGCTAATCCTGCCCTCAGAGGAGCTGGCCGTGACACAGCTGCGTTGGCGACCTCTTGCTCCTCCTCTGCCTTCGCCTTGGGCTTCCACCTGTTCCCCTGTGACATTTGGGAATGCTCTCAGGAGCACGTCTACCAGCGTGCGCTTGTACTCGCGCATCTTTCTATCAAGCTCCAGTGCAGGAAGTAAGGTGGGCACATTGTCTTTGTACCAGGGATCCAGCAGGGTGGCAACCCAGTAGTCCGCACACGTTAAAATGTGGGCAACTCTGCTGTCATTGCACAGGCACTGCAGCATGTAGTCGCTCATGTGTGCCAGGCTCCCCAGAGGTAAGGACAAGCTGTCCTCTGTGGGAGGCATATTGTCATCGTCCTCCGTATCCCCCCAGCCACGCACCAGTGATGGGCCTGAGCTGTGTCGGGTGCCACCCCGCTGTGAACCTGCTTTATCCTCATCCTCCTCCACATCCTCCTCGTCCTCCAGTAGTGGGCCCTGGCTGGCCACATTTGTACCTGGCCTCTGCTGTTACACAAAAATTCCCTCTGAGCCACTTCTAACAGACTGGCTTAAAAGTGCTAAAAATGATCCCTCATCCTCCTCCTCCTCCTCCTGGGCCACCACTCGTCGGTCTTCCATCATCGCCCTAAGCGTTTTCTCAAGGAGACATAGAAGTGGTATTGTAACGCTGATAACGGTGTCATCGCCACTGGCCATGTTGGTGGAGTACTCGAAACAGCGCAACAGGGCACGCAGGTCTCGCATGGAGTCCCAATCATTGGTGGTGAAGTGGTGCTGTTCCGCAGTGCGACTGACGCGTGCGTGCTGCAGCTGAAACTCCACTATGGCCTGCTGCTGCTCGCACAGTCTCTCCAGCATGTGCAAGGTGGAGTTCCACCTGGTGGGCACGTCGCATATGAGGCGGTGAGCGGGAAGGCCGATGTTCCGCTGTAGCGCAGACAGGCGAGCAGCGGCAGGATGTGAACGCCAGAAGCACGCATAGACGGCCCGCACTTTATGCAGCAGCTCTGACATGTTGGGGTAGTTGTGAATGAACTTCTGCAAGGGATGTGTGTCAAACCGGCTAGTCCCAGAGCTGCGACGAGATTTCGCCCATTATCGCACACCACCAGGCCGGGCTTGAGGCCCACCGGCAGAAACCACTCGTCGGTCTGTTGTTCAATACCCCGCCACAACTCCTGCGCGGTGTGGGGCCTGTCCCCCAAACATATGAGTTTCAGAATGGCCTGCTGACGTTTACCCGGGCTGTGCTGAAGTTGGTGGTGAAGGTGTGTGGCTGACTGGATGAGCTGGTGGAAGCAGAGGAGGAGGAAGCCGAGTAGGAGGAGGAGGCTACAGGAGGCAAAGAATGATGCCTCTGCGATCCTTGGCGGCGGAAGGACGTGCGCCAAGGAAATCTCCGCCTGGGGCCCAGCCGCCACTACATTTACCCAGTGTGCAGTTAGGGAGATATAGCGTCCCTGGCCGTGCTTACTGGTCCACGTATCTGTGGTTAGGTGGACCTTGCCACAGATGGCGTTGCGCAGTGCACACTTGATTTTATCGGCTACTTGGTTGTGCAGGGAAGGCACGGCTGTCTTGGAGAAGTAGTGGCGGCTGGGAACCACATACTGGGGGACAGCCATGGCCATCAGCTGTTTGAAGCTGTCTGTGTCCACCAGCCGGAATGACAGCATTTCAAAGGCCAGTAGTTTAGAAATGCTGGCATTCAGGCCAAGTGCTCGAAGATGACTAGTTGGGAATTTGCGCTTCCTCTCAAAGGTTTAAAAGATGGAGAGCTGAACGCTGCTGTGTGAAATAGTGGAGACGCTAGGTGACGGTGGCGGTGGTGGTGGTGGTGTCGGTGGCACATCCTCTGTTTGCTGCTCGGCAGGTGGCAACATTCCTCTCGAGGCGGAAGCCGAGGCAGCAGCGGTAGAGGGAGCAGGGGGAGCCTGAGCGGGTTCTTTGTTTTTAAGGTGTGTACTCCACTGCAGTTCATGCTTTGCATGTAGATGCCTGATCATGCAGGTGGTGCTCAGTTTAAGAACGTTAATGCCTCACCTCAGGGTCTGATGGCACAGCGTGCAAACCACTCTGGTCTTGTCGTCAGCACATTGTTTGAAGAAGTGCCATGCCAGGGAACTCCTTGAAGATGCCTTTGGGGTGCTGGGTCCCTGTTGGCGCTGGCCAATAGCAGGCGAACTCTCTGGACGGCGGCTGTTCTGCTTTTGCCCCCTGCTCCCTCTTTGGCTTCGCTGTTGTCTCGGTCTCACCACTGCCTCTTCCTCTGAACTATTTAAGTCAGCGGCACGACCTTCAGTCCATGTGGCGTCTAAGACCTCATCGTCCTCTGCATCGTCTTCCACCCAGTCTTCCTCCCTGACCTCCTCCTGTTCAGTCTGCACACTGCAATAAGACGCGGCAGTGGGCACCAGTGTTTCATCATCATCAGAGACTCGGTCACTCTGCTGTGGTGGTATTCCCATGTCCTCATCATCTGGATACATAAGTGGTTGTGCGTCAGTGCATGGAATGTCTTCCACCGCTGGGGAACAGCCACGTCCTCTGCCAGCAACAGAGACTCCACGGACACCACCACGACCGCGTCCTCGTCCCTTAATAGAATGTTTCCTCATTGTTGCGATTCAACTCGCACCACAATAAAATATATTATTTTTTAGCCCCCAAAATTCCCACACTGGAAGATATAATTCCTTTTTCCGGTATTAATTACAAGAAGACTGCTGCTAATTGGACACCAGAATTTTTAAAATGCTAGTTTGTGTACATAAATTCCCACACTGGAAGATATAATTCTTTTTCCGGTATTAATTACAAGAAAACTGCTGCAAATTGTACACCAGAATTTTAAAAATGCTAGTTTTGGTACATAGATTCCCACACGGGGAGATATAATTCCTTTTTACAGGAGTAAAAACGTGAGGCCTACTGTTTCTGGTGTAACTAACACCAGATTGATTAAATTGGCCTTTTTTTCACCAAACTTACAACACTGGACAATGTAATGCCTTTTTCCGGTATTAATTCCTTTTTACAGGAGTAAAAACGTGAGGCCTACTGTTTCTGGTGTAACTAACACCAGATTGATTAAATTGGCCTTTTTTTCACCAAAATTACAACACTGGACAATGTAATGCCTTTTTCCGGTATTAATTACAAGAAGACTGCTGCTAATTGGACACCAGAATTTTTAAAATGCTAGTTTGTGTACATAAATTCCCACATTGGAAGATATAATTCCTTTTTCCAGTATTAATTACAAGAAAACTGCTGCAAATTGGACACCAGAATTTTTAATATGCTAGTTTTGGTACATAGATTCCCACACGGGGAGATATAATTCTTTTTTTCAGGAGTAAAAACGTGCGGCCTACTGTTTCTGGTCTAACTAACACCAGATTGATTAAATTGGCCTTTTTTTCACCAAAATTACAACACTGGAAAATGTAATGCCTTTTTCCGGTATTAATTCCTTTTTACAGGAGTAAAAACGTGAGGCCTACTGTTTCTGGTGTACCTAACACCAGATTGATTAAGTTGGCCTTTTTTCACCAAAACTACAATTGTTTCTGGTCTAACTAACACCAGATTACTAAATTGGCCTTTTTTCACCAAAATTACAACACTGGAAAATGTAATGCCTTTTTCCGGTATTAATTCCTTTTACAGGAGTAAAAACGTGAGGCCTACTGTTTCTGGTGTACCTAACACCAGATTGATTAAATTGGCCTTTTTTTCACCAAAATTACAACACTGGACAATGTAATGCCTTTTTCGGTATTAATTACAAGAAGACTGCTGCTAATTGGACACCAGAATTTTTAAAATGCTAGTTTGTGTACATAAATTCCCACACTGGAAGATATAATTCCTTTTTCGGGTATTAATTACAAGAAAACTGCTGCAAATTGGACACCAGAATTTTTAAAATGCTAGTTTTGGTACATAGATTCCCACACGGGAGATATAATTCCTTTTACAGGAGTAAAACGTGCGGCCTACTGTTTCTGGTCTAACTAACACCAGATTGATTAAATTGGCCTTTTTTCACCAAAATTACAGCACTGGACAATGTAATGCCTTTTTCCGGTATTAATTCCTTTTACAGGAGTAAAACGTGAGGCCTACTGTTTCTGGTGTAACTAACACCAGATTGATTAAATTGGCCTTTTTTCACCAAAATTACAACACTGGACAATGTAATGCCTTTTTCCGGTATTAATTACAAGAGGACTGCTGGTATTTCAGAACACCGGAATTTTTAAAATGCTAGTTTTGCTAGATAAATTTCCTACACTGGGAGAAATATTGCCTAAGCCTTTTACAGTATTAATTACAACAGGAGTGCTTCTTCTGGTCTAACACCAGAATAATTTTATTATTACGGTGAAAGCTTTTTTAATTTATATTTCTGGCACATAAAAAAAAATATATTTCTGGCTGACAGTATTGGACTTGGCTGTAGTGGCACTGGCTAGCCTAGCTGGAACAGCACATTCATGGGATTTGCTATCCAAGTGGGTTACTTTCAGTTTCACCACTGATATATTAAATATCTTTGCAATTAGTATGGGTGACACAAGCACAGCCAAACCCCTGATGTAGTATATCTATGAAAAAATCGACTATTACATGAGATTAATGGACGTTGTGGCAGCTTTTGCTGTAGCACCACAAGTCCCAAAATGGCCGCCGCCTATCAGCCCAGTAACATGTGCCAGAAAACGGTCTGCCCAGCCAGAAAAAAAATTGACTTTGACTGAGCAGCTGAATCGCTGTTGTTCTGATTCACAGGTGTAGATTCTTCACTTCTTTGGAGCTTTGGTTTAGACTCTGTGGCAGCTTGTGCTGGCGCACCACAAGTCCCAAAATGGCCACCGCCGGTCAGCCCAGTTACATGTGCCAGTGAAAATCGCTCTGGCCAGTCTCAACAAAATAGTGACTTTCAGTGAACAGCTCAGCTGAGTTGTTCTGATGCACAGGTGTAGAAAGGTAGATCATTCACTTCTTTATCCCTGCCTATCTCGCCCTCACAGAAGCTGCGTCCTCTCCCTACACTAATCAGAGCAGTGTGACGTGCGGCGCTACGTGACTCCAGCTTAAATAGAGGCTGGGTCACATGCTGCACTTGGCCAATCACAGCCATGCCATTAGTAGGCATGGCTGTGATGGGCTCTTAGGGCAAGAAGTAAAACACCAGCTGATTGGCTGCTGTGCAGCCCTTCAGAAAGCGGGAAGTAGTTGACGAACATCGGACCCGAACCCGAACTTTTTTGAAAATGTCCGGGTTCGGGTCCGTGTCACGGACACCCCAAAATTCGGTACGGACCCGAACGATTGTCGAACTGTTCGCTCAACACTATTCATGTTAAATTAAGCTTCCCCTGAAAATAAAGATTCAGTGAGAGAAAATGCTCCACAGAATCGTCTTAAGGTACCCATATATATTTAATAACTCTCTGTCGAGCAAACATATCTTTCGACATCTCAGTCAAGCTATGTAGAGCTTATATGTACCCACGGAGAGACAACAATTTTCATAGGGACTGAAAGCACAATGCAGTAGGATATTTAAATCTTTGCTATGTGCAAAGTTGCTTAAAGCGATTCTGTCAGCTAGTTTTAGCCTATAGAGCTGCGGACATGTGCTGCTAGATCGCCACTAGCACGTCCACAATATACATTTTCCATAGCTGTGAGTGCTTTTATTCAGTAAAAAAAAATGATTTTATATATATATATGCAATTGAGGCTAGTAAGGAGCCCAAGGGGCTGTTGCCAATGTTTCAGGAGCCCAGCCACACCCACTGTGAAGGAGCCCAGCACCGCCCCGCATCCTCTGAATCTCCTCATTGCTCCCCAGACGTTACACAGTTGAAGCACTGTAGTCTCGAGCATGCCAGCAAGATTTGGAAGATGAGGGGCGGTGCTGGGCTCCTTCACAGTGTGTGTGGCTGGGCTCCTGAAACGTTCGTAACAGACCCTTGAGCTCCTTACTAGCCTAATTTGCATACATATAACATAGTCAAAGAGCATCTGTCCTTGATGTATCATATTACAGTGCCTTGTGAAAGTATTTGGCCCCCTTGAACTTTTCGACCTTTTGCCACATTTCAGGCTTCAAACATAAAGATATAAAACTGTAATTTTTTGTGGAGAATCAACAAGAAGTGGGACACAATTATGAAGTGGAACGAAATTTATTGGATATTTCAAACTTTGTTAACAAATAAAAAACTGAAAAATTGGACATGCAAAATTATTCAGCCCCCTTAAGTTAATACTTTGTAGCGCCACCTTTTGCTGCGAATACAGCTGTAAGTCGCTTGGGGTATGTCTCTATCAGTTTTGCACATCAAGAGACTGAAATTTTTGCCCATTCCTCTTTGCAAAACAGCTTGAGCTCAGTGAGGTTGGATGGAGAGCGTTTGTGAACAGCAGTTTTCAGTTCTTTCCACAGATTATCGATAGGATTCAGGTCTGGACTTTGACTTGGCCATTCTAACACCTAGATATGTTTATTTGTGAACCATTCCATTGTAGATTTTGCTTTATGTTTTCGATCATTGTCTTGTTGGAAGACAAATCTCCGTCCTAGTCTCAGGTCTTTTGCAGACTCCATCAGGTTTTCTTCCAGAATGGTCCTGTATTTGGCTCCATCCATCTTCCCATCAATTTTAACCATCTTCCCTGTCCCTGCTGAAGAAAAGCAGGCCCAAACCACGATGCTGCCATCACCATGTTTGACAGTGGGGATGGTGTGTTCAGGGTGATGAGCTGTGTTGCTTTTATGCCAAACATAACGTTTTGCATTGTTGCCAAAAAGTTCGATTTTGGTTTCATCTCACTAGAACACCTTCTTCCACATGTTTGGTGTGTCTTCCAGGTGGCTTGTGTGCAAACTTTAAACAATACTTTTTATGGATATCTTTAAGAAATGGCTTTCTTCTTGCCACTCTTCCATAAAGGCCAGATTTGTGCAGTATATGACTGATTTTTGTCCTATGGACAGAGTGTCCCAACTCAGCTGTAGATCTCTGCAGTTCATCCAGAGTGATCATGGGCCTCTTGGCTGTATCTCTGATCAGTCTTCTCCTTGTATGAGCTGAAAGTTTAGAGGGACGGCCCGGTCTTGGTAGATTTGCAGTGGTCTGATACTCCTTCTGTTTCAATATTATCGCTTGCACAGTGCTCCTTGGAATGTTTAAAGCTTGGAAAATCTTTTTGTATCCAAATCCGGCTTTAAACTTCTCCACAACAGTATCTCGGACCTGCCTGGTGTGTTCCTTGGTCTTCATGATGCTCTCTGCGCTTTAAACTGACCTCTGAGACTATTACAGTGCAGGTGCATTTATACAGAGACTTGATTACACACAGGTGGATTCTATTTATCATCATCATAGGTCAACATTGGATCATTCAGAGATCCTCACTGAACTTCTGGAGAGAGTTTGCTGCACTGAAAGTAAAGGGGCTGAATAATTTTGCATCCCCAATTTTTCAGTTTTATAAATAAATTTCGTTCCACTTCATAATTGTGTCCCACTTGTTGTTGATTCTTCACAAAAAATTACAGTTTTATATCTTTATGTTTGAAGCCTGAAATGTGGCAAAAGGTCGAAAAGTTCAAGGGGGCCAAATACTTTCACAAGGCACTGTAAATCTGTGGTCACATGACAGACCAATCAGCCTTAAATCTATTCAGGAAGTTATGTGTTAGGAGTGCTATTTCTTTTGATCAAATACACACAAAAACTCAATTCAGGATGATCACATTGCAGTCTGTATGAATATAGATAATTACACCCCCTTTAAGCATGGATAAAAATATTTTTTTTATAAATATTCTTTAAGTTCTTTAATGAAAACCTTTTAAGAGGTTGTTCAGCTTTCTGCCCCCTTTTTTTTTAATTTCCAGCCTATACCTGTTGAAAAAAAAAACATTCTTCCTTGCACCCTGCTGCTCTGTTTGGCTCCCAGGGTCCCTGACTCACTGCTGAAGTCTTACTCATCCTGTAAACTTCCAGGTCGATGGAGTCACATGCGCTGCTGCAGCCAATGGCTGGCGTCAGTGATAACATATCCCCAAATGGCATGTGACACAGAAGTGACATGCTGTTTGGTAACAGATACTGGCTGAGGCCTGTCATTGACTGCAGTGATGCATACGTATGTACAGTCTGGAACTTTACAAGATGAGTTCCAGAAGACTGCTGAAGCCATATGCCATTTGGGCTCATAATTTAAAAATATGCAAAAAAAATCCTTTTTGCAGTAAAGGCCAGCCAGCATTTACTAGCACGTACTGACATTCCATATTCCTTTTTTTTTTTACTTTATATTTATTTCTTGTTATACTCAAAAGTTTAAGTTTTTTTTATGGTAAAAAGCAATTACATGTTTTAAAATTATGTTCTATAAAGCTTTATTGATGTAACGTTTAATTGCTTTGGTACGTACTGTACATTTTCTATTTTATTATGCAGTCATTTTTTTTAAATATGTCTGCTGTTCTTTTGACAAATCCATGGTAATTAGAATGCTTTAGAACAGTTTGTGAAGGGTATGAATAATTTTGGACTGGACACTTTTTGCTCAAATGTAAATAAAAGCTGAGAAAAGTTTTTTTTCCCACAATAATGCCTCTTGTACATTGTCTTATTATCTTTTGGGAGACACCTATGTCATTTCCCGTCAAAAAATTACTTGCTGGTTGAATAAAAGTTACTTTAAGTCAAAATTTGCCAGGGGTATGAATAATTATGGGCAGCACTGTATGTTCAGCATGGTGCCAGGTCATACAGGAAAATACAGCACTACATACCTACTACATCTAATGATGTCTTACAGTACCGTGCTAAGGGGGCGCAGATGGAATACAGATGGAAGCACTCATTGCTGTCCTGTCACTTACTGCTCAGCTCCCCGCTCTCCTCCCCTCCTTCGGTGCTCTGAACGGTGACATAGGGAGACTTCTCCCTGCTCCACTATTCAGCCTGCAGGCACGAATCGTGCTGCTGGCCTGTGTGGGTGGACCTGCAGCCCGTAAATCTACATAAGCCCCACCCACACAATGCTACAGAGCGATCTGTGCCTGCAGGTAAAAAAAGGTATGTGAGCTTCAGGAACAGGACAAGATAAGTAGTTACTGTGTTTTTTTGTTGTTTTTTTTATACAGAGGAGGCACAGAGGGCTTTTTTACTATGGAGGGGGTACAGAGTACTTTATTACTATGTAGTGGGCACAAAGGTCGTTATTATTATGGAGGGGGCACAGAGGTCTTTATTACTATGGAGGGGGCACAGAGGGCATATCTACTATGGAGGGGGCACAGAGGGCATTACTACTATGGAGGGGGCACAGAGGGCTTTACTACTATGGAGGGGGCACAGAGGGCTTTACTAATGTGAAGGGGGAACAGAGGGCATATCTACTATGGAGGGGGCACAGAGGGCATATCTACTATGGAGGCGGCACAGAGGGCATTACTACTATGGAGGGGGCACAGAGGGCATTACTACTATGGAGGGGGCACAGAGAGCTTTACTAATGTGAAGGGGGCACAATGGGAATTTCTACTATGGACTGGGCACAGAGCCAGAGGGCATTAGTACAATGAAGGGGGCACAGTGGGCATTATTACTGTTAAGGGGGCACAATGGAGATTTTTACTATGGAGGGGGCTCCGAGGGCATTCCTAGCACAGTGGGAATTACTACTATTAAGGGGGCACAATGGGCATTATTACTATGAAGGGGGAACATAGGGCATTACTACTATTTAGGGGGAACAATGGGCATTATTACTGTGAAGTGGTACAATGGGCATCATTACTATGAAGGGGGAACAGTGGGCATTATTACTATAAAGGGGGCGCAATGGGGATTATTACTATGAAGCTGAGACAATAGGGATTATTACTATGAAGGGTGCACAATGGGGATTATTACTGTGAAGGGGCACAAAGATGGCATTACAACTGTAAAAGGGGCACAGAGAGGGCATAACTACTGTGAGGGGGGCACAATGTGGGCATAACTACTATGAGAGGGCACAATGTGGGCTTACTACTGTGAGGGGGCACACATCTGTACAAAACTACTGTGAGGGGGTACAATTTTTTAAAGTATTAGGGGGGGGGGTGCCAGAGAAAGACCCGCCCCGGCTGCCAAACACCCTAGGCATGCCATGATGTCTTCTCTTCACTTTTTCACCATCCTTCCCACCCTCTCAACACAAACTCCCCATCCTGATGCTTTAACAGTATCATCCTGGTGCCTCCTCAACACCGTGCCCGCCGTGCTGCTCAATACCCCCAAAAAATAGACTGCTTAAAAAAATAGTGCCCCCATTTAAAAAAAAATACTGCCTATAAAGCCCTCAGTAATAATGGCTCCTATAGCAAATCTGATCCAAGAATTAAAAATGCCTCTATAGCACCTCAAGCAATAATAATGCCCCAACTGCCTTACCTACTGTGTCCTTCCTCCATACCTTGTAGATTGTAAGCCCTCGCAGGCAGGGTCCTCTCACCTTCTTCATATGTACAGCACCATGGAATGAAAGACGCTTTCATAAATAATAATAATAATAAATAATAATAATAATGATTGCTCCCCAAATTATGCATCCATAGTTCCCCAAGAATTAAAAATGTCTCCAGCAACAATTATTGCTTGCTCCCCAAGTATTACTTATGCCCCCTAGAGGGTCCCTAGTATTAATAATGCTCCCTATAGTGCTCACAGTATTTAAAGGCAATGCCCCTGCATTTTGCCCCAGTAATATTAAAAATGCATCCTATTGTGCCTCCAATAATAATAGAGCCCACAGTAATAAAGTGCCCCCAATTTTTTCCATTTGTATGCCACAATTCAAAAGTACTAGGCACTTCATCAGTATTGTGTCCAATGCTAGATGCTGGTGAATGTGCTGATTTTAAAATTTCATTGCTTTTCCCCTTTCCTAATGATATGCAAATTGTATCCCAGCAGGCCTTCTCAATTTCACTTGAACTCATCATTGTAGCTGCATTCAGTGCTCTTTGAGGTATTCCTAATGTCTTCCAAATGCAGGTGTCTGCTATTTCTTCTCACCTACTGCTGCAGTCCGGTAATAGAAACCAGTTACATGGTACATGGTCTTGCAGACATTACAACCCTCAGTAGTGGGTCTTTTGCAGCCAAGCAAGAGGTCTGCATCTGGTAAGCATGTTTTGAGCCCTATAAACCTTTTTGAAACCTCTCACCAGGAAACGTGGAGAAGACACAGGGAATGAATAGAAATATTTATTGGACATTTTTGGCTTGGTCGTTTGCTGCCACTATTACTGAGAAAAGTAAAGAGACATCTTGGAAATATTTACTTCATAATATCTATATCTTATATTTAGTGATGGAGATCTATATCAAATAGTATATTGAGGGCTGTTTCCAGCGTCTACTAATTCTCTCGCTGTAAAGTATCCCTCTGAATTATTCTGCAAGCATCACAGGTTTTGTAGCATGTGTTTTTAAAAATGTTTGTTCAGGCAATGTTCCGTCTGACATCCCCGCTGCATTTCAAGCTGATATTTTATAGGCCTGTCACTGCTGCTTTCTTGCCGTAGTAATTAAGTGTTACATAGAACACAAAAAGCCCATTTTAGAACCGTTTAAGGAGTTGACTCTAAAATGTGAGTCCGACAGTCCCCGCACAGACCTACAGTTAGGAGGACCACTTGGAGACTTATAAAGTCCACAGCCCTTCATTTTTGGATGGAATTACTGACTGCTGTAACTGCCCACACATTGTGTATGTGTTTAGTGCACACAAGAAAGACTTTCATACGGCTTGGATATATTTCACTGATGGCTTTGAGTTGCTAATATACATGGACGTTTACAGCAGCCCAGCTCTGGCGAGCAAGAATATAGTCAGAAAATAACATACACTTTGTTGAAGTTGTTTAGGTCACCAGCTACGTATAAAATAAAGGGGCTAAGAGGTTTCATTTGCGCCTTCGGCATTGACATATGAGACGGTTTTAATGAATTTTTTTATGCCATGCCTCTAAAATATGAGTGCTGTTTGTAGCTTAGAACAACCACACGGTTAGTGTTTAAGGTAATAGCTTAGGATGCAGAAACATAGGATGAACAAATCCTTTTAAAAGGGGAAACCAGTGCCTAAAATATCCCACTTGATCATGTATAAATAAATCTGTAACTGAAAAAATGATCAGGACTTTTGTTTAAGGAAGAATAAAGGTAGTTAGAAAAAGATATGCCACATAACTCCAAGTTTTTAATGGTTTGTTGAAAAATCATATTTCCACGATTAGTGTAAAAAATTAAAAACATCACATCGTACATGACAACAAATTGCCACCAGTCATGTACCTCACATGGATTCAGAGATCTCCCCCCTCCATTGCCCCAATTATTCAGCTAGATATATTGCCATCTAGCAGCTCAGGGGATATTTCCTTTCTTAGGGGGGGGGGGTCCTTTCTGCTGTTGATGGTTGCAGTTGAAAGATGGAACTGAGCATGTGCATCCACCTCAGTGAGGTGGACAGACAAATTTGACCAAAAAAAAATAGCAGGTGGTGGAATACATATTCATTTTATTGAATCGCTATACTAAATTTTTAATTACCGGTAATTGTAAAAGTATTCTGATTTAGGTGCTGGCTTTAAAAACATATTTTTAATGGAACAACACTTTTAATTTATACACTGTACATGTGTTTTCAGGCTCAGTTTTGCATTATAAATGTTAAGCAGATGCAGCCGAGCTAAACTTGATGGTTAACGCGTTAAGTAAAAAATGGGAAGAAAAAAATAACTAACTTTTCAATGGATTTCAATGGCTTTTGTCGCAAGATAACCAAGATAACACTGTTTTAGCTTGGCTACATCTGTATGTTGTTGGACATTAGTTTAAGTGAGATGAGATCAGTTTTCACAATTGTTGTTTTATTTCTCTAATGTACCTAAATGAAACGACCTTGGAATTAATATTCATTAAACATTTTCTATTGTTTTTGTGTCTACAGATCCAATTAAAATCTTTTCATCTCCATGGCAACAGACTACAAACATTCCTGCTGTAGTCTGATTCTGCACTTATATTCCCACCCATCTGTCTCCCACATTTTGTTATATGTATAAGATAGGTGAGCAAGAATTAAAGGACAGATAGAAAAGAGTATAACCGCAAGATCAGGCTACACAGGGTTGGTTTGTGGTCTGTTTCTTTGAAGAACATACATAGGGGTTATGGACACAAAATGGTAGAAAACCTAATAGGTTGCCTTAATTTTATTTTAATAGAATGTGAGCAATACGAAAATGTGAAAGATCTCCATATATATATATATATATATATATATATATATATATATATAAAAAATATTAATGTGGCAGTAGGACATAGAAAAAAGTGTGGCTTCAGTTCACATAGGCTTCTGACACAGGCTTCCAACTTTCCTAAATCTAGGAGCTGTAAGTTGTGTTACATTTACGCAAGAGAACGTTCACGTTGGGAAAGCTGTCCTGATAGTATTCACAGAATTCATCAACTGCCCTGTGACAGAAGGTCAACACTTATGCTGCCTGTGGAATAATATTACAGGGCCATGTTTGATCCCAAAGCTAAAGAACCTGGAGGCATTATTTAGGTTGTCAGAACGTCATTGTCAAAGCCAATGTTTGTTATTATACTTTACAGAGTTTTACTCCTTTGCTGGTGTATTTGTTGAAGAAAGTGTAATATCTTCACAGGGTTTTTTAATGCGTTTCATTTTTTAAGTTAAATGTCTTACGTCTATTTATAATATAGCTATGGTGGCTCACCACTCTGCTGCTATCAATTTTTTTGGGGGTTCATCAAATAAAATATAGTATATATAAATATAATGACAGGCACACCTCCCCCTGGAAATCTATAGTTTCAAATCATCTCAACACAATATAATATAAATATCAAATTTATTCCACACTATCAGCAGGGCCCTTAATGTAAAAAGACATGTAAAAATAGAAATGAAAATAAAAATGTATAACGTCTCTTGGCCTTTTTATATATATTTGCTGTCCAGTACGTGCTCCAAATATAGTATAACTGAATAATTGTGTGATCAATGTGATGTGATGATACATATTGGTTTATAAATAAAAAAAGCCGTTCACTGATATAGCGACTATTAGTTGGTCATCTTGATTGAGAATAACCAATATGTATCGCAAATCAGTAATTGTTCAATGCTGTAATAGCAGATCACTGTATATGATATTAAATGGCACACCTCCACAGTTCAGTTTTTAACTCTGTTATGGATATACATACTGTGACCACTATCTGAGTGGTAGAGGCCGGTATAGAGCCGCAATGCAGGTACTGGTACAAAGACTCTGCCGCCGGCCTTTCACCCAGCGTGCTGGCTTATGAAAACTACTGCCGGCTGTTCACTCGTATGTTCCTACAGAGTGATTCCTTGGCATCTCAGCTGCAGATATATAATACTCAATCACTCCTGTTGCCTTGCATGCCAAGACTGTGGGTACTCATGTTACCCCACTTATTGGATCCTCCACCAGACCACAGACCAGATGCGTTTTGGAGTCCTAGACTCCTTCCTTAGTGGCTGTAATGTCTATTTATAGTAAAGAATAAAGAGGGTCATTTACAAACAGATATTCACCACTTTTTGACATATATCTGTCGCAGATTATTTGTTCTGCAATGTGCGACTTTTCTCCGCTCATGCCAAGTCTAAAAAGTGGGAGTGTTTTAGGCATAGAAAACATTCTAAACCTACACCAGCAAAAGAGCCAGCATAGATTCACACCACCAGGGGATGCGCCGAAGTTATGTAGAGGCCGGCGCCTCTTCATAATTTTGGCGGATCCACCATCAGTCCACAGGGTAATTTAGACCGGTGTCTAAAAGGCCGGTCTTAATAGATGACCCCCAAAGTTTCTGTGAAGTACAAAATGCACTCATATATACGTTTATACATTTTATGTATTTTTACACTATTATACACTCCCTTTCAATACACATCAAAGAAAACAAGTATCATAGTTGTAACATGGCAGCAGCAACAAGCTGATCAGATGGCTTCTTGGCAGGGGAAACAAGCTCTCCCACCACTTCCAAGCATCTCCCCAGCAACACCACACACATAAGAATTCAATGGCTGTATACCATCATTGTTACAGATGCAGCTGAGCTAAACTCGATGGTTAATTCAGAAGTAAACAATGGCCCTCATAACGGAAAATTAAAAAAGTTATGTCTATTGGAACGTGGGGAGGAAAAAATTAAAATTCAAAACCAAAAATGAGCCCGGTACTTAAGGGTTTAAAGTTAATGAAACCTCTGAGGGATATGCTTAAATATTGTATTGGGTTATTTGCTCAGTGGACAGTAGAGATAAAGTGTAAACCCAGCCTTAGTAATATACAATGGAAATCTAAAACCAACCATTTTTACGTTTTCTCCTGTAAATGAAGCTTTATTAATGTATAAATGAAATGTTCTACACATTTCTTACAGTGGCGGATTGGCTATAGACCTTACAGGGAAAATTCCAGGTGGGCTGATGCCCCGGGGGCAACCTGGGCCCTCCTCGCAGCCGTCCAGTGAAAGTTTTTAGGGATGTATTTTGTGCTGCTAGGGGCAGTAGTGTATGATGGACTGTGGTATTTGGCACTGTTGGGGTGGCATAATGTGCCACAATATGGTACCTTCCATCAATTTGGACCCGACTTTTAGTATTTTTTCCTGGGCCACTTTAAGTTCCCAGTCCACCCCTAATTTCTTATATACTTTTTGTTTCAGCTCCTCATTAAATTCAGTATCCTTGTGAGCGATTAGTGAATGAGAAGACTCTGCTTTACAGTCAGAGGCAGCACACCCTCTGCATAACTAGTCTTGGTCCCAGCTGTAAAGCGCACAAAATTGTTTCCAGTAAAGGCAATGAGCTATACCGCTTGGACTGCAGATGGACACATTGTATCAAACTAGAAATTAAAACAACTGCTGCTGATGTATTTATCTTTGAGAGCTTTGTGTAGACTGGATACAAATGTATCTACTTCTCAGCCGAGAGCAGGGCTAGTCTGTTGCATCTAAATGTAAAGAAAAGTGTCAGCCAACAACTAAAAATAGTGAAAAACTGAAACGAAAAGTATATTAGATAGTTGTCTAAATTTTTATTTACACGATGATTAAACTTTATTTTTTATAAACGTAGAAAACTCTTTAGCTGAAATACACAAAATGTCCACTAGATGTCATTGTTGCCTACAGGCAGTGGAATTTCGTTGCATTAATTTAATGTACATAAAATCCCAGGGTTGAGTCTTGCCGGAGTTTGTTTTTATAATGTTGTTACTTACATTTTGGATTGTGTACAAATGAATTCTTAACAGCTCATTAATATATTTCTGAAAAATCTCTGGCAATGCCTGAATGCCAAGTCCTGTACTTCATGTCATCTTAGGCCATCAGTAGTTCAGACAGTCCCAGAAGATCAATTGACACAATGCTCGATCTTTAAAACATAAGAATAAAATAGATTACAAGGGGTGTAACTGATAAAAAATCAAAATCATTGTCAGCACAGCTTAGGCACACTCTGAGCGTTACCATTAATATCCCTATAGAATTGAATATATTTTATATGGGGTAATGTTGCATACTGCAAAGCCATTATAATTACAGATACATTTATTTTATGATAATCCATAGTATAGTAAATTAACCAGTGTTGAAATAAGAAATAACTTGAATTGGTATAACTGTCTGAATATGAAAAGTAAAGGAGATTTCTTTATTTTTTTGCATTGACGTCTGATCACACTGGATGTTGAATGCCAGTACTTTATGCAGTTTAATTTGATATTTTGCCTCCTATGCTTTTTATTAGTGTTATTAGAGATCAAAGGATGAATAATAAATCTTGTAGAAATTAACAGATTACCAGCATCACATCTAATACTAATTTACAATTGCCTAGATCAAAAACGTATGCAAATATAAGTGGTATAACCAGTTTAGCAACACTGGAAGACCCTCGGTTAAAATCTTTCAATGCACTGGGAGGTAGCACATGTTAAGGATTAGAGAAGGAAGGATTTGAAAAAAAAAAATACAATTGGTATGCTATGAAATAACTAGACTTCCGCTAGATGGAAGCAGGGACATTATCACTAGCTTGAGACTTTGGAGGAAAACAGGGTGGGTAGCCAGTAGAATTATTTAACCCCTCCAGACATCCACCTTTCCAGACATCCCATATGTATAGAGCAGTGTTGAGCGAATTGATCATGACAAAGTGACATTCCATCCCAATTTCAGGGAAAATTCAATTCACTGCGAAACTGAATTTCTTCGTGCTTCGTGGTAGCGAATCGATTTTCCCTGAAATGGCAGTAAAAATAGAAAAAAATCATACTTACCTCATCCATTTGAGCGAGAACAGCCGACCGCTGCTTGATTAAAGATCTCACACAAAATCCTGTGCATGGTGATGTATGACGTCACCACGCTGGCTGACGTGATGACGTCATCACAGGCCATGCCAGATTTCGTGCTAGATCTTCATGTCAGAAAAACTTCAGTCTAGGAAATACATCTCCCACATGGAGCGTGTTTCCTGGACTGGATATGCCAGTGTGAAACTGGTCTAAAAGTTGATTCTCTCTACTTCTGATGGGTAAAGCTCCAAGGTATGTTTGTACTGCTCTCCTCAGCCACTACCTAGTGCTATCAGCTGTTTAGCATGGTCAAAACTACTGACAGATTCCCTTTAAATCCTGTAACATTATGTTCCAATTATTCGATGATCCTGAAGGCTGAAATGTTATATTAAAAACCATGGGGGGACATTTATCATTATAGATTTATTTTCATGTTGTTTTTAAGTATGTGGTTGCACCAAATTGACCATTGTGTTGTATGACTTAAAAAATACACCATGGGGCTGGGTCTGGCTTAGGATAATGGCAATGAACCAATTGTTAGAATTCCTAGATTTGCACGCTGGGGCACATAACCACTGCTACAGTACTTGCTTTCATCTTTTTTATGACAACACTTTATCATGTATTGTATGAATACTAGTGTTGAGCGAACAGTTCGAGCATAGTTCGGGTTCGTACGGAATTTTGGGTTGTCCGGGACACGGACCCGAACATTTTCAAAAAAGTTCGGGTTCGGGTTTGTTGTTCGGCGATTACTTTCCGCTTTCTGAAGGGCTGCACAGCAGCCAATCAGCTAGCGTTTTACTTCTTGCCCTAATAGCCCATCACAGCCATGCCTACTAATGGCATGGCTGTGATTGGCCAAGTGCAGCATGTGACCCAGCCTCTATTTAAGCTGGAGTCACGTAGCGCCGCACGTCACACTGCTCTGATTAGTGTAGGGAGAGGACGCAGCTTCTGTGAGGGCGAGATTAGGCAGGAAAAAGTCAGCAACAGCACCTAATGAACTGATCGATCTACAGCTGTGAATGATTGAACTTCTGCTAGTTACTTGCTCACTGGTTTTTAGGCTGCACAGAGCGTTTTTCTGTCACTTATATTCTGGGGTGATCGGCGGCCATTTTGTGACTTGTGGTGCACCAGAACAAGCTGCCACCAAGTCCATCAATCCATCAATACTAGTTTGTTTTTGCTATATTCTACATCAGGGGTTTGGCTGTGCTAATTGTCACCCCTAGAAACTCAGGATAGCAATTTCTATATTTTATTAAGGGGTTAAATACAATTGCCCAAATACCAGTCCCCTAAATCTGGTGTTCCAGCTTTGGCTAGCCAAGTATAATACTGTCTGCTGTCTGGCAAAGGATAGATTATTTTCTGTGGCAAAATTCAATTGCCAAAATATCAATACCATAAATCAGTGGTTTGAGCTGTGGCTGGCCAAGTTTCATAGTGTCCTGCAAAGGATATATTTTGTTCTGTGGTGAAATTCAATTGCCAAAATAGCAATACCCTGAATCTAGTGTCCCAGCTGTTGCAGGCCAAGTTTCATAGTGTCCGCAAAAACATATATTTTGTTCTGGGGTGAAATTCAATTGCCAAAATAGCAATACCATAAATCAGTGGTTTCAGCTGTGGCTGGCCAAGATTCATAGTGTCCGCAAAAACATATCTTTTGTTGTGGGGTGAAATTCAATTGCCAAAATAGCAATACCCTGAATCTGGTGTCCCAGCTGTTGCAGGCCAAGTTTCATAGTGTCCGCAAAAACATATATTTTGTTCTGGGGTGAAATTCAATTGCCAAAATAGCAATACCATAAATCAGTGGTTTAAGCTGTGGCTGGCTAAGTTTCATAGTGTCCGCAAAACATATATTTTGTTCTGGGGTGAAATTCAATTGCCAAAATAGCAATACCATAAATCAGTGGTTTCAGCTGTGGCTGGCCAAGATTCATAGTGTCCTCAAAAACATATATTTTGTTTTGGGGTAGCAATACCCTTAATCTGGTGTCCCAGCTGTTGCAGGCCAAGTTTCATAGTGTCCGCAAAAACATATATTTTGTCCTGGGGTGAAATTCAATTGCCAAAATAGCAATACCATAAATCAGTGGTTTCAGCTGTGGCTGGCAAAGTATAATAGTGTCCGCCAAAACATATTTTGTTCTGGGGTGAAATTCAATTGCCAAAATAGCAATACCCTGAATCTGGTGTTCCAGATTGCGGGCCTAGTTTAAATCTGTCCGTAACAGGGTATATTTTGTTCTGGGGGGAAAATCAATTGCCAAAATATCAATACCATAAATCAGTGGTTTCAGCTGTGGCTGGCCAAGTTTCATAGTGTCCTGCAAATTATATATTTTGTTCTGGGGTGAAATTCAATTGCCAAAATAGCAATACCATAAATAAGTGGTTTCAGCTGTGGCTGGCCAAGTTTCATAGTGTCCGCAAAAACATATATTTTGTTTTGGGGTGAAATTTAATTGCCAAAATAGCAATACCCTGAATCTGGTGTTCGAGCTGTTGCAGGCCAAGTGTAAAACTGTCCATAAAAGGATACCTTTCATCCAGGGCCTAAATACTAGCCCTAAAAGAGATATTCCCCTAAATCAGTGGTTACTGCTGTGCCTGGATTAGTGTAATACGCTACATAAATAAATAGGCAGATAGTGTTAGGTGCCTGTAAAAAAAGGCCTGAATTTGAAATCAATACATTGGGCCAAATATTTTTTTCTTATTGTGGTGCTTGGTGAACGGTAACAATGAGGAAAACATTTAGTAAGGGACGCGGACGCGTTCGTGGTGGTGTTAGTGTACCCTCTGGTGCTGGGAGAGGACGTGGCCATTCTGCCACAGCCACACGTCCTAGTGAACCAACTACCTCGGGTTCCAGTACCTGCCAGAATTTACAGCGATATTTGGTGGGGCCCAATGCCGTTCAATGGATGGTAAGGCTTGAGCAGGTACAGGCGCTAGTCAATTGGGTGGCCGACAGTGGATCCAGCACGTTCACAAAATTATCTCCCACCCAGTCTTCCGCAGAAAGCGCACAGGAGGCACGTGAAAACCAAGCCCATCAGTCTGTCACATCACCCCCATGCATATCAGGGAAACTGTCTGAGCCTCAAGTTATGCAGCAGTCTCTTATGCTGTTTGAAGACTCTGCTGGCAGGGTTTCCCAAGGGAATCCACCTAGCCCTTCCCTAGTGGTGGAAGACGTAGAATGCACTGATGCACAACCACTGATGTTTCCTGATGATGAGGACATGGGAATACCACCTCATCGGAGTCCGCACGTCTCTGATGATGACGAAACACAGGTGCCAACTGTTGCGTATTTCTGCAGTGTGCAGACCGAACAGGAGGTCAGGGAGGAAGACTGTGTGGAAGACGATGCAGGGGACGATGAGGTCCTAGACCCCACATGGAATGAAGGTCGTGCCACAGACTTTAATAGTTCAGAGGAAGAGGCAGTGGTGAGACCGAGCCAACAGCGTAGCAAAAGAGGGAGCAGGGGGCAAAAGTAGACCAGCCGCCGCCAAGAGAGTTCGCGTGCTACTGGCCACCGCCACCAGGAACCGAGCACCCCAAAGGCAGCTTCAAGGGGTTCCCTGGCATGGCACTTCATTAAACAATGTGCTGACGACAAGACCCAAGTGGTTTGCACGCTGTGCCATCAGATCCTGAAGCAAGGCATTAACGTTCAGAACCTTAGCACAACCTGCATGACCAGGCAGGTTGTGCTAAGGTTCGGGGAGGAACGGAAGGAACGTTGGCACCTGCCGCCCACCAAACAGAGGATGTGCCACCGACACCACCACCTGCGTCACCAAGCATCTCCACCATGTCACACAGCAGCGTTCAGCTCTCCATCTCACAAACCTTGGAGAGAAAGCGTAAATTCCCAACTAGCCACCCTCGAGCCCTGGGCCTGAATGCAAGCATTTCTAAACTCCTGGCCTTTGAAATGCTGTCATTCAGGCTGGTGGACACAGACAGCTTCAAACAGCTGATGTCCATGGCTGTCCCACAGTATGTTGTTCCCAGCCGCCACTACTTCTCCAAGACAGCCGTGCCTTCCCTGCAGTATCCGATAAAATCAAGTGTGCACTGCGCAACGCCATCTGTGGCAAGGTCCACCTAACCACAGATACGTGGACCAGTAAGCACTGCCAGGGATGCTATATCTCCCTAACTGCACACTGGGTAAATGTAGTGGGGGCTGGGCCCCAGGTGGAGAGTTCCTTGGCGCACGTCCTTCGCGCCAAGGATCGCAGGGCATCATTCTTTGCCTCCTGTAGCCTCCTACTCCTACTCGGCTTCCTCCTCCTCTGCTTCCACCAGCTCATCCAGTCAGCCACACACCTTCACCACCAACTTCAGCACAGCCCGGGGTAAACGTCAGCAGGCCATTCTGAAACTCATATGTTTGGGGGACAGGCCCCACACCGCGCAGGAGTTGTGGCGGGGTATTGAACAACAGACCGACCAGTGGTTGCTGCCGGTGGGCCTCAAGCCCGGCCTAGTGGTGTGCGATAATGGGCGAAATCTCGTCGCAGCTCTGGGACTGGCCGGTTTGATGCACATCCCTTGCCTGGCGCATGTGCTGAATTTGGTGGTGCAGAAGTTAATTCACAACTACCCCGACATGTCAGAGCTGCTGCATAAAGTGAGGGCCGTCTGTGTGCGCTTCCAGCGTTCACATCCTGCCGCTGCTCGCCTGTCTGCGCTACAGCGTAACTTCGGCCTTCCCGCTCACCGCCTCATATGCGACATGCCCCCCAGGTGGAACTCCACCTTTCACATGCTGGAGAGACTTTGCGAGCAGCAGCAGGCCATAGTGGAGTTTCAGCTGCAGCACGCACGCGTCAGTAGATATGCGGAACAGCACCACTTCACCACCAATGATTGGGCCTCCATGCGAGACCTGTGTGCCATGTTGGCGATGACACCGTTATCAGCGTTACAATACCACTTCTTGAGAAAACGCTTAGGGCGATGATGGAAGAGGAGGTTGCCCAGGAGGAGGAGGAGGATGAGGGGTCATTTTTAGCACTTTCAGGCCAGTCTGTTAGAAGTGGCTCAGAGGGAGGTTTTTTGCAACAGCAGAGGCCAGGTACAAATGTGGCCAGCCAGGGCCCACTACTGGAGGACGAGGAGGATGAGAAGGAGGTGGAGGAGGATGAGGATGAAGCAGGTTCACAGCGGGGTGGCACCCGACACAGCTCAGGCCCATCACTGGTGCGTGGCTGGGGGGATACGGAGGACGATGACGATACGCCTCCCACAGAGGACAGCTTGTCCTTACCTCTGGGGAGCCTGGCACACATGAGCGACTAAATGCTGCAGTGCCTGCGCAACGACAGCAGAGTTGCCCACATTTTATCGTGTGCGGACTACTGGGTTGCCACCCTGCTGGATCCCCGGTACAAAGACAATGTGCCCACCTTAATTCCTGCACTGGAGCTTGATAGAAAGATGCGCAAGTACAAGCGCACGCTGGTAGAGGCGCTCCTGAGAGCATTCCCAAATGTCACAGGAGAACAGGTGGAAGCCCAAGGCGAAGGCAGAGGAGGAGCAAGAGGTCGCCAACGCAGCTGTGTCACGGCCAGCTCCTCTGAGGGCAGGGTTAGCATGGCAGAAATGTGGAAAAGTTTTGTCTCCACGCCACAGCTAACTGTACCACCACCTGATACGGAACGTGTTAGCAGGAGGCAGCATTTCACTAACATGGTTGAACAGTACGTCTGCACACCCCTCCACGTACTGACTGATGTTTCGGCCACATTCAACTTCTGGGTCTCCAAATTGTCCACGTGGCCAGAGTTAGCATTTTATGCCTTGGAGGTGCTGGCCTGCCCGGCGGCCAGCGTTTTGTCTGAACGTGTATTCAGCACGGCAGGGGGCGTCATTACTGACAAACGCAGCCGCCTGTCCACAGCCAACGTGGACAAGCTGACATTCATAAAAATGAACCAGGCATGGATCCCACAGGACCTGTCCCTCCCTTGTGCAGTATAGACATTTATAACTGCCTCCCCCTCAACCATGTATTCTTGTACTCCGGGGCACTTCTTTATTGAATCCTCATTTTTTTAACTTTACCATGATCTTGCGGTGCAACCCAAAGTTGAATGAACCTCTCCTCTGTCTGGGTGGTGGGGCCGAAATAACTGAAAGTGGCCTTCTCCGGTGGTGGGTGATATGACGCATGATTCCTTGCTGTGGAACCTCTCTCCTCTGTCTGGGTGCCTGGCCTAAATAACTGAAAGTGGCCTTCTCCAGTGGTGGGTGATATGACGCATGATTCCTTGCTGTGGGACCTCTCTCCTCTGTCTGGGTGCTGGGTCCGAAATAACTGAAAATGGCCTTCTCTAGTGGTGGGTGAAATGACGCATGATTCCTTGCTGTGGGACCTCTCTCCTCTATCTGGGTGCTGGGCCGAAAAAACTGAAAGTGGCCTTCTCCAGTGGTGGGTGATATGACGCATGATTCCTTGCTGTTAGACCTCTCTCCTCAGTCTGGGTGCCTAGCCTAAATAACTGAAAGTGGCCTTCTCCAGTGTTGGTTGATATGACGCATGATTCCTTGCTGTTGGACCTCTCTCCTCGGTCTGGGTGCCTGGCCTAAATAACTGAAAGTGGCCTTCTCCAGTGGTGGGTGATATGACGCATGATTCCTTGCAGTGGGACCTCTCTCCAATTGATATTAGTTAAATTTTATTTATTTTATTTTATTTTAATTCCTTTCCCTATCCACAATTGTTTGCAGGGGATTTACCTACATTTTGCTGCCTTTTTAGCCTTTTTAGTGCCTAAAAGTTCGGGTCCCCATTGACTTAAATGGGGTTCGGGTTCGGGATAAACTTCGGTTCGAGTTCGGATCCCGAACCCGAACATTTTCGGGAAGTTCGGCCGAACTTCCCGAACCCGAACTTCCAGGTGTTCGCTCATCTCTAATGAATACTTTTCCATCAAATATTATGTTATTCATTTATTATGTACCTCTACTTTGTACAGGGCGTGAACAAGGTCCAGGTTGGATCGAAACGTTGCCCATTGTTTGTATATTTACTTGGATGGATATAATAAATTTCTAATAAGCAACAGAATTATTGGAGTGCTGTGGTATCTATATAAGGGCTAATTAAGACGGATGTAAGTTTTGTTCCATACCTGTTCCGCATTTTTGTGCAACGGGTGCAGACCCATTTCATTTCAATAGGACAGCAGAAGAAGCGACAGATCAGGGTGTTCAGTTCCACGGCGCCGCAAAAAATATAGAGCATGTCCTATGTTTGTCAGTAAAACTCAGCTCTGTGGCCCCATTCAAGTCTATAGATCCGCAAAAAAACTAAATGCATATGGAACACATTCTGTATGCATTCCGTTTTTGCGGACAGACTGAACTGTCCGCAAAAAAATTGATCCGCAACTTTACGGACTGTAAAAAAAACATACGGTCATCTGAATGAGCGCTAATTCTGTAGTAACAGACAGACGCATGGACAAGAGTGGTGCTGTTTCTAGAAAACATCAGAACCTTTATTGTCATTTCTTACAACCTCTTACCATAGTACTGTATATATAGCATTTAGCAGGCCCATCTGCCTGCAATGTGGGTTGTTCTTTAGAAAAAATACATTTCTGAGCACTCTACAGCATTTACAGATGTTGCTCGTATTATTTACACAGTAGGCAGATTCACTCCTCTTCTTCTGCTGCACATCACACAAATATTCAGGTGATAATGAGGTGAGTTGGCAGCATCCAGTACTCAGGCCTTTGTGGCAGTGAATAAAAATGTTTTGGGATTATAATGCAAAAAACTGAATATTAGTAAAGCATCTGTTGATATTGTCAACATTAGAATAACTATTGAAACGCTTCCAAAGAATGTTGTGTATTCAGTACTAGCCAGTCTTACCCAAGTTGGCCTGGATAACGAGGATGATGGGATCACATAACAGGGTCGTTATAAAAATCGAATGAAATTTTTTTCAAATGGAACAACTGTGAGGTCACAAAGCATTTCTTTTTCTATTACAGATTTCATGGAAAACCTACTATATCAACTAGTACAGTGTTTCCCAACCAGTGTGCCTCCAGCTGTTGCAAAACTACAACTCCCAGCATACCCAGACAGCCTTTGGCTGTTCAGGCATGCTGGGAGTTGTAGTTTTGCAACAGCTGGAGGCACACTGGTTGGGAAACACTGAACTAGTAGATGGTGTAGAGAGAAAGTTTTGTGGGTTACTTCTTCATGAGATTGTGGATGTGGATCCACTTTACCAACTAACCAGTTTGGCTTTGGGCCGGGATATAAGGGCGTTATTCTGGTTGTCCCCTGGTTTTCACCTTTCAATCCCTATACAGGGATCTGGCCTTTATTGCTGGAGAGCCACAAAGCTGCAACTTCTTGGAATAGTCCTGGTGTAGTTGTCAGCTGACCTATGGGGGTCAGAGGCACCAGTCTGAAAGATCGAGGGATCAGGCAATACTCAAAGTCAGGAACCAGGTATATGGTAAACAGTCAACGGTTAAGGCAGGAGGTTGATGAAACAGGCAGAAGTTCAGTACACAGCGTGACACAGAGCAAGCACACCTTCACTGGTAAACTAGCAAGCTAGGAACCTAAAGCTCAGGCACCTCTCAATTAGGAAAGTACTAACAAGTATCCAGTAATTGGCTGGCAGATATTAGAGTAATTATGCACTGGCACTTTAACAGCCATGAATCACGCGTGAGCCCTGGGGGAGATAGGATGAGGCCTTACAGCCTATTTCAGGCTGCAGCTTCCAGCGAGCAACACTGGACTTTTCTCCTAGGCAGGAGAAGAAACAAGTGAGGTCAAACTCTCGAAAATTTGCTGCATGACAACACAGTGGCCCGCTGATTCTGGCTCCTTTAAATTCTATAATTGATTTTTTCATAATTCACAAAGCACATGACCCCACTGATGCTAGCCAAGGCCGCGGCACATGCAAGGTCATGTAGGGTCCTCCTCCTCAGAGTCCTCACAGGGCAACAGAACGTTCTGTATAGGCAGAGCTTACTTCCTGCCTCCTACTGTTCCCTGACAGTGTTTTGCCTGTTCCTGTCAGCTCCTGTTCTAAAACTTTGCCTGATGACAGTCAGTGAGATACTCACTGAGCAAGTAAAATGAATGCTGTGGCCAGAGTTTTAGCCAGGGAGCCATAGATGATTCAGTACTCTGGGATGACATCCATGGTCTAGCCATGCTGATTAGTGGGCTGGGCTGACATGAGCCATGGGTGTTTAGGGGCAAATTTGTTCAGTCCTGAGCTGATGGGCTGGGCCGACATGATTTCAGTAGCCCAAATTAGTGAGATGACCAGGGCTGTTATGACCTCTGTAGAGGCTGATATGACCAGGGATTATCAGCCCTGGTCAGATTGAGACCTGGACAGCTTTCTGCTAAACTGCTCCAATGGGGAAGGGGGGGGGGGGGCTCTTGTTAATGAATTATTTGCAAATGTGGAGCAGTCTAACTACCTTTGCTGCACTATGCAGGGCCCAATCCCCATGGTCACTTACTCTGAAGTGGTCTTGGACCACCTGTCCTGCTTCAACAAGATTCTGACACTAGTCAGCAATAAGACATTGTGTATGTAGTTTCTGCAGCCAGTGGTGCACCATCAATAAGGCCAGGTGAGGTGATCGCCTCCGGCAGCACCAGGTAGGGGCAAGAGGGAGGGGGGGGGGCAGCCGAAGGGCCATGGGCTGAAGGGAATGGGTTAGGTTAAGAAATTGGCATTGGGGAGGGGAGGCTCTGTTTCAAAAGATATAAAACTTCAAAAAAGCTAAATTTAGCCAACTAAGCGAGGCCATAGGCCTAACTAACTGGGACAAAGTCCTCAAAAATAAAAATACAACCACAAAGTCTAGTCAGACCACACATGGAGTACTGTGTACAGTTCTGGGCTCCTGTGAACAAGGCAGACATAGCAGAGCTGGAGAGGGTTCAGAGGAGGACAACTAAAGTAATAACTGGAATGGGGCAACTACAGTACCCTGAAAGATTATCAAAATTAGGGTTATTCGCTTTAGAAAAAAGACAACTGAGGGGAGATCTAATATCTATGTATAAAAATATCAGGGGTCAGTACAGAGATCTCTCCCATCATTTATTTATCCCCAGGACTGTCACTGTGACGAGGGGACATCCTCTGTGTCTGCAGGAAAGAAGGTTTATACACAAACATAGAAAAGTATTCTTCATGGTAAGAGCAGTGACATTATGGAACTCTCTGCCTGAAGAGGTGGTGATGGTGAGTGCAATAAAGGAATTCAAGAGGGGCCTGGATGTATTTCTGGAGTGTAATAATATTACAGGCTATAGCATTGATCCAGGGAGTTATTCTGATTGTCTGATTGGAGTCGGGAAGGAATTTTTTCCCCTTAAGTGGGGAAAATTGGCTTCTGCCTCACAGGCTTTGTATGAACTGCTGCTGGATGCTATTTGTTTTTGCACTCAGTAAAGAAAGAGGTTATTTGTTATAAAAATTTCTCGGCCTGGTTCCTTCACATCACTTATTCATTGCACCAAAACCCAGGGAGCGACGGCACCGTGTAATAATACAACATCTCGTAAGGGCCACTACCATTCCCATCCTCTGCACCTGCTCCTCAGGGGCTCACTTACATATATAATTCCCAACCTGTTTGCAAGAAAAGTTAACAGCACATTGGATGCTCCATGTCAAGCTGCCATTATTTGCCAGCATCCGTCACCTTTTTCCTGCATGTGGGCCACCGCACCTTCTGTCAGGTTTGCATCCGGTCACTATTACAATGGGACTGAATTTATCGCAAAAGGATTAGTAAAGTTCAACTTTAGTTTTTTGGGTGCATGAGTGATGAGGTCAGAATGCAAATATTGTATATATGCTAACAAATCCAATACACAAAGATGATCTACATTTTCCTCTAAACACATCAGTTTTGGGTCAACAGAAATATTTGAGAAGAATGTTTTGAATTGAAGGTGCGTTTCTCCTAATAACAATGGACGTTTCCAGGCAGACACAACTTGTTTAACTTCGGAACAATAGACATTATTAATCAAATCTGCATGAATCTTTATCTCTGAAAAGTCAATAAACATTTTGAACATCGACTTGGCTTGGCTTTTTGAGAACATCATCTGAAACCCATTTATAACACTATGGTCTTTCAAATATTAATAAAAACTGTACAGAATATTTATTTTTGTCAGCTTTATGGTCAAGTCTTTTAATATATGTGTTCCCCAAGGTAATATAGGCTACTCTTAGAAAACAAGACAAGTGGGATATCTGTGAACTTGCTTTAGAAAGTGGTGAAGGGAAGATGCAACACAATGCATCACAAAAATCCCTATGTGCAGCACAGTGAGCCATATTGCTTTATACTAGCAGAATTAAACACATGCACTAAAAACTGTCTAAGACTGTGACAAATAAAGGGGGTGCACACAGAAATCTGGCCCATTAGTTGCCTAGCAATATATGTGACATATACACTTCATATATTTGACTTAACAAGAGTGCACCACAAATTCTGGCACTAATAAAGACGCTGTCCAGGCACAGTGAGATTGATATATCTGCCCCACTGTCCATGATTGTGCTGCCCATGAACAAAACCTGAGATGTGCAGACAGTGCAAATATGGAGGCGAAAACTCTCTCTGGCGAGGGGCAATCGAGTGCGAGGACTCGCCAATCAGCAGTGCTTGCAAGTGCCGCTTACACAGCATATTGTAGCAGCAGGCAGCATGTGACTGTGACTGGGGCTGGGTACTCAGCCACAGTAGTACCCAGAGCGGCGGCAGCAGCCTAATGATCACAGGACACATGGACCGGATACCAGAGCCAGATGACTCCGGACAGATCCCAACATGGCCCACAGAAGAGTCGGTAAGGACAGGCCTAGACCACATACATAGCAATTTCATTGTTGAAGAGAAGAGAAGAGAGATTAGAGGAGAGAAGGTAGAACAGAAAAGGGAAAAAGAATGTAAAATATACAGGAAAATAGACTACAGGTAAGTAGAGCAACTGCTAACTAAGAGAGAACAAATGCAAAAAGTATAGAGAAGGAGAGACAGCAGACAGAGAGTAAAAGCAAGGAGTCACAGTCCAGCTCTGGTCAAAAATTTCTTGTGTGGGTCTGGGTTTGAATGAATTTTGAAGTCTCAAAGGAGGTCTGCAATTTTCCAGGAAATAAAATGATACTGTTGAAGGGGTTGTCCGGCCATATACTGTATATTGATGATCTATCTTCAGGATAGATCATCAATATCTGATCAGCAGGGGTCCGACACTCAGCAGCACCCATAGTCTAACCATAATGTCATCTGTGTATTTATTCCAGGTCCTTTACGCTGTGCATTAATTGTTATGCTATGTAACTGTTATTTGTTGTATTACATGTTATATGCCTGGTTCACCAGCAGGTGACAGCGTATATGGCATAGAGATCTTTAGATAGAATGGAACTTACCATTCCATTCTCCCACCTGTTGGGCAGAAGTGGGCACGTCCCGTTCCCTACCAAGGGAGGGGCTGCAGGAAGGGTTTAGTCATTCTTAAGTCTGTCTTAGTGTAGTTTAGAGTTGGAAGGAGAGGAGAATCACCCTGACTCCTTACAGATTAACCGACAGAGTGTTGCGAGGGGGTCAACGGCAAAAGGCACCCCACTCCAAAGGTATCAGAACAACCATGAAGTCCAGAAACTAGATTAAAGCTGAGTTAAGGACAGCAGGGAGAGAAAGCAGAATATTCAAGTTTGCCTGCCAGTTTATGCCTGCTGGAACCAAGAGAAACACCACTCCTTGTATGGATGCAAGTTGATGCAAGTAAAGCTGTTGAACTTTATAAAAGTCTGAACTATTTTTCCACCTCCACCATTACTCTCCCCTTTTATTGGTTCGGAGCCTAACCCTGGGGAGCGATTATATCCAGATAGGAGCACCGTGACACACACAGAAAACTTTTGAGGCCGCATCACACCACTCGGCATTCCAAAAAACCTGGGACACGATAGGCCCTGGGGGGGGGGCACGTTGCACTTCCTCTTCATTACATTGCCTGTCATCATGGAAATGCAGTGTAATGACAAGTACTCGCTCCATTCACTTGAATGGAGCCATTACATTTAATAAAACTACGCTGCCATTCGACAGGCGTTTTTCACTTAATGCTGTCCCCAGCTCCGATGCTTCCATCATTCCCAGCCAGTCTTTGTTTACATGGCAGCAGCAATGGTGCCAGTAAGTCCAGAAAGTCATTGCTACTAAACAGTACATTAGAACTGGTGTTGAGAATGTAGCCTGTGAGAATTGTGTAATATTCCCATGTATTGCTGCCAGACTCTTTTTTTTTTAAAACTACTGGACAACCCCCTTAAATTTTGTTATTCAAGGGTGTTTCAAGGGTATGATGCGAGTGTGTGGCCCCTAAAAGGGGCGGAGGGTATATTTATATACACTTTGGGCCAGTTGTCCTCAAAAAATTGAAGGAGAGGTTGGCAAACCTGGTTAATGAGGGGTCCTATGGACTTCAGTAAAGAGGCAGTGCACATGCAATGTCATCTCCACTTTATGTAGCTGTGATAGTCAGTCAGGTGAGGTGTCGTTACCAGAGTTGGGATTGAGATCCTCACCAATTTCTTTTAGCTGTGGCCTCATGCAGCCTTCACCCATCCCTGTCTGTTGGTATTGTATGCTTATACAGTATCTATAGTAAGTGATTTAACTACCTGCTGTTTTTGCTCACATCTGTGTAGAACGTGGTACAATATGTGGAAACACAACCTGTAACTAGTCTGAACATAACGCTGATCAGTTCTAAATCTTGTATGATTTTTTGGGATTTTCTTACAGAATAGAAATCATACTCCTATACGTGTGGGGAAATATGAAGGTCAGAACACCACGAATTTCATAGAAACTCTAAAAATAAATACTTGTTTACTTTTGGAGGAGACCCAAACGACCAGAAGTGATCAGTACCAGCAAACTTTCCAGATGGTTTAATTTTAAAAACAGTCTAAAGATTTGCATCTGTAACATGAGAAAATTAGAAAGCAAAGTTGTCCTGAGGTTACGGATCTAGACCTGCATACCTACTGTTTTCCAGTGCAACTTGCTTATAGCTTGGCAATACTTTTGAAGGGTTTAGCATTACTTGATTACATAGCAGTAGATTGCTACGACATGTAAGTTTACTTTGTTTTACCATGATCCTATTTTTAGAAGATATGGGCTTTCTATATTCTTTTACAATTTTTGTAACAAATTTGAAATATTTTATAAAATACTGTTTGTCAGATATCACTCCTCATCGAGTCCATTGATATATCAGTACTTCATATTTTGATCTTATGTCTATTTTACTTTCTACAGTCATATGATCATGAGCAAATGTATCACTGTTTCATTTACTTAACTTAAAGATTTTGATGCATTTCTTTATATATTTTGATAGTTCTGACTTTAATGGATGTAGTGTTTCAATGATGGCTGTTGTTGCAGAGAGGTGACAGTTTCACACACTATCTATGGCATTATGAAGTACATGTAATTTCAATATTTCATATACTGTACTTCATATTGCAATTGTGTGTTAAATCACTCAAAACAAGACTTTGTTAAGAGTATGCGCTGTGTCTAGGTATTGTTGTTACATGCTTGTTATGGTGTCACCTGTTTTTCTTTCAATTTCCTCTTAGAATATCTGTCCAGTGTGTTCAGTGGCAGTGAGAAGCCACTACCAGTGTACCAATTCTTACTGGCTTGCCCGCACAATTTCAAGAATCACTCCGTTGTGTACCAGACAAGGGCTGACTGGCCATAGACCCTACAGAGAAATTTCCCAGTTGGCAGATGCCCAGGTGGTCACCTAAGCCCTTCTCATGGTTGCTGGCCAGGTACGTAATGATCTGATGCTCTTATCAATAATTAATTCTGGGTGCATCAGGTACTTATGCACCTGGCCAATGGCCCGCCGGGGCCCTCCTAAACTTAACTGTATCCCTGTCCTCAGGATAGTGATACAGTTGAATATTGTGGTGACTCAGGGCAGTAGTATTTTGTGCCACACTATTGTATTGAAGGCCCAGCCTACTTTTGTTCTCCCTGCCTACTTGTGTTGGGCCTTCCTATTTGTGTTGCTCCAACTTCTGTCAACAGAACATGGGACTACTTTTAGGTTTTCTTCCAGGGTCACTTTAAATTCCCATTCCATCCCTGATACTAAAGGTTCTAGACATTGTGACTGAGCTACTGGACATGTGTGACCACCAGCACTGTAAATATTAGGTGAATGGTCTGAGACTAAATGAAGAAGAACACTAAAGGGTATAAAAACAATTTGGTATGTTTTGCAAGATCTAATAGAGAAATATAATATTTAAACGTGGGAGAACCATAAAATAAAGTACATTAATACGTCAATGACACTGTAATTTGGAGTAAAGTTATTTAGTACTCTAGGGCCTCTTTCACATGAGCGATACAAATTGCTTCAGGATCTGTCTAGGGAACAACTGAGGGTTTTCCATGCAAGTTTTCTGCAATGGCGTTCAGCGTTTCCATTTGTTTCCATCTGGATTGTATCCGGATTGCATGTGTTTTTTACACACATACAGAAAAACTGAAGAATAACAATCTATATTTCCTAGTAACCATCAGTAAAAAACAAATTGAATCTGTATGCCTTCTGTTTTTCACACAAGCTCCATTCACTTCTATAGAGCCAGAGCTGCATGAAAAATGCACAGTATAGAAAATGATTCGATTTTTACTGAAAGGTGAAATCAATGGGTCAGGATTAAGTCCAGATGCTATACGTTTGCTACACGCATCGCATCCGGACTGAAAACTCTCTCGTGTGAAATACCCTAAGACTAAGGGCCCTTGCACACGACCGTATGCCCTCCGAGACATACGGTCCGTGAGCGGGCCATATGTCCCGGAGCGGCATTGATCGTGCACATGGGAGCACACAGCATCATAGATTACAATGATGCTGTGCACGTCGGGCCGCCCACGGGACTATTATCCCGCACTCATAAGATCATAAAGGACAATAGCCCCGCAGGCGGCCCGACGTGCACAGCATCATTGTAATCTATGATGCTGTGTGCAACGTGTGCACGATTGATGTCGCTCCGGGACATTTGGCCCGCTCACGGACCGTATGTCTCAGAGGGCATATGGTCGTGGGCAATGGCCCAAAAGATCATGATTTAGTACATTGTAGGTAGCATATTAATGAGTCTTGTCTTCGGCCTCTCTTTTTTTCTTATTATTTAATTTTATTTCAGATAAGTAGAAATTTTTGTATGTGTGATAGCTATTCATAAAAAATCCCTTTCCCATCACTTAGTGGACATTACATTAGGTATTGCTTTTACTCAAGTGAAAATGGTTCCAAGAAGCACCACATGAAGACCTCCTACATATGTTGAGATCATGGTTCTTCAGGAAGACACTTAATCTTATGAAGGAATGCACTCAGACAACTTGGGTGATTTACTAATCCCTTCACCACTTACAAACCAACGTCTACTGGCAATTTCCTGCTAAGCCTTAGTAGACCCCGAAGATTACTGTTGTAGACTAGAATGTATTATATGCATCATTGAATGTTTTATGCTTTAAGACATGATGCACTATTATTTTCATGTTATTTCTGCATACATTATATTACTTTAAAAACTCCTTATCTGTACCATATATTTAGTATTGCAATATATCGTAAGATAGCCACAGTCAGAGTGTTCAGTACTGTATGTCCATTCTCACTGAATAGAACCACAATGGCAGCTTTACAACTGTCTGGTATGCACTTTGCCTCAAAGGAGTCCTGAAATTCTCAGCTAGAGGTTTATGTTTATTTTAACTCAGTGGTGTATATTTTTACTGGACTCCAGGACTTTACTGGTCTAAAAAAACCAACCTAAACTAAATGTCAGCTGATTTTTCAGTTACTGTTTATGAAGCTAACTTTGTATATTAAGTTTAATAGACTAATTTTGGTGAATTTCACTCTTGTTTATAATGTGTTTTTAATACCAAGGCTATAGTACCAATAAAATGAATCACTGTAAACTATTTTATATATTTTTAGTCTACTTGGGTATGGAAATATTTCATATTGGAAAAACAACCAACATTTAAAATTATACATACCTATGTCTCTTCTCAAAAATGATAGTTTACATGTATTCACTCAAGTGTAAATAAATTAACAGATTCACTACATCCAGTACATGCAAAGTCACAAATTTATGCAGTGTCCCACTCCTATAACTGTGTTCCACTGCAAAAGGGCTTTGATGTGCATTTTCTGTATGTATATATGCTGCCGGAAGATCAAAAATGTGCCTTATTGTGAATTTATGCATTTCTTGTATAAAATGTAGTTAACGGATCTTTATTTTCACCATTAGGTGGTGCTATATCCCCTACCAATAGGGGAAGAGGAGTTCCAACTTTCTAGAAGCAGACAAAGGCTAGACATTTGTGAGTGCAGATGTAGCTGAAACCAGCTCTGGAGTAAACCAGCCAGAGAGAAACAAAACCTAGAGAAAAGACCAAAAGATATATTTGTTGAGCATGCCAGAGGCAAAAGAACAGATGTGAGTTGAAGTCCTTTGGAGAAAAGCTGTCTCAATAGGACTTAGAGAGTGCCCTACTGCTACTTTTTGTCAGTTTTAATAAATGTCCTTCTTTGTCTTGTAATATAGAGGACAAAAAGAATGCTACTTGTGCCTGGCACTGCAATGGAGACATTACGGAGGGGTTAACCCACCCACATAGAGTAGATATATGCAAAATAGCCTTTTATTAAAAAAAAAAATCAATAGTTCTTAATAAATCATCATATAAAAGTTTGCATGCTTTTGGTGAAATATAGAGTATATGCAATATTATTAATCTTGTGTGACTAGAGTACCCCAAACTGCTAAACTCATCCTACTTCTCATGTGCCATATTCATAAGAGTCTAATACAGGGATCAGCAACCTTCGGCGCTACAGCTGCTGGGAAACTACAACTCCCAGCTGCTCTTCTAACTCCCATAGAAGCGAATAAAGCATTCTGGGAGTTCTAGTTTCTGATCTCTGGTCCAGTAAGATATGCAAAGCCATCTCTTAACATAAAAGGCTGGTGGTGTACATAAACCTGTGTAATAAAAGCAATAGCACAGCGAGCTACACTGTTTCTGTAACTGAGTTATGGAGATGGTGTAGCTCACTTTGCTGAGCTCCCATTAACTTCTATGGGAGTTACAGAAACAGCATAGTACAGGCAGCTGTTTCTCTATCTCTGTCCGTTCCTTCACTTGGCCACTGCTTACTAAAGTTATTCTGATCTTACCCATGAAAGGTTGGGATAGGAATAACCCCTTTGAAATCTTAATTTAAAAGAATTAAAGTGGTGGATGCAAGCAACTCCTACTATGCAACTACTAAGAGATCATTTTGAGCTGGTGTTAGTTTCAGTTAAATGTAGGTACAGTTCCACCAAATTCTGATCCTGGGAAACTAGAATGTGGGCGACAAAAACAGCCCCCTATTTCCATGGTGTGATGTGTTTATCACTCAGGCCTCAGTCATCAAACTGTCTTACAGTGAAACTGTCTTTGTTGCCTATAGCAACCAATCAGAGGTCAGCTTTCATTTTACTAGAGTAGCTGAAGAAAAATATGAAACCCCTCATATCATCTCCTGCCATGGAGTGGTAGTCTTTGTGGAGGGCAGTAATGTTGTCCATGTGTCCAACATGTTATATTTCATTCAACAAAGAGTTGCCATAGTGGAGGCCTATGTACACACAGGCCTATTCGAAGAAACATAGGACTGTGCTGCAGGTCATTTTCTAGACCGTCCTGTTCCAGCAAAAGAGCAGTATACATGGTTTGGTGCAAACATGGTATTAACACAAGATCCATAGCCAAAGCAACAAATAAAAATAAATAAATATATAATGCCTCATGCACACGTCAGTGTCAGTTTTGGATTAGTGGTAACATGGACAGTGTTCAATCCGTGTTTCCTCCCATGACAGATCCGTGTTGGGTCCATGGGTCCGTTTTTTGCTGACCGTGTGCCATCCGTTTTTAACTGACACTGAGCAGCTGGAAAATAATTTTCAAACAATCTCTTTTTAATGATCCGTGAAACACGGATGCAACACGGGTGAGGGATCCAGGAACACAGACAAGATAGGACATGCATCCGTGCTGAAAACACGGACCCACGGACCGTGCTAAAACACTGATGTGTGAATACACACATTCAAATGAATGGGGACGTGTGCTGTCTGCGGAGAACACGTAGAGCACACGTCCGGGAAACACTGATGTGTGAATGAGGCATAGGACAATCATTATTGTTGCAGACATCTAGGAGAGCATTATGAGAAGCTTGAGGAAACTGATGGGAAAATATTGCCAGAAGGTGCACATCTGCAGAACATCATGTCAATGTGCACTGAAATCCTTCCGCCTGAAACCATACTAAGTATCAGTTTTGTAAGCGGTAAAGGAGGGGATAAACAGAAGCATGTGGTGTATTGTAATTGGCTACTGGACATGATTATATACAGACATATAGATCCATTGCAATACATTATATCCAATGAAGTATGGCTCCATCTTAACTGGGTGTATTAATTCTTAAAACCATTGTTTGGTGTGCGACTATGGGCACATGAACTGGGGGTCTAATATTCTTTGCTGAAAATGTGAACACAGCTGTTGTGTCGTACGCATTTTCTTGTACTCCACTATCTAGCTAGCTACTCCCAATATTAATGGTGGCTTTGTTTCCAGCACCAGCTCCCCAGCTTTGCCTTAGTTTCAAGCACTCCTGCTTCTGAAGATGTGGCATGACATATCAAAAATTTTCATTGGTGGGGTCTTAGTGCTAAGACCTCCAGATTACATGGCACCCTGTGGAAGAAGTCTTTTTGGCACCACCCTGCCAACACACACACACACACAACTTTGAAACCATTATAGGGTATTAAATTAGTAGCATCAATTTTACAATAAAATGTTATTTTATGGAGAAAATAATGCATAGCTAATGCTTAAAGGGGTTGTTCCATCTTGCACATTTATAGCCTACAGATAGGATATGCCGTAGATGTCTGATGGTGCAAGTCCTACCTCTGGGAGCCACTCCTATCTCAAGAACAGGGACCCAAATTGAATGGAGTGAAAGTTACACATGCGTGGCCACTCCTCCATTCCTCTCTATAGGACTTGAGGATCGATAGCAGTGAATGAAGAGTACTCCATACATGATCAATAATAGTGGTGTCATACCAAGCTCATTACGTAAATACAACACCAACATACCTCCCAACTTTTGAAAAGAAGGAAGAGGGACAGTATGTGCGGCACGCTATGGCACATTTTTTTCATACCAGGCCATACTTCTAACTCTGCCCAAAACATAACTAGACACACCTAATCCCACCCAATCACCTAAATACCCTCATATAGTAATTATTCCTCCTTCATGTCACCACACAGTAGTTATGCCAACATTGTGCCCCCTTCACAGGTTATGCCCAGAAATGTGCCCCCTCATAGTACTTATGCCCACATTGTGACCCTTTTACCATAGTCATGCAAACATGTCCCCCCTTCAGAGTAGTGAGGCTCAGATATGTGCCTCCTTCACAGTAGTTATACCCACATGTGCCTTTCACAGTACCTATGCCCAGATATGTTCCCCCTCTCAGTAGTTATGCACAGATATAAGCCCCCTCACAGTCGTTTTGCCAAGCTATGTGCCCCCTCACAGTAGTTTTGCCCTGATATGTGCCCCCTCACAGTAGTTTTGCCCTAATATATGCCTCCTCACAGTAGTTTTGCCCTGACATGTGCCCCCTCACGGTAGTTTTGCCCTGATATGTGCCCCCTCACGGTAGTTTTGTCCTGATATGTGCCCCCTCACGGTAGTTTTGCCAGATATGTGCCCCCTCACAGTAGTTATGCCAGATATGTACTCCCTCACAGTAGTTATGCCCAAATATGTGCCTCCACACAGAAGTTATGCCCTGATATGTGCCCCCTTACAGTAGTTATGCCCAGATATCTGCCCCCTCACGGTAGTTATGCTCAGATATGTGTCCCCTTACAGTAGTTTTGCCCAGATATGTGTCCCCTTACAGTAGTTTTGCCCTGATATATGCCCCCTCTCAGTAGTTTTGCCCTGATATATGCCCCCCTCAGTAGTTTTGCCCTGATATATGCCCCCTCTCAGTAGTTTTGCCCTATGTGCCCCCTCTCAGTAGTTATGCCCTAATGTGTGCCCCCTCACAGTAGTTTTGCCAGATATGTGCCCCCTCAGTAGTTTTGACAGATATGTGCCCCCTCAGTAGTTTTGCCAGATATGAACCCCCTCACAGTAGTTATGCCCAGGTGCAACCCCCTTCACCAGATATGAGAAAAACAAACTCTACATACTCACCTGGTTCCTCCAATGATCTGCTCTCCACAGCAGCAGGTAGGATACACATCATACTGGTCAGGGCTGTGAAAGAGGAGCACAGCTAACTCCTAGCCTGCCCCACCCCTCCTGCACATACCAGCAGTGTGGAGCACCAGCAGGGGGGGTGGAATGGTTCATCGTTACAGGAAACTGTCTCTGCATCCTATGGAAGCAGAGACAGTGGCCTGAGAGCTGGACATACCTCGCCCATTCCAGGATTGCGGGACAGCTACTGAAATCTGGAAATGTCCTGCTGGATCCGGGATGGTTAGGAAGTATGGTACCAGAATCACGCATAGTACATAAATACAGCACCAGAACCAAACTTATTACGTAAACAACACCAGAACCATGTCACCATAGTGTCCCCCACACACTAGTAGTCCTGTTCCCACGCTGGACGGAGAGCATCATGCTCTCCTCAGCAGAAGACACAACATGATGACGTCGCCTTACCTGCTAAGCTGAGAGCGTATCGGTTGATTCCACGGCTGGGGAATAATCCACCACCTCCACTGTCTCTTGTCTCCTGCCCAGGTTAGCGGGCACATTGGTGTCACTGCATATAATGTTTTGCTTGGGAGAGCAGTGGCCAATGGATGGAGAAGCAAGGAGCAGATGGCTCCCTCCACAGCTTTCAACTGTATCTGCGTCATCAGATAAAATCGGGACATACTCAGGGCCAGCACAAGATATTTTGATGGCCTAGGCAGATTAGACAAATGGCGCAACCTTTGTAGAATTAATTAAAAACTACCTTACTTACTAATAAAATACATTTAAAAATATTTTAAAAGGTGCAGACACAGAATACTAAAGTATTTAATCCGGTCATCCACAACTGATGTTTCTCTGACTGGAGTCATTCACTTTTTTTCTTCCCTGTTCACCCAAGACTACCATGAAAAGTTCTCCCAAAGGCTGCAGAGTCTCTTTGGCCAGTGACGTAGCTATAGCAGTTACATCTGGGCAGTTGGCTCAAAGATGCCTCTGCCATATACGGTAACAAGACGCCAATATTTTAATAGTACCTTGGAGGTCTGTTAGAGATTTTGCATTTGGGCTAAATCAGCTGCTGCGGAACATCACAACACACAACTCAGCTTCTGCAGAACCTCATAATACACACCTCAGCTGCTGCAGAACATCATAATACACATCTCAGGTGATAAAGGTGATAAAAATGTGCACAGGCCCTGGTCAGAGCACACACCTCAACTGCTGCAGAATGTCATAATACATAACTCAGCTTCTGCAGAACATTATAATACACACCTCAGCTGCTGCAGAACATCATAAAACACACCTTAGCTGCTGTAGAATATTATAATACACACCTCAGGCGCTGCACAACATAAAAATACACACCCCTGCTGCTGAAAAACATTATAATACATCCTCAGTTGCTGCAGAACATCATAATACACATTAGCTGCTGATGAACATTATAATACATTACCTCAGCTGCTGCGGAATATCATAATACATGTTAGCTGCTGAGGAACATGATAATCTGATGCTACAGAACACACAAGGCTTTGATCACACCTGTGTTGGAGTTCTCAGTTGCAGATCAGGTCATAAATGTTTGACAAAATTTTGCAGCATGCCAGGTTCCATGATGGAAATCAATCAGATCTCATCATAGTCAACGGGATCAAACAGATGTTGTTGTCCGTGATATACCAGATGAGGCACTACCATGATTTTTGTTATTGTGCTCCTATGAGAGAGCAGAACAGCGAAAATCACTGGTGCAGATATGAACAAAGCATAGGAAAAACCTCAGGCATTGCAAAACATCATAATAGTGATAAGAGAACTACAAGTCACATCATGACCAGGTGGTTATTATTGGAAATTTAATGGCAGTTCAGGGAGGGGGTAAAAGAGGAGAGAACTACAACTCCCAACATGCCCAGGCTGTAATTGTTGGACACCAGTGGACATTACATGGAGAGGGGTAAAAGAGGAGAGAACTACAATTCCCAGCATACCTTAACTATTATTATAGGGCATCAATGGACATTAAATGGAGAGGGATATGATAGGAGAGAACTACAACTCCCAGCATTTCTAGGATGTTATTATGGGCTATCAGAGGGCATTACAGGGAGTGAGTATAAGGAAAGAACTACAACTCTTAGTATTTGCCAACTTATATAGGTGACTCAAAGGGCCTTGCACCCACATATATCCAAATATATATAATATATATATATATATATATATATATATATATATATATATGGTATAGGCCATAATGGACGAGCTAGCCGAGCGGCCTGCCGGCCCCTGACCTACTAGACCACTAGGCTATCCCTAAGCTACTTGGCTGATGTGTGCCCTGAGCCATGACGCGGGTACGCCTATAAGTGGGCATACCCAATGGAGATGTAAAAATAGGGCAGGGCGGGAGGGGCACCGGAAGCGGCCATGCCAGGTAGCAAGGGGTATAAGTACTCCAGGCCCCTCCCACAAATACAGGCTGTGGCCCAGCCTTCACTATTTGTGGTATAGGCCATAATGGACGAGCTAGCCGAGCAGCCTGCAGGCCCCTGACCTACTAGACCACTAGCCTGTCCTTAAGCTACTTGGCTTATGTGTGCCCTTAGCCATGACGCGGGTACGCCTTTAAGTGGGCAAAAAGAGGCCAAGACTCGACTTTACAGGTGAGACAATTTATTGAAATCTACCAATAACATGACCATCACAGAGCCAAAAACCCTAAAGCTTTTGAAATTTCAAAGTGAGGATTTGGGATGTACCTGGCATAACATGAGGACCGCCAGCGACCCATCTTGCGGATAACATGGTGACAGGAAATATGGAAGTTAAAGGACAGGGAGAGCCAGATCAGCCTGCGCAGCAATGACTTCAACCTCGCGGCTTTTACCCTGCCCTTGGCAATGACATCCACCAAGACCTGGCTATCCGTTAAGAACACCACTGACAAGTTGGCCCAAAGCCGGCCCCAGACCTGCGCGGTGGCCACTATTGGGAATAGCTCGAGTAGAGGTGACGAGTTCAGTGCTTCAGCATCCGAAAGAATTTCTGCCGGCCAGTGACCTGCCAGCCAATGCGAGCCGAAAATAGCCGCAAACCCGCAAGAGGCCGCAGTGTCAGAATAAACAATGGGGGAAGAAGGGCTCGGAGGTGGGACGAGAAGTGAAATACCATTCCAGTTGGCGAGGAACTGACTCCACCTGGATAGGTCTGCCATGGTGTGGCTGTCGAGGTATATGGTGGCATTCTGATTGGATGCTGAAGGAAGAAGCTTGAGCAACCTGAAGACAAAGGACCTACCCTGGGGCATGACCTTAGTGGCGAAATTTAGCATGCCCAATAAGGACTGGACCTCTGAGGACACACAATATCTCGGCCTTGCCAATGACGAAATGGATATTATTTAGTTTTTCCTCCGGCAGGCTAGCCTCCAATCTAACTGAATCCAAAATAATGCCAAGAAAAGTGACCCTGGTGGATGGATCTTCCATTTTATTGGGAGCCAGGGGAACTAGTAGTTTGTTAAAAATTTGCGACAGGGTGGCAAGGCCACCTGGTTCTTTTCATGGTTCCTCAACTACCAGGAAGTCGTCGAGATAGTGGATGATCATCTGGAGACCACCATGATGAATGAGGATCCAATATAAAGCCCTGGCAAATTGGTCAAACAGCCAAGGGCTACTTTTAGACCCGAACGTGAGCCTATTAGCAAAGTAGAACTTGTCTGCCCACCGGATACCGTAGTACTTCCACAGTTGTGATTGAATAGGCAACAGTTTGAAAGCGTCAGCTAGGTCCGCTTTGGTTAACCCCGCGCCCTGACCTGCCCTGAGAATGAAGCTAATGGCGTCGTCTATGGACGCATACTGCATGGAATACTCTTCCGATGGAATTAAGGAGTTGAGGCTGGGGACGTGAGAAGCATGAGGAGCAGACAAGTCGTAGATCAGGTGCATTTTATTGGAAGAATGTTTTGACACAAGGCCAATAGGGCTTATCCGCCAGCAGGCGAAGGGAATTTCACGGAATGGACCTAAAAGGAAACCTTTCTGGACTTCCTCCTGAATCAGCGAGTCTACTGCAGCCGGATCCCCATTGGCGGAAAGCAAGTTCCCACCTTCCCAAGGATGTTGGGGGAGAGCTATGAGCCCGGTGTGAAAGCCCTTCACAAAACCTGATACTAGGAATTCTATGAATTCCCTGTCCTGGTGGTCCTGCAGGAGAGCCTCTTACAGCTCAACGTTAATGTCGGCTAGTAAGGACTTAGTTGATTTCCTAGGACATGCAGAACAAGGATGAGCCCTAAAACAGAGAGAACACACGTGTAACGCCCTGCAACCGCTAAAAGCGCATCCCCCCAGGTTGAAATTATTTCATAACTGGCTCTTCCCCAGGTACACAATAGGCCAGCCTAGTTTGTCAACTGCTGGAAGGTCTCTCTGGAATGTGCTAGGCATGGAACTAGTTTGATTGGGCATTGTGGAATTGGGGCACCACTTTGACGTATGGAAGATCGATTGACAATTGGCACAAGATGGAGCCCTAAGGTTTGCGAAATGCTGGCAAAAAAGCTCCATGTCGAGGTCCGCCCAATTAGTCACAAATTGGAACTGCGTGAGTGCCGCTCCGCTTTAGCCGAGAACGAGTGGTGATAATCGTAAAAAGCTGAACCGCCATACTTGTAAGCCAGGTCTGTTACTCGATACAAGTATGTGTCCAGCTCCTCCCTCCTGCTCGGCTGGGCGGAACATACGATATCCCTATAGAGTCTGAAAGCCAACACGAACTCGGTTATTGATAACTTTCTATTGAGACGCGTGTCTTTGGCTTTCAGAATCACGGAGACATCACCACAGTTGAAAACTTTGTTTTCCGAGATATCCTGAGCCGCGATGAGAATAGCCGCCAAGTTGAAGTCCTTCCCTGCTAGGATATCTTTTTTTAGATTAACCGGAATAAAGTGAGAAGGCACAATCTGGGGATTAGCTGATGCCGTACCTGACACCGCTTCCTGCGAAGCAGACGGAACCACGATCGGAGCTGGTGGCTGTGGAGCTGCTGGGGCCCGGGACTCTAATTCTACGACCCTGGCTTTAATGTCCGCTACGCAGCTGGCCAAGCTGCCTATGGAGGATTGCAGCTGACTGAGGGATGTTTGGATAGAGGAAAGCGAAGGCTGTGCCTCCGAGGACCCTGGGACCTCCATTAAGAGTCTGTAGAGTTCGGCCTTCCTAGCTGAGGCCGAGTGGCGGATGCCCCTTCTATTAAGCTCTGCTATTAACCTCGGCACCGTCCAACTTCTGAATGACAGATTACTGGCATGTCCGGACACAGAAGTCCCAGGTTATCGTCCAAATCTGAGGCTTGCGACATCCTTGACCTGTATGCAAATGACAGTTAAGACTCTAAGCGAATGGTTCCAGGCTGGAACGTAGGTGTACGTAACAACGGAAATGTGCGGAAGTGAGAGAAAGTAAAGCGCGTACCCCGGAATAAATATACAGCGTGAGTCAGACTGCCGCAGCGGATCTGTACCTAAAACACGGAACGTAGATGAAACTAAGACCAGCAGTTAAATCCGCCCTAATACCGTCTTAAACATGACTTACCTTCGCCTGGTTGACGCACACTTGTTGGTACACTTTTAATTTGACCAGCGCACCGGTATACTGTTAATATACGACGAGACTTTGTGGAAAACCGACTGTATTCTTAGATAAAGCAGCCGATAGGCGAAGTGCGGAGGTGCAACCAAACCGATGGTGAAAGATGAGAGCTGAGACTGGCTGAGCTGCCAACCCAGTAGCAGGTGAAAACAACAGCACCCCAACCCTGAAAGGATGTGAGACAGGAAGGAAGGTAGGATACGCAACAGGCGTGACTTGGAAACGGAAGGGAAAAACACAAGGAGCGGGGCCCGGTCGCATCGGGTTTAACAGAAAAGAATGACCTGGGCGATCCAGGGAAGAACTACGCAAAACATGTCCTGGCGATCTGGACGTGAAGACAATATGGGGGACCCCGGCGTACCGGGCGGGAAGCTGCGACCTGCGTGGCGAGTCGGGGTTGAGAAACGTGGCTGGAATCATGGCGACGTGACTCGGGCGATCCAGGCATGTGTGAAGAAATGTGAGCACAGGGCTTGACGGGAGGTGTGCATGACCCGGTGCGAGGCCTACGCGGCGGGGCCAAGCATATCAAGAACATAACAACACAAGCCCTGTGGAAACATAAGCAATAGGGGAACACGGACTGATGCAAGAACATATCGCCCTCCCTGCCCTGAAAGCGGAGTTCCATTTTTTTTTATTATTATTATATAAAGCACCCCAACCCTGACAGGACATGAGACAGAAAGGAAGGTAGGATACGGGACAGGCGTGACTTGGAAAAGGAAGGGAAAAACACAAGGAGCGTGGCCCGGGCGCACCGGGCTTAACAGAAAAGAATGACCTGGGCGATCCAGGGAAGAACTACACGAAACGTGTCCGGGCGATCTGGACGTGAAGACAATATGGGGGACCCGGGCGTAGCGGGCGGGAAGCTGCGACCTGCATGATGAGTCGGGGTTGAGAAACGTGGCTGAAACCATGGTGACGCGACTCGGGCGATCCAGGCATGTGTGAAGAAATGTGACCACAGGGCCTGACGGGAGGTATGCATGACCCGGTGCGAGGCCAAGCATATCAAGGACATAGCAACACAAGCCCTGTGGAAACTTAAGCAATAGGGGAACACGGACTGAAGCAAGAACATATCGACCTCCCTGCCCTGAAAGGGGAGTTCCCTTTTTTTAAAATGATTATTATATAAAGCACAATTTTTTTAATTTACTTTTTTAATGCTGTGCTTGCCCTTGACCCCGGCAGCCAAACCAAATTCCCCCCAGGATCCAGGACCTAAGCGGGATAACTGCCACAAACATCACGTAGAATGGCTCACTCCCTTTCCTCTAGAAGACGCCGAGGCATAGTCAGATGACAAAATGCTGCGGGGCAATTTCTCTGCCAGCCCCGACTCATGTGCCCACGCAACCGGCCACCTGCTTATTGAACAAGAGGGACTCCTGAATTGTTATGTGCGGGGCAATACCTACCTCCTCCAACAGACCCGACCTCATGCCGGCTCCCTACTGCGGCAGCCGCATGACAGCGCCGACGGGACCCGACTCCAGGGTTTGCATTCCACGCTGGAGCGCACGCCGGATCCCGCGAGACAGCGGCCGCCGCATGAGGCGGCCACTGCCAACTTTCCTCACAGGAGCTTGGCGCGTGCAGCCAGGGACAGTTGCTACAATGGGAACGAGCAAGCGGGGACCGCCTGAAAAATGGACGACCCTGAAGCACCGAAAGTGGCGGTGCCAGGTAGCAAGGGGGGCGAGGTATAAGTACTCCAGGCTCCTCCCAAAAATACAGGCTTTGGCCCAGCCTTCACTATATATATATATATATATTGTGGGGAGTCGCTCTGGTAGATAGCAGTGCGGGTGCAGTACAGAGGCAAAACAAGAAGTCCAGAAAGTGCAATAAACAGTGTTTTATTCACACTTGCACAAAATAAACAATAAACAGTCTCTTGGTGTTAATTCACACTCAGCAAACACAAAAAAGCAAAACCAAAGAGTCCAAAACCAGGTTCAATCACCTGTGAGATGTTTAGGTGCGCGTTCGCACCTGGCGGTCGGCCCAGCCGCAGGATAATCCACCTTCAGGCTTCCAGGACGACTGCACGACTCCTTGCTGGGCTCATCCTTCCAGCCCAGAGAGCAACACAACACTAGCAGCAGCTCCAGGACAATCACAGCCACACCTGCTGATGTGGCTGCCTTTAAAAAGCCCGGCAAAGTCCGGCCTGGACCGTGGGGAGTAGGCACCCACCCAACTCTTTGCCTACTCCCAGTAAGAGCCGGCCCGGATTGGCTTTGCAGCCAAACTAACTATCAATGTCAAGCAGCACTAGCTGCTGCTGACACATAAAACCCGGCTCTCACCTCACCGAGGCCAGGAACCTCGGTGACACGTATCTTCCGTCCATGACGGCACCTTGCGCCCTCTTACATACCTCCCCCTTTGTTCAACCCCGACAGGGTGAACACACGCCAAACACTGTACTCGAGACAGTGCATCCGCATTTCCTTGCAAGCGGCCTGCCCTGTGTTCCACTGTGAACTTGAAGTTCTGCAGAGACAAGAACCATCTGGTGACCCGAGCATTCCTGTCTTTCGCCTGGCACATCCACTTTAGAGGGGAATGGTCGGTCACCAGACGGAACTTTCTCCCTAGCAGATAATAGCGGAGAGACTCTAGTGCCCACTTGATGGCCAGGCACTCTCTCTCCACTATACTGTACCTGGTTTCGGCTGGGGTGAGTTTGCGACTCAGGAAAACCACGGGATGCTCCTCCCCATTGATTTCCTGAGAGAGTACAGCCCCGAGGCCCACTTCAGAGGCATCGGTCTGTACCACAAACTCTCTCTTGAAGTCGGGCGTCACCAAAACCGGGGACCCACACAGGGCCGACTTCAGAGCAGAGAAAGCCTTATCCGCCTGCTCATTCCACTGGATCGACACTGACCTGCGTCCCTTTAAAAGGCTTGTCAATGGAGCAGCAATTGTAGCGAAGTTGGGAATAAACCTCATGTAGTATCCCACCATGCCCAGGAATGATTTTACTTGCCGCGTAGTGACAGGTCGGGGCCAATTCTTAATTGCCTCAATTTTGTTTACCTGAGGTTTGACCACCCCCGCCCAATGACATACCCTAGGTATTTGGTCTCTTCTAACCCTATCACACACTTTTTTGGGTTAGCAGTTAAGCCAGCTTTCCTAAGGGAGTCCACTACGGCCTGTACCTTCGGTAGGTGACTCTCCCAGTCGGTGCTATGGACAATGATATCATCCAGATACGCTGAGGCGTACCGTCGATGTGGACGAAGCACAATATCCATAAGCCTTTGAAACGTGGCGGGGCGCCATGTAGACCAAAGGGTAATACCTTGTACTGATACAACCCTCCGGTGTGATAAAAGCAGTTTTTTCCTTGGCAGCCTCCGTTAAGGGTACCTGCCAGTACCCTTTGGTGAGGTCCAAGACAGAAAAATACCTGGCTTGGCCCAATTTTTCAATGAGCTCATCCACCCTCGGCATGGGATATGCGCCAAACTTGGACACCTCATTCAGCTTGTGGAAATCGTTACAGAACCTCAATGTCCCGTCCGGCTTGGGTATTAAGACTATCGGACTGGCCCAATCACTTTTTGACTCCTCGATGACACCTAACTGGAGCATCAGCTGCACTTCCTTCACAATGGCTTGTCGCCGAGCCTCGGGTACCCGATACGGCTTTAACCGACTTTGGCCTGAGGCTCAGTGATAATGTCATGCTGGATTAGGGATGTGCGCCCAGGGAGGTCCGAGAACACATCCGTGTTCCGACTAATGAACTCCTTAACTTCCTGGACCTGTTTGGAGGATAGGCTATCTGAAATTTTTACGGTGGCTGCTGCTTCCCGGACTTCGAGGTGAGGGGCTGGATCCTTCTCACCTAGAAGCCCTGGCCGGGGCTGTCATCGCTGGACGAGTTCCTATCCTTCCATGGCTTCAGCAAATTCACATGATACACCTGCTCCGGCTTCCGCCGCCCTGGCTGGTGCACCTTGTAATTTACTTCCCCACTTTCTCGAGCACTTCATAGGGCCCCTGCCACCTAGCTAGAAATTTGCTGTCAAGGGTGGGTACCAGAACTAAAACTCGGTCTCCGGGATTAAAGTCTCGCACCCGAGCCTGACGATTATAGACTCTACTTTGGGCCTGTTGTGCTGCCTCCATATGCTCCCGGACCAGCGGTAACACCCTCTCCATACGTTCCTGCATCTGGGTAACATATTCAATTACGCTTTGTGGGGACGGGCTGTTGTTCCCACGCTTCCTTAGCGATGTCCAACAGGCCCCGTGGGCGTCTGCCATAAAGCAGTTCGAAGGGTGAGAACCCAGTAGAGGCCTGGGGCACTTCTCGCACTGCAAACATGAGATAGGGCAGAAGCAGATCCCAGTCCTTCCCATCTCGGGACACCACCCTTTTAGCATATTTTTTAAAGTTTGGTTAAATCTTTCCACAAGGCCGTCCGTTTATGGATGGTAAACGGACGTCCGCAATTGCTTTATATGCAACAGTTTACACAATTCCCTCATAATCTTAGACATAAAAGGGGTCCCTTGGTCCGTCAGAACCTCCTTAGGTAGGCCCACCCGGGTAAACATCTCCATTAACTCCTTTGCAATGAGCCTAGCCGATGTGTGTCGAAGAGGCACCGCCTCTGGATATCGAGTAGCATAGTCCAGAATCACCAGGATATGTTGGTGACCCCTAGCAGACTTCGGTACGGGTCCGACCAGATCCATGGCAATACGCTCGAATGGGACCTCAATTATTGGGAGAGGGACCAGGGGACTTCTGTAATGCGGCTGGGGGCTATTTACCTGACAGGTCGGACAGGACTTACAGAACTCCTCTACTTCCTTAAACAAACCGGGCCAGTAAAATCGCTGTAGTACGCGGTCCTGCGTTTTCTGCCACCCCATGTGTCCCCAAGAACATGTTGGTGGGCAAGCTCCATAACAAGCTTGCGATATGCGGTGGGCACCACCAACTGTTCAACTGGCTCACCTCGGATTTGGTTCACCCGATACAACATATCCTGAAGAATAATAAATCGTGGAAACATTAATTCAGCCCCAGGTTTCTGGGGTTTACCATCAATCATTACAACACTTTCCCAGGCCCTGGTTAGGGTTTGGTCCCGTGTTGTGCGGTCCCAAAATTTTCCCCGGAGACATTGAGGTCTGCCAACTCAGGTCCCGGTGGCAAGTCCTCCGTGTCTCCCACCATTACACTCAGTGGGGTTGTCTCCCTCTACCGCTGGAGCAGTGGTCACCCCTACCGCTGGCCCTTCAGATTCGGGCTCCCAGGGTTCTGGCCTTCCAGTGGTATCAGGCCACTCTACTAGGGTTACCCCTGTCTCGGGCCCATCAGACACTTTTATAGCCGGCCACAGCGCCGGGAAACCTGGGAAGTCCCTCCCAAGTATCAGTTCATGTGGGAGTTTGGTAGCGACAGCCACCTCGTGGGTCCACTTACCAGCAGCTGTGGACAAAGTCACTAATGCAGTGGGGTAGTCTTTTAAGTCTCCGTGGATGCATAGGACCCCGACTTTACGGCCGGTATACTCCGCAGGCCGTACTAGGGCAGCTCTTACCAGGAGACTAAACTCCCGGAGTCCAGCAGGGCCACCGCCAGAGAATCTCCCACCTCTACCTGACACAGGTGGTTATTGTCCTGCCCCTCACGGGTGCCAGTTGCACACAGCTTCCGTGCATACAGGGAGTGGCGATACCCGTAGTTCACATCCATCGGCTCACCCTGATGCGGACAGTCGGCCCTGATGTGGCCTGGCTCCTGACACCTCCAGCATACCACGGGAGGCGGATCCGCAGGGGATACATTCTGTGCAGGTCTCTCTGTCGCGGTCGTCGGAACTGGGGTGGAGGCCTCCGGGGTTTGACTGGCCCCTTCCCAGCAAGACTCCCCTGCAGGTTTCTGGTGGCCTCGTAACGCTCCACCAGGTCGACCATCTCCAGGGCACTTACCGGAGACGCCTGGCCGACCCAGTGCTGGAGGGGATAAGGCAGGGCCCTCCAAAAGATGTCCGCCAACAGTCGATCCAGCATGGCAGTGGGACTTAGTAGATCAGGCTGCAGCCACTTTTGCAGCCTGTGCAGCAGATCGTAGTACTGCGGCCTAGCAGGTTCAGTCGCTTTAAAGTCCCACTGGTGGACTCTTTGAGCGCGGACCAGCACGCTCACCCCCAGTCTGGCTAGGATCTCTCCTTTCACGGTGTCATAATCGGCCGCTTGGTCGTCCGACAAGTCGAAAAACACCTGCTGGGGTCCGGAAGCCAGGAACGGAGCGACCACCTCAGCCCACTGGTCACGGGGCAGCTTCTCCCTCACGGCCACTTTTTCGAAGACTGCCAGGTAGGTCTCGGCATCATCCTCGGGGTCATCTTGGGAATTGCTGCACGGACCGCTTCCGGGCATCATGGGCACGGTGAGAGGCTCCAGTCGCTTGCAAAGCCATTACATGTTGCAACAGCAGCTGGTTTGTCTCCTGCTGCTGCTTGTTGGCCTCCCGCTGCTGTAAATTGGCCTCCACGAGAGCCTTTACAACTGCCTCCATCTTGTCAGAGTTCACGGTTGAAACTTTGCCGGCTTGACATATGACATTCACTTTGGAAAAAACTTCGGCGTTTACGCCAGCCTCACTGCGCATGCCCGCATCCGACACCAAATGTGGGGAGTCGCTCTGGTAGATAGCAGTGCGGGTGCAGTACAGAGGCAAAACAAGAAGTCCAGAAAGTGCAATAAACAGTGTTTTATTCACACTTGCACAAAATAAACGATAAACAGTCTCTTGGTGTTAATTCACACTCAGCAAACACAAAAAGCAAAACCAAAGAGTCCAAAACCAGGTTCAATCACCTGTGAGATGTTTAGGTGCGCGTTCGCACCTGGCGGTCGGCCCAGCCGCAGGATAATCCACCTTCAGGCTTCCAGGACGACTGCACGACTCCTTGCTGGGCTCATCCTTCCAGCCCAGAGAGCAACACAACACTAGCAGCAGCTCCAGGACAATCACAGCCACACCTGCTGATGTGGCTGCCTTTAAAAAGCCCGGCAAAGTCCGGCCTGGACCGTGGGGAGTAGGCACCCACCCAACTCTTTGCCTACTCCCAGTAAGAGCCGGCCCGGATTGGCTTTGCAGCCAAACTAACTATCAATGTCAAGCAGCACTAGCTGCTGCTGACACATAAAACCCGGCTCTCACCTCACCGAGGCCAGGAACCTCGGTGACACGTATCTTCCGTCCATGACGGCACCTTGCGCCCTCTTACAATATACATATTATACAATATCGTTTATATTATATTATGTTCATTTACAATATTCATCCTGCTCAAGCTATATGACTTCCCTAGAGTGGCGATATGCCATCACAGGCTAGCTGTGATATTTCTCACAAATATACAGTTCTGACCAGGGCCTGTGAACATTTTACCACCTTTAGCGCAGTACCTTCTCTTCTTACTCCAGCTGGCATTTCCCAGCAGCATAAGACGCACACAGCTCATATGTAACACATTCCATTACACATCTAAAGTGGGGTATCAATATCATTGCAAGTACGTGCAACAAATAAGCGCAGAGAGATACGATGCAGAACGCAGATAGCAAGCACCTTACAGTTCAGGTCGGTGGAGTGACCACTGTAACATGGTCAAATGTTAATTCATAGCAACAGGGCTCTATGTAAAAAAACATGTTTTCTTGTAAGAGGGGGTGTACTTTGTTTCAGCCTTTTTACAGATGGTCACAACTTTGCATAGCTACTGGTACAGACCATTTCCAGTATCGCCTGTAACGAATACTTCAATCATTCTTCCATTATCCATTATCCTGCACAAAGTACACAAAGTAGCTATCTCTGTAGTTTAAAGTAGAGGTATTATCAATACTATCTGTTATCATACTATGCTGACCTGTTTGAACGGCATCTGTCAGCAGATTTGTATCTACTACCTATGACACTGGCTGACCTGTTACATGTGCGCTTGGCAGCTGAAGGCATCTGTGTTGGTCTCATGTTCATATGTGCCTGTATTGCTGAGAAAAATGATGCTTTAATATATGCAAATGAGCCTCTAGGAGCAATGGGGGCATTTCCATTACACCTAGAGGCTCTGCTCTCTTTGCAACTGCCGCTCCCCTTGCACTTTGAATCGACAGGGACAGGCAGAGAAAACATGATCATGCCTGCCTGGCCCTGTTAATCAAACTGGAGAGAACGTGGCAGTTGCAGAGAGAGAAAGTCTCTAGGTGTAACAACAATGCCCTGTTTCTCCTAGAGGCTCATTAACATATATTAAATTTATTATTTTCTTAGCAATGTGGGCACAAATGAACATGGAATTAACATAGATGTCTTCAGCTGCCAAGTGCACATGTAACAGGTCAGCAGGCTCGGACTGGCCCACAGGGGTACAGGGGAATCCCCTGGTGGGCCTCTGAGCAAGGTGGGCCCCTAGTCTCCCACCCCCTGCACAAGAGGCACATAACACATTGGACTTACTGCACTACATACATATATTCAATGTACAGCACCTCAACCAGCCAATGTTCATATAAAAAACTTGTTAGATTATTTATTATATTTGAATGTATCCGTACTGTGGGCCCCCTAAATAAATTTTACTGGTGGGCCCGAGGTACCCCAGTCCGACACTGCAGGTCAGCCAGTTTCATAGGTGTAGATCTACTGAGAGATGCCCTTTAAGGCAGTGTATTACAGGAATAGATCTGCTCTTCAGTCAGCCCAAACTGCACAAATAGTATATGCCTTTAGACTAGTGCAGTTTAGCTTAATAGCGACTAATGCCTATATTATTATAAAGCTAAAGATGATGCATATTCATGAGGAAGAGGGCTTCTTCCACTGCACCTGCCTCTCCTAATGCTCTTCACTTCCTCAATGATTGATGAGCTGCAGTATCTGCAAAATTTGTTATGTCATTTTGACTAAAATTAGAGCAGACCTATCCCTGTACTATGATAAAAGATCCACTTTAATGCTATATGGGCAATTTACCGCCTGTATGTCCTTTTTTTTTTACAATGCTCACATGTCTCACATGCTGCTTGAACACAATAAGAAGTGGTTTATCAGACCAGTTCAATAGATACTTAGTTTGCACCATTTAGACTACACACAGATAGCAATTATGTTTCCATGGCATATGCGTTACAATTGAGTTGCAATAAAGTTGGTGCTCAGTGTAAGGCTGCATTCACACGACCGTATGTATTTGCGGATCCGCAAAAAACAGATCCGCATATCCGCAAAATACTGAAGAGTGTCTTCCGTATGTCATCCGTAAAAAACGGTCCGCAAAAAACAGACGAGGAAAAAAAAGGTGAGAGAATAAAATATTATAATAAAAATACGGAAACGGATCCGCAAATAGCAGATGACATACGGAAACCATTCTGTATGTCATCCGCAATTTGCGGATCCATTCACTTCTATGGGGCTGCGGAAAGATTTCTGTGGACAATGATAGGACATGCTTCATATTTTTGCGGAGTTTAAATGCGGAACCACGGATGCGGACAACATACTGAATGCTGTCCGCATATTTTCTTCACCCATGGGAATGAATGGGTCTGCATTTATTCTGCAAAATGCGGAGCGTATGCGGATCAGACGTGTGAATGTAGCCTAAAACAGGTACATATATACAGTTCTTGAGAAATTACATTTATGTAACGTATTAATAAAATAGAATGATATCTAAGTATATGGAGCTCGGTAAAAGCCATTCATAAATCCCCATAGAATAGATCCCCATATAAATAAATAAAAATCAGTAAAGAAAATTGCAAATAAAATGATACATAGTAAAATACAGGCACAATCTTAGTGGTCATCAATTCACTAGTGTATGCGAACAAGAATAACCAACCACCACCTGACAAATTGCATGTAGGTAGATAAAAAGCCAGGAGTTATTGCAAGCTCTCTATGATGTATATATGTAGTCCATGAATCAGACTTTCCTTAAACGTTCCAAAGGGTGCTGGTGCCGATAGTCAAAGATACTGTATACTGTTGGTGGGTTTGTTAAAAGTCTGCATAGGTTAATAACTAAAAGTCTGAAAGGCTATACTTAATGTTCATATCCATGTATATCATAACTTTGTTGTTAGTAAGTACATCCCAGATTCGAGAGTTAAAACACTGTTAACAGGACTTTGTTTTCCATCCTGCATAACGGAAACCAGACGGATCCATTATGTTTGCCCATAGACTTTGCATAGGATGGAGCAAAACGGAATGCCTCTCAAAGGCTTCCGTTTTGCATTACGTCTTATAGTGTTGATCGAATTTCTGTTTTCAGGTTCGGCGCACAAGGTTCAGGTTTGGGTTATCTAAGAATTCCGTTATGGATTCCACTACCACGGATCATTACTTATGGTAACGGAATCCATAACGGAATTCTTAGATAACCTGAAACTTGTATGCGAAACTTAAAAACAGAAGTTCGCTCAACACTACCATCTTACGAATTCCGTTATATTCCGCTATAACTCGTTATAATGGAACCTATAATGGAAAACCCTAACACAAGTGTGAAACCGTCCTTATGCCAACTGTAGAGATATAATTATAATACTGGGGCCACTGAAGGAAGCAATTATAAACAGTGATAACATACTGATACAATCTGGATATCTTCTGTATATAATTATATATGTACATCTGGTATAAGCTTTACGTTTTCTTGTATATAGTGATATGGGACATGTCGGTTTGCCCTAAGCTTTTTATGGTATATATTTATATATGTACAGCTAGTATATACCTTTTATTATGTAAAGGACTCTTGCACACAAACATTTTTTTAAGTTTACGTTCCGTTTTTTGCGTTCCGTATACGGACCATATACGGACCGAATATGGAACCATTCATTTCAATAGATCCACAAAAAAAAAAAAAACGGAAGGTACTCCGTATGCCTACCGTTTCTGTATTTCCGTTCTGTTCAAAGATAGAACATGTCCTATTATTGTCTGCATAAAGGACAAGGATAGTAATGTTCTATTAGGGGCCAGCTGTCCCGTTCCGTTCTATCCATGTTTTTTGCGGACCTCAAAATACTGAAAAAGCCATATGGTCATGTGCAAGAGGCCAAAGTAAAAAATGGACCAATTTTCTTATATATAGTGACATGGATCATGCTGGTATACCTTGATTCAGAAGATGCCTAGGGTATACCAGCATGATCTGTGTCGCCATATATAAGAAAATTGGTAAATGTTTCACTTTACATAAGAAAAAATATTTATGACAGCTGTACATATGTGACCCAATAAATACCAATATGAATGCTGATAGCACTATGCTGCTGCCTGCTCCTGTGTCCCAGTAATTGTCAATATGATATTTGTTGGGGGGGCACAGTGCCAGGCTGCAGCAGACTACCATCAGCAGTTCAGCAGTCTCATATCTGCACAGGCAGTGTACAGCAGATTAGTACTGCGCAGCTCCATTAAAGCCTCTGCTGCTGCAGAGCTGTCTGACCACCTAAGTAGTGCTACTGTCTGTAGCGCTCCCAATGCTCCCTAGTTCTGATCCTGCCCTCTTACTACTAATCTCTGTACTTCCGCGCTCACGCCCTCCTAGATGTCCTGCACAGTGACATCATGCGCAGTACATCAAGGGTGATGTTCAAAGAGTCCACTGCCAATTTTGAAGCGAGGAGACGCAGTCCCAGGAGCAGTGGGCCCAGGCACTTTCCCATGTATGCCAGGTGCTGACGGCGGCGCTGGGTACAAATGTTCACAAAATCTAAAATACAATGGATGGATTGGTTTCCCAAGATAAGACAAATATCATTCATGGACGAACCATGACACGTATGTAATAAATCATTTTACAGATTGTCTCATTCCACCAACTTGCAAGATCTTGCCCTCACATGTGGAGCAACAAGATGAACAATGCCCACATTTAAAATGCTATAACCAGGGGTTTCTAAGACCACCCAAAATTAGTCAAATGCAGGGATTGTTCTAAAAAGGTTTATTCACCTGTTCATTCCCCTGCAATTCCAGCACAGTTGTTTCAGTGCTACTGGTAATCCTTTTTGAAGGCACTGCATCAATGATGATGTGCTGACTGTCCCACAGGACCATCAGGATAGGTCATCAATATCTGATTGGTTGGAGATTGCCTCCTGGCACCCCCATTATCAGTTTGAAGAGACCATGGCACTCCATTGCGACTTGTGAGCAGCAGCAGCCTCTTCCTAGGCTAGCAATGCCACCTTCAACAGTCACTTGACCTATGTGCAGCTGAGCCCCATGCAAGTAAATGGACCTGAACTGGTATGTTGTGAGGAGCCTGTGGCACTTACGGATTTCACAATGTGAGGTGTAGGTGGTCCGACGGAAGTCGGACCCCCAACATCTGAGGGGAAGAAAGAAAATGGAGGGAGTGGAGGAAACGGAGCGCCAAGTCCCAAAGCAAATACAGAGCGTTCAATGTAACACAATATAATTATATTAAGATGTTAAAAACACAGCATGACATGGTTAAAAACACCACAGAAGGGTGATCTAGTGTTACGCATAATATAAAATGTGGACTACCACAGGAAAGTAAACTTACTTCACGAGGGGGGCTGTCAGCGGGATAAGCACATAACACCCGTGGCAGACTCCCCCTGGATCGCTTGTAGAATATTGGT